>OY041600.1:3757500-4382500 GCA_955876795.1 Eupithecia tripunctaria
GACTTTTTCCGCTAGTGGAAAAAAAAATTCAAGTAAATTAGAGTCAATTGCACCTTATTTCTTGTTTGTTAGTAATTACTATTTATCAAGTTGTTTATATAGTAAAAATTTGACTTGTATAAGTGCTTATTTTGTAAGTCTAAAGAAATAAACGATTTGACTCTGACTCTGACTCTAATGTGGTTTTTTCAATAAAATTATTATCTATCAATATCTCACCAGGCCAAGCAGGCGTAGACAGCAACGGAGATTGAGGCTGGGGGCGAGCTGACGGCTGACGACTCTCGCGAGATTTTCGTGAGTGTGGAGCGCCCTTTAGTAGCCGATATTTAGTTTTGGAGTTGGTAACCTTTGTAGAAGCTGGTGTCTATGGTTGATATACTCTATGGCTGGTGACAACCACCGTTCGGAATGCAATACCTTGTTTTATTATACCATGGGCCCCGCGGTTTCACCCGCGTAGTTCCCGTTCCCGTGGGAATTCCAGGATAATATAGCCTATGTCACTCCCTAAAAAGTATAATGATGAAAGAATTTTTTTACAAACACAAAAACAATCAATTCTTTATAATATTAGTATTTATATCGATGTTATTTTTGTGGTTTTGACTCACCGACCACGTTTTTGCGATGTCTGGCTGAATTGAATCGTTAATTTGAAAAGCTTCGTCTGTTCCTTCCTATACATTAAGTTTTATCTCTACAGATTGTCTGTATGTCTGATGTATGTAACGCGATAAACTCAAAACCTGCCAAGCGGACTTTCAAACGGTTTTTTTGTGATTCATGCATGAGACTAAAGATTTAAATTGTAGTGAGTATATGTCAAGTATTTTTCAGAGAACCAAAGTTATCGACATAGTAGCTCAAAGAATTAGCAAGCTGAAGTGGCAGTGGGCCGGCCATATTTCGCGAAGAACCGGTAACCGCTGGGGTAAACGAGCTCTTGAGTGGAGACCGCGACTCGGCAAACGTAGTGTAGGACGCACTCCGGCCTCCGGGTGGGATGACGATCTGCGAAAGACTGCTGGCAGATGCTGGATGCGTCAAGCTGAAGACAGGCTTTTAATTACACTGCTACTGCTAATTTTCTATCTATCTAAATTAAGAACGGCATAGTACCAGTTGGTAGAGTCTATGCACAATAGTTTAATCCAAGAAAATAACCTACAAAGCCAAGGTTGCCCGGGAGAAATCGCTATCAGAGATAAGCCTTTTATACTATTTTTATTAATATATTTCTTTATAGATGTAAGATTTATATTTATGTTAATTACTTGTACAAAAAGTGTCAATAATCCATTCAAAAGCAGAATCTTATTCGATTTCATCATTCAACTGCTATAAGAAATTTAATAACATAAAATCGGTTTTAACCTTTTTCAAAATCTGTGTGACGCAAATTGTGACGCACACAACACTATTAATAGTTTGTAGATATGGTTTTTATGATTTTCCGTCCGAGCTTATAAACTAGTTTGGTTTCAACAAACAACTTTGTGAAACAAGCTGCCTTTCGTTCAGCGAATGTAGCAAAAATAATTGCTTCGAACTTAGACCATTAATAAACCTTGGTGCCGTGACTAGGCTAGGTAGAGGCGTAAAAATAGCTGATTTAACCGACTTAAAAAGAGGAGGCGGCTCTCAATTCGACTGTATTTGTATTTGTTACCTCTTTTGGCTGGGTGATCCGATTTTAACAAGTTTTTTTAATTGAAAGCTGGTGGTTGCCGTGTGATCCCATTTCAATTTGGTCCAGTTCTGACAAAAGCATCCATGAGAAAATAAATTGAAGTCTGTTTATAGTTTATTAAAACATAAGTACTCAATTATTATCACCCAGAAATTGCACAGATCTATTTTTGACGTCCGTCCTCTATATATAAGTTTAAATGACTTTATACTACACTTGCTTAGTATAATGGTCCACCGGTGGCCTCAGGATTGTATAGTTATGTAGTTATTCCGTGGCCATTAGCTAGCTGTGTGGTGCTGGCTTAGAATTTACACCACCCCAACTCTTTCCGCGGGAGTCGTAGGAGGCGACTTAGGGATATCCACCGGGGGCGGGCAGCAGCTCCCCCTGCAGAACAAAAATACCACCAAACTGCGATCCCGAACCCGCGTGCACAGCTTGGGGATTATGCATTGATTTTTAAAAAGGGAAGATGAGGTACTGGTTACTCGAAAGTGGCAACCTCAAATTGTGTAAAATTGTGTACTCCCACCTCAGACACCGTCTGACCGGCGGCATGGGCGGTCGTATTAGCCAGAAATATCTGTTGTCTCGGTCTCACTTCGGTCTTAGGTACGTCTTTCCGTCTTTGTTCTTCTTTGTATTGCACAGGACTGGAAATATAATTGATAGCGTATGTGTTTGCGTGTAGTTGTAACACATGCCAATTTTTGAGTAAGCGCTGGGAGAACGTAACCTATCTTCCCTTTTTAATTAATCAATGGGATTATGGCCACTACTGTCCATAAGATAACGCGAATAAGGCGTTTATCAGGGGGAGGCCTGCGTCCAGCAGTGGACCGATACAGGCTGTGGAGGTTGTGGCAATTTCTTGTATAGTTATTCTGTGGTATAATGTAAGTGTAAAGTTTTGGCAACTGTCTTTTACTGGGAGGTATACGTATGGTACCTCAGTCAGCGGCCATGCTCCAACCTTTTACTTTTTCTGTCGCAACACCACCACAGAATAAACAGCAGTAGCGGGGTCAGGTGAAACAAACGTTCTCCAGTTTTGAAATTTATTTCTAGTTTAAAATTCCTGCATAATTCCGATATTAAAACGGTAATCGGTTCTTTGGAATTGAGTGGATGGAGAGAAGATCATGGCCTTTGCCCGATGGCTTGGATATATTGCAAACTTTATTTCTTTCTTCGTTTGTTGGCGTTTCTTTCAAATAGGAATTAAGGTACCATGACTGAGATGAAAGTAGTTTTTATGAGCCAAAATAATAAACTAAAGGAACTTTTTTGTAGAACCGATTTTAGCTCGCAAATAAAAGCTCGTTCCACTTTGTACGATAAAAAACATACAGGGAAGAAAAAAGTGATCATTGAGTGAAATTAAAAGCCTAAATTATATATTATATAAGTTAAGTTATAATACAAACCAAACGGATTAGAAATACTTTTGTTTTGATGTTACTAAGTACCTATAACACAGTTATATTATTTGTACTGAGAGACTAAGGCCCGTATTATGAAAGCTTCCCCAAGCATTACTTATGCAGCGATTACGTGAGTTCTACTCAAGCTTAGAATCTCTGCTTAAGTAAATCTTTAATATAGAACGTAACTCTGCTGTTACTTAGCTAGATGCACTAGCAAAATCTCTACTTGGGCGAGTATAAGTGAGTATAGGGTTTTGTCTATGGTCTAAACATTTATCAAGGCGAAAAACGTTCCTTTACCTTATTAACCGCACTTTAATCAGAATTTATTTTTTAGAGCCTTTTTGTTGTTTTGATGGTTATTGTGAAACGAAACGCAACGATTTTAAAAATTTTTAGTGCTTTATTCAAAAATAAAAGCTTTGGCGCGTAGAAATGCTTCTCAAGCCTTACTCAAGCGTAGTCCAGACTACACTTGAGTAAAGATGAGTTCAAAGAATCACTAGGCAGAGATTTTAAGGTTAGAAATCGTTCTAAAATAATCAATTACTCAACTAATGCTTGATAACCGTTCAGTAATACGTATTAACATTGTAAGAACTCATCGTTACTTGAGGGTTACATGAGTGAGTGTAGATTTTGACATGAGTTCCCAAGCATTGTTTTAAAATACCTATACATAAACATCACTCAAGCATAGGTCGATGACAGAGCATGCTTTCATAATACGGACCTAAGAGACCTACAAGCTCATTTCCCATAACATTTGAAACAGAAGTCCCTAACACTGTATCGAATATCGATATCGAATAACTGTCGCTCTGCAATCGAATGATCATCGCATCTGTGTCGGGGAACCGTGCCACATCACTACCGCTAGGGTCATAGTGATGCTCTACTACTCGCTTGGGAGATTGGATGTTAGTTTCATTCGTGTCTCTAATTGTTATTTGTTTTTATTAAGTTAGTGGCCAGTGATAGCACAGATTTGGTTGTACCTTTTAAAAAAAGGTCGTCAAAGCTTTTGAAAGAAAGAAGAAAGAAAAATATTTTTAACATACACACAAAACGAAAACTTATGTTACTGGACAAATCTATTAACTTTCTCTAGTTATGTGCGCAGAAAATTCTAAGACAAATATGGCCTCCACTCAGCGTTGTGCTGGATGAACACTAGTGCCCCAAAAACGCGCGTAGAGGTCATACTCATACCTGCTTATATAGAAACATAGTACTAGGTACCTATACCTATACCTACTCGTACCTAAGCAAAATTTTACTTACATCGATGGTTGAGGGGGTTAGATAGGTAAGGTAGGTAGGCCTATATTCCGTTTACGTGTTATTCGTTTTGACTGAATTAAAAAATGTAGGTAAGTTAAGTACTTAATATTTCAGAGACACGTATCTGCAGCCTCTGCAAGCTCGATAATTTATCGAGGTTACGTTTAGTCCTTACCTTACCCCATCGATCAAAAATTTGGGCGGCTCCCCATTTTTGATCGATGCCTTATCCCCAATATTTTTCGAATCGATAGATTAGTATTTGTAAAAAGAGACAGTCATTTCTATTTTATTCTATTTTTTATTTCTTATACCTACCATTTACATTCTTTCATTCAGTGAAATAAAATAAAAGAGAGGTCGGAGTACCTTAGTTATGGTACCTATATACCTACTGCATATTATTTATGCAAACATCGAAGCTGTCTGCGTGCTAGTTTACGCGTAATATTGACTCGGGTACCTAGTTATTTTTAATTTAAAATTAGAATAGCTATTATTGGTACAATAGCACAGCCATGGACGTAATTCAGCAACGTTCATGAGCACAGCAGAGCAGACAGAACCAAGTTCTTTCGTCATAAGCAGAATAACCTAGTTACCAACGGCAATGAAACGTGCTAAAATTCAAATTCGGAATTTGCAAGCTCAAAACATGGACAAATAATAATTTGTCCATGGTTCAACACGACTGGCAGAATATTTACGAAGGTCCCTGCTCTCCACAGCATAGACGGCAGTTTGTAAGCTCTGGGTGAGTCACTCTTCCGCCTGATAGCAAGGTCACCGGCCGACACGCACACATGCACGCTAGAAAGCAGTGAGAGTACAGTCGCGGACTCAAGCGTCTTTGTTCCGTTCGGGGGTTTGTTTTGGCGGTTAATAGATGACGCTACTTGTATAATAATATGTATAATATTGAGGTCGGATTTTTTTACAAATTGTAGCCAAATTCATAATTAATTTATTTACTTCACAAATGGACTTACAACTAAAACCAAAACGTCCAAGAGTCAGGTACATAAAGCTAACGTCATAAACTAAACTATACGTAAATTATGTTCCAATTTTGTAAATTATTATTATTTTAGAGTTGAAAGTGATCTCCCTGTCTATGTATTTTATTTATTTATTCGTATTTTTTGGTTCTAGCATCTGGGATATACTTATATTTTATTAATTGCCTAATCCTCATTATTTTTATACTATGCTTAGCTTAAGTAGGTTGAAAAACTACTAAGGTACATAGGTACTTAAATAATATTGTGAACAATTTCCAGCACACTAACAAAGCATGTTTACACACATTATATTATCCACCACTGTGAATAACTTTATGGTACATTCGCTATCATAATATTTTATGTTTTATAAAAATTTTGATCATCCTCAGAGGTATTGGGGTTGATATTAACGTAAATATATTATTATTAACAGGAATTTAGTGGTTTTCAAATAAAATATTTGACCTGTTTATTTAATAACTGATCACCGGTCACCTTGTATGACATTGTGTGGAAGTTTCTATTGTTACAACTTAAAATGACAAAATATAAATAGATTTTATCTTTTAATTTCCATAAATCATAATAACATTTCCGCTAGGACATAAAATTGGAGGTCGTCTACATGATAAACAATTTAATGAACAGAGCTTTTTTCATTGAGCAGAATAATATCAAATGACATTCGCTAATTCGAAAATTTTCCACGGACACGTAACAGAATGGCAATTATAATAATATTGGGCGGGATGGGCTGGGCTGCTTATTATGTAGATGTTAAGTAGCGGAGAAATGTTGCAAACGTTTGTTTTTATTTTATTTATATACTAAATGGTTTTTTCCAACAAATTAATCATAAATAATTCGTCAAAAAACATTGTTTTTTTTTAAGAACTTTATAGGCCTTCAAAATACAATTCAGTAAGTAAGCATAGAGGTTTATTATTATTATTATCGGGATGTACAATGTCGGGCCATGCCATGTCAGGTCGTGAGTGAGAGCTTTTCACGTGTAAATAATACACGACCAGTATTGCACAGCCTGATATTATACACTTAAATATAAGAAAATTTTCCCTCCCCCGCGTGTCACCACGTCAGGCTGCGCGGTGTTTGGGCGGGCTTCGTTAGGGGTAACTTAATGTTGAGGGAAAACCCCACGCCCCGTTTCGCGGGGGTGGGACGCCTTCAGGTCCTGCAGTATTGGGTCATGCAAAATTGGTTTTGTTAGCTCGTCACGTGTCAATAAAGCACAACCTGATATTGTACGATCATAATAATGTACCTACACCACGATAATCGGAAGCTATGCATGATTTATAAGACTACAAGTGTGGTCACCAATTATTCTGCCTTACAATATGATGACGTACATTATTGCCTCCCATTTGTTACATAAACTAAGATTTCTGAAGAATATATCAAGAAAGAACCCGGAAGCTATGATGCTAACACTAGCGTTCTACTTTGACTTGTTAGTACAAACAATTACTAAGATTAAATGCTCAAGAAACTACATTTCAGCATTAAATCAATTCCACCATTGTAAACAATGAGAAACCAGATACCATTTCGACATATTATTTTGCAACAACCAACTTCTTAGGGAACGGCCCTTATTAAGGCAACTTTAAAATAGTTGCCTAACAAGAACTGTAATTTAGGAACATTACCATAATAGCTTTAGTAACGAATAACAATACTTTACATAATTTATTGGCGATGATTTATTTTATTGTATATCAAAGAAAATTTATGCGTAGCTGTAGATACACCTAGCTGAATTTACTGTCATAATAATTTTTAAGTGCTGCTGTTTTGACGTAGTTGGAACGTTTTTGTTGAAATCAGTGATATTGATTTATCTTTAAAAAGCTATCGGAAATTTCTTAGTTTTACTTCTACTATTAATAAAGTATAAAAATGTATCAAGTTAATTTATGTAATATAGACAAAATTTACAGTCAAAGAAAAAAAATAGAACTAGTGCTAACAATTGAAACGATTAAGCTAACTGCAGACTATTGCAAACAATCTAGATAGCTTATTTAATCCTTGTTAATAAATTGAAATTACGCGTTGATATTGGAAGTTTGATATCAATCAGCCTGCAAGGTACAGTTACAGCCACCCACGGCTGCATGTGACGAAATCTTTAGCGAATGAAGGCATGTGTTACCAAGGTAGCAGACTCAAGTAGAACCTACTTAAGAACGCGGCTTTTTATTTTAATTTGACTAATTATTAATATTATAAACGCGAAAGTTTGTGAGAATGTATGGATGTATGTTTGTTACTCTTTCACGCAAATACTATTAAACGAATCAGCCTGATTTTTTTTATATGCAATCAAGGTAATTTTGATGCTGGAATCATAGATATTCTACTTTTTGTGCCATAAATCAGTTCCCGGCGTAGCTAGTATTGGTATAAAACAGGTGTTTTTAGATTAAAAAATATATATTTGAAGATTATGTTTTGTTTAGGTAGGTTAATTTTATACTCGTGACACTTATAAAATTTTACAAAATCTTTTAATTTAGTGTATTATATTTTTAAACAAAGTAAAACGCTTTTATCAAAATGAGCCCCGGAGTTGCCCATTATAATCAAGATTATAATGATCGTAAAATTAAAGCTTAAGTATCCTAGCTTTATCTCTTTGAAAAAAATCAAGCAGGTTACAAGGCGGCGGCCGATCAATGATTGTGTAAAATTGAAAATGCAACTTTTTCTCAAACCTCGTCCTGCCAAGTTTAATGCACGATTGGTATGTCGAAAAGGAATCGGTAGACCTTTTAACTTTTTAGGCGGTGCAGTCAAAGCGTATTCTTAGTTCTGAAGTTTCTTAATTAGTCTACAGCGCGGCGTAGACTAATTATGAAACTTCTATAGTCCGAATCGTTTTTTTTTTCTATCGATTATTTTGTAAAGCTTAGAGTTTGAGCAAAATGAATGCAGACTTCCAAGGCCGGATTTAAAAGGAACAAAACAACGATAAAGCGAATTTGTATTCAGATGAAAAATTGCATGTTGTGACATTTAGGAATGCGGTGTGGACGTGCGTGAGGTGGATAGGTATGTATATTAAACATAGGTAGATTAGGTAGGTATTGTTGTGAATTAAAGGCGTAGGCCTATTTATACGTTACGTTGTTTTTTTTAACTACAGTCTACATACAAGAAAATTGCCTGTTGTTTTTTGTCTGACCCACTTTATCCGGGTTGTTTTGGGACAACTGGGCAAATGTCTACCACAAACTTATACCTATTATCATCGCTGGCGAGATCATAACAAACCACCTACACAACTTACCGAATACCTATTTGTAGAATGAGTTACTGTGGACTGTAAATTGGACCAAAACAAATTTTAAAATCATGCATGGGTTCATGGTCGTGGTCCCCGTACCTTACACCTTGCCTATTTGTTTAGGTATTATTCATTGAAGAAAGTTACGAAACAGATAAATTACAATCTTATAGTAGGTACAAAATCTAACAATATTCAACCAAAATGAAATTTTCTTGCCAAAATTCGACTACCGACTACTATAAATACCTACAAATTATCCAAACGATGGTGGTTCGTAATAAGTATAATAACTATTCCAAATTGGAGCCAAACATCAAAAAAAATAACAAAAATAAATAAACCTCAAATCCATTAAGACTTGTGTGCGCGAGCGTGCAGTCGCGAGCGACGAGGGGCGTCGGGGGTTGGCACCCTCACGTGACGACCTTCAGGCGGCGCACCGACCTTGGCGTCGCGCGCGCGGGTCAGAGGTGAATGGACGAGCCCCCCGCGCACCCTCGCCCTCAACCCGCTGCCTTGCCGCGGCCCCAAGCTCACCATCCTCTATAACTAAGTACATTGTATAACATAACTTGCTTACCTGAATACGCTACGAACTACGCAGCTCCATCGTATAGGCCATTGCGATCCCGGCCTCAAGCACCCGCGAACAGGTAACGCGGCACACCTTTCCCATAAAATTCAAGTTTATTGACACCAAGTCTCACAAGATTGCACAAACCTCGCAATCTAATCACAAACACAGTTCTCCGGGTGAGTATTTGAGATAAACACTATTACAAAAAAGTTCTTCATTCGTTTCTAAAAGTTTATTACAAGAAAAACATTGAACCACAGCAATAAACACATTCAGACAGTCGCCACACTATGTCCTCTCACCTCCGCAAAACAAAGCGGAATGGAATAATAAAAGAAACGAGCGAGCGATTCAATTTAACGCGTGTGAGAGCGAGTGAGCTAGCTTGCATTGCATGACAACGAAGTCAAGTCGTCGCGCGCGTATCGTATGCGAGTCCTAGAAAGGTAGTCTACAAAATATATAATTAATATTTTTATCTGCGACATCTACATTTTCATTGACTAACTAAATGGGCAGAAGGGTGTATTGAAAAGACAATAAATTAAGTTATGGAACAACCTTCTGCTGTAAAGGTTTTACTGTGTAGGTAGGTACTGTACTTATCGAGCAAACGTAGCAACGAAGCGCCATCTATTAAGCAAGCATTCGCCATCTATTAAGCATAGATGGCGCTTTACGAACTGTCAATCTCGTTGGTAATAGTGATGTTCCTGTAAAATCTAACTTATTTAATATGTCGATTTCAATATTGTGGTATTTTTTTGTTAGTGTTTGTTTAGTTATATGATTTTCTAATTCTTTATGAAATCCAGTAAGTAGTTTGTATGTCATACTTGAATCGAAGTAATAATTGAAAAAAGAAATATTAAATCTGGAAGTTCACAGTTCGAGTTTTTTAAACCTTTTCATAATAGCTCTTGCGTTATTATGGCGTTGTTGTTACAGAACTTTCTTTGAAACTTTAAAATAATATGTACCTATCTTGTCCACTACAGCTAGGTTTCTATATTAACAAAAAAGCAAAATTGGGAGAAACAAATTCAGTATAAGCCTCCAAAAATCTGTTTTTTTGCAAAAAAATTACCTGAACTTTGGGCGTTCATAATGTACTCATAAATCGTAAAAGTAAAAAAAATATACAAATAGGAACCTTGTACCTAAATGTAACAGAGATTCTAAATGACAAAGTTTTATTTCACAAACTTGTAAGGCTTACTAAAAAACACGTACCTATCTCCTAAAACAAGTGGTTTGAAATTTTCTCACACTATTCTTCCTATTGCTGACTACCGGACGTTGAGACGAATCAAACGATACGTCATTTGTTGTTATCGGACTAGTAGTTTCAGAGCTAAGTGAGAACATAAAGTTGGCTAATACACATACAAATAAACATAGAGTGACCACCTCATAACCCTCCTCCGTTGGTAGTCGGGTAAAAACAAAACTACAACCCTCATGCTTTTGTTTAGTCGATTAACTGAATTGGTTCGTAGCATTGTGTCAAGTCAATGTCAAAATCACTGCCTGAAGAAGGTCTGACATCTGACTGACATTGGTTTGACATGACGACAACAAAACAAAGTAGGTAGGTAGGTAAATGATTTTATTTTCCAGTTTCCTTCCATAAAATATAGAGAATTCGCATGCACGCTCATATAATTTATTATAAAATTCGTACGCGACCCACTTAGCTAGTTTTGTTTGTTGGTTTTTGATTTGTTCGGTGATTCGGTCGGGTTTTTCATTTCATTCCGTTGTCAGTCGAGTTATCGAATTCGCTGAGTGTGTGCGTGTTATCAGCTGTTTGAAATTCAGTCTTCGCGCAATTACTAATAAAATTTTGTTACTCTGAGAATTGTTTGGTACCTGATCTTGTTAGAGGAATTACTGCTCGCAAGAAGCAACTGGCTCATTAAGTGAATTAAATGAGTCACTAATTTCTCAGCACTCCAAGGCTGTCCAAGCTACAAGCAACAATAAGTTATATCACAGTGGTTTTGCAGAGTATGTGTAAACTGTTATAATGCTGGATGAAAGTGACCGCTTCGGGCGAAGCCCTACAAAGAGTACTCTGCTGAAAATAGTGATCTTAGGTGATGGCGGAGTTGGAAAATCTTGCTTGATGAGCAGGTTCATCTCCAATCACTTTGATGACCATAGCTTTCACACGATCGGTGTGGAGTTCATGAACAAGACCATAGAGGTTAGCGGGAAGGAGTACACATTACAGGTTTGTGAAAACTGGCTTCTTGACCACTCGCAAATTGCAATTTGCAAGCTTGATATTTTTCATCTCAGACTAGCAGCCCATCCTAGTTTCAAGCGAGGGGACATTTATTTATTAGTTATGTAAATATAGCCTTTGTTACTTGGGGATAAAGTAGCATTGTAATGGTGAAAGAATTGGAAATCAATCCAGTCATTTTTGAGTTTATTCATTATAAACATACAAAAATACAAATCTTTCCTCAGTCTAAGAATTAATTGTTAAGCATACATTTTATTAACTATCCATAAGTGCCCTATTACTAACCAAAACCAACCATTGCAATAAAATTATAGTGTGTGTATAGGATGATGATTGCAGAATAATTTTATACAACCTCAATATTACATGATCACCTTCAAACTCAAGGTTGTCTTATCTACATGTAGGCATAAGTTTGATTGTATTGTGCTTAGCTTGTAGACACTAATTTAACTTGATAAGCACAATGTAGATACCTACCCATAACACAGGCTCTGCTTAGCTTGGGGCTAGTTGAATCTGTGTGAATATTACTTTTCATATTTTATTTTAATATTATTATATTTAGTCCATCAGTAGCAGCAGCAGTAAATTAACAGAAGGTTTCGGACATATTATTTTATTTATATTTTAATGTCCATTTACACATCTGATTTCATCTTTAAATGCATGCATCTATTTTTAATTATCTTTACAAAGTTTTCTACTTGCTCTATCATTGGCATGATATTTAAGTCATCTTTTTCAAGAGAGAAGAGAGAACTTTCTTAATTATCATCATATTTTTTCTGAGATCCAGATCATTATGAACCAGTGTTCATGGAGGAAATTAATTTAGTGAAACATTATGAACCAGTGTTCATGGAGGAAATTAATTTAGTGAAACAGTCAGTCTGTCTGACTGTTTTAATTAATTTCTGTCAATTGAGGCAATGATCCCTCTATGTTAATTATATGCTCAATTATACAAAGCCATCTTTCTACCAAGACTACTTTGAGTAATCAAATTTATTCCTAAAAGAAGACACATTAAAGTCTTTTTTTGTGTATTATTTGTTTTTTTTATTGTGTTTAGGGTAATACCTATACCCTGATTTTAAGTTAAGCCCTCATACTATACTAACAAAATCTTTATTCTTTTATTAGTGTAAGAAAAATATTAATGTTAGACCAAGCTTGTATACATACAATAAATCATGATAAAATTATAAAAGTGGCCCCACCTAGGTGTGGCTAGCTGAGTAGAGTAGACTTCCACCACAGAAACTATTTGGCTATCTACATCATGTACCATACCATACCCATTCTTTTATCTACTTGGTTAAGGCCACACCTTGGCATTGAACTGAGTAATACTCAACCTAAAATCAACTGGATTATGGCAGCATTAAATAAAGGCATGCTCTGTGTTTGTATTTTAATGGAGACTGTTCACGTATTTTTACTTACTTTTGTTGTAAATAAAATCATGCAAGGATTGTGTAATACTTTTCTTACTAACATAGTAGCATTCTTTCAAGAAATACCTAAATTCCCTCAACTGTATGTGAGTAAGAAATTTCATAACATAATTACCTGTATAGAATACTCAACTATTAAAATAATAATAATAAATAAATAATAATATGCTGGATAATTCACACAGCATTATCTAGCCCCAAGCTATGCAGAGCTTGTGTTATGGGTACTAGATAACTGATATACATAATACAATACACTACATAGATAGATATTTTTTTATTATACATAGAAAACACCCAGAACACCCTGAACAAATATCTGCAGATCGTACACACATTGGTCCCGAGGCGGGAATCGAACCCGCAACCTCATGCGTCGCAGGCGGACCTTCGCCCACCGCGACACAGAAGTCGTCGACTCAACTATTACCTCAAGTGTATTCAACTAAATTCAAAACTCCTACAAAACACTTAAACACCGCAACTTAATACAGAACTCCCTCTAAAAAACACAAAACTTCCTCAGATATGGGACACAGCTGCCCAAAAGCCCTTCAAATACCTCCGAAGGCCACCTTCCTCTACAAAACACATCAATCCCTTAAGTAACACATAAATCTCTCAATTGAACACATAAATCCCTCAACTAAACACAAAACTCGCTCAGATATGGGACACAGCCGGCCAAAAGCGCTTCAAATCCCTCCGAACGCCAATTGCCTCTATCACATCAATTCCTAAAGTAACACAAATCTCTCAACTAAAGACAAAACTTTCTCAGATGAGCCACAGCCGGCCCAAAACGCTTGAAATCCCTACGAACGTCAACTGCCTCTACAAAACACATAAATCCCTCAACTAAACACATTCATCCTTCAACACAAAACTCCCTCAGATATGGGTCAGTGCGGGCCAAAAACGTTTCAAATCCCTCCAAACGCTAACTGCCTCTACTCAACACAAAATTCCTTCAGGTATGGGACACAGCTGGCCAAAAGCGTCTCAAATCCCTCCGAACGCCAACTTCCTCAACAAAACACATATTCACTTAACTTAACTCAAAACTCCCTCAGGTATGGGATACAGCCGGCCAAGAGCGCTTCAAATCCCTCCGAACCCCGTTCTACAGAGGGTCAGATATCTGCATACTGTCCTACGCAATCGATGACCGATCTTCCTTCAGCAACATCAAGATGTGGTTGAACGAGTTCCTGCATTACGCGGGAGTGAAGAACGGAATCGATCGATACCCCTTTATGGTGGTTGGCAATAAGGTTAGTGCTTTCAAGATTATAATATATACTTTACGCGGAAGTCCTGAAGTGCTTGGTTAATTTTCTAAGCATTGTTACATACATAATTGAGTTTGTTTTAAAAAAACTATATACCTACTTCAATTTTATGGTTTTCTCATGGCTGCCACTGTCAGAACTGGACCAACGAACCCACACGAGAAGAACCAGCTTTCAAATAAACAAAGAATCATCAAAATCGGATCCCCAGGCAAAAGTTCTGAGGTAACAGACATAAAAAACAGTCGAATTGAGAACCTCCTCATTTTTCTGAAGTCGGTTAAAGAGACGACGAGTCAGCTGCGCACGTCCCACCTAATACTAGAATGCGATGAAGTAACAGCATACTGAATAGAAATCTACAAGTAACTGACTGAGGTCACTCCTCAAAACGAAGTCAAAGTTTCTTATTCGTTTAGCGACTAAGATTAGCGTTTGCATGAAAATTAAATAAATTAAATATTTATAATTATAAATAAGCATTATCTAGCCCCAAGCTAAGCAAAGCTTGTGTTACGGGTACTAGATAACTGATATACAATACACTACATAGATAGATATTTAGATTATACATAGAAAACATCCAGAACGCCCTCAGCAGATATCTGCAGATCGTACATACATTTGTCCCGAGGCGGGTATAGAAGCCGCAACATTCTGCGTCGCAGGCGGAACTTCGCCCGCTGCGCTACAGGGGTCGTTATGAATGAGTTGGTTTTGCACGACAGTCGACAACGAAAACGAAATTTATATTTTATTTGGAGCAATTAAACAACCCACAAATATTTGTTTCACTGAAATAACAGCTAATTGTGGTAATTACCGGGTTTCTTTACTTACATAACTGAAATAAAAGCCAGCATTGTTTGCAAGTACTGTACCTACAATTTAATTATCAAACCACAAACATCATACAGGAAAGTTTCAAGTCTCTCGTCAGCTTTTATCTACGGATCACGCCATTAATTTGTAACTAACTTTCGCCTTCGGTTTGGCATGCGTTTTCCGGGATAAAATATATCTTTTCCCAGAATACCATTTACCTCCTTGCCAAATTTTGTTAGATCCGTTCAGCTTTTTAGACGACAGTCAATATGGGCGAAGCCTTTTAATCCTGGTTTTGTGTTCTGGCCCAGAGCGCAAAACCAGGTTGGGCCAAGGTGCAGTGATGGGCTAAGTTAGAGTAAACTCGATGTAGAATGCGGTCTGTTTACAAACATTCCTCGTCAAGTCTGTCTAGTGTACACAGATCCTTATCCTTAAAATTAAGTGTAAAATCTTGTTGCAGTCAGACGTGTCTTCAAAAGACAGAGAAGTGTCGCACGACCAGTTGAAGCAATGGTGCGACGACAACAAAATAGCGACTTACATCGAGACCTCCGCGAAAAATGACAACAACGTGGTGGAAGCCTTCTCTATGGCTGTGCAAAGGTATGTTACTTTCTCTGTACTTATTTAAAAGGTTTGTTACGGGCGTAATGTAACTTGTTTCATACCGAACGTTCGTGCAGACAGTACGGGGAAAAAAGGCGCTCGCAATGAGTAACGAGGCGGATTTTACCACAAGGCGTTACGTTTCTCAAAAATAAGCAAACCGAAGTGGCAGCGGGACGGCCATATCTCGCGACAACCGCTGGGGTAACCGGCAAACGTAGTGTAGGACGCCCTCCGGCCAGGTGGCATGACGATCTGCGAAAGACTGCAGACGGATGCTGGATGCGTCAAGGTGAAGACAGGGCGCTATGTAATTAGGCGAGGCCTATGTCCAGATGATGATGATGTTTTGTCGCTGCAGCGGGTGCTGGGTGACTTGTGTTACGTTACGGGGCGTAATGTGCCATATGAATTTACCTTAAGAACGGAGCTCTCCCAAATATCAGCGGCCCGTGCGGATTTGTTGTTGTTTCACGTAGAATCGCATCGTGTTGGGTGTTCTCCATTCGGCGGCGTTCGGCT
Source organism: Eupithecia tripunctaria (assembly GCA_955876795.1). Classification (NCBI taxonomy): domain Eukaryota; kingdom Metazoa; phylum Arthropoda; class Insecta; order Lepidoptera; family Geometridae; genus Eupithecia; species Eupithecia tripunctaria. The sequence goes on from OY041600.1 coordinate 3,773,767, forward strand.
TATTTCGGAATTTTGCCCCCTGTGTCGCATGAGCGAGCGGTTGCAGAAACTAGAAGGAATTTCACAATTTTTGATATTTTTTCGTGCTTTCCGATTCATTTTGAATAAACGACTATTTTCATTTATTTCTAATGGTGAATATATTTAGGATGTTTGCAACGCGACAGATTTTTGAATAAAGGTGTATTGGGTCATTTTTAAGCATTTTTTTATGCATGATGCATAAAAAATCACTTGAAAATGACCCAATTTGGTGTTCAAAATATGGCAAATTAGTTTCGCTCTCATTTAAAGATCATAATGTTTTTGTAAAAAACTAAAACGCTACAGACATAGCTATTTTTCATCCGATTCGGTTTTGTAAGAGCTTTGTTTAAAAAAAAAATTCTAGGATTCTAGAACCAAGAATAACTCTATTATATTCTGTTAAAGAAATGACAATATTCAGTGTACTATAATATAAACATAAACATATTAGTATTTGCGGAAGCATTCAACTTTATTTGTGTCAAACTATTGTAGATGTACTTTTTGCTCACAATTGACAAAACTGACCGTGACAAAAAAGCGGAAGACATCGAGTCTCGATGTTCGCTTTTTGTGATGATTTGTTGATTCGAGATTAATCATGTTGGTTGTCGACTAAGCACTGATTGTCAAAACATTGTCTAGACAAGAGAGTCTAGACTCTAGACGAAAGTCATTGGTCAATTGGTGGACCAGTTCCGAGTGTTTCGTGTTCGTTTTCCTTATACTTTACCTGGCTACAACTTTCTTGAGAATTTACTGGTTTGTTCGCCACGGCTTTGCTAATAAAATAAAACAGTATAATTATTTTTGTAACTTCATTAAAAGGAAAATAACAATAAAATAATAGAAAAAATATAACTAGTATTATTTTAAATTGTTTAATTTATTTTTCTATTGAAACCAGCAGCACAAACAATTAATAACTAGGAAAATAGAGAAATGCTATTAAAGGTTTTCACGAGTAAGAAAAAATGTGACTTATTTTGTGGTTATAAATAAAGCACGGTCATAAATAATTCCTTGCCAAAACAAAATACAATTAACAACATGGTAACTCTATATAACCTAGGGGATTTTTTCGAGCTTACGCAGTCTTTCGGTAAAGCATGTACTTGAGTAGAACTACTTTATCTTTCGCAGAACTTAACTAGGGGACCTACATGAAATCGGGGCTTTTTAATATGACCGAGTATCTCCTTACGACATCCGTTTGGTTGGACGAAGCAGCTGGTATCTAAGGAACTCCCCTTAATGAGTCATCACATCATCACACTTTAAATTGGTTTTCGCAACTATACCGTGTCCATTTTGAATGAATCATGTTAGTAAACAAAATACGACACAAATATCAAAATCTCACTTGCTTGGCGCCGAGTTTCAGAAGAAGAGTTTCAGAAAGTTGAAGGGATCTAAAATCGACACGTAATGTAAATTACGTATTAATACGTATTAATTACGTTATAATGTAAATACGGACGCGCCAACAAAGTGAATTTTAGGTTAAGTATGGGCGGTTTGTTTACGTTTATGCTTCATTCAAAATGGACACGGTATAGTTGCAGCTGTTTGACTTGGCTGATAAATATTGAAAAAACTTAATGGATTTTTGCTATTTGTTATTAAGTGAACTACAAAACTGTTTAAAAGCCCATCTCAGAGAGAGAGAGTACAATAATGAATTACTTACTATTGGCTTAATAATTTACTATTATTTACTACTTGTAGCTTTAAAATGATAAAGGTTCGTTTTATTTTAACATCGTAATGTCGAACGTCGATTCTACAGACAGAATGTAAACTAAAGATACCTGAGATCAAGACAAGAAGCAAGTAGTTTTTCTCAATAAAATATAAACATGCACAACATAAAATCTACAATTTTCAAAACAGAATCTACAAGTACCTATTGTTTAGATGACATCATAAAATCTATTGTCTCATTATTATAATCGTATGAGTTGGTAATTGGTATCTTCAAATTATCTTTGACTAGGATTTTGTCACTTATACGTTTCGAAAATTCAAAAAAACGCTTCTTACGTGAAAATACTAGTATTATTTTCAGTCGCTATTTATAAAAATATAATAGACTTAACAAAATATAAAAATATAAATAATATAGAAATGTTTTATCAGTATTTAAGAAAACACCTACCTATTCATTAAGTTCGATGTTAAATTTCGGATAATTTTGGTTATTAAAGTGTTAGTGTAAACTGTGTACATTGTAATTTTCATCGAAGTAATTTTTTGTGATATTATTTGACTTCTTGAAAATTAAATGAAATAAATATAAAACACAAGCTCTCTGCTTACACTGGTGACAGATGATGTTCTGTATAGATTGTCCAGCATTTTTTTTTCTTCGGTAAAGAGCTGTTATAACCGAACTTACCTTATACAAACATGATGCAACCAACATACAAGTACAGGTGCTATCTTGTATGAGCTGAAATAAATCTCCGTGGATTACAAACCTTGGGCTCACACCTACTTGTGGTCGCGTCTGTTAATCAGTGCGAGGTTGTGTCATCTCTATATTGGGTGTAAGTACCAAACATCAAATAGCTATTTAGGCAACAAGTGCGGAAAGTAGGTGATTTCCGACGAGTGTACCTATAAGCCTGTCGATGTCGAAGATCATCTTTACGCACGTGTATATTGTGCGATTAGATTAATAACTACTACTATAATACTATAAAAGCGATAGTTTGTGTCGCCGTGAAGATGTTTAACTTTCTTCTTCTGCTCACCCCTTGGGGGGATAGATAGGGTATTAGAGAGTGTTGTTGTGAGTCCTGTTCTCTTCATCTTGAGGCCTCTTATAGAGAGAGATAGATTATATTATATCTTTATTGCACCATTATGTATGTAATACCAATGCATATAAAGAACAACTAAATAAGAAATTGATGCTAACTACCTATGTCTAGAGTGGGACAATCGGCGGCCTTATCGCTAACAACGGTCTCTTCCAGGCAACCTTTAGATGCATCGGATCGGTACGGATACGGACGGAGAAGCAAGCAATGACGGTGGCGTAATTGATGACACATTAATGTATAAAGAAACACAGAAAATTAATAATTAACAAAAATATACCGGGAAGACTTATCAAGAGTAGACAGATAGTGTTAGTAGTGGACCGTACTTTTGTAGTTGGGAAGGGATTTACCTTGTCGGATAGAAACGGGGAGGCCGTTTCAGAATCTCACGTGTCTCAATCAACGTGAAGGAATCCCCATGAAACGTCTAGAAGTCTCTTATGATGATGTTACGGGATACGGGTACCATGCTGGAGCTGCTTAGGTATAGGTACGAGTATATAATTTTGGCTTCCATTAACCTCCCAAAAATCAAGCAGACGAAGCAAATTTAAATAAAATAGTAATAGAAATATAGGATTCCTTTATTCAGTAAAAGCAAATAATACGTGGACGGAAGGTATCGAACTTAAACTAGTTCTGTTCTGTTTTGCTTATGATTCATTAACTAAGTAAACAACACTTTACACTTGACTTGAGGATGTTTTCTGCTATTTATAAATTCTTCGAAAGAAGTAGGTATTTTGTTTGTATTATGGAAGGAATTTACTAGAGTTATTTATCGACAATGCTAACGATTCGAAATTTATTTTCAATGAATTATACTTACATAGTTATGTGACGAAGATCTTTGTTTATACACTACGGATTATACACAAGCCAAACTCGATGGGGAATGTTTGTAAACAACACACGCCACAAGAAACTAAAACTCGAGTGGGCGTCGAGATTCAGATAAATGTACTTAATTGTAATTGTAAGCAATATTTTTTGAAGAAATGATCTGAAATCCTAAATTATCATCTGGAACTGTGTTTTGGAGGTTCCTTCTGATATCTGTGGGAGGTTCTTAATTCGGGTTTTTGTATGACTTTTTTGATTTTGATGATTGTTTTCGTTTTGTGCAGAATTATCGCAAGGTGATCTGACCACATATTTTTTTGTAACTAAAAAAACCAGTGAAGAATTCAAATACCGTTTTAGTTTTTGTAAATTTTTTTGTTATTATATTATGTTTAATAGAGTAGTAGAAAAGTTTTGCAGCTAACGCCATCTCTTGTAATTTTTAGAAGTGTGTCGGGTTTGTGTAAATTGACAAAATAATATAGAATTTCATTCTTACATTTTAAAATTTCATTACTTATTCATATATAATATAATACTACTTTCGCTGTACTCCTGGTGGTCTTTAAATAAACTTGTTTTATTTCGAAGTACTTATTATATCATATTAAATAGTAAATAGTAAGCGCTACTCCTACGCGTAACAGGTTCTTTTTTTATTGAAACGCGTTTAGTTTTTTGTTTGATCCATATTTGCTAAATATTTTGATTCACCTTGGACCGTTTGTGTGAGTTATCTTTGTTGAGATGGGATAATGGCTCCTCACAAGTGCTTATTTAATTCTTGCGGGCCAAGTCTTGCGCCATCTAGTGAATTCAACCCAATAACTGGTTGGCCCGCAAAATCTCGCCCGAAGCGTGGCCCATTTCTTACTATGAGATGAGGCATCTCAACCTCAACAGCCTATATTAGTCCACTGTTGGACGCAGGCCTCTCCCTGATAAGCGCCTTTATTACCGGTTATCTCATGGAGGGTAATGCCCGTAATCCCCACGATGGGCATGCGGTGGGGATCGCAGTTTGGTGACATAATTGTTCGGCAGGAGGCGCTGCTGCCCGCCTCCGGTAAAATATCCCTTAGTCGCCTCTTACGACACCCGCGGGAAGAGTTGAACTGGTGCAAATTCTATGCCGCCAGCACCACACGGCGGTACTAGTATAGTATTATTATTATCTATGGTAACGGTTTACTCAGGACAGGATAGTTCAAGTTTGGTCAGATACCACCTTCAGTGCCGATTTTAGATTACACAATGATTATTAAAATGTAGCTTATACTCGAAATTAACAAAGCGTTTCATCTAAAATCAAATAATTACTGAGTCTAAGTTAAATTGCTTCGGGAAAAGTTTCAGGAGAATTACTCAATGGCTGCTTGAAGAGAATAAACCTTATGATGACTAGAAAATGGTTTGATTTTGTACGTCATGGTTCCGTTGTAATTAATTGTAACGAGTTCCACGATTAAGCCCTTAGTAACACAGATTCGTCTGTTTGTGGGAATGAACCTTAAAATTGAGGAAGCATGGTTTATATTGCTATGACACGCTATTTTTGATCGTTATAAAGGGGCACGCAAGCTACCACGCAAGAGTCTTATCTTACCCCTTGCCCCGATTTTTGCCCCGGTTTGTTTCAATTTCAACTTCAGGGGAAATCTATGTATTTGTATTTAATGACTTGTATTTGATTAAAAAGTCATGCAATGAACGGCTTGCTTACTTAGGCATTGTTTTGTAAATACTTATTTAGATTTAACATAAAGATCGTAATTTAGGGGGCCTACTTGGAAAAGGAAAATCTTTAGTAGTTTCGTTTTCGTCGAGCAAAACCAATTCTTATGTCGCTTAATAAGATTAGCGTTTGCACGAAAACAAATTATAAACTTTTATTTCGTTTTTAGTAGTCCCTGCTGTTTATAAGTTTTTCAACTTGATCGGATATCTAGATTTCTATTCTATTTTTAACAAACTTCGGTTTCTTCAATCGTGGAACGATTTTTATGATTCTTTTGGTCTTCAATAGAACATAATCTCGGAGTGATCCCATATTTTTTTCCATAGAGATTATTACCATGGGGAATATTGGTCCTTCAAAATGTATCGTAATCGTCGTATATTAGTGCACTGCTGAACATAGGCCTACTCTAATCAGGATTTAAATTGATATTATAAATTTACTCACTTTTGTAACTCCCATGGTATTATCAGGTGTAACACTTTTCGTCCTCGACTCGTTCATCGTAGTAATATATTATACTTTAATTAGGTACTGCTGCAATGGGCTGTTGTTTTTGCAATATTTTATTCAAAATTGCAACAACTGTTGGACAGATTTATCCGTAACGCCAACAAAATGGCTCTGAAGGAAAACCAGCGTTGGCTGCTAGCATGCTAGCAACCAACCCATTCTGACTCAGCATGGGTCGGTTGGTTGCTATACATCCCATGCAGAGACCATTTTGTGACTGGACCGGACTTAAATTTTTAAGTATGGAATGACATTGTTTAAAACTGTAAAATTATTATTTTTTTCTTATTATTTTATGGAACAATGTAAATCTAAAGGGATTAGAAGTCATTTTTAACATCAAATTATCGCGCCTCTATTTGTGTGGCATAGGTAAGTACCTAAGGGCTCATACATACGGAAGCAAGTTGCCAACTACCTAACCTACACCTACCGACATCCGTGTATATGAGAGGTGCAGTCCGTGTATAAGCCCTGAATGTGCCCTAAATGTTTTGTGTTGTGGATTATGGTTTTCTTTTAGCGCAACATCTTATGGGGATCGAACTTTGGGCCTAAAGCCCAGCAGTGGGTAGGTAGATCTGGGCAGACAACGATAATGATGGTGATTTTCTTTTGAATTAACATATTTCTTCCTCCTTTCCTCGATCTAAATAAATAAGCCAACCCGAGTATTATTTCTTAATAATTCTCATATAAAAGTTTTTGGTATAGTTTAAAACTATGGTTTATTTCTAAGAAATCAAAGTAAATCCTAAAAAGTAGTTCTTTGGATATTATTCGAATTCTCATTTTATAAATAAGTACCTATTGTTAACTGACTTCAAAAAAAGGAGTAGGTTCTCAATTCGACTGTTTTTTTATGTTTTTTTTACCTCAGAACTTTTGACTGGGCGGTCCGATTTTCATGATTCTTTTGTATTTGAAAGCTGGTGCTTCTCGTGTGGTCCCATTTTAATTTGGTCCAGATCCATATGATGATGTCGGTTTATAGTTTTTTTTTAACAAATTCAATTATCTCTTTTCCAGGTGGGCAGAATTAGAACAAAAAGCAGAGAAGGAACTAGGCATGTTCCAGCATCCCGACTCAATAAATCTGCATGGAAATACCACGTCGAGTATACGATCGACCTGCTGCTCTAGGTATAGCGATGTATGAACTATTTTACTTTGGCACGAGTTGTAGCAAAGCCTTGGTGTAACAGAATCTAACTGTAGAATTTCAGATAGAGATAAGGTCTATCTGTTTCATACTAAAGTATGAGACAGAAAAGGACAGAACATAGATAGTACTGCTTTCCTTTTTCTGTCTACTACTTAGCAGTTAGTAGTTAAATCTCAAATGAAGAGAACGTTGAAAAAGAATCCAAATATTATAATACTACTCATATTATAAACGATTTTGTAAACATGTACATAATATGTTTGTTGCCCTTTCACGTAAAAATTACTGAACGGAGCGGGCTAATATTTGCATACAGGTAGTTCTAGGCCTGGAATAACACATAGGCTACTTTTTATCCCATAAATCAGTTCCCGTGGGATAGGCAGCTAGTATTTTATAATCGTACTTCGAATAAGAAATTCAAAATCATAGATCTAAGTAAAATCTGTAGATATGGTACGTTCTCACAGCGCTCACTCAACAAATGGTCTGTGTTGGGTACGTTTTTACCTAGATCGATGTCCAAAATACAAATTGCCACTAATGCATGACAGTCTCTCTCTTTTTCTAATGATACATAATTACACTAGCGTTTCTGATTGGCTAAGGCTTTGCTTCGTGAAAACCTCTGATTTTTCCTGGTTGTTGTAGTTGTAGTTTTATCAGAGATCTGTATTTCGGAAATATGAATCTAAGGCGCTGTGCAGACAGAGCAACTATTGTGACAACAGGCCACTCGCATATCTAGCTGTTTTCGAATAAACTCCTTAAACTGTGTCTTAAAGACACATTCGCTGTGTGTTCTTTCATACGAAATATTATACAAGAGGTTGACAGTTTTTACCATCGATATACTACTTCCAATTATGTAGATATGGTACGTTCTCACAGCGCTGACTCAACAAATGGACTGTGTTGTGTTACATGCATCTAAACGTAAAGACACGCTTTCTTTTCTTTTCGCCATACTTACCCTAATCAGTAATGAACAACAAAGATGGAAAATCGTACCTACACCGAACTGTGACCGCTACAACAATATGCACAAAAACACGACCGCCGGCCGGCGGCGCCGGTGCAAACTATGACTGTGTTTGGTGGACCTAATTGGACCTACCCATTCTCCCGAATTTTACCTAAATCGATGGTTTCTTCACCTAGCGTTGCTCTGTCTACATGGACGCTTACATAGTATGAAAGCTAAATTCTGAACTGTATGAATTGTTTTGTATAAAAGCACCAAAGTAGAGCTTTATAGAGCTGTTAGATTAGAAGCGGCAAGCGGCTAAAAGATAGTTCGTTTCTTTATGCAATAATTCTGAAGTATCACATTTATTTATAGGTACCTTGATGTGTATTGACTATTTAATAGTTTATTTATTTGATTGTGGTTATTTTAAGAGATTCGCACTTAGTAGTAAGTAAGATTTTAGAAATCCTCATGTATTTCAAGCAGAAACTGAGCAGTAATTGTTAAACATTAACCGACCAAACTGCGGTAATTACAGGATTGAGGTTGTTAGTATTCGGTTGGCTAGTATTTTTGTTAATTATTTTGGTGTCAATTCTACTAAGTATAAAAACTTAAAAACTATCTTAGTTTGACACCTTCACTACGGGTTAACCACGAACCTTATTTATGTTGGAAGAACACCAACGTTTCACCTCTTAACGAAATTCTACTAAGTATAAAAACTTGAAAACTATTTTAGTTTGACACCTTCACTACGGGTTAACCACGAACCTTATTTATGTTGGAAGAATACCAACGTTTCACCTCTTAACGAAATCATGAGGGTTTGGTGTTTTTCCATAAATAAGGTCCAATTCTATTGTTATTTTAAACTAAAAGTTACTCAACAGCTAGCTGTCCTTGTTTTTTGGTTGTGAAGAAAAGCGATAGAAACATTTTGGTGCTGTTAAATTAATTTTTAGATTAACGCAACAACAGAATCGATACTGATGAAATAAAATAATCTACATACACTTAGGTATTTTAAGATTGTAGTTTCGACTTAATAGCGAACTAAGATTGAACTGTATTAGCTTATAAATACAATTGAATTTCAGTTTGGCTACACGCTAGTCCACCTATTGGTGCTACTTACTACCTACTAACATTAAAATACACTCCTTAGCCCTTAAGAGGTGATGATATTTCGATCAAAGACCTTTGATTTTTAAGGTCCTATATCGGTTACCGTGAGTGAGAATGGATTTATAGTTATCGAGACCCATATTGATCTTTATGTCAGTACAAGAAGGTTCGAATTTGCGCGTGAACTTCTGAGTAAGACAAAAGGACCAATATCTAAGCCGATCTATATAAATGTGTGACGTAAACCCCTGTCTAAAATAGTTTTAGTAATAGTTATTACAAATTTTGTTACGCAGTTGCAACATTAAAATCTTAGAATAAGAATAGATATTGATTTCGGTCGAGTTTATTATTTTAATATAACTGGTTGTGGTTTTTTATTTCGATATAAATCTAAAATTCTACCAAAGATTTCCAATATACCTACCTATTAGTAGGAAACATTTTAAGCGATTTGTAAGTCATGCATTTTGATTGAGAGTTTGTCTTGTCAGTTGTAATGGTTAGTGATTTTTTTATGGAAAATAGACTTTCGTTCGACCGCAAATATTGTTCTTTCATTAATCTTTGATTAAAAGCATTTATTATTTACATTCCGGTTGAGTATTATTTGTACTTTTTTATACATCCGCTGCGTACCTCATATTTAAAAATACATCCAATAGCATGGCAAAGCGCCATCTGGTATAAAAAATGTAAAGGCTGTTCTTGTGTAATAAGAAAATGAAATGAAGTTTGGTTTAATTTAATGTAATATTTTTTCGGCGCCTTTATTGAGCCCCTATCGGAGTTGTGAATCTTTGTCCATGAAAATAAAGTCCAATATTAATACACCGAACATATCAATTTTAATCATAAGCTACAGAATTTGTGTAATTCTGGTATAGAAATAAGTTTATCACTAAGTGCCTAGCTTCAATATCTATTCAATAGTATTGTAATAAGAAAAACAAAGTTTCCTAATTACGTGGAATTTTGTAAAAAGTAGGTTTTCTTGAGTTATTAGTTTTTGTTTTCTAGCACATAGGGGCGAGTCTATACTATATGCCGTTACTAACGAGACGTCTCCTTTTCCATACAATTTGGTCAGCCAGCGCCTCTACACAAATCCCATACAAAAAGATTCGATTACACATCCATCACACATAGGTACCGATCAAAAACACACTGACTGTTCTAAGCATTTATAGCTCTTTGGTTTTTTTGTGTTATGGCAGTTTTGTTGTTAATATAGAACCTCCTGTGGTGTAGCGGGCGAAGTCCTGCGGCGCAGGAGGTTGCGGGTTCGATTTCTACCTCGGGACAAATGCCCATAACACGAGCTCTGGGGCTAGATGATGCTGCGTGGATTGTCCAGCATTATTTATCGATATAATATTAAATATGCGAAAGTTACGCCAAAAATACTAGTCTTCGTTTACAGTTTATACCAAAGCATAAAGCTTGTTTGAACAAAATGTTTTGCTTCTATTAACATTGCATTGACCTAATGACAAATAAATGCTTTTGTTAAAAGTTACAAAAATGTTGGCTTAATATTTATTAAAGTAGTTTGATTATTCTGTAACTAAACCGGGTTTGTCTACGAAAGCAGCAGTTATGTTGTCACTATTTTAAGAGAACTAGTAAACAAATTTTGAGTTACACATTACAAAACAGTTTCTTTTGTGGGAGAAGTCTCATTACTAACTTGTTATACCCTCTGACCTAATGTATAGAAAAAAGGTAGATTTGTTTTAAAGGTTGCTAGAAAACTCACGTAGATTCAAAATATGCACTTTAGTAGTGAGTTAGTTTTGCTAAATACCTATCATAAACTCTAGAATCAGGCTGGACCGTGACAGTTTTCTTGTAATTGAATAAATTTTAATTGCTCGGATATTCTGGTATTTTTATTTCTAACATATCCTTCTTCAGAACTGGGAATGGCGTGATACCACCGAATACTCAAACACAGATTACGCACGTCTCAAGCGACTTGATTACCTATTGTCATCGCCTATGGTGAAGCGATTTATTTAGTGGAATTAGGGTCCAGCGGGACTTTCAGACTCTCGGCTGTCGATTCATTGACACAGAATCAGAGACAGATTCATATATTCAAAAAGTATCACCACAGATAATATAATACTACACTAAATTGAAATTTGATTAAACATGGGTTCATAGAAAATGTTTTATTTTTAGTAAACAATTTTTCTAGTCTGGTCGGAGCAACGCGTGACTCGAGAACTGGTGAGTAGGTAACTGGCGCAGCGCATCAGCATTGCCATACAGCAGCGGGGCAATGCAGCCAGCGTCTTACACTTCCGACTGGTATTTATATAGATCAGTTGAGACACCTGTAGTCTGCAACAGTCTGCAGTTAGCTCAACTGTTTCAATTATAAATACTAGTTTTAATAATCATATTATTTGATTATATATTATTTATCACTATAGACATTTTTCGGTAGTTTAATTCGTGGCAGAACGCAGAAAATATTAAAAACCGCTAAAACATTTCATGCTCGAATCTGTGTCTATGACTCGATAACGGAGTTTGAATAGCCCTGCAGTTTGCATGTTTCATCAAGCATATAATCCTTAGTAGGTAACCGCCACTCGTATTAGGTCATAACCAAAGTTTCAAATCGTTATATACACTCCTATATCCTCCTATATACACACCAAAAACTGTGGCATTGTCTTCGAATACCTACTAAAGTCGAATTGAGAAACATCCTCCTTTTTTTAAAGTCGGTTAAAAGAGACGTCACGTTCACATCTTTTTAGTAACATCAAATAGAATAGAATATAAAATTTATCCAACTATTACGAATTTTGTGTTGAGCGGTAGCGGTGTTGGACGTGTGACCGCTAACCTTACTGTACTTCTGTATGTCTGTATGTTTCATATACCGTGCAAATATACAATTGTTGAAAGTGTAAAAACCTGACCACATTAAAGATTTTATTTATCGGGCATTTATAACCAATTTTCTTTTTTTACACACGGTACGCGATAAATGTATACTGTAAATGATGTATGTAATGAATGAATTTTATTTCGATCTTTTTAGTAGTTTTAAAGATTCTAGTTAACAAAATAAAATTCACTTTTCACTAACTTTTGGCTTTATAATATTAGTAAGATTGTTGACTCGAGATAGATAATTTTTTGTATCCATTGTTATGTTATGTATTGTTAAGGATTTGTCTTATTTTATGACTATTTTGTTATTCTTATGTAGATACCTATGTACCTGAGTCCTGGACGTTTTAAATGTAAGTACACGTGCAAAACAAATAAATAAGTGAAATACCCGATAAATATTATATATTATACTAAAAATTTGACTTGTCTAAGTACTTATTTTGTAAGTCTGACTCTGAATAATCTTTAATAGTAACAAATAGCGAACTTTGAAACGTTTTACGAACTAAGGATTATACCCTCGACGCTACATATCCTAGGGACAGAAACCAGCTACTAGTGACCTGTCATCAAACCACTCAGAGAGGCCGACGACTTTTCACCAGCTCCTGGCTGACTTCATACAGTTTCGTCTCCACATCCTTGTCGAAGGGGAACTTGGAGTTGTATTCTACGCAGTCGCGGTACATCTTGCCGTTTTTACCCTCGATGCTGTAGTCAGTTGCGCAGAAAACCACGGTTTCTGAACCCTAGAAGAAAAAAGTTTTGGTAAATATGGAGGACAGAATCAGGGGGCGGGCGGGCAGCAGCGCCTTCAGAATAATTCTATTACCACTAGAGATGGGTTTATGCCGGGCATTTACAGGGCGGATTGAGTAAATGCCTAATAAATGTCTTTTTATGCCTTATAAATGCCCGATGACAGGGCAGAAACTACGCTTCTAGTCTGTAAACATTTTGAATTTTTTTCAAAAATTTTCTTCAATTTAAAGTATTATAAGGTTTACTTCGTGATGTCTGAGAGTCAATATTATATTATTATTAAATAAGTATGAATAAGTGGTACCTTGAAGCAATAAAAACCATGTACCTACTTAACGTCTTAAGAATAAAACATTAATACGTAAGTACGTACGTAGTGTAGCTACGCTACGTACGTACTTACGTATTAATGTTGTAATAATTTGTAATACTTTAAATTGAAAAAAAAACAAAATGTTTAAAAACTACAAGCGTAGTTTCTGCCCTGTCATTTAATCAATCCGCCCTGTAAATGCCCGGCATAAACCCATCTCTAATTACCACAATCGATCCTCAACCCGAATACCTAGCGTGGGGATTATAGGCAATACCTCGATGAGATAAAAGCTAATAAGGCGCTTGTCAGGAGAGGCGTGCGTCCAGCAGTGGACCAATACAGGCTGTTGAAGTTGAGGAGGAAAGAACAAATATTTCCTACTGGCTTGCTGCGTGTGTCTTCGCTTACTTAGTCATCATCATCATCATCATCATAAGCCTAATTTAAATAAATAAATAAATAAATAACGCTGGACAATTCACACAGCATTATCTAGCCCCAAGTTAAGCAGAGCTTGTGTTATGGGTACTAGATAACTGATATACATAATACAATACATTACATAGATAGATATATTAGTCCAGTGCTGGACATAGGCCTCCCCTAATGAGCGCCATAGCGCCCTGTCTTCAGCTTGACGCATCCAGCATATGCCTGCAGTCTTTCGCAGATCTGCCACGCTGGTACCACGCGTCACTTCATCGCATCACTTTTGATTAAAAAATGTGTTTACGTATCTAGATAATGTCGTGAGCAGAATTAAGAATAAATTTATTTATCAGGTATTTATCGCGTCACTTCTGATTACAAATCTTGTTTACGTAAGGTAAGCGATAAATACCCGATAGTTAAATAATCTTTAATAATGTTGACATATCGCGACGTTTTTACGGTTATATCTAGACCTATCGGTGATTCAATACGTTATAAAATACTGATAATGCATTTTCTTTTGTTCGGATTGGTAGGTAAACTAAGTATAGCATATTGATTTTGGTAAATAAAGGAAAACTATAGCACTAGCTGCCTGGGGTTTCGCACGCCTAGTTTCTATTGAATTGATTTCATAGATATTAGATAGGCTGTAGAGTCTACAGCCTATATTGGGCCATTGCTGGACGCAGACCTCCCCCTGATAAGCTCCTTATTTGTGTTATCTCATATGGGGGTAATGCCCATAATCCCCAGGCTGGGCATGGGGGTTCGCAGACTGGTAGTCATTACTGTTTCCCCCGGTAGATATCCCTTAGTCGCTTATAATTCTATTCTAATGACAGCTAGAATTAGAATAAAATTACCTGTGTGCAAAATTTCAGTCAAATCCGTCCAGTAGCTTTGGCGTGAAGAAGTAACAAACATTCATCCATTCATCCATCCATCCATACATACATACAAACTTTCGCATTTATAATATTAGTGTGATACAAAAATGGTACGTAACTAAGGGCTTATTAAAGGTTTCCACAAAAAATTATGAAATTATAATTAATAGTTGAAGAAAGAAATAGACGGAAATAAAAAAAATGTTTTAGTGACATCATTGACACTGACCTGTTGAGCTGACCGCATGTACAGGAAGAAAATAGGCGCCATCAAGATGTAGTGGTACCATTTTATCGAGTACCTGCAAACAAAATTCATACTCAGATTAAAATTCATAATTATCATCCTGTAGACAATTTCTTTTATAAGGGCAAGCAACTTGTGGTATTAGGCACAAGATAATATAAACAATACAATATAAGAGCTGTGGTTTATCCATTTTGAATGAAGCATGTTAGTAAACAAAGTACGACACAAATAACAAAATCTCACTTGCTTGGCGTCGAGTTTCAGATATAATTGTAGGCAATGTTTATTGAAGGGAGGATCTAAAATCAACAAGTAATGTAAATTACGTTTAAAAGGACGCGCCAACAAAGTGAATTTTAGGTTAAGTATGTGCGGTTTGTTTACGTTTATGCTCCATTCAAAATGGATACGATATAGCTAACTAAATTACAGTTGCCACAACATGCGCAAAATGTGGTCTAGATTCAAGATTCCATAGATTCAAGTCTATGTTTAATAATGACTAGCAGCGCCTCGCGGTTTCACCCGCGTAGTTCCCGTTCCCGTGGGAATTCCGGGATAAAATATAGCCTATGTCACTCTCTGTAAAGTCAGCTTTTTAATTATGGATATAGGTAAATAGGCTATATTTATATGTTAATGTGCGAAGCCGTGACGGGTCTCTATTCTACTAATTTCAATACATAGTATAAAACAAAGTCGCTTTCGCTGTATGTCTGTCCGTATGTATGCTTAGATCTTTAAAACTACGCAACGGATTTTGATGCGGTTTTTTTAATAGATAGAGTGATTCTTAAGGAAGGTTTGTATGTATAATACATGCATAATATAGTAGAGAAACACTGATAAATTTAGAGGTTTCTAATGTGATGTCGTAAATAAGCACGTTTTTTTGCGCTTATATTGCAAACGCTGGCTGAACCCTACGAGATAGACCAAAATAATGTACTACAGTATTGTTCACCTTAAAAAGTTCAACAAAAAAGTCCGCGATGGTATATGTCTATCTCTTAGGGATAACCCACCATAACCATTTTTATCCTTTACTAAAAAATGGTAGTAGTAAGTGATTTTAAACAATACAGCATTAATCCTTATCCAATTAAGTAAAAAACCTTAAATAAATTGTGCATTTATTATAGATCAATATGCTTTTTACAGCATGTAGGTAATTTAAGTGAATATTTCCGAAGATATTACAAATTTAAAATGCAGGGTCGTAGTTGTTTGCGCCCGGCCGCGGCGGTACCGACCCGCGGCCGGCCGTGGATCGGGCGGCGCGTGCCTATAAATAGCGCGTCGATGGCCGCGCTTTGTATTATATGGTATAGTCGCTTCCCGCTATCTGGCCCTATGTATGCTTAGACCTTTAAAACTACGCAACGGATTTTGATGCGTTTTTGTATATAGAAAGAGTGATTCAAGAGGAAGGTTTATATTGTATAATACATCAGCATTGCACCCGTGCGAAGCCGGGGCGGGTCACTAGTTATTAATATTATAAAGAGGAAAGATTTGTTTGTGTTCAATAACAACTGGACCGATTTAAAAAAATCTTTCATCATTAAAAGGCTTACTTTTCAGTGAGTGACATAGGCTATATTATCCCGGAATTCCCACGCGAACTGCGCGGGAGACACCGCGAGGCGCTGCTAGTTTTTAATACCTTTACTACAGTCACCATGCTTGCCAAGCGCAGTGACTAGATTTTGTTGAAACAAATCAATTAAAATAAAATAATGTTTATATATCGGGTATTTATCGCGTCACTTCTGATTACAAATCTTGTTTAGGTAAGGTAAGCGATAAATACCCGATAGTTAAATAATCTTGAAAAATGTAATGGTAATAAATGGTATAACCTATCAATTATTCCGTGATTTTGTTTAAAAAAAAGGATATACCGACTTCAATTATATGGATCCCATTGTCAGAACTGAACCAAATTAAAATGGGACCAAACGGGAAGCACCAGCTTTCAAAAAAAGAAGCATGAAAATCGGACCACCCAGTAAACAGTTCGGAGGTAAACATACAGACGAATTGAGAACCTTCTTCTTTTTTTGAAGTCGGTTAAAACATGCACTTGTTGTGTCTATGGGATTTCTATACCAAGGGCCAATGGAACTGATTTATGGGATAAAAACCCTATGTGTAATATCAGGATTAGCTGTATGTAAAATTTCACCTTGATCTGTTCAGTAGTTATTGCGTAAAAGAGTAATAAACATCCATACATCCAAGCAAACTTTCGCAATAATATTTGTAGGACTTTACCTGAATAAGTTGGTGTAACAGAATCCGGGACAGCAAGCATTAACATCGATGCCGCTGCCTCTTAGCTGGTCAGCAAGCGCCCTCATGAAGTACACATTCATCAGCTTGGAGTTACAATATCCAGGGTTGTGCCTTGCACCTGGCTTCTTCTTAGCTAGCTCAACCTGAGATCTTATGTTCAAGTCCTCAAAGTTGATTTCCCCTTTTTCGTGGAGAGTGGAAGACACTATTACTATTCTGAAAGTATTGAAATAAAATGTTAGCACAATAAAACTATGGACTGGACTGAAATAAAGATTTATTTATTTAATTTAATATTACTTCAATTTTTAGTTTATTAGACGAACTATGCAGGTGATGTCTGCTTGCGACACTTCCGGCACGAAGGTTTCGGGTTTGATTCCTGCTTCGGGACAAATATTTGCACTATCTGTTTTAGCCACTCATTGATATAATGGTTGTACTTCAATCTCCATTTAGTTTATTATAGCCAGAGATAATAAATAATGTAATACATAATTGACGACCTATGTGGCATGGTGGGAGAAAGTCTGTCTGCAATGCAGTAGGTTGCGGGTTCGATTTTTGTCCCACCCTGAATGGATAAATGTCTGTACATATCAAAAATATATGTCTGTGTAATGTATTCTATTAAGTACTAGCTTTTGCCCGCGGCTTCGCACGATCTATTCAAGTAGCTATGTCCATCCCCGGGATACCGTTTACCTACCTGCCAAATTTCGTCAAGATTCGTTCAGCCGGGAACGAAATAAAAACTATCCTATGTCCGTCTCCTGGTTCTAAGCTACCTCCCCACCAATTTTCAGCATAATCGGTTCAGCCGTTCTTGAGTTGTAGTGTAACTCACACAACTTTCTTTTATATATATATGTATAATGTAAGATATCAATCTAATACCCATAACACAAGCTCTGCTTAACTTGGGTCTA
Source organism: Eupithecia tripunctaria (assembly GCA_955876795.1). Lineage (NCBI taxonomy): Eukaryota > Metazoa > Arthropoda > Insecta > Lepidoptera > Geometridae > Eupithecia > Eupithecia tripunctaria. The sequence goes on from OY041600.1 coordinate 3,791,772, forward strand.
GGTGATGCTGTGTTGATTGTCCAGTGTTCTTTATTTGCTTTTAATTCTGTGTTTGAATCCACATGAGCTATGAAACTTAAAATGATCGCTTAAATTGTTTCAAGGTAGGTAATTGGCATTCTAAAAGTGTATTGATTAATGTCATTTCATTGTATACATATTAATGTTATGTTAATCATATTAATTGTAAGGCTATTGTGTATGTTAAATTTGTATTTAATGTGACACAATAATTATGTGGGGTACGCTACGCATGATGTGATGTGTGATTTAGATAAAAATAATAACACGTACACAAAGTTATCTTGAGGTCATTTCGGTTTAAGAGATATGTTTGAGATAGCATTCTGTGATGTTTGTATATTATTATACTCGTATTGTTTATACATTTGTACTTAAGCAATAACTGAACCATAAATTATTGGCAGGGAAGAAAACATGAAGCATACATAGGTAGAACTCTGTTTAATGCTGTTATTTTCGAGTTCAAGTTTTAACAGCCATAAAGAAATATGTTTGAATATCTGCTTAGATGAGAAAGTTATTGCTATTAACTTTCAAGAGAGTGAATCTTCATGACATTATGTCAATTAAGTATAGTGATTTATTAAACAAACAAATTAGAGAAAAATTTAAACTAGAATTTACAATCGAAACAATTGAGCTAACTGCAGACTGTAACAAACACTATACAGTATATTCTATACTTATAAAGAAAAAAGATTTGATTGTTTGTATTGAATTAGCTTCGAAACTACTGGAGCTAAGCAAGCTGAAAAAAATTTGCTTCATTTAAAAGCTTCCTTTTCAGGGGGTGACTGACATAGGCTATATTTAATCCCGGAAATCCCACAGGAACGGGAACTACTCAAGTGAAACTGTGAGGCACTGTTCAGTAACTTATAAAGTTATATAAAGTCTTTTCTGGAACTTTTCTTTAAAAGTAAAAAATCATGCTTGTTATTTATTTTACTCATCTTCTTGAATGATCGAAATGTGCATAAATATTACCTGCTTGGCGTGGCCCTCTTCAACAAATCCAACAACAATTGTGTTAGATAGAAATGACCCAAGTGGTTAACACCAAAGTGAATTTCAAATCCTTCTTTGGTTGTCAGATCTTCTTTCAAAGGCACGGCAACACCTGCATTGTTGATAAGTACATCTATTTTGTTGAAGCCGGCTTTTACAACTTCTACAAATTTTTCAATTGATTCAAATGACGCAAGGTCTAGTTGCATTGAGATCTGTAAAATTGACAATTGTTTTTGTAAAAATGATAACCAATATTCTTAGGTTCCTAAGATTTATGACACTCAGAATGGTTTGATAATGTAAGTCATCAAACCATCCTGAGTATTTTGATAAGCTAAATACCTATAAGCCTATAAGCTATATATTATCAATATATTATCAATATAATATATATAAATAATAATATTATGATGAGGAAAGATTTCATTGTTTCTTTGTTTCTTTGCATGGAATAGGCACCGAAACTACTGGATTGATTTAATTAATAAATAAATTATTTCATCATTAAAAAGTTTACTTTTCAGAGAGTTACATAGGCTATATTTTATCCCGGAATTCCCACAGGACTTGTCAGGTGAAAATGCGAGGCGCGTTAGTATATTAGGTCCTTACATATGAAATTGGCGTTTTTCGTACTGGCCACTTTAATCACAAATTTCTCCTCTTTGGTAAGGAATTCCAAATTCAAATTTGTACAGCTATAGACTCATGTATTTGTGCTTCGATGATCGTCATTCATTTGTTTTTTTTCTTCTGTTTTTTTCTGTTTGCGTCACTCATTTTACAAAATGGAAAACTTAAAATATCGCATTATTTACGAGTACGAGTTCCGCCGTGGCACTAGTGCTGCGGAAACAACTCGAAGGGTGAATGATGTGTATGGCGGTCGTATTGCAAAAGAAAACACAGTTCGTTTTTGGTTCCAACGTTTTCGTTCTGGAAATTTCGACCTGCAGAACAAGCCCCGTGGACGGCCTGAGACTCAAGTTGATAATGAAGAGTTGAAGGCTATTGTGGAAGCGGATCCATCGCAAACCACGTCCGAGTTAGCTGCAGGCTGCGATGTTAGTGATAAAACTGTTTTAATTCACTTGAAGCAAATTGGGAAGATTAAAAAGCTTGAAAGTTGGGTAGGTACCTCACGAATTGACTGAAGCAAACCGGCAAACGCGCGTCGACTGCTGCGTTACATTACTAAACCAGCACAATAATGAAGGTATTTTAAACCGAATCATTACCTGTGATGAAAAATGGGTTCTTTACGATAATCGGAAGCGCTCAGCGCAATGGTTAGATCCTGGCCAGCCAGCCAAATCCTGCCCCAGGCGAAAATTAACCCCAAAAAAGTTACTTGTAAGCGTTTGGTGGACTAGTGCCGGTATTGTTCATTACAGTCTTCTCAAATCTGGCCAGACTATTACGGCTGATGTCTATTGTCAGCAATTGCAAACCATGATGGAAAAGCTAGCGGCTAAACAACCTAGGCTGGTCAATCACTCCACGCCACTGCTGCTTCACGACAACGCTAGACCACACACTGCGCAACAGACGGCTACTAAATTAGAAGAGCTTCAATTGGAAAGTCTAAGACATCCTCCGTACTCCCCGGACCTTGCTCCAACAGATTACCATTTTTTTCGAAATTTGGATAACTTCTTGCAAGGGAAAAAATTCAACTCCGATGGGGCAGTCCAAATCGCCTTCAAAGATTTTATTGATTCCCGTCCGACTGGTTTTTTTAGTAAAGGGATCAATGAACTACCTATAAGATGGCAAAAGTGCATAGAAAATAATGGTTCATACTTTGATTAATTAAATATATTATATTAAAAAATATTCGACTTTTTGTTCCTCCCATACAAAACGCCAATTTCATATGTAAGGACCTAATATATAGCTAACATAAGATAAGCTTGTATGTCATAGACCTATGCCAGGTTGTTTAACAATGACAACTTTGGCCATGGTAAAATTCTCTTGCCAAAATCTAGACAAATTTTTGTAAACAAACTGGTTGCATGAGGCACCATGGAGGTTAAATGTCAGCGGGAATGTACAGTCAAACTCTTGAACTCAAGCATGTCTTGAACTATGAATAGAACTTCTTACTTACCAGTTCGCCTCCGTTGGGCTGCGAATCCCTAATCTGTGCAATAGCTGCCTTTGCTTTTTCCACGTCCCTGCATGCAAATATTACGCGGGCTTTACGTTTCACTAGTGCCTTGGCTGTCTCCAGGCCTATACCACTGTTGGCTCCCGTAATCAAAAAGGTTTTGCCCCGCAAGCAAGTGTTGGTCACACATTTTGCCCAGCTTCGCGAACGCCATTTGCGAAGAAGTCCTAGGGCGACAATCACCGAAAATGGCACAGCAGCATAAATCACATGTGACGAAACCATTGTACTGTATTATTTTGATTATTCTCGGTACGTAATTCACAAAAAGGTGTTTTGTTTTTTTTGTCGGCAGCAGCAGCAGCCACTTCCGTCGGTCTAACAAAACTTACCGTGCGTTCCGAGATGAGCTATTATCGATGTTAGCGATCTCAACGATATTTGACGTTCCGAGTTAGTTATCACGATTATTGACAGTTGAGTGCTATCCTATCTCGGAACACTCAATGAACGTGCTCACGGTCACGTGTCGCTTCCTCGCCTGTCAGATACTTGTTAGTCAAAAAAATAAACAGCACAACAATTCGAAATCCAGTAAAAATGGCCGAAATTCGAACTTTTTGTTCTCAAATGATTCCGATGACTCGGTTGGGGAGTGAGACAGCGATCAATCCAATTTGTTCCCTCTCGTACTGCTCTTGAGAGAGCATTAAAGTTATTCTCCGACCGTTGTTGACATCGTCATCTATATGAATTTCCATTTCTCTTTAAAAAACTTGCAAACAAATATAATTTTTTATCAAACAGACAAGATCAAGGAACGTAAATAAATACTCTCCGCGGAAGGAGGACAGGATGGCGAAGAAAATAAATGCCAACTGTCAGTTTTGACAGCGCGCTCACAGTGATTTCTGTATGTAAAAAAAAAAACAACTTCTTCTTTCCGGCCCTTGTGGGGGCACGGAGGGGGGCCTCGAGGCTTGGCCTCTTTACCCCGGCTTCAACTCGATGGGTGACGACCCCTCGGTCCTTGGGTTGAGGCAAAAAAGCTCTTTTTGCCTATTTTATTTATTGTTTTTTTTTTTTTTTTTGGCTGCATTTCTTTTTTTTTTTTTTTTTTTTTTTCCTTTCTACGACCCAAGGACTTATGGGGGTTCCGGCGGAGTAAGGTCCCGCGGGAGAGGTCGCCACGGGCGGTCGTGGTCTGGGGGCCGGGTCTGGGGCGGCGCGATATGGTGGAGGTGCTCGTAGTGACCGTTGTCGGCGCGGTCGTACATCCGCCGCGCCGACTGCACGACGAACTCCTCGATGGATTTGATCTGCAGGTCGCGGGCGATGACGTCGTTCCTGACGTATCGGCCCGCGCCCGTGCAGATCCTCAGGGCGACGTTCTGCAGCGCCTGGAGCCGGTCCCTGTTGGTCTTCGAGATGAGGGCGAACCAGGCCGGCGCTGCATACGTGAGTCGGGACCGGACGTAGCTTTTGTAGACCCGCACTTTGGTCCTCAGAGGCAGGCGAGATCCTAGGACAGGTCGGAGGAGCGCGCGGGCGACGCGCGCTTGGTGTAGCGCGCGGTCGACTTGCGGCTGCATCCTCAACGACCTGTCGATCTCGATGCCGAGGTACCTAGTGTGCGGGCTCCATGCCACGTTCTGGCCCCGAAGCGTCAGGAGTGGAGGGTGGCGGATGCGGCGGGAGACAAATAGCGCGGCCGTTTTTCCCACGTTGACGGCCATGCGCCATTTGTCCAGCCATGGCGGCAGGATGTTCAGCAGCCGCTGCATCCTGCTGGCTGCGATTGTGGGACTGGTGGAGGACGCGAAGTAGGCGCTGTCGTCCGCGAACAGCGCTAGCGACACATCCCTTTCCCCGGGGCTGGTCACTGATATCGCAAAATGGCGCATGTAATGACGTCATCTATGACGTCACACGAGACATCGTTGTCGCGCTCACGGTAAGTCGGAACGCTTGATAGCGCGCTAATATCGATATTGGCGCAACTCGGAATGCAAGGTTACAATACAAAACGTCATGTCGACATGACATTGATTGATCAATGATCAGATCAGTATGGCAATGACAGCTCATTTCAGTCAGTTTCGTCATCCATCTGTCATTTTCATTCAAAGTGGCAAACGGTCAAATTGAAAGGTCAAGTTCGTTCCTATTCCTTTGTTTTACTGCCTGTGTCCACATTTGTGAATTGGAAACAAGATTTCACTCGTCACATAAAAATAGTGACGAAATAATAATTAATATTAATTATTAATCTATAATATAATTTATAATAACTATCGTACACTTTTCATAACTTAAACATTACCTTAGTTGATACTTAGTATTTTTAAAAAAGAAGAAAACAATCAAATAAAAGATATGCATTAAAACTTACAATTGAAGCATGGCTCGCTGGCTGCATTGCCCCGCTGCTGTATGGCAATGCTGATGCGCTGCGCCAAATACTCACTAGCTCTCGGGTCACGCGTCGTCGCTTCGACCAGAAGCTAAAATATTTTTTTGAAAACCCGAAGAGCCTTGATACCCCACAGACCTTGGGTCTCGACTCCAAGGGGAGCAAAGGGGAAGGGGGGCTCTGTCGAAACCTGCATAAATTGTCCCATGATCTGCCGCCGCGCCGCGCCGCACCGATTACTTTAGTTGGATACATTTTTTTATTAATATTTAATTACCACAGGTGGTACCTGTGGCTTCAAATTATCAGCTACGCTTGTAAACATCTACTGTTATTCCGTCCGTGGTAAAGCTTAGAAATTAGGTAGGTACTAACTGACTGGGGTAATGTTTCCTGGCAAAAATAAAACAAAAATATTTTTAGCTGGGTTATTTTAATTTAAATACTTTTGGGACAACAACGGGGTAATAAATATCTGGATGCCAGACTAAAAAAACACAATTGATATGGCAACATTGTATGAATTTATTCTATATGTTTAAGGTACACAAATTACTCGTCTACCTACAAGCAATTTTGAAATTAAGTAAGCAATTTGGTACAATACCTAAGTTGGAGGGAAGGGATGTACCTACCTACTTACCATAATCTTTCCACATGCAAATTTTATAGTCAAAATTAACTTGAAGGTAGGTAGGTCTTATACAATTAATGTTTAAAACAGGTAGGGGTGAGATACCTACTACTTTTTTATAGGAAAAGAGTTAACGAGTAAAGATTCTCAGTTTCATAAAAAATTATAGTTTGAAATAGAATATTATTTTAAAAGACAAATATTAATTAACTCCTTAGTTTTTTCACAAGTTTGCACATGCTCTAGTCACCATCAGCAAGGATCACGGAACTCTTTTCCGTGATCCCAATTTAGGGGTAGGTGCGCTGATGCCTTATCTACCTGTTTTATCATTTTATAGTTGGCACTTATACAGAGACAATGGTGCCTATTCAGATGTTGCCAAAACTAGACTTAACTAATCTGACAGGACTAAAAATGATGCCATCCTTTTTATTTTGATCGTTATGACAGAGAAAACAAATTTGAAGTACCTACTGTCAATTTACTTTAGTTTCATTTTGGCGACATCTGAATAGACACCAATGTTAATAATCCTCCTAACGATATAATTCGTCCCATTTTTGCGGAATGTAAAAGTTTTGGAATATTTTAGGAAACACTCGTAGGTAGGTAGGTGTTGGGCAACATTACTAAGAGTAGAAATTGATAAATTCAAAAAAATATCTTCCTACCTGAGAAGATAATTATTCAATGGTACATAATAGTAAGTACTAATTTTCCTATCTAAGATAAAACCATTAAAAATTTCTTTTAAAAGTTATGCGCCCGAGTTGTGGCTTTGGTTTAGTTATTAACGTTTAGGTAGGTAAGTACGTACTTATTTACAATTAAGCTGCATTGTCTCGTTTTATTCATTCATTCACACAAGACAAGATAGCGCTTTACTTTTAAGTTAATAATTTAGGTATTTATGGTAAGTCAGGTTACCATTTTGGTTTAGCCACATTCTCGTCAGCCAAATTTTACAATTAGGTACTTTTTTATTAAGCATAATTTTGGTATAAAAATCTTACTTCCATGATAATATAAGCATTTAAAAATCTTTATAAAGAAGGATACTAGATAAAGTTTTTCATTTTGTGCCGATGTTGGCTAGCAATATTTTTATAATAAACTATTGTCAATTAGCTGAAACACGTTAACAATAAACATACAATATGAACAACTCATTTAAGTTTTACCTAGTTGCACAATAAGTTCCTATTAAATTTCTTACATAATTAATCACTTGAGTTGAGTCCCCAATCTTTAGGTGCCTAGTAGGTTACCTAGAAGGGGTATTTAATTAAACTAATCAATGAACAGTACCTAAGTATTTTTCAAATATAACAACTTAGATATCTTTCTTAAAAAATAGTATTCGCGATTCCATTTTAATAATCCGATTAATATAAAATGGGGAATGTATTTTTTTAATACAAAGCATATTGCGGATATTTAACAATACCATCACTATCTATCTCACATGGGAGTAGACAGTTGGTGTCGTGATCGGTCTACGCCTACGTCTACGGTTGTAACCTTGCCGTCTATCGGCGTAGTGCTCTCCACTTCGCTGTCCGGCATTATGATACACATGAATGACCGGCCACTGGAGGCATCTCTTGGATAAATGGTCATCGGAATGAACCTATCGCTCGTTCCGTCCACATACGCCCCTAATCGTGAATACACCTCTGGAAAATGCTTTTTTAGGTTAACTCCTCGCTTTTCCAGTTCCAGAGATATATTTTGGAAGCAAATTTCTCTGAATTTATGCGCTGTGGCAGCGTTCTTCTCGCCAGCGACCATTAGCTTGGAGGTAAGTATTAAGTTTTCTCTATCTTCTGGCGTGCTCTTGCTGTCTCGTCGCTGCCTTCTCCTATTCTGTTCTTGTATTACTACTGTGACCGTTTTACTGAGACGCAGCTTCGCACAGCGCGATACCATCTGTCGCTCCCATTTAACTGCACCTTTCGTCGGCACTTCACTGATAATACACACAGCCACGTATAAAATTACCCTCGTCTCAGGGTTGTAAGCTCTACATAGCTTGACCACTTCTGTGTACAATTCCACACCCATTTCGTTCGGCTGTAAAGAAGTCCATTTCACAAATTCTGGCTCACTGAGGTATTGGTAACCATTAGTTGTGAATTTTTCCGCTGCCTCTGGACTTGTGAAGAAAATCTTTACAACACCTCTCCCTTGCGCTAGGTAACCCCTATGAGCAATTGTGCTAATTTGATGCAGAGCATCTGCATCCTCTTTGGCCGTTGATATGATTTGTCTACATAGAGTGCTCGCTCGAGAGTGCAAGCAAACCTTTCTGTGCTTTTCCCAGTGCGCCCGACGACATTCTCTGGAGCAATACGTCGTAGTACAATTATGGCAAGTTTTGTAATGCCTCTTTGCATCTGCTAAGGGGGCTTTTGCTGTGCATTTAGGGTATTTGCACTTGACAAACGTTTCATCTGAACTATTCTCTGTTTGTTGAGAAACGAGGGATGTTTTGGAATCGTGGCGAGTTATGTGATGATCGGCAGATGGACGTAGGGCTCCAGAGTCAAGACTAGTGCGACGGTCCAGGGAAGTGCTCTGTTGAGCAAAGGGTTCACTCCTACGTCGGGAATGACTACCATGAGCAGAGCGCGGCCGCCTCGTCTCTTGCATCGTCGTAGTATTATCAGCTAAATTGCCTGCAAACATGATGATTCAAACTTAATTGCGCTGACCAGATAAATTTGAATATACGAAAACATGATCATCAATGACTCAGAACCATTTTGTACAATTCATTCAATCAAAAAGTTATTAAAACATCGACATGCTACCATACAGTGACATGCTCAGATAAACAAAGATGCGCTCTTAGATATTAATTAAATTAGCTTGCAAATAAAAGGGAACAAAAAGATGTTTTGTAATTTGTATCAGGGTCGAGAAAAATAAAAAAGTGTGTGTGTTTTAAATGTTCAATGCGGTGATGTGTTGGGTAAACACACTGTTGAATTTGTTTATTCAGAACTTGTGATTTTTTTGAATTCAACAGTGCTAGGGTAGTATATACAGATTGGAACGGCCGACTTACATATCGTTCCTACCTGGTCGGTCGGGACTGGGGTCAGTGACCGAGCTGGGCCCCTCACTAGGGGTGCTGAGGAATCGGGAAGCGGGGGAGACGCTGCTATGGCCACTACTCGCCAGCTGCTCGTATCGAGGACTCTGAAGAACGATTTTGACATTTTTGAGTCTCTATCATCTCTATCAAATCATATGCTATCTGGCCTATACTGATATTAAAATTATTATTTGCTTAGTATGTGTTTCACTCCCACTGCACTGGCAAAGGCCTCCCTCTGGTCCCTCTACGTATCTCGATTCTGAACTTTGAGTATATTAAATTTATACCCTGAATTATTAAAATGTTAAATGCGTAACTAAAGTACCTTCCCTCCCATCAAATAATAAGGGCTAGTAGACTTCCTAGGACTCGGCTGAGGAGTGGGAATCCTCGCTGGCTGCGATGGTAGACCCAATAGAGAGTCCAGCACGTCTTCCAACGTGGTGGAGCCAGGAGACGGCCTCACGATGCCCAGGGTCAAGGAGCGTTGGGAGTCTTGCCAGTCTGCAAGTATAGGAATTGTGAAGAAGGAAGATAAGATAGTGAAAGAAGTATGATAGATATTGGGGCCGATACCGCTAAACTACAACAGCGTTAGGCTAGTTAGTTTGTCTGTTTTGAACCTAAGATTAACTTGTCATCATGCAGAAAAAGATGAAACAAAAAAAATCTGAAGAAAGCTGACGTGATTATAACAACTTTAATAATAGATTTCAAAATATGGATAAACTTACCTTTGATTGAGATGAAATGGCGGCTATCTGTGAATAACTTAGCTATGAAAATCACCTACTTATAGGCTAGTAATAAAATTTGTGTGTGGTAATAATATTTAAGCATCAGGGTGGGTAGGTAGAGATTGTGGCAAAAATATAAGCTAAAAAGCTTGTTGATTAGTTTGATGACTTGATGATACAGTGATTGATGTGTTGGACATGTTTAATCACAAGAATAATTTAAAGAGCAAAAATAAGCATTTCACATCACAAAAAATTAAAATAAAACAAAATATATGAAATAAAAATGAATATATTTATTACCATTTGAAACGTAACTAAACTTAGATAGGTACATTAATATAGAAAACATAAATAGGTACGATAGGTTACGAAGTCATTATAAGCTACATAACTTTTATCTGTTTAACATCAAGGTACCGAGATTCAATAGCTTATTAATCATAATATTAAATATATTAACTACCTATTATACTACATAGAAATAACATTCTTTAGGTACTGTTCTATTGGTAAATTGGGTTAAGTATATTATTATTAACTGCTAGAGAGCTACATTAAAGTGTTGATCAGTATTAATTATTTTAAGGATAACAGAATAACAAAGGGAAAACATAATTTATTTAATTGGTTTTATTTTTCTGATTTACTTTTAACTTTTATTTCATTTGCTTAGTCTCGTGACTTAAACAAATTCGTGGCTCAAAAATCGAACAATTCGGCGGAATATTAATACATTTTAATATAAACTTTTCTAACCTAATCAGAACCTGTATAATTTACTTAGGGACTTGTTAATAAGACCCAACATAAATTACGAGGTGATTTAAGTAGAAGGAACTTGAAATTTTCTAGATTCCAGACATTTTATCACTTATCACCACCACTTGAATGGTTCTGATAACTGTTGCCATAGATGAAAATACAATAATAATGGCAGAGTTTTGAAATAATATGTAAAATATTTCGTTTTGTGACTCTTAAAGCTGGATAGTACCCAATAAAATTAAATAACCATAATATATTTTGAAGATTAGCACCTAAAATAAATTTTTAGAAAACAAATTTATTTACAGAAACTAAATTATTGCTAGCTAACTAAAAGTTTAAAAAAAATACACAAAAAACTTCAAAATCTTTACACTGAATGATCTTACCTACACACTATCAGAGTCAACTGGTTCAATGTCAGATTGTAAAAATTAAAATTGTATGGCAATAATAACTAAAATAAAATAACAAACTTATCTAGATAAGGACTCATTCGAATCTATGTTTTATGTTTTTTGATATGTAGTAAGTTGCCAGTGAAATGGTAGAAATTTTAAGTCAAAATCACACGTTATTTAAAATGTAATATCATCTACATTAAAAATGCAATATTTATGACATACCTACCTAATGTTAAAGTCTCAACTTTAAGACACAACGATTTCGGTACCTACCAATCGATGTTAACAAAACCAATTCAATTTCAGTTTGGCAGAAGGCTAAACAACTATGGAGTCTTTTAGTACGTTTACACTGGCAAAGTTTTATTTAAAATATAAGTATAAGGGTAGGTGAAGTAAGCCAGAAAACCGATTCACATGAAAGATAATAATTGTCATGTTATTTAATCATTTGTGACGTTTTTCGCAAATTTTAATGGTAACATCTTTTGTTAAATGAGAATAAAGTAGACTACCTCCTACCCAAAATAAATGATAAGTAAAAAGCTGTTGCGTGGTCACATAACTCGTAAGCGACTACTAAGCTGGTGCTGCACATTGCATAATAAAACACTTTTACAGAACATAAAGTTGGGAGTCAAAAACAGTGCATTATAATCAAAATTAATACAAAATAATGGTCCTGAGTCTTACAAATTCTAAAAGCTCTATTACACATAATTCACAAAATGGACTTCAGTAAACTAGAAGACCCCACAAAACTAAAATACATAGAACAGCACAAGAAAAACGCGAGAGTATGTAACTTCAAGGACACTGCAGGTTCGGGTGTCGATATAAATGCATTTTCAAGCCTCAATGGTAATTTCGCATGCAGCAATAACATTGCCGTGTGTGTATGGGAATGTGTTTGTGATCGAGTGTCGAGCCTGCAGTGTATCGTGGTGCGGTCACGCTCGCTCACCGGGCGCTGCTCGGTGGTCGAGGCGGAGAGATGAAGGCGGTCGCGGGTGCGGGGGAGGTAGCGCTTCTGATACCACCAACGGCGTCTTAGGCGATTCTAGGGGTTTCGTACCTGAAATAAAACAACGTAAAGACTTTACACTTTTATGTTGAAAATCGATGCATTCTAGTCAAGACAAGAGGGTGGTATGAAATGAGAATGGTATATTTCGAAACAAAAAGATATGGCATTGATTTCCAACCATTCAATCCTAGAAGTTTTACGATTATTTTACTGTCTGGCTGTTTATAGCTGACTCACCGACAAAAGAACTCTCAAGCCAGTACAGCTTCTGACTGGACCTCGGAGATGGCTGGTCAAGGTCTCCGTTCGGAGGCTCCAACCCTGACACGTAGTGAACGATAGCCGACGTCACTTCCTTGATGGAGGTTTGAATCTCTTCCGCTGCTTTGGCTGATGCGGACTGCTGGAGAAGCGATGATGCTAGCCTGGAAACGAAATTAACAAATAATATAATGTACCTACTTTCACTTAGATAATTCCGTAAAATGAAGATCAAAGTTATTTCCGATACTAGTATTCGCACAATACTTTTTAAGAAGGCGATCATAATGACCAACATAATTTTTTTCTACTTCGGGATATTTGTCTCCCAAATTGTTAATAGGCATCCACCATCCGGTTTAACACAAACTGCATCCATTGAACGCGCTGCTGCCGGCTTCCCGATGCTTATCCCTCCAGTCGCCTCTTAAAACAAGTAGAGTTGAGCCCGGCACCATACAGCCGATGATGCCTTATGATGTCTATGTTATTTTTTGTGGTGTATAAAGTACCTTTCATGTGGCGTCCTAGGTGTGTTGTTCAGCCGTTCTTGGCTCCTCCACCCGAGGTAAGGCTGGCGGGCGCTGAACGAGGACCTGGTTGATGGAGAGCAGAGCGGACTTGTGCCGCGGATACTGCTGCGCGTTGACGAGCAAGGTGACGTCTGGAAGTCACACTAAAATTATAAATGCGAGAGTTTGGATGTTTAGTTGAATAAAATAAACGATAGGAGGATGTTTGTAACCTCGTCACACCAAAACTACTGAACGGACCAGGCAGAATTTTAAGAAATTTTGAATATAATTAGGTATGTAGGTGATTGCAATCCTGGAATCAAACATAGGTGTTGTCGGCTTGGCCCTCACGGATGCCTCCCAAAGGACCGGGCCACTTAAGGGCCTGAGATCAAGGAAATTAGGAACTCTTAAATAAATAATGATAGACTTCAGTAGAGTTTAGTAACTTAGAAACAAAGCCTTCGTTTCTTACTCCTCGCTCGTAAATCCAGATGTATCCGTGGGTGTACCACATATATGATATGTTTACTATGTTTGCTGCTCATTGACTGCATTTTAATTGCGAAATAAAAGCAATATGCGGCAAAACCAGTGTGAGTGATATATCTCACTCACACAGTGAGTTTAAGCTAACTCAAGAATATAATCTGATTTGACCAGCTGGTGATTTATAGTCTTTTTAAAATGCACGGTCGTTGAACAAATATGTTATTAATTTGTAGATGCTTATAAAATTATTAACATTCATCCCGTTGAGGTTATTTGAAGAAATTAAATGAAAGACACGGGATATTATTTGAGTCAGAGAGATATAATGTGAAGTCTAGGGGTTTCTCTGAATTCCAACAATATTTAACCTACTCAAATATGATTTATTGCTCAGAAAGTTATTCCAACAAAGATAACCCTCAGGTGACAGAAGTAAATTATGTGTAGCCAGAGTGAAACCACTTTTATTTATTTGATAGGTTGTAAGTACATTGGTAGTAGATACCAATCCATTGCGTATCCTAAGTTCTTACTTACATAGAGACTTTATTCAATATTACTACAGCTTATTTAGTATGCTACCGAACTGTAGGTTGGCATTATGTAGGCGTTGCCATCGGTGAATGAACCAAGTTCTCTAAAGAAGCCATAAAAAGTGTCAGCATAGCCGTAATGAAAGTAAGGAATGTACTGCAGATTTTTTCAATACGCAAATCAAGGATCTTTTACAATCTTCTGTCCTTAAATTTTAAGACAAATACATACCTATATTACTAACATTTGTTTATTTTTTCGTCAGTTTTTAAGATTAAAAAAACGTATGTAGGTTTAATTTTTTTTTCCGTAGCTCTCTAATGCGTTTCCTATTTCTTACAGCCAAGTTCTACTAACAGAAAAAGAAAACGCACAAGTGTGTAGACAGCTAGCATTGATCTAAAATGCGATAACCTTTCTATAGAAATGTTCGTTCCTCAGTTCATTCAGTCATTTTTAGTGGCGGGCTTATAATTTCTAAAAGTTTCTTCCTACCTTCTCTTCAAGGGCCTTTGGATAAATGAATACCTACTCTACCGTTTTAAAGAATACTATACCTCTACCTTTTGGATAAACGAATCACTCCATCCAAGGTCAAGCGGTCTTGTAACCTTCTTGCGGAAAGGTGAGGAAAGATTACAAGATTATCGTAGCTTTGCCCGAAATTATCGGAAAATGAGGCATTTTCATAAATTAGTTAGGTAGTAGTCTACTACCCATCGAGTTTGTCTAGTTCTATATAAACTCTATGCTACTACCTAACTAAACAGATGGCGAGGCTCTTTTGAAGAGAAAAGGAAGATGTCATATCATGTCAAACAAATGCAGGTGAATAGAACCTATCATTAGGTACCGATATTCGAATTTTTTAAACCCTGCTCAAATGATAAACAAACCCGCAGTACTTAACCTCATAATATTTTTCTTGTTGATTTTTAAACTTTATGGAAAGTAGGTACTTGATTTGAGATCCTTTCTTCAATATTAATCATAAATATTTGACAATTATATCCATTGATTTATTAAAAGGGAAGATAGGTCACGTTCTCCTAGCGCTTACTAAAAAATTGGCATGTGTTACAACTACACGCAAACACATACCTACGCTCACAGTTACATTTCCAGTCCTGTGCAATACAAAGAAGAACAAAGACGGAAAGACGTATCTAAGACCGAAGTGAGACCGAGACAACAATATTTCACGCGACTCACGACCGCCCGTGCCGCGCCGGTCCGTTGCGTCGGTGACTGAGGTGGGACAATTTTACACAACATGAGGTGGCCATTTTCGAGAAACTAGAACCTCATCTTTCCCTTTTAATTAATCAAAGATTATAATATCTCTTCATCTCGACTCCAAACATGTGAATTTTAATTTATGTTATTGGACTCTATTGACATAATTTTCAGCTTTATAAAAACATATCATAGAGTTAAATTCTATCTTCCAAGGCATTTGGTTAATAAATCTCACCTGGTTAGAATTAAGGCGGCTAGTAGACCATCTACCGAAACTAGTCGTGTGCGGCGAAAGCTGAGGGGGCGGCGGCTGAGCGTTGGCTCCTCCGAGACTGCCAAGAGACGTGGTCTTCGAGTTGAGACCGCTCCAGCGGCCAGCGGAGGCCGATGCGTCAGACAGACGCTTTCGGAGGAGGAAGCCCTCTCGGGGGGCGGGGGCATTTTTGTACCTGGAGACATAAAAATATGTATATGAGAACATTGATTAATTAAAAAGGGAAGATAGGTTACGTTCTCCCAGCGCTTACTCAAAAATTGGCATGTGTTACAACTACACGCAAACACATACGCTCACAGTTATATTTCTAGTCCTGTGCGATACAAAGAACAACAAAGACGGAAAGACGTATATAAGACAGAAGTGAGACCGAGACAATAATATTTCACGCGAATCACGAACGCCCGTGCCGCCGCCGGTCCGACGGTGACTGAGGTGGGAGCACACAATTTTACACAATATGAGGTTGTCATTTTCGAGAAACCAGTACCTCATCTCGCTTTTTAATAAATCAATGCTCAGGTTATTAACTGTAAGTCTGAGGCTGCGAATTGACAAAGCTGCAAGCCAAGGTAGGTTAGGTACCTAACATCTAAAAGGTCATCAGAAGCTGTGCAGCTGGCCTTTACAAAGTCTTGATACCGACCCTCAGTCAATTACTGGGCTTTAACTACCTATCCACTTCCCGTTGGTCAGGTCAGGTTATTGAATTGACCTAGTTCTAAACAAAATCCCGGAGTGACTTAATATGAACTCTACTGGGAGAAGTTTGGAAAATTTAGTTGAAAAGACTTCACCATCGATCGGGGATAAGTAGAAGAGGAAAATATTATGAGGTCTGTAAAAACCAAGTTCAACTTTATCGAGATCAAATTTCTTTTTTCTACGAGTATTATTTGGTGATGGTTCCTGAACCGGATCATCTTTATGTCGATATAATTAATTTTGTTTTAAAAACTAAAGACGACTTAAATTTTTATAGTTTTTTCATATATTTTGATGGATTCCAGTGTCAGAACTGAACAAAATTAAAATGGGACCACACGGGAAGCACCAGCTTTCATATAAAAAATCATGAAAATCGAACCACCCAGTCAAAAGTTCTGAGTTAACAAATATAAAAAAGCTGTCGAATTGAGAACCTCTCTTTTTTGAAGTCGGTTAATAATACGCTGAACTGAGTTTATCTGATAGTGAACGCGATTAATTCCAACAGTAAAATTGCACCTAAGTAGGTGAAGTACAGTAGCAACATTATTTTAACTAGGAACTCAACAGGGGCCACTCCTTTCCACTCCTGCTAATGATTCTTGAATTAACGAGCCTGTTTTGACTTTACGTTCCGTTGACACTTTGTCCTATTACTGTATAGGGTGCCACGAAACATGTGTTTAGTTCACATATTTCGTGGCACCCTATATAGTAGACGAAAGGGGGTTTTCTGGACACCGAGGGGATCAAATCAATGTGATATACCTATTTTTAATAAAAGCTGTGTTAGACCAAGATTAAATCTTTGTTGTTCGACAACTAACCTACAATATTACAGTACTGCACGCACTGTTGTATTATTTATCTTATGAATAGCCAAAAAATGGGTTGTTGCTGTTCAAAAAATAGTAGCGAACACATCGTTTAGACATAAAATTATTATAAAAAAATCAGAACTTTTAAAATTACCTATGTAAAAATACCAACACGTAAATAAAGTACCAAAAAATAAAACCGAAAAGAAGTACTTAAAAAATTATTTGCGTTGGAAATTTAAAAACTCTTAGAATAAAATTTGATCTCTTCGAGGTTTAGAATCACCCTATTCTTTCGGTTTAATACACATTTTTCGTGGCACCCTGTACATTACTAGCCTCTGCCCGTGGCTACGCACGCGCTTTTCCGAGATTAAAAGCCTCTCATCCCTCGTCATCTACCACCCTGCCAAATTTTATCCAATTAGCAGTGAACAGAGAACAGACAGGCAGAATAGGGTATATGCATGTGACTTCAAAAAAGCTACTAATTTTTTTACGTAGGTATTCTCTATTGATATAGAAATATATCTGTATATTTATTTTTGTATTTTTTGATGTTTTAAGCTATTGCATAGCTTCTATCGCGGGCCTTGAGCGCGGGGACCGAATCCAGAAATTCCGTAACGAAAAAACCTTGACGTTTGTCTCTTTAGTTCAGCAACTCGCCTCTAGATGGCATTGCAATAGCTTTACCGCGGCAGTCCCCGAGTGCCACACGTCTTTTTTATTGTGAACTTTTATCATTGAAAATGATGTGATGATGATGATGATGAAAAGTAGATATTTTAAATATCAATCGCAAAATTTTTAAACGCAACGCTATTGGCACTCGAACCGTGTCATCACACTTGTACATTTTTGTATGGTCATGAAGTTTTGACTTTAAGTTGACATAGGGGATCCGATGAATCGTGACGTCACAAAATGCAAGGGCTAACATGGCAGCGTTTTTATTACCCGAAACTAAATGTTGTTTTACTTTTTGTTTTTTACCCTAACAATTAAAATTTTTTGGCTGTTATATTTTTTTCGGGTATTTAATACCTTACCTAAATAATCGATAAAAAACTAATTTGCTTTTTAAAAAGATGTTTTTTAGGCTTGAAATTAGTTGCAATACAAATAATGCAATGCGGTGTTATACTGTGGAGTGACAGCACTGACTTCGAACATTTTTTCATACGCATTCTAGTAAATATACCTCCGCGAGAAAGCTGCAAGCCACACTTGCATCATCCTTAAGGCGCATACCCGAGCCAATCTGACAGCGATATCTATTTTATCATATTTTTACGTTTATCATAGGAATTTTTAAAAATCCTACGTTCAGTTTGTGCTATCTATTATAAGCTATTTTTTAATACCTCTTTTATAATTTTATCTCATATAGTTTAGGAGGAGATACAAAAATAGAGTTTGGTGGCCAAAAAGCGCAACTTCGTATCTCTTCCTAAGCTTTACAAAATGAAACTATTACAGAGGCATTAATAAAAAATAACTTATAATAGATACTACAAACTGAACGTAGGATTTTTAAAACTTGCTGCGTTTAACGTAATAATAAGATAAAATAGTTGGGGGCGCCACTTTCGCTGGTGTATGGGCCTTAAAAAGATTCTCTGTATATTACAAGCGGCAATGTTTGTTAGAAAACATAAAAAATACTTCCAAACAAGACAACAAATCGATAATAACTATAACAGAAAAAAGAAAAATAAGATATTAAGCCCAAATACAACCCTTACAACTATCGGTTCGTAAAAGCTCAAAATTTAGATTAATTAAAATATATGTACAACCATCTACCTGAAAACCTAAAGAAAACCTCGCGAAATGGCATTAAAACTCTTATTTCCGACGCTGAGACTACGATGGCGGATGCAAAAGAAAATGTAAAAAAAGCTACAGGATTTTTGTACTCATCTGATGGAACTACCAATTACCTACTCCAACTGATTCAGGGAAGGCCTGGCCACAGAGGCCGTTGCTTTTTTACGAAAATAATGCCGGCCAAGTGCGAGTCAGACTCGCGCACGGAGGGTTCAGTTCCATTATCAATTAAAAAAAATATAAATCTTTCCTCGTAAAAAAAAAGTCAATGTGACGCGGTCACCCATCCAAGTACTGACCGCGCCCGACTTTGCTTAATCTCGGTGATCGGTTCTCAAGGTGAAAAGGACGTTGCCCTACTTAATTATTAAAATTATTTAACTTTTATATTATAGCGGCAACATAAATACATCATCTGTGAAAATCTCAACTGACTAGCTAGCTAAGCTATCAAGGTTCATGAGATAGAGCCTGGTGACAGACAGACAGACAGATGGACAGCGGAGGCTATAGGGTCCCGTTTTACCTAAAACAATAGTAATAATATCAAGATATTTTAAAAAAATATCATTCTTCTTGATCCCAGAACTATAAGCCAGATAAAGCTGTATAATAAAATATCTAGCAATATTTTAAGTTCATATACAAGTCACGCACACAACACAATGCAATTAGATAGATAGTTGGGCTTCGTTAATTTACTGACCGTTTATTAGCGTAGCAGCGAGAGCTGTTAGAGCCTATGCAATAGTTCTTATTAGCATGATACAACTCGCTAATAATGATTTATGTAAAACATTGCATGCACCACCTAACGGCAGTACCTGGCTACCAACATTCTTTACGATCTTTTATTGATCCTTCATTTTGGAGAACCAGTTTATACGGTTCCGTTTCCGGTAGGTACTAAATGGAAAAAACAGAACCCTCATTATATACTTTCGACGTACCTAAGTACCTTGGTCAGACTTTTGATGCTAACTGATGTAACCTGTATAAGAAATATAGGGACAAAACGAGCTCCTTGCAAAACGCCACGCAGTCTCACATTTTACTACCTTACATTAAAATATAATCCATAACCTTTTCTATTACCCATAACCTTTTACTAGCCTTCAAGTGCTATTAATACATCTTAGCTAATAAATAAGCCACAATCTTGAGTAGCCCAGAAATAGCCAGAGATTGAGTCGATTGAACCCCTTTCTCGAGTCCTTGACACGGCTGTGTGCTGTGGTGAGGCGAGCCGTGCGTTTTCGATTATAATTTACTTTGAAGTCGCGTTCATTACATTTGTAAACTTGATATGACATGACTCAATAATTCAGGGCCCTGACTCTGAATCACCGAATTTAGAGATTTGAACGACAACTAGGTTCCCCAGAGGTAAGGAGAATCGTCTGGCGTAATTATTTCAATAGAATCTAAATCATTGTCCCCGTGTCAGTTGAGGTTAAAGGCACATTTTGATTATTTTTGATCCAAGTTTCTACTGAAACGCACTTTGAACTTTACGTTTAGCTACACTAATAATTTGTCCTTCCGTTTCCGTCCGCTAGTGACTACTTTTATTTGAGTGTCCCACCCTCCTATTCAAATAAAAATAGCTCTTCCGTTTTAGAGTGGAACGAATATCTATTTCCGTTAACAAATCATCTAAAATTCAAGAACCATCTGGAATTTATTAAAGGTTTTGAGAGATAGAACTTAGAGCTGAATTATTAAACTATCCACATGTATCGACACCGACATGTATCACAACCACAGATATCAGAAACTAACTATAACTCTGTGATCACAACCAAGAATTTAGCTTCCGATAAATATTCATAAAATATCGAGGAAATGCTGTTAAATTATGGGAATGCGAAAGTACTCTGTATCTTACTTTTCATGACTAAACGGATCATAACAAAATAAGCAAGGAGGCACATTGTGTTTATTCTGAGCAGAGATCTTAGCTATATTTTATCCACGAAAATCAAAGTAATATGTATAGATTTTTTATAGAGAAGATATATAAATATTGAGAAATTAACTCACCATTCCGGTACATTGAGCTTCTGCAGTGACCTCTGTACTCTCAACTCGTGCTCTGAAAGCACTCGATCCGAATTCTTCTGCAGTTCGTTCTCAGGAGGCTGTAACAAACCAGACAAAAAGGTTAAATTAGAATAATACACGAAAAATAGAAATGGAACAAATAAATTAAGAGTTTTTCGAACCTGTTGTAGAAAAATGAATCTTATATAGACGTGAATGAAGAAAATGCCATAAGTGCTACGAACTAGATAGTAGATAGTAAAAAAATGTAAATAGGCACTAATCCTAAGGTTATTGCATATTTAAATAAAATTTTTACAAGACTGTGGTCTCAGTCGAAGGCCCAGTTATTACCAGATCATCTATTTCGTCAGCACTGTCCGGCACTAAGCTATAAATATTCAAGATACGCGAAGCATCAATAACTTTATTTTGTTTGTTTTCTTCGATAGCTTCACAGCTCATGTCTTTCATTGACGAAGAGTCAGCCATTCCTTTGGCTTTTATAGTCTTATAGATTTTGTAAATGGCAAACTTGGCGTAAGATTTTTCCTCTTCGGAGTCTTCAACTAAATCTTCGATTTTGCCGCATCGATGCGATCGACTGATAATTTCCTCTGCAGAGCGCGATGATTCATTACTTCTGACAATGCTGCTGTTTATTCCGCATTCATTGATTATTTCTGACCACGATAAGAAAGATCTAGAGCTACAGCCACTTATTTTCTCATGCTTAGATTCCTTTACACCAAGTATATCAGATACTCCGTAATTAGAGTCATGCCAGGACTCGCAATAATCAAAATCATTGATGACGTTGAAACTGACTCTATGTTTTGATTTTTTTAATGTTGACGTCCTTGGCAGCAAGTTTTGTTCACTGCTAGATTGAACAAGCTTGTTATTTTCGAAATCAGCATAGTCTGGAACTTTTAATTCGTCAAAATCATTAGCGCGCTTGAGATCATTGAAAGGTTCTCTATCTACAAAATCTTCAATAGGCGGTGGAGGAATGCTTTCAAGCAAACGTCTGAAGAAATATTCCGCTCTTTTGTCTTTTGTTTTATATGAAGCATCAGGTTTGAGAATGCTTTTCTGTTCATTTTCTAAGGTAATTCTTCTGCTTGCACTGTTTAGAGACTCGCTGCTGTATCTCGTTACGCTTGATTGGGAGTAGCAAGAGCTGCGTCTGCTTTCAATGAACTTCTTTATCCGTACCTTCGTCTTCCATTCATCGTGTTTCAATCTAAATCCTGTGATACTCAAGGAGTTTTCTTCTTCGGACTCACTTCGCGGTATATCAGGGTATTTAGCGTAATAAAAGTCCCTAGTTAGAGGTTTTATGCAGACGTGTTCAGGTTTCACATCCTCAAATGGCTCCATTTCCTCTGCAATCCAAATAGTGTCCAAACAGAACCAGTATCTATTTCTTTGCAGTATCTCTTCAGTTGTTAAAAGCACTATTGACACCATTTTAGAAGTAATGTCGGATTCGCGGCTCTTACACAACTGAATTAGGGTGTTGTTTTGACAAAAATCTTACTCCTTATCAAAATGTCACCATCGTTAGGATTTTGAAAACAAATTAGGAAATCACTTTAGGTATCGTAACCAAATCGATTTTACAGATAACCATCTAGGTACTTTGTTCTAATAACGTACGGTACATACTACCTACAAAATATTAAAATCGGGTCCGGGTGGTGAAATAATTTTCTTAAATAATAAAATAATCGCTCGATTAATAAAATCCAACAAACTTTTTAAAGCCTGTCCAAAGTGTCCAACTTTTGGGCAGCTGCGTTAATAAATTCTACATCAAAAGCTACCGTAAAGTTTACAACAGGTAGTTCGCGTAACGACAGCTGAAGGGCACAAGGGCAGCGAAGGGCTAAGCACCTACACTCACCCTAGGGTCTGCGGAGGACAGGAGCGCACACGGACCGAGGAGCCCTACGCTTTCCCAACAAGTCATCACACTCACGACAAAAGATGCACTGGTTACGCAACACAATTAATTTTAAAAAGCTGCTACACAAAGCGTCTTACAAGCGAAGCACTGAAAGAGGTTGTTTACGAGGGTGAATCGGAGAGAGCGCGTGGCTGCTGCTTGCTTTGGCTTGGGCATTCGGCCGCGTACACTGCGGCAGTCGGCATCAGGCAGGGTGGACTGAAGACACCCGGCCACGACCCCGCCGCCCGCCGGACTGGCTGCCCCCTCCACCCTCCCTTTGCCGTGTCCTTGCCGCTCGCGCAAGCGCCAGCAAGCACTCCCATTCCTAACAGAACATTTCTACACAATACTGTTCATATCCGCACACCCTCCTGTTTCTACATGACATATTGTGACAAGAATGTCTTGGTATTAGGTAATTTGAAATACTGGCACAAAGATTCTTAAAGCAAGTAGGCACATTCTCGCGCGGAATTTTACCACATCGCAATGAAAGTTTGCTAAGTCATAGATCTATGCTTGAATGACGTTTATGCCATTAAAAAGCATCACTCAAGCAGATATAGCTTTCTTAATACAGGACCAAGTTTTTTTTTAATTAAATAGAAACGAACAGACCACAAGAAAGTTAAAACTAATACAAGTCAAGACAACTTACATATAATCATTGATTTTGTTTAAAAAAACTATAAACCGACTTCTATAATATTAGTTTATCATATATCCCATTGTTAGAACTGGACCAAATTAAAATGGGACTACACGGAAAGCACCAGCTTTCAAATAATAAAAGAATCATGAAAATCGTACCACCCAGTCAAAAGTTATGAGGTAACAAACATAAAAAAATACAGTTGAATTGAGAACCTCCTCCTTATTTGAAGTCGGTTAAAAACCACCTAGTACCATAATTATATTCTGTCAAAGTTCTTTCATTGGACTCCTTGCAGAACTTCAAAGTTCTATCACTTACAACCAAGCCTGTCAAGGGATACGTAAACCGCGAGTTAATGACCGACCTTGCGTAGTGCCTTCCCCAAAACATTTCCTAATTAACTTCTGCAGCATTTTATATTTCGATTCCCACAGGGATGTGTCAAAAAAGGCCATAAAGAACAGAATTTATTGTGCCAATAATTCGTATTTCGAACGTGCTCGAACTACTAAATAAAAGACAAGACGATCGGTGATTTGAGGTCTAAACAAAACAAAAAATAAAGCGATCGGCAAAGGTTCGATTGCATGAAGGTTTCACGTCTAAATAAATATATCAAGCAGAAAGATGTCATCTGTGACGTAATAATATAGGTCGTGACCTGAATATTGGTATCGGCGGATTCAGGCCTCTGACATTGAGTTGCGTATTTGAATGTGAACTCTCTTTATATTAACAAAAGACTCAAAGCTACTAAGTTACCTGTCGCCAAGAGGCAAGGTATTTGTGCATTGGTGGAATTATTGAAGTTCGAGAAAAAGCTCTCTGGAGAGTCTGAAGGCAAACAACCGTCTGGCAATAAAGAGAAAAGTACACCTACCTTCTACTTCTTATGTTTAGTATTCGTATACCAATACCAACTAAACATAGGTCTTATTTAAAGTACCTACCATAATACAAAAGGAACCTAGGTACCTTCGTTCCTAATCTTTGTAGCCAATGTTTCTGCCGATTACAATCATTTTGAAAGCTGCCTAAGAAAATGAAATACAAATAGCGTGTAACAAAGCATAGTATTATGTTATCTGTGGCTAGCTAAGCACGAAAAACCATAAATATTCAAAATAATTTCAACAATTTTCTGTAATCGCCTGCCGTGGTTGATTATATCGCGACCACGGTGGCGCGGCGGTGGCGTTCAACTTATTTTCAAGAGCGACCTTGCTTAACCTTACCATGCTTTACTTAAGTGGTTATGATTACCCGGTTACCCCCTACTGCGCCCCGGGACGGTGTAGGTCACGGCGAAGTTTGACTATTATACATATATATTGGCCTAATTCTATGGAATCTATTCTTGAACTCTACCTCGACTCAGTGAGGTTGTTATGGATACGCTGCTTTAATTTACATAATAAACATTGACGTTTTAGTTCACGTAGACAAAGAACACCTGTATCTTCTTGTATTTCAGGAAATACATAATGCCTGCTACTAAAAAAATAAGCACGTTAGAGTTTAAAGTCGCAAAGTCGCAACTAACACGTGAAAATATTAAAGTCGGAAGCGACGGTTTCCACACAGAAGTCCTCGAAAGATATTAGGAAAATACTAAGTAGAATTCCAGTAGCCGCTGTCTCACGGGGGTAATACCCCTTATCCCCACGGGGTGCATGCGGGTTGGGGATCGCATTTCGGTGGTAGAACTGTTCTGTGATCCCTCACAGAACAGTTCTTCTTCCGTGAGAAGAGTTGGGATGCGGTGGTGCAAATTCTAAACTGGCACCAAACAGCAGATAGTAAGGCACCTAGCTGATTCAATTCATTTCAATTAATAGAAACCAGACATAACAATTAAAGATTTTTCAATAGGTACGTTACTACGATCTTGTCTAAGAAACGTGTCAACTAAAGTGTAAGTTATGTGTAAACTAACGCCCTTATTCATAACTAGTTGCACCCCGCGGCTTCGCACGCCTATCCCACAAGTACTGATTTATGGGATAAAAAGTAGCCTATATGTTATTCCATGCCTAGAACCTGTATGCAAAATTTCAGCCCGTTCCGTTCAGTAGTTTTTGCGTGAAGGACAACAACAAACCTCAGACCAACAAATATATTTTATATATGTTTTATTTTATTCGAGTTTAAAAATATAAGTGGGATAAGGATATCCCTATAATGCTTTAAGTGAGCAGGAGCTCACTTAAAGCATTGCTGTTTCAAACTTTGTCATCTTTTATTGACATACGTCATAGTGAGAAATAACGTTGCTTAGCAACTGTTTTTCGCTAGCAGACATCGTTCAAAAATTTCGCGCATTTTTGATCGATGCTATAATGAATGGGCGCCTTACACAAAAACAAAAGCCAGCAAAAAACTAATTTAAAAAAAATCGTAGCTTTTTGCTACGAGTTTCGTAGCATTCAGTTTACAGAGTGCTACGCAGTGTCGCGCGATCTTTTAATTTTTTGATTATAATATATTATATTAATATATTTGCGAATATTGAAAAAGAGCACGTGTGCTACTAGCAAATACTTGGGTCACGCTAAATTAGGTAGGTATTATGATACATTTTTACTTTTATTACTTAATATTATAAAGAGGAAAGATTTTATTGTTTATTTGTATGACTCGGAACTACTGGACCGATTTAAAATTCTTCGATCATTAAAAAGCTTACTTTCAGGGAGTGACAAAGACTTTATAATTCATAATTCATAATTCATTTATTGTTTGTGAATCCGGTAGTTTACAGTCAGTACATAAGACTTATTTAAAATCCCTCAATTCCGCCGTAGGCGTACAAACATATCATTATACATTTTAAAAGTATTGTGACTATCAATCAGTATTATTTTATTTAAAAGCATGCAATATAATATTATGATTTATATTTACAACTTTATCATTTTCAATCAGTCAAATGCAAATTATGAAACTTAATATAAGATATAATACTTGATTAATTAATTAATGTCAATATTAGCAGGAGATAAATATGTCAAAAGTGAAAGTTAATTTGGTCAATTTATAAAAACAATGTCAAATAATAATGCTGTCATTAAATTTCATAATTTGTATAAACAATTCAGAATAATTAAATTTAGAAATTAAATAAAGTAGAGATCATTTCACAACAAATTCAAGTTATAGTCAATTAAGTATAAATTAAATATAAATTTCAAACGATACGGTCATTTAAGAAATCATTAACTGTATAATAAGCCTTTTCAATTAGAAGGTCATTAAGTTTAGCACTAAATTGGTTGCTGGACAAGTCACGAACAACTTTTGGAATTTTGTTATAGATTTTTGGTGCCATACAAAATACACTTGAACGCAACAGTTTTGTTTTACATGGCGCATTGCGTAGTCTGCCCTCCAACCGGCTTCCAATTGCAAATTCTTCAAATAAGCCGGGATTGTTTTTAACAAAAACTGCTACTTCGTAGATGTATAGACACGGAAATGTTAGTAATTTTAGTTCAAGAAATACATTTTTACAAGAGTCACGTCTTTGTAAACCGCGAATTGCTCTGATGCAACGTTTTTGGGCTTTGAATGCTCTAAGGTGGTCAGTCGAGTTCCCCCAAAACATAATGCCATATCTTAGAATAGAAGACACGTTTCCATGATAAGCAGTAAGAAGGGTGGATAAATTAGAGACTTGACTTAACTTAAAAAGAGCATAAGAGAATTGTTTTAGTCTTTTACAGATAATGTCAATATGATGTTTCCAATTTAATTTACTGTCAATATTAGGACCTAAAAACTTGGTAGAGTCTACTTCAGCCACTTTGGTGCCGAAGTAGTCAATACCAGCGCCAAGATTCTTATGACTTCTTTATTTTATCCCGGAATTCCCACGGGAACGGGAACTACGCGGGTGAAACCGCGAGGCGCTCCTAGTTTTAAATGAGCATAATTAGGTCACACGGAAGGTACATTTTGTTGAATTGAATAGGTCGACCCCTAATCATGATTTTATTTTGATGAAGGTAGAGTTCCATTCATGAAAAAATTCTACTTATATGAATAGCTACCTAGTCATGATTTTATTTTGATGAAGGTAGAGTTCCATTCATGAAAAAATTCTACTTATATGAATAGCTACCTAGTCAATGTTTTGTTTAGACTGCTTTGTTGTAGTTCTACATACTATTTACGGTTAGGTATATTTTGTAAATGTATTGTAAATGTACCAAGCTATTGTAAAGATAGGTAGTATTTCAAACTTTTGGCTTCTGCCTTTGGCATCGACATAGGGTCATTCACCTCCGAACCACCCCTACAGTAGTAACAGTGTCTAGTTTGGATTATGTAATGTGAGATCGGGCTTATTGTGTTTTGTGTCCGAATAAATAGTATTGTTAAGCGGATTAGGATAGTAGCGACATCTATACGGGATCATGTGTACCAACTTTAACTTTTATTATTATGTTTCTAATTTCATTAGAGTTATAACTTATAAGCGTAGTTTTGAATACACAACAACAAGATAGTAATCTAAATTAGTTGATTTAGTGTTTGCATTTGATAAAAAGAGGCAAACACTCTACTTAGATTTTAGTGACGCGGCGCTGCGGGCGGTTGTTATAACACGATTTGAACTTCCGCTACTCGACGCTAGATGGCGCTAGCAGTAACCAAATGCGGATTTTTTATTATTTTGTTTGCACATTCGTCAGAATAGTTAATAGGATCAACAGGTACTTGTGTTGAATGAATCCTCTTTACGTAGCTTAATCATTCATTTTCAGCCAATAATTTGGTAGAAAATATATCACAGTTATGTAGAGTTTGTAGAGCAAAAATTTATGCGCATCTTGTTATGCTACGTTTCATTATATGCAAAAGTGTCTTAAAATGCCTTGCACTGTTAAAAAATAGGACAATAGTTAAATAAAAAATGCTAATTGGACCTTATTCCGCTTATAATAGAACGTATCGTATCGTTGCATGCAACGCAATCTAGCTGCTACTGGGTGGGTGAGTACGTACGTACAATTTCTACCTATACCTTGTATCAAATTTAGCAGCAAATGCCTTATCTCTTTTGTTTTATGAGTAATTTCAGTCACGTCACACCTACATGTAAAACAACGTGCAGTCTAGTGTCGTTTGCTAACTTTGTTTATTAACATTACTCTTGTCTCGTACCTTCATGAAACTAATATAAAGGTACGAGAATCCTTTTTGTACCTAAGAGGTTATATTTTTATACAGCCTGGTTCGTCCCACTACTGGGAAAAGGCCTCATTCAAATCTTAGGAATATCAATTATTTTTTAAAGATGCTTCCAACATGATAAAAAGGTGGTAATTGACCTAACTAAGTCATTGACGTAGGAATACATTTGTGACTTAAGTTACAGATATTTTTATACTAAGTATAATATATGTGCAAATGTGTCGTTAAAATTATATTCCAAATCTTTTTCAATTACCTACTGAAATGAAATTACGATTATGCTCTTATAAAGTTTATTGAATACGAGGCTAGACTAAGTAAAATTATGTTTAGGTATAAAAAAACGCTACCATTATTACTTTTGTCTCTTTATTTTGCATGCACCACCACACCACTCTTTTTAACCGACTTCAAAAAAAGGAGGAGGTTCTCAATTCGACTGTATTTTTTTTTATTCCTTTCCTCAGAACTTTTGACTGGGTGGTCTTGGGATTTCTCGTCAGTAAACAACTTTATAATTTACGGAATTTTCTGAGTTTGGGTGGAGTGGCACACGTAAT
Organism: Eupithecia tripunctaria; assembly: GCA_955876795.1. NCBI lineage: Eukaryota > Metazoa > Arthropoda > Insecta > Lepidoptera > Geometridae > Eupithecia > Eupithecia tripunctaria. The sequence goes on from OY041600.1 coordinate 3,821,094, forward strand.
TCGACCGAAGTCAGAATGACGGAATCAATTAATTTACTGTATATTTATCGTGCATTCACCTATGCTTACCAACCCGTGTTTGGTTGGAAGAAGATGCGGATATAACTTTACTTCACCTCTCTCTAAGCACCGTATTGTCTTTTATCCAATTTTATTCTCATGAATGCCTTTTTTTATTCGTCCATTACCACTGAAATAATAAAACTAGAATTGTACTACCAGTGGAAACTTCGTAAATAGCCTTCAGGTACATGTTACTTTCATGTGTTTAGATTCATATTTCATGTTTTTGGTTTAGCTGTAATTTTTCCGAAGATTTGAAAATAAAATATAATAATGCCTACGCTGCTGGGCGGGTTGTGATCGCAGTTTTGAGGTAGAAAGGGTCTGCAGATTGGACTGGTGCGCCCGCCCCCGGTGGATATTCTTTAGGGCTTGTTTACACGGACCGCATGCACGTCTCAAATACACAAAAGGGAATTTGCCTACAGTTGAGCCTTGCAGTCGGCAACTTACCGTCCACGTATCTAAGACGTGCAGTGCGTTTAGAGACCTTAATTGCCTCTAACGGCACCCAAATCTAAGTCTAAGTGCTTATTATGTAAGTCTAAAGAAATAAACGATTTGACTCTGACTTTGAATCTGACTCCACACTGTGGAGTCAGATTCAAAGTCAGAGTCAAATCGTTTCAATTCAGTCTTCCTGTGGAGTCCACAGGAAGACTGAATTCCATACGGCGTAAATAATAATAGTGAACGTTTATTTCAAAAGGTATTAACAGTAACAGTAGGTACAGAGTTTGGGCCTAGTAATCTTAGTCTTAGTTTCAACCCCTCGCTTTATCTAAGTTCGAAATAAGTGTGTTATCAAATCTAAATTCTCCCGCTTTTCTTGACTCTACACGAGTTTGTCGGTAAACAATAAAGCGGTAGGTAACAGCAGTTGATGTAAGTGCCCAACTAAAGTTTATTTCTTTTCTATTTTTGGCCTACGAGTTCAGCAATTTCATTTTATTGACATTGTGCTGGAATCTCGCCAAGAGCCGGCATTCAGTTATGTTTTGACAGATAAGAGGAGCGGGCCCGATTTGGCAAATGATTGGCTCTATTTTGAGGTTATGTTTTGGTTCGGGAATTCGAATGTTATGTTTGTTTTAATTGCTTGTTTATTTGTTGAAAGAAAACAATTAACACAAAAATATATTTTTATTATTATTCTACTTATATTATAATAAACGAGAAAGAGTCAAAGAGTTAGAGTTGTTTAGTTGTTTATTTACCAATTGTTTATTTCTTTAGACTTACAAAATAAGTAAAAATTTGACTTGTATAAAGTCAAATTTTTACTATAGAAAGTTTGTATAATATTGTTTACACGCATAAACTTCTGAAAGGATCCGGCTGAAATTTTGCATACGGGTAATTCTAATCCTAGAATCAAATATAGGCTTAATTTTTGTCGTTCAGTTATTGACAGATTAAAAAAAATCGCTAGGTATTTGATTAAACATGATCCGGAAGTGGTCCCATCAAAATTCAATTCCTTTTTGTCCCACAAAACATAAAGAATAGTGTAAATACTAAGTAATTTGAAGTCGGTTTTAAGTTTCTTCAAAACTATAAAATTATAACAATACAGGAGATCAGTATAATTATAAGCTTTGGTCCCGCATAAGGTCGGTCGATCGTTATTTAAATTAATTCCTTAGATAACAGACCCTATCCAAGAGCATTGACCCTTTAATATCTATCTATGTAGTGTATTGAATTATGTATATCAGTTATCTAGTACCCATAACACAAGATCTACTTAGCTTGGGACGAGATTATATAAGGAATATAGAAAAAAATAAACTACAGTCGTTACATACCAATTTTCTGGTCTTGCGTGCTTATTTTAAAAGAAATACCTAATAATATACAGACAACATTGCTATGCATGAAAAGTTCATTGGTTATAAACTGTCTGTATGTAGGCAAATTTCCATTAAAACAAAGTAGAAACAGAAATTTATTCGACCCTTGCTTAATGAATTTTCATTGAAGCATTTAATTGGTTTCATCGTTGTTTTTGGCGGGAACGAAATGAACTGGTAGGTATTAAAATAACAAGGTAGGAAGGAAGGAAAGTAGAAGAAATTATTTATTTCTTTTAGAAGTAAGTCAGTAATCGATAATTGAAATACGACGACCACAATTTCAGAAATGTATAGGTAAAAGTTAAAAAGACAGAAGTTTTAATATAAACCCATACCAATTATGGTTGCCTGACTTTTTATGCCATTATTTTTGTCACACATGAATCCCAACCTGCCTTCTTTGAGGGCGATGGAAAATATTTTGCTAATCCCATAATTGACTCAGGAAAACTTCAGGATGACCTTAATCGTATACAAAGCTGGACCAAAGATTGGGTAATAAAGTTGAATACAGAAAATGCAACATTTTTCACCTCAGCAACAAGAACCCTTATACAATACACCTTACAATCTAGGTGGAAAAGCTATTAGTACACTGGACAGTCAAAAGGATCTTGGAGTCACAATAACTAGCAACTTAAAGTGGCAACTAGATATCAGCAGTATAGCCAAGAAAGCAAATTCGTTCATCTATGTGATAAGTAAATCCTTTCAATCAATGACAGTGGAAGTCTTCCAGGAGATATAGACATAAACCGGCTTGAAAGTGTTCAAAGAAGAGCTACCAAGATCCCATGGGACCTCAACGGAAATCCTATGAAGACAGATTACTCGCATTACACCTCACTACTCTAGAGGAACGACGTCTTCGAGGTGACCTCATCGAAAACTACAAGATTTTCCACACAAATACAACCTGCCATACTTACAAGACATCCATATAGATAAAGAAGGACGTTCAACACGGCGACACCATCTTAAATTGGCCCGTGACTCTACTAAAGCCCTGCAACTCCATTTTATTAGCAATAGAGTGGTTCATAACTGGAACCTATCACCAGAAGACATTATATCAGCCACATTAATAAACAACTTCAAGAATAAACTTGACAACTGGTTACGGGACAAGAAAATAAACTAAAAAAAATGACGCAATGACTAAATTCAACACTGTGATATGGACACATCAGCCACAGGCTGTTCGTCTTATATCAATAAATGAAAATAATAAAGTATCTGAGCTCATAATTACCTACCTATGATCTATTTGTCATTACATTAAGGCCCATACACCAGCGAAAGTGGCGCCCCCAACTATTATATCTTATTATTACGTTGAACGCAGGATTTTTTAAAAATCCTACGTTCAGTTTGTGGTATCTATTATACGCTATTTATTAATGTCTCTGTAATAGTTTCATTTTGTAAAGCTTAGGAAGAGATACGAAGTTGCGCTTTTTGGCCACTAAACTCTATTTTTGCATCTCCTCCTATATGAGATAAAATTATAAAAGAGGTATTAAAAAATAGCTTATAATACATACCACAAACTGAACGTAGGATTTTTAAAAATTCCTATGATAAACGTAAAAATATGATAAAATAGGAATTGCTGTCAGATTGGCTCGGGTATGCGCCTTAAGCTGCAACATGCATATGTCAACAGATTCCAATAACTTAAATTAAAATTCACATGCTTGGAGTCGAGATAAAGAGATATAATTGGACAATATTTATTGAAGAAAGGATCTCAAATCAGCGACTACTTGCCATTCCACATATTTAAAAATCTTCAACAAGAAAGTTAATTTGAGGTACTGCGTTTGTTTATCATTTGTGCAGGATTTAAACAATCGAATATCTTACCTTACCCAATTTCTATAGTTTATACTAAATTTAGTGTTCACTTTTAGTTAAGACCTTAGTGAGAGACGAATAAACATTTCACGAAAACAAAATAATTCCAAAAAATCTTGACTTCGACGGGTCTTGAACCAACATGTTTTAGGATATTATTTGATGTCTTAGAAATAATCCATAACTAGCAGCGCCTCGCGGTTTCACCCGCGCAGTTCCCGTACCCATAGGAATTTTGGGATAAAATATAGCCTATGTCACTCCCTGAAAAGTAAGCTTTTTAATGATAAAAGTATTTTTTAAATCAGTCCAGTAGTTTTGGAGCCTATTCAATATAAACAAACAATTAAATCTTTCATCTTTACAATATTGGTATAGATATAGATGCAAACTTTAATAAGAAAAACATAAATAAAACTATGTATTATGGTATTACCCCCCTAAAAAATTTGAGCCAATACAGCGTAACTTATATCGTATCCATTTTGAATGGAGCATAAACGTAAACAAACCGCCCATACTTAACCTAAAATTCACTTTGTTGGTGCGTCCTTTTATACGTAATTTACATTACTTGTCGATTTTAGATCCTCCCTTCAATAAAAATTGCTTACAAATTATATCTGAAACTCGACGCCAAGCAAGTGAGATTTTGTTATTTGTGTCGTACTTTGTTTACTAACATGCTTTATTCAAAATGGATAAACCATAGGTACAGTTGAGTGCTAAAAAGGCTAGTGTTGTTGTCGTTTATATCTCGACTATATTTTAATATTCCTTACTCTGTGTTTCCTGGTAATTTTCACTCCATATCGCATCGCTAACTCAGCAAACGAAATAGGCATAGCACTAAAAACCCCAAGCCCTGACTAACGAGTAAATTAACAACCGCCACAGAGTAAAATAATGACTAGTAAGAAACAAAGGAACGCTTTACCCCTAGAGTAGGTAAAACTCGACTGAAAGACTACGGGCAGAATAGAGGAAAAAAGTATTTACACCTGCCCTTCAATAGCTCGTAAAAGGAATGGGAACTAGACAATTTATTAATCTAGTTCCTAATCCACGGATCTAGAATTCAGCACCTTGTCATCCTGTCATCTGCCGGAGCCAATCTATTTTAAGTGGACCTTGCCACTTTAAATGCTTTGGGGGAGATAGTGAACTCTGTGTGTTGGGGTGGTAGATATAAAATGGCTTGGCGGTTATTGTAAAGCTTTTATCAGGTTATCGTTTTGATACTCGTAGTTTTACGGTGTTTTGCCCTATTCTAATCTGATCCAATTTTATAATTTACTAGCTGCGCCCCGCGGCTTCGCACGCGTTGTTCCTATGTTTTATGTTTTTATTTAGGAAACAAACAGTTATTATAACATAGGATACAATTGACACTTAAAATTTAGGTAATACATAGGTAACCCAATAAGTGTTTCCACCTGTTATGGAAACGTTTTAAGGTGATTTTCATCCCACGGGAACTGATTTATGGGATGAAAAGTAGCCTATGTTTTATTCCAGGATTAGAATTACATGTATGCAAAATTTCAGCCTTTTAGCATGAAGAGGTAAAAAACATCCATACATCCATACAAACTTTCGTATTAATAATATTAGTGTGATAAATGGATGGAATGGTCTTAACGATAAATGATAAAACTGGAAAACTAAACAGAGCTTGATGGGTACTTGCTAACTGATACACAATAATACACATTACATTACAATATAGATAGGTATATATTTTTATAATACTTAGGGAACACCCAAAACACCATGAACTGATCTGCAGATCGTACAAACAATAATCTTACTAAATACTATAAATCTAGTTGGATTGTCAACTGACAAAAAATGTTATCTAAAAGTAGCGCAAACAATACGACGAATCAATATTTGTGCAATAATATCATTTGACGACCTCTGTGGCGCAGCGTGCAAAGGTCCGCCTGCGACGCAGGAGGTTACAGACTCGATCCCCACCTCGGGACAATGATTGTCTCCACCAAAATATATCTGCAGATTGGTTGATGAACATTATTAGTCAGTTGACAATCCAACTAGATTTATAGTCTTTAGTTAGATGAACGTTCGCACTTTGAGTATGTGATATTTGGAGACGCCGAGTTTCTTTTTATTCCTTTTTTATGGGACTTTAAGTCATTGCTGACCATGTCAGTTCCGTATTTTAACAAACTAACCACTATAAATACAGCACAGTATTCTATAACTACAGTAATTTTAAACCCAAAAGCCTGATTAAACCTAGAGACTGCTTCGAGAACTACCTCTACCTTTGTTGGTACACTATCTACAAAACCAACATAAATATTACCTAATTGCGGGTGAAACTTCCAGTAATTTCTCTGGAGGGCAGCTAAATTGGTTCAAATTGACCACTGCATTGTATGTACCAGTTAGAGCCGAGCCAGTGGCGTGGCGTGTTAACGATGACTGATGCCCATTGAGGCCCGATGGCTATCGTGCTTGATAAGATAAACACCAGGCAATTGGGAGAGTATCTATTGTGAATTGTGATAGATTTGTATCGTTTCTACTGATACAAAGACTTGGTTATATAGTCAGCAAAAATTGCGCGTTATCACTAAGGAGATTTTTCTGTGGAGTGAATAGTTGCCAACTCCTGCTTACTCGATATATTTTGTTTTTACGCAAAGCAAAATAGTTTCAAACTGGATAGGCGTTACGTTTGGTAATGGTACATTACTTTTGGATATTTTGAGTTGGTTGCTGTCAGACAGAACGCGATGAAATATGAGATCCCCTTTGATAAGAAAAGGCCCTAATGAGTTAATATGAAAACTTCATGCTGGCCATGGCAGTCTGGTCATGTTTTTGGTTGTTTTGAAGTCCAAAGTTTTGCATGCTCTATGATTTTATGCTGTTTTTCGTGTTTTTTTATAGTTAGGGATGAGAGTAAGTGCCCATCCATAGACTATAAAGCAATGGTTTATTTCTATGGAGTGACTTATTTGGATATATATTTTAACCGACGAGAAAACGGAGGAAGTTTTCAAATGGACGCGTATATTATATATTGTTTTTAAGTGCTTACGCATAACTTTTAAAAGAGTAGTCCGATTTTGTTATTTTTGTATTGGAAAATACACTACTTACTCCGAGATTGTTCCCATATAAATATTTGGATATGTCGAGTTGTTTGCAGTCAGAACAGAACCAGACGATGTGTTACGATGTTAAAGATGTGTGTAAAGTATGTTTGTAAACTCGTGTCGCTTGCATATGATGCACGATGAAGCGTTTGCACGAAAACGAATCGAAAGAGACATCGAATTCTTTCTGAAATACGGATTGTTCTAGGATTTATGATCGAAGTGATCGACTTGCGAAAAACACTGTTTTTGAAGGTTGATGATTAATGAAAATGGGTGTTGTAAGAGGCGACTAAGAGATATCCACAGCAGGTGAACATTAGAGTGTATCACTATCCTGCAAACTTAACATCGTATTTATAAATATCGCCTTACCTTTGTAAGCATGAAATAAAAGATTTTATCATTATTATTATGCACCAGGAGCAGCGCCCTTTGCAGAACAATTCTATCACTGACTTGCGATCCCCATTGGGGCATTAGATGTAAGCCAATAAGGCGCTTATCAGAGGAGAACTGCGTCCAGCAGTGGACCAATGTTGGTTGTTTAAGATGAATGAAAACAAATACCATAAAATATCAATACCAAGTGTTTTTTACTCAGTTACTGAAAGCTTTGCTTTCAGTATTTACTAAAGAAAACAAAGACCGGCAATAAAACCAACTCTATTTTTAGCTAAAATGCATTCTTTGGCACGCTTCCCTACCCCGCTGATGCAAGTCTATGGAATTTGCTGAATTTCGGAACGAGCGATAATTTCGAAATAGTCGACGGAATCTTTTGAGACTGTTTCTCAGTGATTTATAGGTTATATTGATGTTTTAGCTTTTAGAATACTTGGCATTCTTAACTGTTTACCTAGGTATCTATGTTATGTACTTATTGAATTAAGTACCGGCTAAAACGGGCTCTTTCCGCGGGGGTCGTAAGAGGCAATTAAGGGATATCCACCGCGGGGCGGTTCCTCCTGCAGAACAATAATACCACCAAATGAGATCCCCAACCTGCATACCCAGCGTGGGGATTATGGGCATTACCCTACATAAGATAAACGCCAATAAGGCGCTTATCAGGGGGAGGCTTGCGTCCAGCAGTGGACCAATACAGGTTATATTTTCTTTATTTACTAACTAGCAGCGCCTCGCGGTTTCACCCGCATAGATCCCGTTCCCGTGGGAATTCCGGGATAAAATATTGCGTATGTCACTCCCTGAAAAGTAAGCTCTTTAATGATGAAATAATTTTTTTTATCGGTCTCGTAGTTTTGGAGCCTTTAATAAAATAATACAAACAAACAAAGAATAATTTTTTTTCTCATTATAATATTAGTTTAAATAGATAATTTAGTCTGAGAGCTTATTGTTTGCTTACTGCTTATTTTCTAGTTGAAATGTTTGTCCACAGGCCAATGGATAAAGTTCAATTTATACCTTTGGAAAAACTTGGCTTTGGAAAGTTTAGCAGGAGAGCAATAAACAACTTTACGCAAACATTTATTCTGAAGCGATAAATCGATGTCTAGTTATTCCATTTCACGCGTCATTGCTTCAAAAGATTTGCATCTTGGCAATGATTTACGCAACTAGAAATTTTGTGCCGACCCGTTATTCTTGTTCGACAGATTTCTACAAACAAAACATTTTCCACCAAAGAGATTTTACTACCTTCTCTCATTATAGAGCTCATTATCATGTCTTTATATAATGTAAGGGAGCTTTTCGGAGCTTTATAATAAAAAAATCGAATGGACAAATCACCTTAGAGTCTTTATATCTTTACTTTATAGAAAAATTTAAATAAAAGGTACTTATCGTAACGTAAGTAATTAGTTGAGTTACGTTGGTAGGTACACTACGTCAGCCGAAGAACACGTTTACCCCAGCGGTTAGATAAATAAATAAATAATGTTGGACAAACACCGTATTATCTAGCCCCAAGGTAAGCAGAGCTTGTGTTATGGGTACTAGGTAACTGATATACATAATACAATACACTACATAGATAGATATTTTTATAGATGTAGTTAAATTTGTCTTAAAATCAAAATGAAGTTATCTTTCAGTATGTAAATCTTTCTATCTATAGGTCCAATATTTATACTTTCGCTCCTGTGTCATAGCCGTGGGAAGCCCTGTATATCCCATATCCTATAGTAGCTATTTCTTAGTAGAACCGGAAATTCCTTCACATTCGAGGACCCAGTCAAAGGCCGCTGCTGAAAGGCCCTGTGCCTGTATGAATGGCTGATGTCTTTCTGAAAGGATCCGGAATTGCCTGAGGTGTGACCTCGTTTCGTTTCAAACTCTAAGATAGTTTCAGTTATCCTTGTATGAAGTTGTATGAGTTTCTACGAAGCATGGATGGAGGGAGTAGTTTTACTTATGCACTGTAAATTGGCCCGGAGACGGTCATTCGTCATTTGTCAATTGGTACGTGATTGACCGTTTCAATCGATGGTCCGACCTTCGACGATTGAAGGTCCGAATTATAAAGCTGAAGCTATTCGGACCTTCGATTGACTCGGCAATTGCTCGTCAACATTTCCAGTAGACAAAGTAGACGAACGATGATATCGAATTCTGATTTGGCACGAGACGTTCAATTGGTTGTCTCATGTGCGATTGACAATGGGCTTCTTCAATCTAAATTTCCATCAGTCGCCTTCAATCACGCAGTCGCAAATGATAATGGTTCAATTGCCTCGTAGATGATCATTTGGTCCATCAATGGCGTAAAAATTTACAAATGCGAATGACCGTTTCCGGGGCTCTTAACTTTTTGTCGCGCCACTGCCGTTTTTTGACAGATTTGGGAAGTTCAACGTAAAATTAAATAAGGGGTAGAACAATATTATTATTAGTACTATTTTAAGGGTATTTATCGGTAGTATTTAAAGGTACCTAGGTAACATAATAAGAGCATAGGCATAGGGCACCTTTAAAATAAATTTAAGTAAAATACTTGAGAAAATAAAATACTAGATTGAACATTTTTTACGCATTAAAACTGCCCAACAAAGTTTCTTTACGAGCGGTTCGGGCTCGAGCTTATTAAACTACGTTGAGTAAAAGACAAAGAAATTATTACCCGGTCATGACCCCTTGAATGAATGAAACCTACCCTTTCACTACGTAGAAAGTAGGTACACTTGCACATCATTTTAATACTATTATTTTTATTTATCTTTTCAATAATTTTGACGACCTCTGTGGTGCGGTGGGCGAAGGTCCGCCTGCGACGCAGGAGGTTGCGGGTTCGATGCCCGCCTCGGGACAAATATTTGTACGATCTGCAGGTATTTGTTCAGGGCGTTCTGGATGTTTTCTATATATAATAAAAAAGGATCTATCTATGTAGTGTATTGTATTATGTATATCAGTTATCTAGTACCCATAACACAAGCTCTGCTTAGCTTGGAGCTAGATAATGCTGTGTGAATAGTCCAGCATTATTTATTTATTTATTTAATAATATATTGTAATTGTTCAGTTTTATTGTACATGTATCTTATTTAGTATTATTAAAAAAAAGGGTTTTGACACCTATACTTGTATGTCTACATTTGTAAATAATACTAGAATAATATTGAAACATGCTTTTTGACTCTCTGTTTAAAATTATCCACCTATAAAATGTAAATCCGTTATTGGTCGTAAGAAACACATGTATTTCAAGTTATGTAGAATAAGGACTGTGGATTTTGTTAAATAAATAAAATAAAATAAAATTTATTTTTATGCTGTCCCACGTTGTTAGACACGATGTTCTACTGTTAATATATTGTAGGACGTAGGGGAGTGAATATTAAACCAGTTAACTCTATCAGAAATGGACTGTCAACTGATTTAATTCACTCGGCATGTGATAAATAAACTAGCTACCTAGTCAAAACAAAATGTATTTCTTCAGTTTTTTTTAGCTGTGGTGCTGTCTCTGAATTTGCACCACCCCAACTCTACCCGTGGGTGTCGTAAGAGGCGACTAAGGGATACCCACGGGGGGTGGGCAGCAGCGACCACTGGAGAGCAATTCTACCACCAAACTGCGATTCTAATAGATCTTTTGAGGTCAAAAATATATTAAGAAAATATAAACGTCGAAATATATGAGATCGTTTTGTATGACAAACCTTTTTGCAACCTTTATAAATGCAAATTGGGTAGGGGTTAATTTAATTACTACCACTCAGCAACAAAGGGGTTATTTGCTGACTGTACATTAATTTGTTATCCCTTGGATGGGTTTTTGTCATTTTTAGGTAAAAAAGTTAGCTAACCCATTTGTAGGTTATGAATCAATTTTTTTAGAAGTAAATTTTATTTTAACCATCTTAAAAGAGGAGGAGGTTCTCAATTCGACTGCATTTTTTATGTTTGTTGAATTTTTTAGGAAGGTCCTCCTTTGTCCATCAGTGGACTTTTAAAGACTGATACTGTCGATGAATATATTTTACGTTTTCATATATACACATAACTATATACAACTATAAGTACAGCTTATTGAATGTATATAATACAGTAAATTAGAGCTCGACTTACGTAGATTACTGTTACGATACGCCTGTGTTGTGTTGTAAGCTGTTTTTTTTTACCTGAAACAAAACAAAAATATATAAGTAAACTGACATGTTCGTTTATTGTACGAAAATTCATTTTGCACATAAGAATTGGGGGCTTCGACCTATTACACTTTTAATATAAGTAGGTTCCTAACCTAACCTACGTATATTTAGCATAGGTATATTAATCAGCATGTTAAATACAGCTGTGTGGTGCTGGCTTGGAATTTGCACCACCCCAACTCTTCCCGCGGGTGTCGTAAGAGGTGACTGAGAAATATCCACCGGGGGGCGGGCAATAGCCCCCTGTAGAACAATTCTACCACCGAAGTGCGATCCCCACCCCCATTGCCCGGCGTGGGGATTATGGGCAGTAGATAAACATAAACGGCAATACGGCGCTTATCAGGGGGAGGCCTGCGTCCAGCAGTGGACTAATACAGGCTGTTGAGGTTGAGGTTGAGGTAAGTTAAATAATGTGGACGTGTGATAATAGCATAAATTATAGAATATCATAATACATAATATTTAAAGGTGAACATATCAATAAATTTCAAGCGAAATTTACCGCTAACACTCTGGATAAGGTTTATCGCGTACAGTGCATCGGCCTTTATCGGCCAGGATTAGATTCCAGTGACGTCATAACATAACATGGCTGTCTACCTCTGAACAAACTTGCAGGGGCTACGCCAAGAGTCGCGCAGTGGAGCGAACTTCCAATAAAACAAACACGAACGTACATGTATGGCAAATAGTGATGAATGTGAATTTCTTTTTGATATTGTACAGGCTGTACTATTTGCAGCTTTTGAATATTCGTAGGTACCATCGTCAAACGTAATGCCTATCCAGTTTGAAAATATTTTGCTTTGCGTTTAAAACAAAAGATATCGTGCAAGCCGGGGTTGGCTACTATTCACTTCACAGAAAAATCAGCCTAGTGGTGGTAAGGCGCAGTTTTTGCTGACTATACATAGTCATAATTTTTGACTTGTCTGAGTACTTATTTTGTAAGTCTAAAGAAATAAACGATTTGACTTTATAATAAAGTCAAAGTCAAAGTCAAATCGTTTATTTCTTTAGACTTACAAAATAAGTACTTAGACAAGTCAAATTTTTACTATATAAACAGCTTGATAAATAGTTATTACTATCAACAAGAAATAAGGTGCAATTGACTTCAATTCACTTCAATTTTTTGTCCACTAGCGGAAGAAGTGAAAAAGAAACCACTAGCAAGTCCATCGCTTATCAACTAATACAATCTTAGGATAACTAAGTCTAACTGGTCTTACATACTATTTGTCTGTATGGAACTGGGCGACATCCGGCCAAGCATTAATATCATTTACGTAGTCATCTACGGAGTAATAGGCTTTCTTGATAAGATTTCGTTTTATGTACAGTTTAAATTTACGAATAGGGAGCTCAGTTGCTTCAGATGGAAGCTTATTATAGAATCTTACGCAATTGCCCACAAATGATTTCCCTACCTTTCGTAATCTATATGATGGGATGTGTAATTTGTTCTTGTTTCTTGTATTTTTATTGTGAACATCACACCTTTTCATAAAGTTATCTCTGTTTTTGTGTGTATACATTAGATTTTCATAGATGTATTGCGATATTACTGTTAAAATATTTATTTCTTTAAATAATTCCCTCAACGAGTCACGTGGATTTAATTTATAAATAGCGCGTACCGCCCTTTTCTGAAGAACAAAGATAGTCTGGATGTCAGCTGCCTGTCCCCAAAGCAAAATACCATAAGACATAACACTATGGAAGTAACTGAAGTAAACTAACCTAGCTGTATCTTCATCGGTAATGTATCTAATTGTTCGAACCGCATACGCTGCTGAACTAAGTCTGTTTGCGAGAGCATCAATTTGCGGTCTCCATTGAAGAGAGGAATCAATATGTAACCCTAGGAAAACAGTTGAGTCTACAAGGTGAACAATCTCATCCTTTAGCATTATCTTAGTTGGGAGCTCTCTTACATTTGGTAACATGAATTTTATGCATTTGGTTTTTGAAGCATTGAGTAAGAGGTTATTGGCGGTGAACCAATCTAGTATTTGTGAAAGAGAATTATTTACATCGTCATAATTATGTTTATTTCTGTCAACTTTAAAAATCAATGAAGTATCATCAGCAAATAAGACTATATCACAGAGATCTTTTGCTAGAAATGGGAGATCATTTACATATACTAAAAATAGAAAAGGACCCAATATTGATCCTTGCGGGACTCCTAAATCGATTTTTGATCCCCTAGATCTTTCTTTACCAATATCTACTTTTTGGACTCTATCCGATAAATATGATTGCATAAGGTCCAGTGCCTTGTTTTGAATTCCATAATGTCTTAGTTTGTTTATTAATGTACCATGATCAACGCAATCAAAAGCTTTAGAAAGGTCACAAAATACACCAATAGCGTTTTTCGCTTTATCCCATGCATCCAATATGTGCTTTAATAGAACTGTACCAGCATCAGTTGTCGATCTACCCTTGGTGAAGCCAAATTGATTTTTATGTAACAACCTATTGAGGTTGAAGTGAGAGGACAACTGTGTGAGAATAATTTTTTCAAAAACTTTACTCATTGCAGGAAGTATTGAAATTGGCCTGTAATTGGCCGGATCAGTGTGGCTTCCAGATTTATAAAGAGGAACCAGTTTACTATATTTCATGAGATCAGGGAAAACTCCTGCATCAACACAACTATTGAAAATGTAAGCCAAGTATGGAGCAACTTCCTTAATAATAGAACTCAGTACTTTGGTTGAAATACCCCAAAGATCCTCAGTATTTTTGATGTTAATAGACTTAAATGTTTTCACAATATAATTAGCGTTTACATGACTAAATATAAAAACCTCGGTACATTTATCTACAGATGATTCTAATAATTTAACCGCGATTGAAGGTGAGGAGTTTAGAGACCGGGTAACAACTTTAGGAATATCAGAAAAGAATGAATCAAAAGCATCGGCAATATCTTTATCGTGTATAAGTATTGAATTATTAATTTTTAACCTTATTTCTCTTTTTCGTGACTTAGATTTACCAGTTTCGTTATTTATAAGTCTCCATGTTGCTTTGATTTTATCAGATGAGTTTACAATTTTTTTCCTCAAAAACAGGCATTTCGCTGTATTACAGACTTTTTTAAATGTTTTTGAGTAGTTTGTTAAATACAAACGAAACGCAGGATCATTTAACATAGCTTCTCTAGCACCATAAAGATCATATAGTCTATTCCTACTTCTATAAATACCGGGAGTTGCCCAATCGGTAAATCCGACCCTGTCCCTAACTGTGCATGTTTTATATTTAAATACTTCGCTGTGTTCTTTGTTTATAACACTTAAAAGTTTGGCAAAAAGATCATTAGGGTTATCGGAACAAGTTATATTAGCTACTGCTAGTTCCACTTGACTTTGAAAATTCTTAATACGGCTCTCTGTAATAGGCCTATAGGTATATTTCTCAACTTTGTTTTTATCGTTAAGATTATAACTAAAATTAACACTCTGACCATAGTGGTCTGATTTGAAATGTTTGATTACTGCTTTGTTGGTTGGAGATAGACTGCAATAAATATTATCTAAACAAGTGGCAGATGTTAGGGTTACCCTAGTAGGATCATGAAAAAGATGTCGTAAACTAAAGCATTTGAATAAATTAAGCAGCCTATCGGCGAGGGGATTCGCTAAAATATCTATATTAAAGTCGCCACAAACAATGAGATCCTTTCTACATGAAAATAATTTCAGCAAAACCTCTTCCATAGTACATTCAAAAGCTACTTGATTTGCGTCAGGAGGGCGGTACACGCACACTATGATGTGTCGCTCCAGTTCCACACAAGAAAGTTCAATAGTCCTCTCAATAGTGAGGTTTACAATATCTTTACGTTCTTTACATTTAAGACTATTTTTAACTATAATCAAAGAGCCACCACGTATTGCAGCTTTTCTTTTATAGGAACTTGCAAAACAATAGTTATTATAAAAGGGCAGTAACTGATTTTTTACAATCCAGTGTTCTGATAAGCACATAACATCTACATTCAAATAATTCAAAAATAATTCTAATTCTAGGATTTTGCTGGGTAAGCCTTGTATATTCTGATGGACTACATGAAATGAATTTTGCTTTCCCGTTGTCGATGTTGTCAGTTTAAATTTCTATTTGACACAATCGCATTAATGCCCTCATTAGTACTGCTACTAACTACATAGACAGGCTCGTCAGGTAACTGCGTTATACTATTTATAACGGGATCAAAAATATTATATGCTAACAATTTAGCAATGTTCAGTTTGTTTTTTTTGCTTAGGTACATTGTATCCTTATTCAAAAAAGTATTACTAATAAACTTATTAGTATCAAAAAATAATACATCACTATGACGACATGTCATGTTGTACATCAGCATGTTATTTTTACATACATTGTCATTTTTAAATGATGTCAATGACTTTGAGTAAGGGAAGGAGCAAATAATAAGTTTCCCTAGTCCATTTTGTACCTTTCCCAGAAGTACTTCAACTAGCCTAATCAACTGTGACCGTTTCACACAACTTTCACCAAGCTGAACAATTAAAGTTGTACTCTTATTCAGAGAGTCATCTTGCTGAATGCTATCGGTAATTATATTTATGTTGGCATTTGGATAGCAATTGTTAACTACATTTTGCGCCAGCAAGCCACTCAGTATTAAACCCATGCCAGCACCCAACCCATCTGAGTATATTATAGTCTTCCGGGTATATTGACTGTGGTCTGGATCTAAATCTTTAACTGGAGATGGCGCAGTTTGAGCTGACGGGCACCCCGTAGTGGGGGTTGGAGCTGTGTTGCTGCTAGAGGAACCACAGTGGTTCTTGAGCGAAGGTGATGGCGACGCCAGCATCGCGGATGGTAATAACAGCGGTGACTGGGACACTACAGCACCATCTTCAGTTAAAGAGTTTGTGGTACTCTCAAGATTAGTTTGAGTGCTGCTGTGCCGTACTTCAGAATATACACTATCATTACTTACAATTTGTAACATTTTTTGGTAGTTTTCATTGGCATCTTCTTGGGCTCGTTTATATTTACAGGTAACATCATGAAGTGCCCTTTCTAAATTAACTATTTCCTCTGCCATATAGTTTAAATCTTTAGAATTACGTCCTAATAAACTATAACAAGAGTCCAATTCTTCTTGTAAGTTACATCTAGATTTTTCCTTGCTCAATTTTGCATTATTGAGAAGTTGTTTCTGTTTTTTAATTTTTCTTTCAGATTTCCTAATGAAGTTACTTAACTTAACATATTTTTTAATTTTATTAGTCCCTTTCATGACGGGTGTCTGGCTGTGACTATGGCGACATGGTGTACTGAGATCCACATTTGACATGTTAACATATGTAGATAAAAGTTCTGTTCGAAGATCTAAACTAGAAATACTAGTCGCTGAAGTCAACGGCTTACACTCTAATTTATCAAATTTTATTCTACACTCTGAAAGCTCTTGCTGTAAGTCTTTGTTTTGCTGCAACACCAATAGCAGCAATAGAATAACGACAACACTCAATTGGAGAATACACCATTTATTTCAACAATATGTGATAAAGTATAACATTGTACTGATGAATTTCATCAATAAAGAAACAAATGCACCAATTTTCATCAAAATGGCTAAAAGCGTTCGTTCGTAGAGGTTTTCAAATCGGTGATTTTCGGAGCTACGACATCACTCAAAAACACTTAGGTCTCTCAATGCACACACCTTAGTTTCCTCTTTAGTATCTAGAGGTTAAACGGAACAGGGAAAGACAGCCATCAGTCGATGATTTACCTACGTCACATTTAGATTTACTTAATTTGACACAAATCATCGGGATTACTTGCGGAGCATCTGTATCGCCTAACTTCGCATTGCGTCCGTCTCATCTCCACATCCATAGTGCAGTACGGCTGCAAAAACTGTATGTCTGTCTCAGATTCATTCAGATACGAAAAAAAAGTCCTACGAAAATTTTTGTCTGGAACCTCAGCCTGGTACATTATTCTCCATAGTAAGTTCATGACGTACGATTGCGCTTCGAAGACTTGCCTCCTGTACCGAAGCTTGAACTTGCTATAGCTATTGAGCACCTGTCTCTTGTGGCACCAATCGGTCTTCATATCGAAGAGGGGATCTTTCGGAACTAGTACGACTCCCAGCCCTCGCTTTGTGAACATCTCCAAGAACGTCCATAATTCTTTGCAATCTTGGAGCATTGATTTCTTGTCGGCATGAGTATAGGCCCCGTGGATGCGTCTGCGCATCCAATCTTTCAGCTCGGGCGCCAAGTGTACATCGGGCAGCTTCGCTGCGATGTTTACGTCCTGCATATAGCGTAGAGCGCATTTTAAGTAGTCTTCCGGCCTAGGATTGCTACCTAGACAAGTAACAGACGTCCTCCGACTCTTCTTCACAGGTTTTATCGGTGCGTTTTCATTCAGAACACTGTCAGTTTCCCACTGCTTATTACATTCTTTCTCAATATGAATGGCTTTTGGGTCCATATTATATATAGTACCATAATTAAACTTTGGTTTAGTGTGACGTGTAGGTTTTTCAAAGAAGGGCAATTTATCTTTTAAATTAAATTCTCCTTCGTTTCCGTAGTCGTAATTATGGCCACAGTAACATTTCGTCCTTCGAACATATTTGAGAACTGTGCCAGTCCACTTTTTGACGCAATCACAAGAACTCGCCGGCGGAGGTGGCTTTGCCGCCTTGTGCCCACAGTGTATGTTGATATATTGACCATCTACCGCCTTGTGTCCACCGTGTATGAGATTTCCGGCCGGAGCTACTCCCGTGACATTCCCTAGGACGAACCTGTTCTTCCCGTTCAGCGTATAAACACCGTTTACCATGTACTGCAAATTATCCAATCCTGTCGATGGCGCTTTCGGTTTATTTCGGATTATAGTTGTTGGACCCATGGTATTTAAACCATAAGTCTTTTTAGTTTCTGGAATCTTGTACTTCGAACCTCGTTTTTTATGTTGTATGCTGGGACGCTGAGGCTGGTATAGCGATTGTATTGTTACGCCAATGTCCGAAGCATGGGGATGTATGGTCACAACATTTGCTAGCATGTCGCAATACTCTCGTGGCAGCCTTTTCTTTGGTGGGGGAGGTGGCGGTGGCAGTGGCGGCGGTTTGGGCATGGGCAGCTTTTCTTCCCAAGGGTCATTAAGCTGACTCAGATTTGGCAGAGGTGCTGGCTTGAATTGCTTCGTTATTGGTCGTTCATAGCAAGTAGCCTTCATACGTTCAAAATACGGAGATATTAACTTTGGTTTCTTCTCAGGTGCCTTTTTAATAGTGGATTTTTTCTTCTCAGGCTCTGGCTTAAATCGTTCTTTAAGTAGTTGGATGAGGTTCTTCAGGCCTAAATAGAATATGGCTGAGAGGATAAGTTTAGCACAGAGACAGTACGATCTCTCTTGAAGATCGAATTCGTGATCGTAAATTAATAAAAATACTTGGGCAAGAAATTCTTTAGGGTCTTCCCGACCTCGGTATATGCAATTCATGAGTTCTATTTTGTTGGGGCACTCAATTTTCCGGAGCCCTAGAACTTTCAAGACGCGACTTGTTCTGTCTGGGTTACCTCCAAGCAAATCGTGAAAGATGCAGTGCGATAAAGTGTCTAGTGAGTCTCTTTTGGTTTGGCTGAGGGCATGGTACCAGTTTGGTCCTACAATTGTGATGATCTTTTGAAACATTTCCTTTTCTTTCTTGCGGCGTCTAGCGGTGAGTTCGTCGAGGTAGCTGCGGCGCTCCCGCATCTTGCGGCCGTACAGGATATGCATGCGGCGGCGGCGACGCTCGTCTTTGGACTGTTCGGGGCCGCCGATAGCAGTCCGTTGCTGAGATCGCTCCATGATTATTCAACAATTACAACATACAAAAATACAGAATTTGTAAACACAGTATAAATTTTTTGGAAATTAAGCAGATTTTTCCCTACTTACAGAGTAAATAAAAAATGAATCAATCTGTTGTCATATGGCATTCCAGATTTGCCAGATTGAAACTTTTTAGACAACTTAGTGGTATCCAATCAACCATGAAGGTTAAATTTAGCTTTCCGACTGCCGTACCTAGTAGTAAGAAAGTAGGCACAGAAAGTTACACATTTTTTTTAATTATTATTTTGTATTTTTAATTATTATTTTGTATTTTTTATTCTTTTTAATTAGAATATTTCCGTACTAAGGGGCGTGCCTAACGGATTTGATTAGGATTTTGGAAGGTAATGTAGCTTAAACAGATTAAAAAAAAAACGCTTTATAGACGCATTTAGCCTGGTTGACCTACTTATTTATTTTCCTTCCAAAGCTCCTCTGTGACGCAAATCGCGCACACACTGTGTTGAACATGACGACAAGACTTAGTCATATGACCGAGTCATCGTGCTACAATTAATTTAATTTGTTTAAATAAATAACTTAGAATATTTCCATATATTTCAGAACAGTTTATATTCAGATCAAAAAATGATGCCAGCCGTATTATTTTGATCTTTATGACAGCGACATTTTGAGTACCGTCAACTTAGTTTAGTTTAGTTTTGTCGACATCTGAATAGATACATTTATAGACGTGACAGTCGAGCGCAACGTAAGAATCGACCTCTACAAATCTGACTCTATCTGTCACGTTTAGGATAGATATTGCGTAATTTTTGTACCTATATTTATGTTTTAATTCTAGTTCTTTCTTTGTTTATACCTAGGTACCTATTGTATTTGTAAACCAAAATAACCATCCATCTATCTAACTCAGTCTGTGGATATAGTAAGTGATTACTGTTACTATAATCGCATTCACTTCCCAGCCTCTGCGGCGTCCTTCTATCAGAATCCCCACGCTGGGCATGCGGGTTGGAGATTGCAGTGGTGTTAAAACTACCTCAACGGAAGAATATGAGAGCCAGCCATATTCTTCTGTGTACCTTAACAGCACTGCAATCCTCAACCCGCATGCCCAGCATGGGGATTCTGGGAATTACCCCCGTGAGATAAAAGTCAATAGGCGCTTATCAGGGGGAGGTTTGCTTCCAGAAGCGAGGTGAGGTTTAGTCATCATTATTATAGAGAGGGCGTGCCCGCATTCTATAATAATGTAATTCTTGACTCATCGTTTATAATAAACATTTTATAAAATCTATAAATTGACTATAAATTGGAATTGTTCAGCTCAATTCCAATTTATAGTCAATTTATAGATTTTATAGCCTTCTCAAAATGTGAGAGTGGAAATAGAAGGACAGCTAATCTCATATAGAATGACTAAAAACCAGCTGTGGTATACGTAGAATCAGGGAGGGGGTGATTTCCTTTGTCCGTGGTAGAATCTAAGCAAGTTTTAGGAATTATATTCGATTTTTTAAAAGAAAGTACTTGCTGATTTAAAAAATATTGTCCAAATTTATCTCTTTATCTCGACTCCAAGCATGTGAATTTTAGTTTATGTTATTGGAATCTATTGATATAATTTGCAGATTTATGACAAATAGATCTTAATTGTCTTTTCTTGTGAATAAACGTCATTTTCTACAACATAAAGTTTCTGGAAATTGTGTTAGGATGAAATGTGCGCAGGAAGATGTGCATTGAATTGTACGAATCGCGTTTTGGACGAACTACAACAAATCAAAGACTTTACTCAAGAACATTAAGGGAACATTAAAAGGGCTAACATTAGCCGAAGGTCGCTGTTTGGCTGATATAGCGCAAACATTTCACGGTAAGTATTGCTTGTGTAAACATTGGTTGGATGTGGAGAGAGCCAGTGAGCTGGCTTTTTATTTATGGTTTATCCATTTTGAATGAAGCATGTTAATAAACAAAGTACGACACAAATAACAAAATCTCACTTGCTTGGCGTCGAGTTTCAGATATAATTGTAAGCAATGTTTATTGAAGGGAGGATCTAAAATCGACAAGTAATGTAAATAACGTATAAAAGGACGCGCCAACAAAGTGAATTTTAGTTTAAGTATGGGCGGTTTGTTTACGTTTATGCTCCATTCAAAATGGATACGATATAGGTACCTTCATTCGCGTCTTTTCACTGATCCTCATGTTTGCCGATTTGGTTATCCACTTTTATCTTCAGAAAGCCACAAATGTAGAATGTTTTATATAGAAAACTTATTATTGAAACCTTCTTATTTCAAAATTGACTGAACATTAGCACTAGTGTTCCAACTTCAAAAAAACTATAAAATCTTTAATTCCATTCCAACGAAATAAAATCATTCAGTAGATGCTCTACAATTCTACATAGAACAAAAGGAAACAAGAAATGGCATTTTGGATAAAAGTTCAATGAAATACCTACTCTTAATTCCATCAAAGGAAACGACAATTTAGGGCTTTATAACAAAAGTATTAGACTCAATCCAAAAGAACGATCACACGCACATGTTGGATGGGAATGGCTATGGCTGTTCAAAGAGCTTTCTCTACAAATACCCAATGACTTCGTGGAATGACTAAACTGGGTTAGTCAGGTTGTGCGCTGCAGATGTTGCTGAACATCTTCTAAGAAAGAGAAAATTAATTTCAAGTTGAATCTTACGTCATACTTACCTTAAGTGTATAACAGCTCAAGATCTTCATCATTATTATTGAATCAATATGTTTACTCGTACACTACTATACTACTCAATTAAATATAATTGGGTTTGTTTTAAAAAACTATTAACGGACTTCAATTTAATTGTTTTCTCATGGATGCCAATATCAGAACTAATCCAATTTAAATGGGACCACATGGCAAGCACCAGCTTTTAAATAAATAAAGAATCACTAAAATCGATCACCCAGTCAAAGTTCTGAGGTAAAAAACATATAAAATAAATGAATAAATACAGACGAATTGAGATGCTCCTCCTTTTTTGAAGTCGGTTAAAAAAGGAGGGTTATGTGTTCAGTTCCGGGTTCATATACATAGGTAATAGGTATGTGAGGGAGGGAATACAGTACAGAGTGCACTTGTGATTGAGCACAAACTTGTGTACTATATGTATGTCCTGGGCAATTTTGGTAAGTCTCTGAGGCTGGCCACCGTGGTGCCAGCCCATGGAGACTTACCAAATTCGGCAAGGCATACATCATCAACTTGATGCTAGGCATGTAAGTTGCTTTATTCCACCTTATCCAAAAAAATATGCACGTACGGGGTGTATTAGTCGTTTATTTTCAACTTTCTAGTTTAGCTTCGTCAATTTGTATAAAATGGCTCAAAATTGGAGTATTGGTCCACTCTTCCATAGACTCTACTAAAATAACTTTAAAAAAGGATTTCTTTCAGGTATGTACCTTCTGAATGAAAAATCATGTGACACAGTAGCGACATGAACACAATATCCAACTGTAACAAACTCTATCTAAATGCAAATAAGACTGCTATTCCCTTGTTCCATGACCGAAGTTACCGTATCCAGTTGCCAACATCCGTGTGCGCGACTTCAAAGCAGTTTTACGCATGTGCAGACAATTACACCGGACGCGTGGTGCGCCCGAATGGGCAGTTCGACGCTTTAACTTTTATAGTTTGTGGAAAGCTTCGCTGGCAACACTAGGTTCGATATTCAAAGCCTCATTTTCAAATGAGTTTGTAGTTAAGTACACTATTGAAAAATAGTAATGAAACGTAATGTGGTAAACGTTTTGATCAAGTTTTTTTCAAGTTGAGTGAAGCCAAGTAAGACCTATATGCAAATTCTAATATTTATTGATGATAATAAATACTTATATAGGTAATTTTATAGATGTTTTAGCAGCACAACCAACGCCTGCTTCCGAAAGAAGACTGTAGCAGATCAAATTGAAACAAAAATAAAAAGTCTTGCTGTATTTCTTGAACACTATTGTGTTACGTGTTGAATGAAATAATGTAGATATTAAAATTTACCCTACACATGGCATAACTCGCAAATGGTTTGTTTTTAGTACCTATGCATATACCTAGATAAAATGTAATGCCACATTCTAATATTTCTAATAGAACAATAAAGGGGAGAAATATGGAAACTTTGAAATGAAAGCTGTTTATCATTCCTCAAATCTATCCCTCAAATTCCAGAGTTCAGCAAATGGTTTGTATTTGGAATACCACATCCTCATTCTCGCGAGCGATGGAATGCGCTTCGGCTACTATTTCTGGACACACGGAACTGCGTGCCTTCGCCACTAACTAATGGGTTATCCGTGTTTTTGACTAGTTCAAAATATTTACTAACTTTAAGTTATACTAAAGGACTTTGGGAACAATTTGTAGATTAATTTTTACATACGCAGATTATTATGATATCTAATCATAACATAAGTACGAGTGTCATAATGACAGTTTGTGGTCAAAAGAAGGTCCATTGACTTTAAATTTTAAATGGAATCGTAACTTATAGAAGGTGAGATTGAGGTCAAACGATTGACTATAAATAAATTGAATTCATAATCTACGATATTAGAAGATAGTTGCGATGAATTTAATAATATTGACGGGTTAGACTCGTAAAAAAGAAATAAATTTTAGAAAAATCATTTACACCGATAATTGCAAAATAACTGCAAAATACCTATGTAGGTAATGAATGTATTGTATTAAATAAGTACATCAGTAATCTACCTTATATATCTCGATAACAATAATTAAGGATAATTAAGTAAGTACCTACTCATAACAACATTTCCAATTAGCACAAGGAAGTGCAAGATGACATCAAATTAATGATAATTGCCATACTAATGGAACAAGCACACATGTGCTGGCCGGCCATATTTCTCGCAGACGCCTTTGATGTTAGCCATGCAAAATGCAATATAACAGTCCACGGACTGCAAATATAGGCACTAGGCAGTCTATAGATAATAATGTAAGCATTCTCGAAGCAAAAAGGGGAACATTTTGACATCAAAATGTAACAAATACCCTAGAATCTTAAGTACTCAATAAACATATTTGAATACTTAAATTTCTAGGGTATTTGTAACTCCTTTTTGCCGACCTACCTATAGAAAAGAGTCAAAATGTATGTAGTATACTGGTTATGTAGTAAGTAGTTAAAGATAGAAGAAGCCATCTTTTTCTCAAAAAATATGCACACTTACCCACTTAACGTTCTCTCCCTCCCAATAAGGTTTGCTGAAAGAGAACTCTTTTTATGGTTAAGCTCGCCTTTGCCATAACTTCTCTACTGTATGTTTTTTATGTGTGTTTTTAGTGCAATAAAGAATTAAGAAAATGAGATGACATCATTACTAGATTTTCAGATATAAAGCCATAGGTAAACGTAATAGGTATATAGTATATATTTCTTCTGTGCGTTAATCGGAAAGGCTTTGACTATTTTTAAAAGAAGAAAAGATCCACTGGTTTCAGTATCCTCATTATAAACACACACGCGCGTTATAGGAAATTCCAAGAGGAACAAATATCATGTAAATTGTAAGTAATTAGACACTCAAAAACTTCAACAGTAATTGCTCCACACATTGTATAAACTACGGGTTCAATGTCTGGGTCAATTTAAAGGGTCATAAGATCCTGCTATTAAGTTGTCTAGCTGTCTCGTAGTCTGACTGAAGCTCACAAGATGAAGAAGATATCGGTAGCATTATAAATCTACAAATAGAAGAAGGTATATGTAAAAAAAAATAAGCTAGTTATTAGTCGGTCAAGTTGTCAAAAACAAGCAAAAGCAAGAAAATGACAAATCCTTAATATAAAAAATCCATAAAAAAAGAATGACAGCAAAACCTGAGATGTCATATTTTTGGTTTTTTTAATGCGTTGTGTTTGGTGTGTTTAGTGGAAAATATATTTTCGTTTTTTTTTTTCAAACTGTTAAAACAAGAAAGGCCTTACCGATCGAAATGGAACAACGTTAATGAAATAGTTTCTCACCGCTACTACGCTCACATAGCCCATATGTCTGTTGCAATATTATTCATTTCCGCTGTTGTCTGGCATGTGGCCAGAACTCCGTATGGATTAAGGTGTACATTTATTATGAATTGAGAGATGATTGCTATGCACAGACCAATAATCGGAAAGAGGTAGGTAACTATACCTTTTTGGTTCTCATGGTGAAATATTCGTAAAAAAAATATAGTATTTCCCCACTCTGGCTCGAAGAGGGTGACTTATATAATGTATATTTTCTCGCTAGTCGTGGTGAAAAGTTGTATGTTTAACTCGAAGGTAAATATTTATTAAAACTCTCGCTACTTCAGCAGTCTACTTTAGAGACTCGCTACGCTCGTAGCTCTACTCTATGAGATATATGCATCTCTTTTGTTTGCACGGAATGTATATGTATTGTACGTTTTTTGAGTGAAAAAATAGTCGATAGTCAGCCGCTCTTCTTCGTCAGGGACAGGGCATCATAAGTGGTCTTTAAAATTCGACTCTACGTTGCTCTACGTTGTCAAATGCAGGCAGGAAACGAACTAGAGTTCTTTTTTCCGACTGCTACGTCGAGAAAAGCTTTTCTCGGGTCATGTTTTGTTGCTCATAGAGCCTTGCTGGTTTCTCAAGAGCGGTTATTTAGTCTGTTGGCTTTTCTGGTCTTTCGTATTTGCAGCCAATGCTTTCGTGTGCAGAGTAGTAAGTCCGTGTGCTAGGCACTAAAGCTACGTACTGACAACGTTATGCAGTCTAGCCACAATGATTAACGCAACCCATATTAGGTGTAGGTGGCTGTTGCATAACGTGAATCATATGATGCGGTGTTGATAACTTTAACGTAATTCAAGTCCCACGTGGGTTTGTGTATCAAATAGCAATGCTGCTAAAATTACGTGAATAACTTCCTTATCAGTTAATATTTATTAAACGTGCAACAGACAAAGGTGTGGGCAAATGGACGTAATATCGACGTCACAATAAAAACAAATGCTGGATAATCCACACCACATCCCCTACCCTCGCTAAGCAGAGCTTGAGCTACATATGTAGATGACTGATATATTTATTATATTTTTTATTTTACACCCTAATAAGTTTTGCATGGTACAAACATTTGTCCGGCAATCGAACCTGCAATCCCCTGTGTCGCAACTGGAGTATAGGCAATTACTACTGATAATATATTTTTATTATACTGAATAAAAGGCTTGAAATGAAACGAACGCACGTTTTTGATGGCGGCATTTCGCTTCCAAATTAATTTAATATGTACTAATATTACAAAATATAGGCATATTTTATGCGTTATAAAGAATTTCATGTAACCTACTTGTTTAAATGGATCATTTCCCATTTTTTGCCATCATGCCGTCAGTCATTATGAAATCGTTATGAGAAAAGTTAGTCGCACGAGTGAGCTCATTCATAAAAGCAGTGAAGCGCACACATACATACCTACTGCTTTATCAAAAAGCTCGCATTTGCATACTGCCAGTAATTTGACAAAGTTTTGAAGCGCAAGTTGGCAACTTTGGCAGGGCCCCAAGTGTAGCCATCGATAAAATTAGTTTTGCTGATGGGATGGCCCACTTGAAATATTTCAAACTGAAAATCTAAATAACCTAATGTAACTAAACTTTAAAATCAAATCATGTGATGTAGGTTTATGGAATGTATAAGTAATGATATTCACCATAATTTGTGTTCATTTTAGCTTTACAATATTTCGGCACAGTATTTTTTTCAGTATAATGGTGAGTATAATGGTGGCTTTAGGATTAAAGTGTGGCCTTGTTTACGATGACGCGCGGGGCGCTATGCAGTGGCGCGGCCCGCTAAATTTTTTTTTTTCGACGCGTCAAATCAAACAAACGCGTTTTACACGCGTTTGTTTGATTTGATGCGTCGCGTCGCACGCGGTGTGCACCGCCACTCTGCACGCCCCGCCTATCCATAAACATCACTGTACATTGCAATATGTTTGTGTTTAATCGTGCGGCGCGGCGTCGAACGTGGTGTGCACCGCCACTCTGCACGCTCCGCCTATCCATAAACATCACTGTATATTGCGATATGTTTGTTTTTATGCTGCGTCTCCGTAAACAGAGCAAAATGCTCAACGCGCCGCTGCTCGCCCCGCATCTCCGTAGACAAGTAGTCGTAAGAAGCGACTAACTCAGGTATATCTACAGGGGGCGGGCAGCAGCACCCCCTACCGTACAATTCTACCATCGAACTGCGATCCCCAACCCGCATGCTCAGCTTGGGGATTATGGACATTACCCATGAGATATAAAGCCAATCGCTTATCAGGGGGAGGTCTGCGTCTAGCATAGCAGGCTGTTGAGGTTGAGGTAAGTATTAAAAGATTAATCCAACCCGACACAGTTCATACTCATTCAAATAATGACCGATCGGAAGATATAACTAGTTGAAACAATAAGTAGATCACCTAGTTTAGCATTATACAAACATTCCTTAATCCCCGTTAATAAAGTCCAGATTGCCTCGTTTGAATGAGCTTGCTCGTCCAATTTTCCAGCTGTAAGCACTCGGTATGCGAGAGGAATGCAAAATGGAGGGAAATGTGAGTTGTAGGGCATGTGTGTGTAGGGCATTGTCAACCTTAGTCCAGAGAAAGAAAGTTCAAATTTCACTGATGAACGTTGAGTAGAGACTGCCGTGTTTTTGTAGTGAGTTTACTATTATTGAGACTAAAACTTTCATGTTCATGTAATAAAGTTTAAATTTCCATGTCATCGTGAAATGAGCCAATTTTCCACTACGAGCATCCGTTTGTGTTCAGAATAGAGATTGGCGGGAAATATTATGGATTTTAGGGCAGCGTTCCACGAAACAGTTTTCTCGTGATTTTAGAAGGTGGAAAGTGTTAAATTAGACATAAAAATTATTTTACGGTACCTATTCAATTCTCTTATTACTGAAAAATGTGGTTGGTACCCTAAGAGGGTTTTGGTAACCTCCGTATAAATTAATTATAATTAATTTCCTACACAAAATATCAAAGTAAAGTAGGAAAGGTAATTTAATTAAAGTTTTTTTTCTAATTCAGGTACTGAGAACTCTTGTAGAGCTAAATAATTATAATTATAAAAGAGATTACTTAGAAAAGAAGTAGGTACAATAACAACTTTAAACCTATCGCTTTCTCTTAATTTTCTTAACTTACAAACTCTTTCACTGTAAATACACAATTAAAGTTTTCTATTTTAGTTATTACCTACCTACCCACCTACATTTATAATTGGATTTCGATTATCTATTTTGGCGGTTAGTTTCACTATGCAGTTGATTGGGCTATTCAAAATTAATGAATTAGAATTGGTTTCAAATTCTTTCTTTCCATTCTCTAACCGAATGGTCTGTTGCGTGACGATGGTAAGAGGCACCGACGGTATGACACAAGTCCCATGGGACTTCGGAAGGCCCGTGGTGTGGAACGCTACATGCGTTGACACACTTGAGCCTTCCCATCTTCCGAGGATATCCGTGAGGGCGGGCGTGGCCATCGATTTATTAAAAAGGGAAGATGAGGTACTGGTTTCTCGAAAGTGGCAGCCTCAAATTGTGTAAAATTGTGTGCTCCCACCTCAGTCACCGTCGGACCGCCGCCGGCGGCACGGGCGGTCGTGATTCGCGTGAAATATTGTTGTCTCGGTCTCACTTCGGTCTTAGATACGTCTTACCGTCTTTGTTCTTCTTTGTATTGCACAGGACTGGAAATAATAACTGTGAGCGTATGTGTTTGCGTGTAGTTGTAACCCATGCCAATTTTTGAGTAAGCGCTGGGAGAACGTAACCTATCTTCCCTTTTTAATAAACCAATGGGTGCGGCCGCAGATTTTGCAGAGGAGCTCAAGAGGCGCAAATATGCTGGTCTCACAGAGCCTACACATTTGCTCCCCTTGGAGTCGAGACCCTAGGTCCGTGGAGTACCGAGGATCTTCGGATTTTCAAAAAATATTTGAGCGCCTGGTCGAAGCAACGCGTAACCTAAGAGCTGGTGAATATCTGGCGCAGCGCATCAGCATTGCCATATAGCGGGGCAATGCAGCCAACGTCTTGGGTACCTACGCTTTCGACTGATATTGTTATAGATCAGTTGAGCTACCAGTAGATTGTTTGCAACAGTCTGATATGAGCTGAATTGTATATATTGTAAATGCAGCGCCTCGCGGTTTCACCCGCGTATTTCCCGTTCCCGTGGAATTCCGGTATAAAATATAGCCTATCTCACTCCCTGAAAAGTAAGCTTTCTAAATAGTAATAACAATTTTTAAATCGGCCCAGTAGTTTCGGAGCCTATTCAATACATACAAACAAACAATCAAATCTTTATTATTTTTAATACTATTTATTTAATTTTTCAATAAATGATTATTAATAAGTTTCAAATTGAAATTCGAATTTTAAACCAATTCAAACTCAAACCTACATTAGCCAAGGGTAAACCTTAGCCACAGATGAAACACGACAGAAGCTACTATAGGATACGATGCAGCGTTAGTTATTACGAGAATTGCGTCCGAGACAACATTACTTACATTCTCAATGCGCATGACACGTCATTCTTCATAATACACGTAATACGATACTCAGCGAAGTACAAAGTCGTAGTGATGGGCTTAATGCAACTCGAATGGGCATAGTTTATATCACAATTGGAAAATGACTTCCGGCCGACAAAACTTAGACAGTCATTGGACTTTATTTTAATTCGCCTGGGAGATTATTTGTGCCATTATGGAAAAGGAGTTATTCCTGAAGGTAATTTATACTTGAACATTGTAATATTTTAATAATATTCCAAAATGTTTGTCAAAGTAGGTAGATTTTTAAAAATATTATGATGTATTACATTTCTTTGAAATTCCTCTGGGCTCACGCACTATCTATCTTCAATGTAATATTTTAGTAATATTTCTCTGTGTTTTACCCAGGCGCATTAACTAGTCTACTCAGTAAACCTCATTTTGAGGGGCCTCGAACAAAAGAAATAGACATATACTCCCTACGTGTGTTCCATCTTTCAACCGATTCCATGTGTACCAACCTATCTATCGATACACTGCAAAATATCGCCTTTCTTCTGTCTGGCACACTCGGTTTGTGTCAGTTATCGTTATCGGGCGCGTTCTGAATTCGAATGGAATCGAATCGATGTTTTATTATTCGAATATCGTAATCGGGATGTGCTACTCCAAAACAGAGTTACGCATTTCCGGTTGCTTTGGAGTAACTTGGTACCTAACATAGCACCCGTTAATTGAACTGATGAATGCTAATTTTGATTTTGAAAGAGATTTTGCCACTGGTTTTTCTTGTTCGTATAGGGACCTACGTAGAAATTTAGTGTTATAAAAGTTCCATAAAAATTAAGTAAACTCATTTGAATATCAACTTCGACTTATTTCAAAAGCTAATTTTTTATCACAGTTTGGTTTCCCCAATTACCTACAGGATATTAGCTACATTTGCGATTCGGCATGCTAATCAGGCCTACTTCCTTTCGACACCAACACCTACAGGTATCAGCAATCAATCATTCCAGCTGTCGCTACCTTTGCAAACCACCCACTCATTTATGAGGAAAACCTCCTTACAAATTTTGTAGTTGGTTAATTTCCTTTTCACGCAAAGGAGGTTTTCTTCTTTGCGTAAAAAGGAACGTGCGTAAAATGCTAATTATTCAAAGAAAGAAGCAGCGCCTTCTCAATTTAAAATAACAAAATGTCTCGCACGCAACAGAGAAACCAGGAATGCTTTTTTCAAAACCATTCTTCCAACAATTTCAAGATTTCAAACTTTTTTACAATAGAGGCAACGGTGGTGACGTGCATTCCGCCAGCTTATACCTGACCTAAAAACGTAGCTCGCGAACCCGATATTAAGTTTATCTAGAGATAGCGGCTCGCTGGCTGGATTATCCGGGCTATAACTGGAAGTAGGGCGTTCCGTTCCGCTATGTTTTTATTATTGGAACAACACGGGCTAATTGCTAGTCCTTTATCAGCTTAAGAGTAAACCGGTAATTCAGAAAGGTTTAGCGTGTTCCCAAATACCAATATATTGGTCCCTGAACCCTACTTGATTATTCCATATCTGGCGTCAACAGACACAATACCTATAACCCTGTATAATTACCCTTTTCATGTAAGTAACACGTGTGACCTCTTTGCCCTTTCATTATTCTCCGATCTCCTTAGTTTTTCTGCGCAGTTTGATAACAAAAACCTACCTACTAATTATGTAACCACAAACTGAGGTAAACAAGTTGATTGTTAGATGTTTTTCTGTTTATACTTTGGTCGCAAATAAAAAGACAAGCATTAGATTCAGATTCTTCTCCTTCTTTTGCTTACATAGGTATTCTTACTCAGAAGCCAACGTCGGATATAGATACCTATGCTATTATGCGGAAAGGCAAGTACTTAGGTAGGTAGGCACCATATCTTATAAACCATATTAATATTATAAAGTGGAGAATTTTATTGTTTGTTGTTATTAAATATTCTCTGTAACTACTGGACCGATTAAAAAAAATATTTCATTAATTAAAAGCTTACTTTTCAGGAGTTTTGACATAGGCTATATCCGAAACCGAGCTGCTAGTCATACATACAATTTGCTGGTAGGTAATACAGACCAAGCGAGCGAGAGCGAGCGAATGCAAACGAGTGGGAATCGACGATTGGTAAGTTCGTTCCATTTTTCTTTCATATAGCGACAGCCGCATGCATTACGGTCGAATAATGCTGGACAATCCACACAGCACCATCTAGTCACAAATTAAGCTACTCAAAGCTTGTGTTATGGGTACTAAGGATAACTGATATGTTTTTATACAATATATACATAGATTTTTTTATTTTTATTTTTTTATTATTGCTTGCATAGAAAACACCCAGACCAACAGGACAAATTTCTGCAGATCGTACACAAATTTGTTCCCAGGCGGGGTTCGAACCGGCAACCTCTTGCGTCGCAGGCGGACTCTCGCCCGCTGCACCACTGAGGTCGTCAATGATCGAATGCAAACGAATGCCGTCGTTTGGGCTCACTTGCTTTTGCAATGATATCCACACTGGTTCTGTCGCGTTCGTTCGTTAGCCTTTGCTTGATCTCGCTCGCTTAGTCTATACTCAGCATGAGACCTAAAATTCCGTAAAAAAAAACACTCTAATACAACCGGCAACCTCCGCTCCGGTTGTCATAATCAGTTTAACTTCGCTTCCAGGGCGGCGGCGGCCGGCGCGGCGTTGCCCGGGGTCGATTTAATTAAAACCTCATCGGGTTAGAGGTGGTCAGCTACGTGCTACCTGATTAGCTAGTTAATAGCCGTTATGGCCGATATTGCTGATCGTTTGGTCACCCCTGATTTTTCATCCAATGATAAGATCTTAAAAATTACGTGTCAATTTTCAGGAATTGGTTTTATCGTCGTAGTTTTCCAAGTTTGAATTCTATAGAACGAAATGCTTACGCGTTTGATCTTTATTTAAATTAGGAAAAGTATCGAGTGACGAGTAAGGTACGGTATTTATAACGTTTGAGGTTACCTAACCTTCCAAAGGAGGTTTAGACCTTTTTTAGATAGAAAATATATTTTTTGTCAAATTTCATGTTTTTGATAAAGGTGATCTTTTTTAAATCTATATCATCACCTAATGAACAAACAAACACAGTTTCAAATAACAAACAACAAACACGTAAGTATTTAATTTTTTGTGAAAAATGACAATGGTCTACAGATTTGCTACGCTTCGGCTACGTAATTGCTACGAATTGCTACGACGTAGCTGACCGAAAATATAAGAGAAATTATAAAAATGCTTCATAATCTACTTCGTTTCGAAAACGAACGAAATAATGACCTCAAAATCTTTCAAAACTACACAGCGACAACTCTTGTAAGTATGAAATCTAAAAAGCAACTCCAAAAATCACGACCGCAAACGATGTCACTTTTGAATGTGAACATAAAAACGCGTACTTAATCGTAGTCAACAAAATGTAGTACAATGCCTTATGACATGACCTTTATTTATGTATGTCAAGACAAGAGACAGAAATCGTCAGAAATGCCTAAATTGCATACAAATGGTTTGATGTGTCCATTTTAGGCAAATATAAGACAATCTTGGAATGGGAAAAACTTAAGGCGCCTTCTTGATGTCTAAGTTCTGAAAATTGCTTGAGTAGGTATATTTTTATATAGTTGGTCGCTATAAACCTAAGAAACATCCACCACTCAATCTAAAGCCTGGTTCCCACCGCCAGCGGAGCGGCCCCATTAAGGACTCCGTTCAACTCGCAAGATACTTATATTAAGGACTTACCAACAACTATATTTTAACCACTCAAGCGTCCCAGTCACATTTGTTGCGAAAAAAAAACCGGTTGAACGCCGCTGCAACATTATTTTTTTAAATTACTTATTTAAACTGCTTAGGTAGGTGAAAAACAACACAATCATATCGATAATTTTGTATCTTTGCTCAAAAGCGTCATAAAACTGAATTGGCCACTTATATCAAACTCATTACCATCTCAACACATCATCCGCATTATAATTGCAGTGTGATCTCACGGCACAAAACCTGCTGGTTGCCGGTTGCTGTTGTTTGCTTTGGCTGCAACTGCAAGGCCGTTGCTGAGTCTAGGACCGGTTGTAACCGAGCTCTGTGTGGGTCTCAGCTCAGATTTACTTGAATGTACACATTACGCAACTTCTAGTTGTTTCAATCGTAGGTACTGAAGATTGATAAGATAGAGTATTGACTAAGAAAATTACAATCAAATGATATAAATACGAGTATATAAAAACTATTATTTACAATTGAAACAATAGATAACTGTAGGCTGTTACAAACAATCTACAGGTAGCTCACCTGATCAATATCAATAACTTTTAGTTGGAAGAACATAAATTAATTTAGTAAGCCTTTAAATTGTTTAGGTTAGGTTTCTAAGAAATCAGTTGTTAACCCTAAAATGTAAGGGCTTAGTTTTCTAAGCTCAGTAATAAATATAAAAAAGTCTAGGTTAGGTTTTTTGTGAACCCTCAAGTATCATAAAGACCTCCTCCCAAAATTACTACTTTTTGTTTTTATCTAAAATGGCGAATTACTGATAATGACATCTTTTAAGGCCCATACAGCAGCGAAAGTGGCGCCCCCAATTAGTTTATCTTATTATTACGTTAAACGCAGGTATTTTTAAAAATCCTACGTTCAGTTTGTGGTATCTATTATAAGCTATTTATTAATGTCTCTGTAATAGTTTATTTTTGTAAAGCTTAGGAAGAGATACGAAGTTGCGCTTTTTGGCCACCAAACTCTAATTTCGAATCTCCTCCTTAACTATATGAGATAAAATTATGAAAGAGGTATTAAAAGATAGCTTATAATAGATACCACAAACTGAACGTAGGATTTTTAAAAATTCCTATGATAAACGTAAAAATATGATAAAATAGGTATCGCTGTCAGATTGGCTCGGGTATGCGCCTTAAGAGTGTGGCATAAGCAATTCACTTCAAACATATACTTCAAAATCGTTATTTATCTCGGAATCTGTGAAAGTTACCATCTTCATATTTAGGTAAATGTAACTTCGACCTTTTATCTTGAATTACGTGTTTTAAAACACGACTGGTATGTGTTTTCTTGATAGTTTTTTTTTTTAAATAGATGTTTTGCACACATTTTTCTATTTATCTCAGGAAAAGCACACTTTTTTCTTCGGTTTTTGTTTTGGAAAGAAACCTAGAAGTATTTATTTAGTTATGTATTTTAATTTTTAGATTGGTTGTTTCATTAACTTGTAATTAGGTAAAAACAGTTTTGGCGCATAGAAAACTCGGCGCTGCAACTTCTCACTCGCGAGAAAACCATCTCGTAGCGGCGTTATTGCACACTCTTAAGAATAAGTAGGTAACTAATACCTACCTATATTAATTTCCTTGAATGACTACTTCAAAAATAATTAATTTTGCGGAGTTGTTTTGATCATGATTTTGTTTTCTTTGATTCAATTCAATGCCTGTGTTCTTTTATCGGAAATAAAATAATATTATATAGTCTGAATAAGTCAAAGATAATGATGTAGTTTTAAATAACATTAATGGTTTAACTTTGTAAACGTAGCAAGGTACCTACTTACCATGTCTTATGAAGTAATTAATGATTTAGGTATGCTTACTACCGAGTTCTACTCTTTTTTTTTACTCCTGTGTTTTGAATGAAACCTTGTGTTAGCCAATACTGCCAACCCTGAGACCAAAACATGGCGATAGTGTATTAAATCTGTAAAATTTTATATATATCATTCATTGTTTTTTTATTTCGGGTTCTCACAAAATTTGGATCTGCATGCCGTGACATATTTTTTGCACACCGATATAAATTGGTCAAACATGTTAAGTCATAAGTTAATTACATAAGTACGTGGTTTACAAATAAATTCAATCTTTATGCTAGATTTGATGTTGTGTGTTGATCACAATATTTTTTTATATTGATTTTAGGTTCAAAAATAAATCAACGTTTCCAAAATCAAACTCAAACTCAAACGCAAAAATGCTTTTCTCCATAAATACAATAAATGTACACTTAGAAAAGGTCAAATTATATAAAAAAATTACACTGACACGGAAATCAAGTAAAAATGACATGTGGTATATCGTGACTGGTGTTAACTTATCAAATCAAGCAATAGTAGATTCGGAAAGGTATTTGTCACGAGGTCAGAATCGGAGGCCCGATGCGAACGAGGCCGAGGATCAGTCAGACACTCTCGAAATATTCAATGACCCGTGCAAGACCTCACTGTCTTGGGTTAAACAAATATTGGCGTCAATCAAACGCACAAAAACTAAACTAAGATTGTTTGCAATTTTTACCTTTTTTGGAACTTTATCTACTATAATTTCGGAGGAGGGCGTTGCCATTTGCGACGCTCTGTTGTAAAATGTATGTATGTATGTATATTGTATGTAATACGTAATACCTATATTTATTTATCTTGTGAAACTATGGACTTTATTTTTTATTATTATTAAAATACTGCAGATGACATCGTTTCCATTTATTAACCATATACCATTGATTTTGTTCCACAATAAACTTTTTATTATTATTATTTAACAGTCTGCAGTTAGCTCAATTGTTTAAATTGTAAATACTAGTTTGAATTTAGTTCTTTTTTTTTATTGTAATTTTCTTTTTCAATAAAGATATTTATGAAATAATTTTGATTAGAAATCGTAGATCGGCATTTAGTTTCACCCTCAGACTAATAAATTTGTTTTTTGTTAGTCTGAGAGTGTCGCCATAGCTTTTACGAAAATTCTCATTCAAGGATCAACTTGTATTATACCAATTTTAGAATATCCTAAATTGAAAATATATAAATAGTACCTATATTTTTTCCTATTTGTGTTTTTCAATAGGTACGTACACTCTTTCATTATTTAAAACATGACAAAATATTTAAATTTTCTTGTTTTTTAGAAAAACCCTTGAAATAATACAAAATACATTTATTCGATTTCAAAATAATATAAGCGCATTTCCAAAACATAACAAAAACGGTCGAAATTCAAAAAATCTTAGAACAAACGTTGATTCCCCGTGGCACAGATTAACCCCTTTTAACCTTAGTACACATGTTTCGTGGCCTGTAGAATGGAAGACGAAATAAGCGATCCAATATCAGGTAAAATATTGAATGAGGAAGACAAAGGTAAATACGAGAACTACAGTATTAATACTGTATTCAACGCGTTGACGAATGACATCATGGATCATGCAGAAGTGGTTAGTGTGTCATGGGTATTTAGTTGCCTAACACCTACCTGTGTATCACGAATAATAAACGTAGATATTTGCGTACTTTGCACTTTACAATATTGTTTTTTTGAAATCGTAAGGTAACGGCGTAAATATGAGTAGTATCATGAATTCTCAAGGGGTTTCTCGGAGCTATCCTATAACTTTTGATTTTATAACTCCGGATGAGTAGGTAATTTATAGTTTGACCTTTCAGTAAAAAGGTTTTAATTCAGCTGAGGAAAGGTTGATATTTAGGTTTATGTAAGAGCGAGCTTATTTTCAAAAAAAAATGTAGGTACTAAAAATGTGGACGTCCCTTTTCTACGATACATAAAAAGGACAGCGATATTAATATGAATTATAGTGAAATAAATAGTAAATAATGTTGGAAAATTAAAACAGCATTTTTTAGCCCCAAGCTAAGCAGAACTTGTGTTATGATGAATAGATAACTGATGTACCTATAGATAGGTAGATATTTTTTTAAAATAACCAAATATTCTCTATGTAAAAGAATATTTAGAACATCCTGAACCAATATCCGCAGAGAGTACAACCATTTGTCCCATCCCTTTTTTAATACATATCAAATTAGATTTGTAACAGCCTATTCAACACAATTATGATTATGACATTTATGACACTTACAATATGAATAAGAATTCTGTAGCTCAGTAGAGCTCTTGAAAAACTTCTTATATCTTTTATATTTTTGATAATTTTTCGAAATAATTGTATTTTTACGCGTCAAAAAATATTACCTGCGTATATGAAGTTTCTGATGAGGATAATAGTGATGATAATTGTCTTATCAGGTATGTCACTGACATACTATACAATCTACCTATTTTGTGCTTTTCACTGTCCTACATACCGTATGTAGAACAGTAAAGAACAAAATAGGTAGATTGTATGACCTATTACTAAGCACGCAGTTTGTATTTATGTTCGGTAGGTACCGTAAAAAGGTAAAGGTATCTACTACTACGGAGATGTTGTTAAAAAAAGTCACAGTTTACGTAAGTATTGTGTTCCTATGGCTTTTTGAACTTTTGAAATGAATTGCAAAATATCTGAGCTTTAATCACCAGCCTATTTATAAAACTTATTGAATTTTAGAGGTTTCTTCTCTGAAATAATTGTATGTTTCCTTATTTCCCGTAAAATCATTTTTTAACCGACTTCAAAGGAAGGTTCTTAATTCGATCTGTATATTTTTGATGTTTGTTACCTCTGAACTTTTGACTGGGTGATCCGATTTTAATGATTATTTTTTATTTGAAAGCTGGTGCTTCCCTTGTGGTCCCATTTTAATTGGTCTTGTTCTGACAGTGGCATTTATGAGAGAACCATACAATTGAAGTCGGTTAATAGTACTCTACCAGTGCTCTACCTAAGGGCACAGTACCACCTATGCATATAGGTAGGCTGTGTTAATGTTAAAGGTCAAAGTGAGGTCAATAGAGTGTTTAATTTAAAGATTTATCTTTATTTCTTAAGTTTACTTTGAAAATAAACTTACGAAGTACAAAGTAAGTACTTCTAGAGTAATATTTCCCACGCTGCGTGTTACAAGGCCTTGGCCGATAAGTGACACTAAAAATAAGTGTCCGAAATACAAAGTTTGATCACGCAAAATTTCATAGTCTGTTCTGAGAAAAGCGTAGAGATTCTTCATACAACTCTAAGTGCCTACCTACCAAAGAAATATAGGTAGGTACTAGCACCTGCTACCTAAGAACCTACCTTACAGCATTCTTGGCTTTCATTGCGA
Source organism: Eupithecia tripunctaria (assembly GCA_955876795.1). Taxonomy (NCBI): domain Eukaryota; kingdom Metazoa; phylum Arthropoda; class Insecta; order Lepidoptera; family Geometridae; genus Eupithecia; species Eupithecia tripunctaria. The sequence goes on from OY041600.1 coordinate 3,860,170, forward strand.
TAACTTCAAGAAATTCCCGTTTTAGGAATGTTCTTTGTTCCCTTTGTTATCTTATCGCAAAGCTTGAACCTACGGTACATATAAATCTTTCGGTAATCTTTGTCGTCAGAGGCTTCTGATGAGAAAACAGATTGCAAAATGTGGTTTTTTAGTAGACGTGATCCAAGCTTACGCTCGGATCTCTATGGCTAAAACGCTTTGGCCTAAATACCGCTATGACTGGTAGGTAGCCAGTAAGCTGGTACCGTAGGGTGTTAAATTGTTAACTAGACATCAATTGATAGAACAGTTACGCCCACAGCTGCATGTGTGACGTATTTGGTGCGTTCGGAATGTGAACAATGCCCAGTGAATGCAGATGTGCGCACTTTCACCTCCTGTCTGTTAGTTGCGTGTGAATGGTACTCGTGGTACTTAGAGGCTCTCTCGTGTCGCAATGTCCCGGGATTCGGAGCAATTTATCAGTTAACGTTTCGAGCGTCGGACTCATTGTGAGACGTCTATTGTCGGCGACGATGAATAGATGAAGGGGGCTCGAAAGCTCGGCGCTATCGGACCGGGACGAGATAGCGCGCGTTCGATAACTTCACGGAACTTGATATCGCGGTAGAGTATTATGCAAAGTGATGTTGCCGGCACGGGGGGTCGTCGGCCGACATCGATCGCGCTGTTTGTAAACATAGCGCCGGTGTCTCGGGCGGCGGTCGGCTTACAGGAGGTACTTAATGCAATGAGGACTGACCTGTATCGTCTGCGCGCTGTCCTTGTCCAGCAGGAACTCCATGGACTTGTGCGGGCGATGCGAGCGGTGGTCGGGCGGTGCCAGCGCCAGCAGCGAGCGCGCGTGCAGCACCGTGCGCTGCGTGTCCACGTCCGTCTCCAGCACGCCCGGCGGCGGCGGCGCGCCGGCGGCGGGCCGGGGCCGCGGCGGTCGACCCGCCACCGCGCCCGCCAGCACGCCGCGCGTCACGCCCTCCTCCTTCAGCGGGATGCGCACGTACTGCGGCGCCGCGGCCGCCCCGCGCGCCCCGTACGGCGCTTCTGCCGCTCCGCCGGCTGCCACGACGCGGGGGAGCGCCGCGCCTGCGCCCCGGGACTTTTTCTCCTTACGTCCCGAAAATCGGAAGTTCGCGAACCGCGAGAGGAAGCCGGCTATGCGGGAGCGCGGCGCGCGCGCGGCCGCCTCCGCCATGTCTCGCGCGCAGTCTGCCCGCGCCGGCGCGCGAGGCGGCGCGCGCGCCTCCTCCCCCGCCACCTCCTCCACCTCCGCGTCCTGCGCGTCGTCGCTCCCGGAGGAGGTCGCGCTCGCGCTCGCCTCGCGCCAGCTCACCTCCGCCACCACCGGCGAGAACGTCACGCCGCGCGAGCCCGCCGACACGGAGCGCGCCGGCGGCCCGCTCCCCACCGCCGGGGATACATGCTGAAGGGACGCGCGCAACTCTTCCGGCGTCTCGCGCTGCGGCGTGGCGCGCGCGCGCAGCTCGGGCGTGGAGCGCACGCGCGCGTCGCTGCACCGCAAGGGAGTGGAGGCGTACTGCGGCTCGCGAAGGGGGTCGGGGGAGGGTGTGCGCGGAGGGGATGGCGAGGGCGAGGAGGGCTCCACGCGGCGTCGCAGCTCGTCCAGCACGTCGTCCCAGGCGCCCCACGAGTCGCGCAGGCGCCGCGCCGTCAGCACGGACAGCTCGCGCTCGTAGTCGCCGGCGCCGGCCAGCGCGCGCCGCGCGTTCTCGTCGAGGCGTCGCGCCGTCGCCTCCATCTCGCCGGCGAACACGCGCTCCGACTCCGTCGTCGAGTCGCTGCCGGCGCTGGGTTCTCTCGCCGGTGACTCCTTTATTGGTGTGGGCCTTCTGATCTGGACTTCGACGGGGGGCGGCGGCGGGGGATTGCTAGGATTTCGGTGGGTGCGCGGGGGCGGGGGCGGCGGCGGCGGCAGGCGCGGGCGCCGCGCGCCGCCGCGGTAGTCGAGCGCGGTGAGGTCCGCCACGCTGACGGTGAGCGCGTCGCAGACCTCAAAGGACTGGCGGAAGCGCGCGCGGTGGGGGAGCTGGCGACGCGGCTCGGCGCACACGTCGAGCTCTGCGGGAAGGGAAGTGGCTCGCGAGGGGCGCGGGGCGCGGCGCTCGGGCGCCGGGGACAGGGGCGCCGCCAGGCAGGGCGCCGAGCCGGCGGCAGCGGGCGGGCGGCGCGGCGCCGGCGGCCGGCGGGACCGCTCGCTGTAGCCGCTGTCCTCGCTCAGGTTCTCCGCGGAGAGATGTGAGCGCGGAGGGAGACGCGCGGGGGGTGGTGAGGGTGGCGGGGACTCCAGCGAGTCGGGCGATAGGGAGGGGGAGGCGGGGGCGGCGCAGGAGCGCTCCAGCGACTCGAACTGCGCGAGGCTGGAGGAGCGCGAGAGCGACGCGCTGCTGGTGGGCGAGCAGGCGCGCTCGCGCCGCCGCCGCTTGGCTGGGCACGCCCACTCGCGCTCAGACTCGCTGTCGCACTCCGAACCTGCCGAGGGAACCCCCTGTCAGCACACTGCAATCCACTTATGCTCCTCTCTATCCTATAACCTCACTAGCACTAGCACAACAGATGGCAGAACCCCGCAACTCTGGGTTCGCGGTACGTCGGACCGAGCGGACGTCGACAATGACAATGACATCGCCGAATTCGTTGCATGTGCTCATTTTGTAGACATTTGGACCAGATCCAAGACTTCTGAATGAGTTACCCTACTTATCTCGGCTATTATTCCATTTGCCAAAATTACGTAGACTTGTGTCACGTTTAACTTTTGTTGTTAGGATTTAGTACCTGCCAGTACTTTATTTACTTAAAAGTTCATCAATTATTCTTGACCTAGACAAGGCAGAGTCATTGACTATTAGTAGATTCAGAACCTTGAAGTGATCACAAGCTTTAATTAACCACGATGCACAAGTAGCGCCATCTACTTAAACTTGTAAATCGAGAAACACATCGCGCAATAGCTCACTGTTTAGTAAATCTACTCGACGCTAGATGGCGCTGTACAATTTTATTCGAGCAAACTATGTGTTTAGTGGACCAAATAAGTATTATCATTATCAGATAAGAAGTATCCTTTTCATTCTTTTTACATAAAAATGTGCAATTACCTGCTGTCCCCCGCACGTGAATGACTGAATCTGCGTCGGAATCGGAAAGCCATGTAGCGGCCGAAGAGCGTTCGGAGCGCAAGTCATCGCTCGTCTCCTCGACTATGGTCTCGAGGTACAAAGCGTGAGTGCTGCCAGTGTCACCTAGAACAATTAAATTTCTTATTAATTAATTATTTGAAACTTTAAATTTATATCAGTTTCAAACGGAGCTTTAATAAGAACCAAAATGTTCATCTAATTAAGAATTACCTACACTACTCGACAACAGATGGCGTAGCATTACATTTTATTTGCTCTATAACTTTGCTCTACACTAAACTTAGGTACTACTTTGGGCTTACGTAGCGAAGAATTTTATTTTAATTACTTTGAATTATTTGCAGTTAAAAATCGTTGTTTGTTATTGCTTACTCCTATGTAATACAACTTGCTTGTTTACTTGCTCTATCAGAGTTGACCAACAATCAATGATGCATAAAATTATCACAGTTAATGCCTAAGTTTGCCACAATAGAGCTTTCTCTCGCAGCGTGATGCAATCAATATTACACGTACCCAGTAGTTTGATATAAAAAGCATTACTTTATATTCACTTTACCTACCTCAATGTAACTAGTAATAGCCGGTTACCACTTGGTGGAGTCGGGCCCGGATTTTAATCGGATGATCCAGTGGCAGAGGCATTTTATAATAAGCTATTCATACCTATCCCCAACCCGTATGCCCAGCGTGGGGATTATGGACACTAAGCACCTCTCCCCCTCTCATGAGATACGCCAATAAGGTGCTTTTTAGGGGGAGGCCTGCATCCAGCAGTGGACCAATATACAAATAGGCTGTTGAGGCGGTTGAATTATTCACACTTGTCGGAAAGCGATTTTCACATAAAATGTTATGTCCTATATTCTGTTGAGACAAGAATTTTTTTCTGACCCCACAGGTCCCATCCCAACTGAGGGGTCAGAAACAGGCTGTGAGATGGTTACCACACGCAATCATTAAATGTTTTTTTTTCTTTTTCATTTATACTAGTTCGGGAGTGTATGGATTTATTCAGATTATTGTACATTTATTATGTACAATACATAAGTAAATTGTGTTAAGTTTTTATTTTTATTTATTTTATTTTTATTTATTTAATTACATATTTACATTGCCATTACAGTTTATATCCAATGCGACAATGAAATATAAAAAAAATACATTATACACATATTGACCTAAAACATTACAATAATTACACTACAGCAGAAATCAGCATTACTTTCCACAATTATTACCTAATACTTATACTTAAAATTAGCTTTAAAATACTTTACATATTTAGATGCGACCTATCTAAAAATTTAAGTACCGCATCTCTGAATTTTGCCAAGGAAATATAAAATATGTCAACATCCTCCTCTGCACACAGACTATTTAATAACGCGAAGGGCCCGTGTGAACGGGGACTTGCTCAGGAGGTTAGTTCTTGCCCTCGGAATCGCAAGTAGGCTAGGTCTTCGGCGCGCGTAAACATACTTGTTAGGTACGTAGAGTCCTACGTTCATTAAGACCAGAGGGTTGTGTGTCATGCCTCTAATCAGACTAAAAATGTAGGTTGTTAACATCATATCCCTTCTGATTTCAAGTTTATAGTACCCCACCATACCTAGAACGAATAAAGTGGGATACATTAGTGGAAAAAATGGGTAAACTCCGTATAACTTTAGGTATAAAAACCTTAGATATTTATTCTGCATTTTTTCCACCATACTGCTATACTTTTTTTCATGAGGGCTCCATATCATGGCTCCACACTCCAACCTACTTTTGACAAGCGCATTATACAGTACCTTAATAGTTCCAATATTGCGAAAGTCGCCAGATTGTCGTAATATAAATCCCAGATTTCTAAAAGCCTTTTTACATATATTGACTATATGACTTCGGAAATTTAATTCCGTGTCCATCTGAATGCCTAGGTCACGAACAGACTGCACTCGATCCATACTATCGGAACCCAGCGAATAGTCATATATAACAGGATTTTTTGCACGTCCGTAGGTAATAGTAGAGCACTTTGATGTATTAAAAAAGAGCCTGTTATCATGACCCCACTGGGAAACACGGTCTATGTCACGTTGCAAGCGCTCGCAGTCCGAGACCTTCTCTACCCGCATAAGCAGCTTTAGATCATCGGCAAACAATAGACAAACGGAGTCTTTGACGACACCAGGCAGGTCGTTTATCATTATTAGAAATTCAAGCGGGCCTAGGTTACTTCCTTGACTTACGCCTGAATTCGTGTAAAAAGGTTCTGAAAGGTGCCCACAGTAGTCCACGTATTGCATTATTAGTTAGTGTAAGCCGTTGATTTTTCAATTAAATAAATAAATAAATAATGTGTGAAAATAATTTTTACTTTAAACTAGCGGCGCCCCGCAGCGTTACGTGTATTTTGCGGCGGTTTTTACGTTTTTCTGATATTTTTTCAATATTTTCTCTTAATAAAAACCTTGGGAATTCAAGGAATTTTTTACTTATAAAACCTTGTGCGCGGCACAATACAATGGATTCGTCACATAAGTTAACACACAGTTTTTAAATATTTTAAGTAGAACAAAGTAATAGGTACATTCCTAAGTAAGTCATGATCATAAGTCACCCGAGACGCTCATTTGTTACAGCTTCGGTCTGTGTAACCACCTGGTTTATTTATTTATTTATTCAGGGCAACCAACTAGAGATAACATAAGGAATACAAATTATAAAACAAAATACTTAAAACTAGTGCTCTCTAATAAAGGTTAGCTAGCCACAACATGCGTGAATAACAAGGCAATTCAATTAAACATCTTATTATGCTAAAGTAAACTTAAGGTAATATAATGTCTTATTTCATTAGAATAATTTTGGTTGGCAGGTCTATAGGAATTACCTTACTAAATGTTAAAAAGTTTGTTCTAAAACAGCACCCTTAAATGTGTAAGCCCGCCTCAGGCAGTGGCGGGCTTACACATTGCCGCCAGTAGGCACCCCCTCCCCACGCGCAATCACAATGAATGAAGGTACCTACTAAACTACAATAGGGCCAAGATGCGCATTTTTCAGGGTTAGAAAAACCGCTAAGCTATTTGGTTGCACCTACCCCTAGTATCCATAATCATCGTTCCCAACACTGTCTTTTCAAAAATAATTTACCCTACATTTGCCACCCTCCAAAATCAGCCGCCTTAGGCTTTAGCCTACTCAGTCTGCCGGTAAATCAGCACTGTTGACGGGTCGTTTATAACAGCGCCAGTTTGCCAAACACATCTGGCACGGTCTACCACCTATGTACTAGATAACTACTCTATTTACATATCGCTTATGTATGACAGTGTACTCTTCCCCTTATTATTTTGGTTGTTTACAAACATGGAACAGCCGATTACGTTATGCATATTGTTGCTTGTTACAACATTTCAAATTAAAGGTACCACATAACATAAAAATTAGTATTCATTAAAGCGTTTAAATTTAGTAGGAAATCTAATGTTTCTGCCTGTTTCACGTGAGTTGTTTTCGGGATATAATGTAGGACTACATGGATATGTTAAACCAAGATTAATGAATACTTTATTGCACTAGTAATAAATATAAATAAAAGATTTACCTATGTCTAAATAAGAAATCAACAAAGTACAAATGCCTTATCGCCGAGAGCGATTTTTCGAAATACCAAGAACTAAATATGCATCCGAAACTTTAACTTTTTTAAACTGTTCGTTCGACCTAATGTCAACTTGCTCTCAGCGTTCAGAACGTGCATGGTTAAAAAAAACACCCTTATTTTTACACATGTATAGGATGGAAGTTGATCATTATTGAAAGGAACTTTAAAAAAGTGTTTTCATCCGAAGCTTTCAAGGTGTTTCTGTTTTTTTGTTTGCTTGTTTTTTTTTCCAACGTTTCCTTTAAGACACTACCGTGCTCCCTAATTGTGTCGGCTCCCCGTCTACATGACATGACCGAATATATACTTTCAGAAATTCCTTGGACTCAATTTGGCTTTAATTGTAGTGTTCGTAATAAGCATGCAGTACCATATGCCATGGCGGTTGCGACGACTAAAGAATTGTCCCCTTCCAACCCAGCAAGTATACGTTTGTCGAAGAAGCCGATTATGGGAACCAACTTAGCACAGGAAGGACAGCTTCATTCTATGTACTTTTAATACTACAATCACAAATACTATAATAATAATAATAATCGGCAACGAACAGGCAAACCACTTCAATTAAACTACATAGGTTTAGGAACTCATTCATTATTAAGTTGTACTTAACCTATTAATAGATTATTCTATTTTTAAGCATTTGAAAATTCTATAAGTGAAAACGGTTAAGCTTGAGTTATAAGCAACTATTAAGCTTTTGTTTCTACTCATTTAAGTTTTACAAGTGGATTGTTTTTCATGTAAATTAAAATAAAATAAAATGCGCCTGCCGAAGTGGCAAACGGAGTGATTATGGCAAATTCCCTTTGTTTTTAGGAGGCACTTTCAGCAGTAGATCTATGATCTGTGATCAATCAGAATAATTGACACTCAAGTATCACTTTCATTCATCACCGTCCACGGAGGGTATTTATTACAAAGGTGATTGTCCGCTGCAGCCGACAGGTGGCGCCGAGAGCGGAACTACGCTACCGCACAAGGGCTGTGTGTGACGTCATACAGGTGTTTCATTACTGTCATTATACTTAATTATCTTTTTAATAAGAGTTCGCGCCACTACTGAAGTCCTATAGACGCAGCTCTGCTATCGCAGAACTAAGTAGGTATAGTAAATAAAACTAATAGTTCGTATTTATTTAAAATAAATTAAATGCTCTCTGTTCTGAGAAACTAGAGAAATGAAATATGGGCATGCGATATGGGGGTCATAGTTCGGTGGTAGAGTGGTTCTGCAGGGGGCGATGCTGCCCACCCCCGATGGATATCCCCTTGTCGTTTCTTACGACACCCACGGGAAGAGATGGGTTTGTTGCAAATTCTTAGCCAGCACTACACAGCAATACAATCATGTTGTAATACCTACCATTTATACGTAGACATAAGAATGTTCAGAAATGTCAAAGGAAGGTAAGTATGTCTAACTAAAATTCTAAACACATTCCCGCCAGGTGCGATGAGGTCGGACGTGTACTAGAGCGTACACCTGTCGACACATGTTCTAACGGTCGCGCGGGTGTGTATCCACCTCTAGCAGCGCCACGCGGTTTCACCCGCGTAGTTCCCGTTCCCGTGGATAAAATATGTCATGCCGATCTCACTCCCATGAGCCTATGTCACTCCCTGAAAAGTAAGCTTTTTAATAATTAAAGAATATTTCAAATCGGCCCAGTAGTTTCGGAGCCTATTCAATACAAACAAACAAACAATCAAAGCTTTTCTCTTTGTAATATTAGTATAGATTCAGTGTATAACGAATAACGTGTACGAAGTAATAACGTTTTCAGTTTGAGAATTACTTACATGTTAGGAGGTTATTTGGCAAATGAGACGTCTTAGGTTTTATGTTTACTATTTACAGATTTAGGTCCCTATCAGGAAATCGTACGAGTAGGAGATTGTATATGTTGAAGGACGGTTGTAAAAACATAACATACGAGCTGCGCCCCGCGACTCCGCACGCGTTGTTCCTATGGAAACGTTAAAAGGTGATTTTAATCCCACGGGAACTGATTTATGGAATAAAAAGTAGCCTATGTTTGATTCCGGGATTATAGAATTACGATTATTGATTACATTTCAGCCAGACCCGTCCTGTAGTTTTGGCGTGAAGAGGTAATAAACATCCATCCATCCATACAAACTTTCGCATTTATAATATTAGTGAGATACAATACAGGGTGTATTGTGTATTTTATGTTTTTACAACCATCCTTGTATTGTATATTTTGCCACGGAAAGGGGAAAGCAAAGCCGGAAGGGGATGTAACTGGACATAGAGGGGGTATTGTTTTATGATTTTTCGGTTGGCGATAGCATTTTGGTGGTAAATGCTTCTGCAGCTGGCGTTACTCGCCCCCAGTAGATATCCCTTAGTCGCGTCTTACGACACCCACGACACCGACAAATCTATGTATACCAAAACAATCATTTATTGAAAAAGAAAATTACAATTAAATAATTAAAACTAGTATTTACATGTTTATTAAGATTAACGCACATTATCGTTGTGGAGTAGAATTCTCTGAAAGTTAGTTGAAGGTATGAAAAACAAAGAAATCTGACGTTTCGTCCGACTCATCAGAGAACAAAAAATGCGATGTTTTATAAGTTTTTTTTAGAACTGCAAAAAAGTACATGAAAGTTGCGTCACCTCCATGGAAAACTTACGAATCTCCTATCACACAAACAGCAGATTCGTAAGTTTTCCGTGGTGACGAATTACCGATCGGTTTTGACGAAAACGGAGCATATTTTTTCCGACAGTAGGTAAATAAAAGTGAAGATGTTATTTTTGCCATTAAAAATTAAATATTATAATTGGTCAACAGATAAAATTAGTTAAAACATAAAATATGGTGTCTCGACAGCCCTAAATCAAGATGGTAACATTATTACTTATAACTATTAATTTTAATGTTCAATCCGATTCAATCGGAATTATACAGCTTTGACGAGCTTTCATAGACAATTGTAACCTCAAGGCGAAAGCGTAAAGCGCTGACACGCGAGGTGAAGCGAGTGACATTTGAGACGGTTCGTTCGTCACGATATCTTATTCGACATTATAACTGAATAAGAACTTTCGACATTATAAACTGCTCAGAAATGTCGAATCACAAGGCAACCTAGTGCATTCTGTTTTGTTAGTAAAAGCGGTTCTCAGCACGTCTTTATATTGTATATGTATATATAGTAGATAGAGTAGAGTTTACAACCAAATCACTGAACAAAATAAATGTGCCCTTTAGAATTTGAACATTTTATTGATTTATAAGATGAGTAGAGATCGCTCTTGAGCGATGAGACCGCTACTTGTCACTTGTTTCTATCGATTAAGCTGTGCAATAAATCATTTTCTGCCTATCTATTTTATAACGATTTACGCAAGGATCAGAATTATTTCTCATCATGTACCCCAAAAAAGATCACTATGTATATTAGTACACAAGTAGGTAGGTACCTACATGCTATAAGAATCAATTAAAAATCAAGCTTTATCTACATTTCCGTTATCTTACAACACTCTAGGTCATAGTCAATTATACATCACTACATAGTAATTATTGCCAAACATGGCGGTTTTTGGCGCTAAAAGTTTAATGCGAATGACCTTAGTCCATTGCAATGACCTACATACAATATATAGTACCTACCTACCTACCTGGGTGAATCAACTATTTTACCCACACTTTGCTGTCCCCGACCATTTTTTATTAAAGTACGTTTATTGGTTATAGTTACACACTTAATCAATATGGCAATAGCATCTATGATTAATAGGCACCAAAGAAAGTTAAATTATGTTCTCGAAAATCTTTAATTTCTATGAAATTTTATGGTAACTCAGTATACGAAAAATTCGCTCCATACAAAATATGCCTGTCCGAAGATCGCATTCTCTATGTAAAACTTTAATTTAAATGAACCTAAACTTCTTGCTTTCGGTTGATTCTGATTACACAACAAGTCAGTATGTTAAAGTTTACCGTGTGCATATCAAAATAAAAATAGCATTAACCACTTTTTCAAAAAAAAATCTTGAAATTTTGTCCCTGGCTAAAATGATTTTACCCTTGTATGCTGAGTTACCGTCGTAAATTTTACCTGGAAACATATAGATGGTATTGTTTGCAATGGGAAGCTTCGTTTGTGTTTCCTTACGCTCGCAAGGAGCGGCGGTGTCCCTAGAAGACGCCGTCGAGCCGCTAGGCCGCGCAGAACGTTCGAAGGGAGTGCGTGCCTTTTTGTGTCGTCTGCTGAGTGACCGCGATATCTCGATGTGGGTTTATTATTTAGTTAATATTATCAGATATTTTTGGAGTACCTAACATATGTTTTCGATTAAAGTTTGTGTTGGTACTATAGTCAAATGATATTGTGCTCTTTTCATGAAAATACAACATTTGTCTGTTGAGTTACTTGTATACTGAGTTACTTTGGCGGTAACTCCAGAGACATTCTTGGTAACTCCTAAGACATTCACGTACTTAATGAGTAATACCTTGAGTAAAATGAACTTTTATTATATATTTTAGTTTTAAAACATTCAATGATTAATTATTTGTTTGGGATTTATTTTGTTTTTAAATTTGTTCCTTACGTACAAATATTTTTTTGTGTATTCCTAATTAAGATTATTATCATGTTTTGCTACTTCTACTTTTTCTTATCGGTTTAAATTTATTGTAAATTGGCTTTCTGTAAAACGAGTAAGTAGTTATAGTAAATAAATAGAATAGGTACAGAATGAAGACGAAGAATTTACAATTGACCTTGAATGCAACACCACCGAATTCCCAGGCAAGTGAACTCAATGACTACAACGGATCACCACTAGCATGTCCGGCATCCATATTGAAAAGACTGAGTAAAGTGCACAGCTAAACACTAAAAAAAAACCAGAACAAAAAATAACCCAAAACCAGAAGGTTGAAAAAAAATTGCGAAGTACCTACAAGAAAAGACCGAATAAAAATAAATTAGGAAAGATATCAGAAAGAGAACCAAAATTATAAGATATTGACAAATTTGATTACTGAACGGAGAAAGCATTGTTCAAAAGCCTTTTTGAAAGTGATATCATAGAACAAAGGAAAAAATGCTTCTAAGAAGCAATATGGCAAGTTCCAATGGCTTGGCACAATGCTTGCCCTGATGCTGGTCTCCAACGTAACTTTGGCTCGTTGATATGGAATTTGTTTTTTATGTTACAAACGTGCTCTGCGGATCCTGGCTATTTCTAAATGGAAGTCAGGGCATTGGTTGCAAGTTTTTCCTTCCACTCTATTGGATCCTGTAACTTTCCGTATTGCAACATGTCTTCGGTTGGGTGCACGGTGTTGCGCACCTCATTAATGCCAGTGCGCATTATGAGGTGCGCAACACCTTGCACCCAACCGAAGACATGTACCTAGTAACAACTGTTAATTCTAATTCTATGTGGGGAAACTAAGATCTGCACGGATGTCTCGCATAGAAGTATATTGTGAATGTGATGATGCCCACCATCGTTATTAGGTCCTCTCTCGTGTTGGTGTTTTTCCTTTCTTTGGAGGGGAATATTGATTTAGTATGCTTGCAGTCTGTCCGATGCTCCCATAGCTTTTGGTGTTCTTTTTCAGAGTTAAGTTTTAATCTGTTTTTGACTTCTGTTGTGTGGGTTCAAGAAACTTCAAGAGATCTTGTTGTGTTGGATTTAGTCTTGCTCTTACCTTGGGTAGACTGTCTGCGTTTATGATGCCTGGGCAGGATCGACTCTCTTTCCATTCTATGCAGACCTTAGTACCTTCCCCACTGCTGTCAAACAGCTTGGTCATCATGGGTTATTGAATACTAGCGGCCCGGCCGGTCGGATATCTCGCTATGCCAGCCGTAACGATATCAATCGGAGGGCCTTGGCCACCGCTAACGTAGGTACCAGGTATTTTCGACTCGAATGGTCTGTTGCGTGATAATGGTATGAGGCTCGACGGTATGACACTAGTCCCATAAGAGTTGGGGAGGCCCATTGTGTGGTATGGTACATGCGTCGACACACTTCCGTCTTCCCATTTATCAAGAACAACCGTGAGAGGCAGATTTGGCCGAGGATCTCAAAAGGCGCAATTATGCAGATCGCGACAGAGCCTACACATGAGACGCTAGGTCTGTTGGGTACCGAGGCTCTTCGGATTTAAAAAAAATATTTGAGATTCTGGTCGAAGTGATTTGGCGCAGCACTTCAGCATTGCCATACAGCGGGACAATGCAGCCAGTGTCTTGGGCTCCATATCAATACCAGTCGGACGCTTCCGACTGGTATTGATATGGATCAGTTGAGTTACCTACCTTTAGATTGGATGCAACAGTTTGCATTTAGCTCAATTGCTTCAATTGTAAATACTTGACTTAATTTATTTATATTATTGATTGTAAATTTGTAATTTTCTTTGTCTGTTGTTGATTTGTTGTTTGTTTTTTAATTTTGTATCATAAATTATCGATTTAAGTTTATTCAATGTTCCAAGCTGTTTATTTCTTAAACCAATATTTTTCTAGTATGTCTTAAGCGTTACCAAAATTTGTCTCTGGAGTTACTTGATGTCCCAAAAATAAACATTACATATCCGATCGTAAAATGCGTATTTCTTTCCATTTTATTTTTAAATTGCCAGTACCTTATTTTAACAATTAGTGAGCTTCCTTAAATAATTCATTTTTATTTGTAATACTTTTATATTTAGTTTAATGTAGAAATAGCTATACTTTTTTGGATAAGGGTAACGCAAAAGACCAATTGCAGTTAGTTTTCTACTAAAATTTAAGTATTATATGGAGACTGATTTTACCAAAATATTTGATTATGCATGCAGGATAAAAAAAAATTAAAATGAGTAATGGTTTCGAGTTTCATTCAGCATTTATGTAAGATTAAGTGCCGGTAACTCAGGTGACAGATTTTGAGGGTCTGTGTTGTAGTTTCTTGTAAAAAATAGCTTAAATATGAATAAACGTCCGTACCCTTCTAGGTTGTTAAAGTAGATGAAATTTCTAATGCCCTCATCAAATTAGAATAAAAGAATATTAATGTTTTTATTTTTCAAAAAAATATTTCTACACTGTCCAAAGTGTGGGTAAAATAGTTGATTCACCCACCTACAATGCTATGGTTGAAGTAAAAAGTAGGTAAGTAAATACCAAGTAAAATTACAGGTAGGTAACTGAATAAAGTACCAATGCTATGATTACGAACTTATTGGCCTTAATCTTGATCGTAGTTCTCAGTAACTGTATTAAAACATACAAAGGGTTCCGTACCAACCTATAAGATTTAATATTCTGTACTTTTAAACACTTTCGTAAAAGAACCAAGAGAGGCCATTATTAAAGTACAAAAAGTTGAAATTGGTTTGATACGTTTTGTTTAAATTAATCTATTTTATTAACTAATCAGTCAAATCATCAAATCTCTTCATTACGGTTGTAAGCGGGTTAACTACGAACCTTATTTGTGTTGGAATAATATACCCATAAACGTAAACTAGAGCGCCTTTCAAAAAACACAAAGCAAACGGGAAACGCAACTTGCTCTGTAGAGGGGAATGTCGTGATAAATTTTTCATCTCAACCAATCTCTCAAGATCTGGAACGTGCTCTGTCAAGAGGGCTAAACTTCGCTCCTACACCTCAAAGAGTGCCAGTGGAAACCATAATTACGAGTGTGGAAGACACGATTGTTCGTAACAAGGTGCCAGCACATGATGCGGATTGCCTGCGGCAGGATATCGCTAGACTGGTACGCTCGGCGAAGTTACCAAAGCCTAATATGACGAAAATGGAACACATTGCCTTGAAGAGCTTACGTAACAATTTGGATGTTCTGGTGCTACCGGCGGATAAAGGGAATGCAACTGTGATCGTAGATACAGAGTCCTATGAGCTTAAGATAACGGACCTTCTCAGTGACGGGTCGACATACACACAAGTTACCTACAACCCGACTAATAGAGTGACCTCGAAGTTGAAGGAGTTACTGCTCGCTATATCTACAGACCTCTATGAATCATTGCGACCCATAAACCCCACACCCCCTAAAATCTATGGTCTACCAAAGGTTCATAAACCTAACTGGCCTTTACGCCCTATAGTCAGCCAGATAGACTCTCCTACGTACAAAACAGCACGATACATGGCGAACCTACTACAGCCGTATGTAGGAAAGACTTCTAGCTACGTGAAAGACTCGACACACTTCACACAGCTCCTGGAAGATATCGTGCTGCAAGAGGATGAACGACTGGTGAGTTTTGACGTGTCCTCCTTGTTTACGAACGTACCAATAGCAGAGACTTTACAAATCATTCAGAATATATTGAATATCGCAGGAATACCTATTGAGTACATGAAGGTGATAGAGCACACGTTAACAAGCGGGTACTTCATATGGCGTGGAAACTATTACCTACAAAAGGAAGGGTTAGCCATGGGGTCTCCAATAGCGCCAGTCGTGGCTAATATCTACATGGAGTGGTTCGAGAGCACGGCTTTGGAAAATGCACCAGTGAGGCCGAGACATTGGTGGCGATATGTGGATGATGTGTTTGCCATTATACACTATGACCAAATTAACACCCTTTTGGAACACCTCAATGGCATTCATCCCAAAATAGCTCTCACAGTGGAGTACGAGAAAGACGGTGCTCTGCCTTTTCTTGATGTTTTGGTTAAGCGAGCACACTCAGGACGATTAACACACACGGTCTATCGCAAACCAACACATACAGATAGGTATCTAAAGGCTGACTCGCACCATCATCCGTCGCACCTAGCTTCAGTACCGCGCACTCTTATAAATAGAGCTTTAAGAATATGTGACGCACAATACATAGATAGTGAGCTACAACAACACGTCAAAGAGGTACTGGAGCGAAATGGTTATGGCTGGAGACAGAGCTGCCGTATTGCCAACATGTCCCAAAGAAAGCGGCCCTATTCCGTGGAGAGAGCGGTCACATACCTACCCTATGTAAAAGGGCTCACGGATAAGATTGGTCAGCTGCTACAACGAAAATATAGCATTAAGACTATCTTCCGCGCTCAAACACAACTGCGGCACTTACTACGCTCTCCGAAGGATAGAATACCACTGGACGTCCCCGGAGTATACTTGATCCCATGTGAGTGTGGTAAATGTTATATAGGGGAGACGAAGAGGAACATATCCACCAGGCTCTCGGAACATATACGCGCTGTGAAAAATGTTGACACCAATAGCTCGGCGGTGGTAGAACACTGTATTGAGTCATCTCATGGCCATCTCATTACGTACGTTTCGACAAAGCCCGTGTCTTGTCTAGGGAAAAATTCTTCGTTCCCCGCAAGATACGCGAGGCGATAGAGATAGATAGATGGCCTAACTTCAACAGAGATAGGGGTTGGAACCTACCACCCGCCTGGAAGCCGTGTCTCCATGGGAAGTCGAACAGCCGTATGAGTTTAGAGCCGGGTGTAGATACTGTTAGTTCCGCATGTATCCAGAGGACACCAACACCCGACACAGTAGATGACTCACACACCCTGCAGCATCTACAAGCGGCGCACCCCCCACCACCCCCATCCCCGGCGGGCACGTCACGCGCTCATCGCGCGCTCGCGCGCAGTGCTCGAAGGGATGCGGAACGCGCGCGTCTAGAACCGCATTCGCCCTGAAGATGTCCCTCGTTAAGGGATGAAACGTTGGTGTTCTTCCAACACAAATAAGGTTCGTAGTTAACCCGCTTACAACCGTAATGAATTCGTCAAACTACGATAGTTTTTATAATCAAATCTCTTGTCAACGTCAATTCGGAACGAGAAAGAACTATTTACAGGAGATCTAAATAATGCTGGAAAATTTCACACAACATTATCTATAAGCAGAGCTTGTGTTGTGGGTACTAGATAACTGATATACTTAATACACTACATAGATTATATATATTTGGTTAAGTAAAGCATACGAACTATAAAATGTTCAATAGATAATTAGAAAAAAAGTCACATTTACGATAGATTTGTGATAAATTATTTAGGGACAAGTGACGACAGTAAGTCATTGGTGACGGAAAGAAATGACATAGCAAAGATGAGTGAATAACCATCCATACCATTCGTTGGCCATTAGTCGAGTTACTCATGCAGATCTATTAGATGATTACCGATAAATTCATTACACAATAGATCATCGGATATCCGGTCTCATAATCCATATTTTCCTGATTGTAAATGTTAAGCCGCTCTAAAACTATCTACCTCTATAATGATTGCATCAATAGCTAGGTAGGTACCATATACACGTGCTAATTTGTACTTTTAATTAATAATAATATCAGTTCCAACACTAGACTTTTTAAAAGGGAAAAGTCTGCTTTTTGCTCACATAAGAGTAATAAAAACAGATATAATTTTATGAAGAGGCGTTCATTTAAGGAATGGTTTAATCTCTACACATTTTAATTTCTGTGGCCTAAACAAAACAAGGATCACCCCTGTAGATTCGAAGTAATATGGCTGCCACAGACGACACACTGGGCGCGTGGGTAGGATCACGTGAACAGTGGCGTGCGGAACCCTAAAAAGAAAGATTTTAGTATTTTACCTCTCTGTTGCACTGCACATTTGGGATAATGTAAAAGTGGTTTATGCCTACATTATCGAAATCGAAGGCAGACTGACTTCTTTTGTGGGATTAACTAATTCCACTCAATAATTGTACTAAAGTATTAAAATGAAGGAGATGCCTTGTGTTGTAATACAAAATTATTGAAAAATCAAATCGCATACGTAAGTAAGGCTGTTAAAGCTCATGTATAAATTATTATTTTTGTATCTATAGAAAAAAATACAGTCAGTTTAGAAAATAATCTTTGCCAAATATAACCAAATTGGCATCGATAGAATCTATTTCTTTAGGAAACGGTTTTCCCGAAGTAACAAATCAAATCAAATCTAAAATCAGGCTTGAGAGATATCATACAAGATATCAAATAAACTTTGACCCACATTTCATCCCCTTAGAAAGACATCTTCTGAAAAGCCGTTCTTAGTGGTTTCCTACCTCCTAAAAGGAACCCTTAGTAAATATTTCAAAATTCGAATGTACTTAGTTCAGAAGATTTCGTGATGGGTAAACGTAAAGCCTTCAAATCCGATTTTGACTACCTTAGAATTCGAATTTCTACAAATCTGTTCTTAGTGGGTGCTTACGTCCGCTAAAATGACCCTTAGGCAAATTTTTGCCTAGTAGTTCTTTTACTCGTAGTTCCAAAGATTAAATTTAATGATTATGTCAGTTTTTTTAGGAATAGATTCATTTCATAAATAACCACAGGCCAAAGATTCCAGTAGCGACGTAACAAATCTATAGATCTCTCCTTCAATAGTTTTTTCTTTGAGTTATGATGAGATCGCCGTCATATGCTTCATTGAGCATAAACAAAAGAAAAACGTTGTTTCTATTGTGATTGAGCCGTAATTGGCAGGAACTGGACGATTACGTAGAAAGTAATATCTACTCTTATGAATTTATATCACACAACATTGTTATGAGTAGCTGTAGGGTTGTTTCATTTTTACGGTTGAACGCGTAATAAATTTTTACTACCTATCTATTTAATTTTAAGAATTAGATTTTTTTCTAATGCCATTGTCGAATCAAACAATTCGGCTCTACTTTCAATATATCCAGCCATAGAGTGGAATGAGCTTCCTGCGACTGTTTTCCTATTAGATTACAATCTTGGAGTCCAGGGTAAATAAGTTCCTTCTGGAATAACGTGCTCCAGCTTAGACCACACCTTTACTTTTTTAAAGTGTGTTGTGTAGCCAAACGTTTGACAGCCTTCTATAAAAAACCCGGTTTCTACCGCGAGCGGAGTTGACCCATTAAGGACTCCGTTCAACTCGCAAGAGTTAAAAAGCATACTTTGTTATTGCACCAACAAAGTGCCGAGCGGAAAGAACTGAGCGAGCAGAAGGCGTTGCAATGAACTCCGCTTATTTATCACTCTGATTTTCTTTTATCTGTGGATATCAACAGACAGACAGAAGTTTTTTGTGTTGGTGGAAATGTAAGCCTATTTCATAAAAAGAATCTGTTTCTATCCTATCCCGCCTATCATTTCCCGCTCATGCCCTTTCGCGGTGGAAACCAGCTTAAGTGTAGTTATATTTTACTGGACCAACCCGAGTCAGAACCCAGACAGCTTCAGTACTGCGATCTAGAGCTCGGTCACATTTAGCAGCGACATCTAGTTATAAATTACGACTCATTGATCGTCACTCATTGATCTACGGAGACAAAGAATTTACGTCACTCATTGATCTACGGAGACAAAGAATTTATGAATATCCACCGAACCTCCTTGGTTTGTACCTAGATGTAGATGTTTTATAGTTATCGTGGATAAATGAAAGCTGTGGCGGCATGTAAGAGGTATCCATATAGTTTTTTTTTTAAACAAACCCAAGTATAAGTAATTTTATGCCTACTTTGTAAGTTTTAGTGCACTCGCCATATAGGCTAACCTAACTGTATAAATAATTCTTCCATTATGTAATTCTCCACGTGCGAAATTACAAAAAGTAAAGTTTACAGTATCCGACCGCCGTTTGGCCACGGAGCCAGTGAAGGAAGGCCTTACGGTACGGTCTGTGGTTGACGGTTATTACAAGAGATCTAGAAATACCTTGGAGCTGGTTATTTTAATGTTTTCTACGATTTTATTGTAGCTTATAAGGAAAATATTTATGTTGTGACGTTGTCTGTGACTGACTTTATTTTATTTTTGGGTTCGTGGCTTAGGCCTCCGGTGTCTGACGCCCCCGTGGAGGCACCCGATTTTCAATTAAGTCATAACAGGCGATTTCGTCAGAATAAAAGTCATTAGTACCAGATACAGTCGACGAAAAAGTATTTTTGAACTAAATAAGTAATTAAATTTTACTGCGAAATTTAATGTTTTTGTTATACACGGATTGCAAGTTGTATGTCGACTGCCGCTGTCGCTTGCAGTAGAGGCAATGTAGTTCCCTTGCCGTCGGTAACTTGACGTCCTTGGATCTGCTGGTAGAACGGTTTTAATGACTAATTTTACTACTTTATTCTGACGCCGTCTGTACCTACATAATAATAATAATAATAATATTACCAATCCATTGATTGTTTAGACCTACCTAAAAACACCTACATACTAATAATGCAGAAGGCTGTCATTTTAAACACGAGAAGATTAGATCTTAACCCAAAAATAATAATAATAATGTTGGAGAATTCTCTAGCCCCAAAGTATAAGTTAAGAATTAATTTAGTGAAGTATAATATAGTGTGGTGTAGTTTTTAGGTAAATAAAATTATTTTCTTTCTTTTTCTTTCCAAAGCTAAGCAGATATTGTGTTAGGTATGGATATTAGATAACTGATATACAACACAATACACTACACAGATAGGTATTTTTATTATACATATAAAATATCCAGAACGCCCTGAACAAATATTATTTGATCAAAGAATTGAGAGGAAACCGGAGGGATAGAGCAGATATAGAGGGAACTTCACTGATTCGTAGCACTTTCGCTCGTTGAAGACTTTTGTATGAAGAAACGCTACGAACGATGGTTCATAGCGTTTTTTTTCATAAGCGTTTTTTTTATTAGCGTTTTTTTATACAAAAGACTTCAACGAGCGTGATAGAATATGATAAAAACATAATGTATAGCTGTGTATATGCTCCTGAATAAAATAAAGTAATAATACTGTAAAACATTAACCTACTTTTGGTTGTATTATTTACTATATTTTATTTAGTATATTTTATTATATTTTAGCTTTGTTTTGCAGATAAAACTGAATTGTTTACACAGTTTTACAGTATCATTACTTTATTTTATTCAGGAGCATATACACTGCTATACATTATGTTTTTATCATATTCTATCAAGCGCAAGGCGTTGAAATGAACTCCGCTCACTTATCTCTCTGATTTTCCTTTATCTGTGGAAATCAACAGACAAAAGTATTGGGTGGCAAGGAAAGCCTATTTCATAAAAGGAGTCTCTACTATCCCACCCCGCCTACCATTTCCCTCAAGCAAGGTAGGTGCACCAAAGATTTTTTTTTTAATTGGTAAAGCTTTTGACCACCATCACACATAAGAAAATTTTGATATTGCCTAAGGGATGTCTCAGTATGCATAATTCCCTAGAATAAACTTATTCACAATAGTTTCCTAGAATAAAATTCACTCGGGATTTCCGGACTCAGAGATTGTACTTGAACGGAAAAACTCTTTCAATCCTTACGTTAATTGACTGAATAATAGCCTTGATGGGATATGTTTTAAAATTAATATTAACGTACCTACCGTACATAATATGAATGTTTGCTTCTTTCTCTGTATTCTAATTCTAATTCTAAGTGGGGGAACTAAGATTTTCTTTTGATTTTCTCTGTATTCTTAACAATAACACTGCTATCACCAATCTGCCTGCCAAGCATGGTGGATATGGTGATGGCATTCCCCCATTGTATGGGGGTTATTCCCAACGTCACGTTAAGCACGTTAAGCCGTTGGTTCTGCGCCTGACCTCTCCCCGATCGTGTCGATCTGTCGTCCCATCGGATTATGAGAGTAAGGGAATAGAGAGTGCACCTGTGTTTGCGTGCACACTTGTGCACTATAATATGTCCTGCGCATCTGGCTAGTCTCCGATGAGACTGACCGCCGTGGTCGAAATTCGGCTAGGAGGACATTATTCCCAACGTTACACGTGAGTCGTTTACTTATTATCAGCGTCCCACGAAAAGTTAGAGAGCTTCTTATTACAATATACAACATCTGTTGTTCATGTTCTTCAATAATGGCCATTAACAATAAAGCAGTTGAGCTACCTCAATAATTAATTTTGTTTTAAAAAACTACAAACCGACTTCAATTTTTACAGTTTTTTCATGAATTTTCATGGATCCCATTGTCAGAACTGGACAAAATTAAAATCCCGTGTGGTCCCACACGGGAAGCACCAGCTTTCATATAAAAATGAATCATGAAAACCGGACCACTCGGTCAAAAGTTCTGAGGTTACAAACATAAAAAAATACAGTCGAATTGAAAACCTCCTCCTTTTTTGAAGTCGGTTAAAAATGTTTACAACAGTCTGCAATCAGCTCAACTGTTCAAACCTATTAGTTCTAAGGGTAAGGCATATTCAGCTGTGGACGTAGTTCTAAGCGCTGATGAAGCAATTATTGAAATAGGCTTAAATCACGTGAGCTACCTAACAATATTTTATTGCATCAAATAGATATCGCCTTGAATTGATCGCGATTCATTGAAACTTCATATTATTATTAAAATGTATATAAATTTTCATTTGTTAGCCTGCGCACAATAAAGAGATGACGTAAAATTGTGTCAGAAATAGCTGAACACGTAGTATTTTTAACCGATTGTGAGAAAACGAGTTTTGCTGTAATCGACGTCGTTTTTTAGCTCTTAACCAAAAAACATTAAGGGAGTAGTTTAATTGTAATAACCCTATTAAAAGTTTATATGTATACTTTTATCAAGAGCTGCTATACTCTATTACAAATTATGAGTATAGAGAAGAAAAAAAGAGCACTACTTGCGAAAATACTGTAAGTACAAACTTAGCTTGGTAATTGCATAATTGAAATAAATGTATTTTTGTTGTTATCGTAACTACTCAAGTACACGAGTAAATCGGGGTATTCTGGAATTTAAAACTTTGCCAAATGCTGGACCATCAACAATAATTAATTTTGTTTTATAAAACTATAAACCGACTTCAATTTTTGTAGTTTTTTCATTGATCCCATTGTCAGAACTCAGAACACGAGAAGTACCAGCTTTCATATAAGAAAAAACCATGAAAATCGGACCACTCAGTAAAAAGTTCTGAGGTAACAAACATAAAAACAAACAGTCGAATTGAGAACCTCCTTCTTTTTTGAAGTCGGTTAAAAAAGGAATTGGTGTAGGTAACATAATTTGCTTGTCGAGTACGAGTCGTTATTATTGGTGGATATTATGTTACGATAAGTAATATCCGTGTTGTCCGTTCAAATAGGAAGTATGGACCGGTCTCAGTAACATAATAATAAATAATATGTAAGTAGGTACCTATCTACCTGTCTACTGGCCAATTAAATAGTCCAGTGGAGGTATGCTTAATTGCATAATGCACTTAGCTTTGACGTCACAAAGATCCTTCATAAAAATAAACATATTCGATATAAAAATACCTAAGAATTGAATGGAACTCTATACTTTTAGTCTCATTTTGTAGCGATTTTATCCCATAATTGTTCTTATGCAAATCATTGCAACCGCATAGCGATCTGCTGAAGTAGCTAGACTATAAGTAGGTAGATCTATTTTTACCACTGAAACTACTTTTCATCACGCCATCAAACGCCGTTTAACGTCAAAAATAGGTTATAGTGTGCATTATAATGTTAAAAATGCGGAAGAAAGCCGCTTTTGTTTTTTTATAGACGGCCGCAGAAAAATGTGCTGGTTTAACAAGGAAGTTATACTCGTATATAAAAATAATTAAGAACAAAAGAATGCTAGGGTTGGCTGGCTGGCTATTCCAGAAAAAAAGCAAATCGATTTGAAAATCGAATGCGCGGTCGTTCGACAAAGACGGTTGCATCTGCGTTCAGGAATTCGCCGAGAAATCACCGTGGATTGAATATTTATAATCTATGCCGAGCCAAGTATAATCGAGTAGTACGAGTACAGGTACTCTGTGGTAATTCCACCTAACTTGGAGCCAACGATTGCTATGAGTTCATTGAGCAAACGATGATTGTTCAGAATAATAATCGCGGAAAGGTTTTGGAAAACTAGAATCGAGAAAATAATTATATTTAAATGTACCCTTTTACTTTTTGGTAAATATTTTGTAACTACTTATGTCACTAATTTGTTTTATGTCTTAATTTACCCTAATTTAGAGTTTTGCTTGTTCAATAACTTGTTTCTGTCTGATGTATGTTTGTATTATGTAACAGTATAACAATAAATATGAAAACGTCACTCACTCCAATCTCCATAGTATTTTTGCGTGAAGTGGTAACAAGCATTAAAAATCGAAACATTCAAACTTCCGCACTTAAAATGTGATGTGCTTATTAGGAAAATAAGGACAAAAAGTAGTAGAGCAGTGCCCCAAAATAAACAAACGAAGGCCTATCCATAACAAACAATAAAAAATATATGATTGACAAACAATCGAATGCAAATGAAGACACATAAAAATCGTAAACCGCTATAAGTAAATTTGTACAGCCAACAGAATAAAACAAACAAAAGAGTTCGACCTCGAAGGATGTGGAACCGGTTGGGCCTGTAATGTCAGTCGTGATACCGCATTCACGGCATTCGAGGAATGCTGGCGGGCACAGCTTAGCTGCATTATGATTTGAGGAGATAACAGCACTACGCATTCTCAATAGGTTTACGTTTTTTTATTTTTACTGTGGATTCCTTCCAAGTCATAGACTAGGAGTTAACTTTGCTTTGTCCAGCGAGTTTATTTACATCTGTCAAGCCAAGACAGCAAAATACCAAAATCTTAAAGGAAGATTTCGCAAGAGTATTCGTTTTAAGTTTTTAATTTAGTTTTAAGTTTACAAAAATATTGTTTATAATAAACTCGAGTAGGTCAGCCATTTATATTCTACTCTACTGCTAGCGGAATGGGATGTAAAAAAATAGGTCAACCTTTTTTTGTTAAACTTTTTGTGAGCACTCGTATGTCACTGTCAGTATACTTTGCTTTGAGTTGGCACGGTCCGTGATTTTAGCTGAGCTTTGCAACGGTATTTTGCAACAATTACTTACGATAAAAACATAACTGTTACAAAATAATGTTATGTTTGTATATTCAAAACTAGCTTACTTGGTATTTTACCGAAGCTGTTTTATGAAAACAGCTCCACTATTAATATAACGCACCTTAGACCGGGCCGGTTATTTATTACCATCGACCGTACACCCAACATCCTGTTAATAAAACTTATTGTACGAACACATGCTAAAGTACATTTATGTAACAATTCAGCAATTTATAACAATACTCTCTTTGTTTATAAGTCGGTACAAAGTCCCATTAGAATATATGGATATCACAATCACAAAGCATCACAAGAACGCAACAATTAAAATTAATTAGAAGATTCATAAAGTCGATAGATCTGACTTACATCGATATCTCCGACTCGGCATCGCCGCATCACTAATTCACCCACGTCACCAAATTTCGCGGCATTTTCGATATTTGTATTCGAATTTTTGAATTTCGATCATAATGTGGCGGTAGACAAGCGCCCGTTGTCATATCTCGCGTTCGACTCATAAGTAACTTGTTGAACTATAGTGATGTGAATCACTTGCGTCTATTAATATGCGTGGCGGTGACCGCGTGTCAAGAGCAAGGCGAGACGTTTGTGTACTAGCTAATGGTCTATTATGTAAAAAGTTAGGAATGCGATAATTTCATGTTTTCTGTTTACGTCATTACCACCACGCAAATATTGCATCTGTAATTTGTACAGAACACGACGAAAGTCTATACGTCAACTAAAACGAATATATTTTCTATACTTAGTTATAGTTAAAGTTATATTGTGTTTTATATATTCTATAGTTTTACTTGTATTATTATTTTATAGTGAATATATTTTCTCTAGTTTAAGTTTTACGTGTTATTTTATTAATTCACAATCTTGTTTACGAACGTAAACAACCGAGTACACGCGGGCGTTAAATACATGAACATGTATTTAACTCCCGCGTGTACTCCGTAATATGTAATAATTATGTATGTCCAGGTAGTATAGGGTAGAATAGAAAAAAAATACGTCACTTTGTCAACAAATGCGTAAAATGTTTGAAGTGGTGAGAAATACCGTTCAGGTATATTATAAAACGAATTGTGTTCAGCGATTTTTGTTGCTTACATTTACGTTATTAAAATGTTATATTGTGCTATTTCTTAGCGCGAGGTTAAGAGGTGCCTTCCTTCCTAATTTGAAAGTTTTAAATTATCGAATTGACCACGAAGGACCCAACATTATTAATACTTATGGACAGCACCAAAAAGAACTCCCACGCGTCGACATTATAAGAACTAACATGTTTGGGCCTCTTTGGACCGCGTTCTTATAGTAAAGGAGTATTCTATCTAGGTCTATCTTACTATACACTAGTCAAACTCGGAGCACAATGTTTGTAAACAAGTCACGATACACAACTAATTTCGCTTACTTGGCGTATAGTTTCAGATATAATAATAAATAATAATACTATTGGAAGATTCACATAGCTCCAAGTTAAGCAGAGCTTGACTTGTGCTATGTATGTATTTTGATGGTTACTACTAGATGACTGATATACATAATAATAATACATTACATGCACTTATATATTTTGAGTACATATATAAATCATCCTGAACACCGTGAACACATCTGCAGATCGTTCAAAAATTTGACCCGAGGCGGTAATCAAACCCGCAACCTCCTGCTTTGCCGACGGACATTCACCCGCCGCGCAACAGAGGTCGTCATATAATTGTAATGGAACTCAAATTGATATGTAATGTTAATAGCGTAAGTAAAACAACAGCAACAGACAGTGAATTTAAGCCATCTACATCAGGTTTGGCTAGTGTAAGTGTACGGGGCGGTCGAGATTCGCGTGAAATATTGTTGTCTCGGTCTCACTTCGGTCTTAGATACGTCTTTCCGTCTTTGTTCTTTGTATTGCACAAGACTGGAAAAATAACTGTGACGATATTTGTTTGCGTGAAGTTGTAACACATGCCATATTTTGAGTAAGCGCTGGGAGAACGTAACCTATCTTCCCTTTTTAAATAATCAATGGTTCTAAGTAGACTTTAAGCTAGATACTCCTTCTAAGGCTTTATTTTTCTATAATAAAAACTTTACTATACACCAAAAACTATAATACAAAAGAAATTACATAAAACGTACAATAGGCGGCCTTATCGCTTAGAAGCGATCTTTTCCGGGCGACATAATAATAGCTTTATGTCTGTGGTATAAACGCGATCGTCTTTGGTTTTTTCATAGAATCGAAGACGTTACAATTCGGGCTATAAAATAGTAGTGTAGAAAAAACAAAAGGGGATTTCCCGGTACGTATAGGATGTGGATAAAGTTTTACTTAAAAAAAGGAATGTTTCCCTCTTTTTTATTGCATAAACACAATTCATACATAAAAACTACAAATACTGGACATGTACAAAGGCGAGCTTAACCCCAAAAGAGTTTTCTAACAGCAAACCTAGGAATATAGAGAGGCTTAAAATTTGCACCACCCCAACTCTTCCCGCGGGTGTCGTAAAAGGCGACTAAGGGATATACACCGGGGGCGGGCATCAGCGCTCCCTGCAGAAACAATTATATCACCAAACTGCGATCCCCACCTCGCATGCCCAGCGTAGAGATTAAGGGCATTACCCTCCTTAAGGCGCATACCCGAGCCAATCTGACAGCAATTCCTATTTTATCATATTTTTACGTTTATCATAGGAAAATTTAAAAAACCTACGTTCAGTTTGTGGTATCTATTATAAGCTATCTTTTAATACCTCTTTTATAATTTTATCTCATATAGTTTAGGAGGAGATGCAAAAATAGAGTTTGGTGGCCAAAATGCGCAACTTCGTATCTCTTCCTAAGCTTTACAAAATGAAACTATTACAGAGGCATTAATAAATAGCTTATAATAGATACCACAAACTGAACGTAGGATTTTTAAAAATTCCTGCGTTCAACGTAATAATAAGATATAATAGTTGGGAGCGCCACTTTCGCTGGTGTATGGGCCTTAAGATAAACGCCAATAAGGCGCTAATCAGGGGGAGGCCTGCGTCCAGCAGTGAACCAATACAGGCTGTTGAGGTTGAGGTTGAGGTAATAAAACTAGTGTGGATAGATAAGTGTACATACCAGACAGAAAGAAAATTAATATATACGATACAGATAGTAATATTTTTAAACCTACTTATCTTACATACAAAATCTTTATAACTTACATACTTTTAAAACCTACGTTTCCTTTCAGTAAAACATCCTATCTTCAATATTTCTGGTACGTGTCTTCCATTGCGAACCTATTTTTATATAATTTATATTAAAGGAAATAACAGCATAAAGACTGGAAATAAATTAGAATTAGTATTTACAACGACTGACTATCTTGAAAACTGTTAAAAGTGTTCGTAATAAATTGATATAGTTTAAGATGATAGACACGAAGACATTGCTAATACCAATCTAACATGGTGTATGTTCCAACTTTATCTGTAATTAGAACTTAAGCTACCTATCAATGAGTACATACTTGCAATACCTAAATAATTTTGACTTTTTGACTTTGACGTGTATGGTCGTGGGACACCCTGTATATACTTATCTTGAAGCTACAGTCAGCCAGACGTTCAACGAGTATTTCTTGCACTAATAGGTGCTTAGCTCTGCCCTCCCACTCAATTAAGTCTGGAAACCAGTTTGCGCTAAACAGTAATTAGTGTCTGTGGTATTAGAGTGGAAAATGTAATGTTCAACGGATACTGGTTCTATGGTGTCTTTGAAGAAGGTTCTCACGGTGGTAATGGTGGTATGTAAAGGTGGATTTACCCTATAGAAAGCTGTGTAGCGCTGGTTTAGAATTTGCACCACCTCAACTCTTCCCGTGGGTGTAGAAAGAGCGACTTAGGGATATCTAACGAAGGTGGTATGGTATATTTGTTCAGCAGGGGGCGCAGCAGCGCCCCCTGCTGAACAAATATACCACCAAACAGCGATCCCCAACCCGCCTGTCCAGCGTAGGGATTATGGGTATTACCCTCCATGAGATAAACGCCAATAAGGCGCTTATCTTGTGTCCAGCAGTGGATTAATAAAGGCTGTTGAAGTGAGGATGTGAGACGAATTTAACGACACATAGGCCCGTATTATGAAAGCTTGCTCAGTCTTCAATCTCTGCTTGAGTAACGCTTTTCTATAGCATAAATGTTGCTCAAGCATTGCTCGATGACTGAGCAAGCTTTCATAATACGGGCCATAGGATTTAACACCTTTGCCTTATGTTGACGTGGGTGAGAACGTAGAGTAAAATCCTAGCAAAGGGATAATAATTGGGTAATAAAGCAAACACAAAAAAAGTTGGCCATAATGCCCATAATCCCGACGCTGAACAAGAGGGTTGGGGATCGCAGTTCGGTGGTAGAAACGCTGCTGCCCGCTTAATTCATCAACATATCTCAAAAGGCTTAAATGTGTGGACAAATGCAACCCCATCTTAACTTGATATTCTCGATATAACACTTAGAACTGGTTTCGATCGGTAAATCATATTTAATGACATTCGATTTTACACGCTTTCTCAACAGTAGAGAATCTCATTTGGAGTAAATATCTTCACGATCGATAGTCAGTGACTTTGTCTTGAATACCTTCCTGGTTGCAAATATACACGGAATCTTAAAACCTCTAAACTCTCTAAAAAAACATAACTATAGAATTTTCTTTTTTTCTTATTGGTCTTACATTCCCATCTCAAAAGACGTTCTGTATAGTTCATACTGACATTCTTCCAAGTGAAGATGATTTAATTAATCTTCATTTTGATCAAATATATACTTTTTTAAGAAGTGTTAAGGATGGTTAATACACTCTATACTTTGTACCACTTACCTATTCCTCTAATAAAATAACTCTATGAGGACATTTGGTATCGCATAATTTGATTGTTTTTAAAGAACTAAGAGGCGACTTTAAATTCCTCAATTTTACACTGCTTTTTATTTTTACGGGAAATTAACTTTTTTCTCGAAAATATTTTTTTATGGAATCACCTCAAAAACAATTCAATGGAAGATAACCCCGAGTAGATTCTATTCTATACAATAGCAAAATAATCATTAAAACAGTCCACAAATGACGAAGAAATCCGTGAACATAATGTAATAAAACTACATAAAATAAACAAAGAACTTCCTCGTTTCTTTGAAATCAGTTTAAGAAACTCGCCTAGAAACGGGTCATTAATAGATAGCAAAGATTTAAATCGTAAGATAGGCCTTTTCGTAGTGAGACCGCGCCGTGTTTGTTGCCAAGCAAAGTGAGTGAGTTCACTCATTTGGATGGGTGATTGTACGATCTGTCACCCCACTTCGTGACTAGCAGGTCATACGTCCCCCCTACACCCTTGCAAAAAGGGTTACAAGTCGAACGTTTTTTTCCACTTGCCCCCTAGAGGGACAGAGTAGGTAACAGATGGAAATAATTCTAAAATTCAACGAATAGACGTACTCCATACTACGTACAGTCCAATAAGTACCTATCATATGTTCTACCGAATACAATCGACAGAGAACCAAAGTTATCGACATAGCTCAAAGAATTAGCAAGTAGAAGTGGCAGTGGGCCGGCCATATCTCGCGAAGAACCGACGACGGAGTAAACGAGTTCTTGTGTGGAGAGCGCGACTCGGCAAACGTAGTGTAGGACGCCCTCCGTCGGTAGAATGACGATCTGGGAAAGACTGCAGGCAGATGCTGGATGAGTCAAGCTGAAGATATAGCGCAATGGCGCTCATTATGGGAGGCCTATGTCCAGCAGTGGACTAGTATAGGCTGATGATGATGATGTGTTCTAGAACTGGTAGCTCTGTCTTATAGAAAAAGGACGACAAACGTATTGTGTGGGCGAAAAAAAGAAAGCCTACTATTGTGAGCTGTAAAACTCGCCTATTCCACTTTCATTGTGTTGCGAAACATAAATGTGCTAATTCTACTTTTATTGCTCTACAAAAGCTCATTCAAACAATACAGCTATTGCCAACAGAAGCATTAACTTTTACCGTTAAACTAAAAAACAAAAAATATTGGTTAAATTATCTATTGTTCATAAAAGAAACTGGAAAAAGTTATTATTTTCCCCAGAAGTGCGACATTTGTTATGCAAAATAATAGATCCATGCGTTAACGCATTTACTGCCCAGAACGCTACACGGGGGAGCAGTTAGGCGTCCATCTTAGACCATGAATGTGTAAAGTAGTTTAATTTGCGGAAATAGAAAATATTTAGTGTCTATTCCGTGCAAAACTCTATGAGATTCAACCAAATATAATTCGCTTGCATCTGCACAGTGTAGGGATGCTAGACGATTTACTTTGATTGATTATTTCATTGTGTGGCTTTTTCTCACAATTAAATTTTTGTATGCTAAAAATTGCAGCTGTACTCTACCTGTAGGTGTCGTAAGAGGCGACTAAGGAATATCCACCGAGGGGCAGGCAGCAGCGCCCCCTGCAGAAAAATTCTAGCGTGGGGATTATGAGCATTACCCACCTTTAGGTAGATAAACGCCAGTAAGGCGCTTATCAGAAGGAGGCCTGTGTCCAACAGTGGACCAATACAGGCTGTTGAGGTTGAGGATGCTAGAAATTTAGGGTAAGTGACTGGGCAATTTCTATGTAAGTCTGTTATAATGCAATAAAAATATCTGCAGTAAATTGAATCAAAGACATACATTTGCAATAAAAGATGTCTTAACAACTTATCAAGCTTATAATTCATTTTGTTTTATTGTTTTACTACTATTAACCTACTTTGACGCAACTGTATATTACCTACCTAACTGCTTACTACACGACTTTTTTACCAATTGTTTTATGACGATATTATATGAACATACGATGTTGGCTCGTGGCAGTTATAATTATAACGTAGAAATAAAGTTTTTTAAAGTTATTTCTTGTATTATGTCATCTAGCACAAAAGCGTAACAATAGGTTTGCATTGCTACTGCCTTATCAAACGAACTGATTTCTGTATGCACTATTGTGTGAATGTGAGCTGGCAAGGACACAGACCCTATCATCATAAGAATGCTGGGTTTTGTATGGCCTGAATCAACAAAAACGTCACGGAAAAAGATACTTGGAGTCACACTAATATTATAAACTAGCTGCGCTCCGCGGCTTCGCACGCGTTGTTCCTATGAAAACATTAAAAGGTGATTTTTATCCCACGGGAACTGATTTATGGGATAAAAAGTAGCCTATGTTTTGTTCCGGGGTTAGAATAAACAGTGTGCAAAATTTCAGCCAGATCCGTTCAGTAGTTTTGGCGTGAAGAGGTAACAAACATCCATCCATCCATCCATCCATACGTACATCCATACATCCATCCAAACTTTCGCATTTATAATATTAGTGTGGCTATACCGTAACCATCTAACAGGTAGAATGTTATTAAACAAATCACGACATAAATAACAAAAACTAACTGGCTTGGAGTCGAGTTTCAGATATAATTGTATGCAATATTTATTGGAGGAAGGATCTCAAATCGACAAGTAATGTAAATTACGTATAAAACGCGCCAACAAAGTGACTTTTATGGGCAGTTTGATTACTAACATTTTACATGCTCGATGGATACGGTATAGCTTCTACTCGCGACTTTGTGCCCCTTATACAGGGATAGCAAAGCGCATGCGCATATAATGTTTATCCAAGTTTAGAACTACATCTCTGCAAAGTTTCAGCTCGATCCGTTTAATAGTTTTGACGTGAAGAAGACGTACATAGACATACATAATGTAGGCTTTTATACTCTGAATCAGTTCCCACGGGATACTATAATATTATTAGTATCCCCCTGGAACAGATTAATAGAATAAGAAAGCCTTCAAACCTTTCCATATATAGTTAAAGCGTGCGGAACCGCGGACAGAACTTAAACTATGGTTTATCCATCCAGCATGGAGCATGTTAGTAAATAAGCCACGATACAAATAACAAAAACTCACTTGCTTGGCGTCGAGTTTCAGTTATAATTGTAAGCAATTTTTATTGAAGGGAGGATCTAAAATCGACAAGTAATGTAAATTACGTATAAAAGGACGCGCCAACAAAGTGAATTTTAGGTTAGATATGGGCGGTTTGTATACGTTTATGCCTCATTCAAAATGGACACGGTATAGTTTAAAGTATTATGTAATGTTAAAGAATGCATGTTTAAGAAGCTTGAATATTTGTTATCTTTTTACGCCAAAACTACTGAAGGTATTGGGCAGAAATTTTCCGTAGATTACGTAGTTCTAGACCTGCTCCCTAGATACTTTTTATTGGAAATTCATGCGAAGCTACGGGCAGAAACGGGTCGTATATAATTAATAAAAACAAATCGCTTATTTCTGAAATCCTAATATTATAAACAGAAAAGATTTGTTTTTTTTTGTGTTAAGCGTCGATTTATCTAATGGCCAATTTATCATACTGCCTTTCCAAAACTGACTACTTCACGAGACAAACCACAAAGTTTCGTAACTTTCTGTCACGGGAACTTTTGAAAACTCTTTGACACATGCCTCCACACCCTATTGAAAACTACACTTGTGTCCACTTGAAACTGGTGACAATTATAAATTTTCTGTAAATATGCGGTAGGTATATAAAATACTTACTAGGTACAGGTGTAGGTATTCTTTAGTAATGAAAAATAATAATGTAGGTACCTATTCTGAGTCAGAGGCTCTGAGTTAACTGTCTGATATTAGAAGTTATTGTCTTTTAAGTTTATGCAAAGTCGTTGCCAAGGTCTTTTATACTGATTAACTTGTACATGTGAATCGAGAAACTGAATATTTAGTTGAAGTAGTAAGTATAGTATTATTAATTACTAGTTGCACCCCGCGGCTTCGCACCCCTATCCCACGGGAACTGAGTCATGGGATAAAAAGTAGACATATGTTATTCCAGGCCTAGAACTACATCAATGCAATTTCAGCCCGATCCGTTCGGTTTTGCGTGAAAGAGCAACAAACATATGTACATACATGTTTACATGCATACATGTTTACAAATTTTTGCGTTTATTATATTAGTAGGATTAATTATTATAAACGCAACCCGGGGATTCTTCGCACCCTGATCCCAGGATCAGGGTGCGAAGAATCCCCGGGTGAGGACACTAAAACGAATACGATCACGATCTCAACACATTCCGGGTAGATTCAGGGACCTGTAGACTCATTCTGTAAAAATCTCGACTTCGAACTCGAATTCACTCAAGTGACCGAACTCACTTCGAACGCAAAATCACTTCAAATACAAAACTAATATCTCACCGCGGACTCAGCTGAGTGAGGTTCGAAATGAGTTTATAGAATGAGCCTACTGGCCAATAAACGCGATTCCTGGACGAGTTTGGGGGAGACCTTTGCCCAGCAATGGGACAACACAGGTTAAATTTAAAAAAATGGTTAGGGTAAACCATTTTGTCCCATTGCTGGGCAAATGACGAGCATTCGTTTTGGGTACCCACCCAAAACGAATGATCGTCATGTCCACTTTACTTTTGATACATTGCTTGAAGTCAAATATTCAAGTTTTTAAAGGAGATTAAAGTATCGTGACGATTCTGTCGTAATTCTATGTCCAGCCGATAGAGGTGCTGTACCGAATCCCATAGAAAAAGGAGACGTCTCGACAACGTCTCGATACGAGCCTTAAACTAAACTCAGCTCAGGGCTCTTATCAGTCAGCCAGTTATCTACCTTTGGGCCACTGGCATAGATTATCGGTAAGTAAAGTGTCATACAGAAAAACCGACATGCTTAGAATTCACACCACCCTAACTCTTCTTGCGTGGAGAGTGGAGTTGAGTGAAGACCGCGATTAGGCAAACGTAGTGTAAGGCGTACTTCGGCCAGGTTGGATGACGATCTGCGAAAGACTGCAGGCAGATGCTGGATGCGTCAAGCTGAAGACAGGGCGCTATGGCACTCATAAGGGGAGGCCTATGTCCAGCAGTGGACTAATAAGGCTGATGATGATGGTGATCGTGATGATGAACTCTTCCCGCGGGTGTCGTAAGAGGCAACTAAGGTATAGCCAACAGGGCGGGCAGCAGCGCCTCCTGAAACGATTCTACCACCGAACTGCGTACTTCAACCCGAATGGTTCAATGGTTCAATAGTTCATTTATTGGTAAAAAAAAATATCATTACACGTCAAATAGTACAAAGCACACCTTAAAATATACTAAAGTATAATAAATAATAAATAAATAAATAATGCAAGACAATTCACACAGCATTATCTAGCCCCAAGATAAGCAGAGCTTGTGTTATGGGTACTAGATAACTGATATACATAATACAATACACTACATAGATAGATATTTTTTATTACACATCTGGATGTCTTATCCAGAACGCCCTGAACAAATATCTGCAGATCGTACAAATATTTGTCCCGAGGCGGGAATCGAACCCGCAACCTCCTGCGTCGCAGGCAGACCTTCGCCCACCGCGCCACAGTGGTCGTCTATTCAGTATATTGATGGTAGGTACATTCAATTATACATTTCAATAAATGCCCAGCGTGAGGATTATGGGCACTACCCCCATGAAATAAAGTCAATAAGGCAGTTATTAGGCGGAGGCCTAAGTCCAGCAGTGGACCAAAGCCCTACATTACCATTCGGCCATACACATTTTGCAAAGACAAGTTGTGACTTTGCTTTTGATCTTATGCTTTTTAACCGATTTCAAAAGAAGGAGGTGGTTCTCAATTCGTGTGAATATTTTTTATTTTGTTACCTCAGAACTTTTGACTGAGTGGTCCGAAAAAATAAAAAAAATTCTTTAAAAGCATAATGTAAATTCTTTTTTATTTGAAACCTGGTGCATCCCGTGTGGTCCCATTTTAATTTGGTCCAGTTCTGACCATGGGTTCCATGAAAAACTATATAATTGAAGTCGGTTTATAGTTTTTTAAAATAAAAACAATTATTTTACAACAAAACAATTATTGTTTAAACAATGATCAGTGTTGCAATTTTGCAAACCACGGGAATTAGGCCGGGTGGCCTCGCCTCGCTCAATGAAGACAGTTTTATCTGTACCACTAAACATTGTAGTTAAGTATTTAATTAATACAATGACTTTCCCAGTTTAATTTATAACCTTTACCTTAACCTCTACAGCCTGTATTAGACCACTTCTGGACGCAGGCCTCATCCTGATAAGTGCTTTTATTGGCGTTTATCATAAGGAGGGTAATGCTTATAATCCCCACGCAGGGCATGCGGGTTGGGGATTGCAGTTTGGTGGTATAATTGTTCTGCAGGGGGCGCTGCTGCCCGCTCCCCGGTGGATATCAGTCTTACGACACCCGCGGGAAGAGTTGGGGTGGTGCAAATTCTAAACCAGCACCACACAGCTTTAATTGATAAAGTGATCTAGAATGACATGGCTTTTGGCACCTACTACTTTTGCACTACAGTACAAATAATCTACAGGGTGATTTTTTTCTTTCCTCCTTCATCGGTGTAGCTACAGAAAAATTGTCTTATGATGTCTCAGTCTCATAGAACTAAAAAAAAATTGAAATAAAAAAAATATTTGATGGTCATCAAATATTTTTTTATTTCAACAAGGACACAAAAACAACTAGTTTGCTGTTTTCTAGTTCATCTCTCTGCTATTTAGCATAGAAAGGATTATTCTCTATAATTTTTGGAAAAAAAAATCATTTACATTCACATACAGTTAGCAAAATGGCAATTATCACATTAACTTTTTGATAACATTTTATACATAAACTTTTTGATGCCATTCGATCCTGTTGTATGTCTGTATAATGAGGGGTTTAAGATGTGCATTTAAAAAAAAAGTTAGTTCCATATTCGATCGATAAATGTGCCTGAATTGGCAATTAGAGTTTAACAATGTCAAATGAAGGCAAACCAACTTTTTTAAGTTTCTAGTTTGTGTTGCCAATTTAGTACATTTTTTTGTTGTTATTGCTTTCCATTCATTTGATTTAAACTCAAATTGCCAATCGACGGTCCTGTCATTGATCGAGATATTGTACCTACCTACTAATGTTTTTCTTCATAAAAATGCCAATCGAAAACCCCTTATTATCAAAAACTTCTAAAGGAACAAGGTGACTGGAAGGTTGGAGAACTAAAAAAAATTAGAAATCAAGCTGCTAACGCAGCCAACCTGCCTACGAAAAGAAACTTTTTACAAAAAAAAACACCCAGCGGAAGATCGTAAAGTGACGTTATAAATATTTTAACACGTTTTACCTACTGTATCGCGGATATGCGATACCACTTTCATATTTCTCTTCATTGATGACCACAATATTCTAAGAAATTTTACGAACTTGCAACTCGCGATATTAGAAATGACAAATAAACTCGACGTATCATTTCGGATGAGATAAATCCACGACTGATGATAATACCGAGCAGCTACTCCGAATAACCATATCGACTAATACATGTCATGCTGAAACGAATTGACGATGACAAAGCCTAGATCGTCTGAGAAAAGTATCCTACGAACGATCCGATATCATTTGAATCGGTTATCTTGACAGCTCTTTCATTTGTTTTGAATAAGTATATCGCTCTTGATTTGCGGAGTAGACTCAATGATCAATGTAAAATAATAAAGACTCAAAACAGAGATAAGATCGATCAATCATGATGAAACAAATAGTACAAAGATAATTTTGGAATATTACCAAGTTTCAGATAGCGATAAGAAGTGCATGCGAAATGATTTTTTTGTTTGTATTTCAATATACCTATTAACACGTTTTTTTATCACGGAGGTATAAAATAAAACCGCGCGAAGTGTTCCATTATCTATTTTTTATTAAAGATTTTTTACCCACACGGTATGTAGAGTTGGTAAAGAAACAGACCAGTCTTGTATGAACTAGCCTGAATCCAGAGTTGATCATCATCTAGATGGACCGTGGACCAACCCGTTCACTGCCCAGCGTCAGCGGTGCGACCAGCAGAGGCGCATTCTACCTGGGCATGGGTGTGCGTGCATGTCCGTCATGGTCAATGAGATGGTTAAAATAATCCAAAGTTAGAATCAAGTTACTGATGATTGTTGGTCATAGAATGGGTAATTTCTAAGAAATCAATCAACGGTTTTCATTTTCGCTTTGACATCCCCGTGCAGGAAGACGCGGGTTCGAGTTCCGTCGAAAACGAAAATCTTTGGGATCTTATTTTATTTCTTAGTTACTGATGATCTAGAGACGACTGCACGATTGCATGCCAAATATTTGTACCCAATATCGTGAATTGGTCACACTTGATAAATTTTCACGAAATATCGTTTGAAATGTCTACTCGTTCGTGATTATACTGACCAAGTGTCCTTATTTCTGTGTCACGAAAGTTTTGGCACGCAACTAGTCAATTCGTAGCTGGCTAACCGATTCAAATCTAGCAAATTGGTAATTAAATTGTTAACTGGTTTGCTGAACTGTCTCTTTCAAATCTTGGCTTTTTAAACGACTTATTTTGCATAGATGGGTAGTTTTCCTCAATCGTTTGATTTTATTTGATTTTACCTTGTTCTACCTGTATCTCTATAAATAATGTATGTATAGGTTGATGAGCTGTGTGGTGCTGGCTTAGAACAGCAGACAGGCAGCAGCACCCCCTGCAGAAATACTCCACCACCAAACTACGTTCCCCAACCCCCATATCCAGCGTGGGGTTATGGACATTACCCTCCATGAGATAAACGCCAACAAGGCGGTTATCAGGGAGAGACCTGCGTCCAGGAGTGGACCAATACAGGCTGTTGAAGTTAAGTTTGAGAAGAGGATGATATTTTATACATATATCTTGCATTCCCGTTTACTGACCTTTACTTTGAAATCAGGTCTAGGTTATGTTTAATACAGTCCCTAATAATCTTAGTGACATTATTTAGTACCGTATGTAATAAGCACAGTATTATAACTGCTATAATTCGATTCATTGTGCAGCGAACGAAACTGATAAACTTAAATAAGAGCAACTGCGCAAATGTCAAATATGAGTCCTCACAGCAGTAGGTATCAGAATCCACGGTTTATCTCAAATGTCAGGAGACAGCTCAAGGTCCTGTATAATCTTGGCATGAGATGAAAGAGTGCAGGGTACTTAGACTAGATAGATCTGGCACATAGCAAAAGGGAAACAATGTATATCTTTCTCTTACCAACATTTACTTGATATGATCGTGTTTTGTTTTGACTTGATTCAATTCAATTGGTTCATTGGGTGTATTCTCAGTTTGTATTCTCAGATAATGTGTTTCTATTATTAAGATGGAAAAAAAACTAAGAAATGAATCAGTTTAACGTGTGCCAGAGAATAGACCGAGTTGTATATTCCAAGGTAAATAAATGTGTTTGCACAGTTAATATTTACTTTAAAATTTCACGCGATTGTGGCCAAGACCATGATTTTGATGAAGTCATGCATTGTGACGCGTGTCGCGATAAGGGTTATAGAGAAAGTGTTTAAAAGATAAGTGTTTTTAAGTTTTGTAACTAACATGTTACTATGCAGACTAAAATATATCTAGAAAAATCTAACCACAAAATAGCAGGTAACTAAACATACTTAATAATAAAAAGTAAATGTTAATTGAACACGGAAGTAACAAACATAACCGCACATGCAAAAACGTGAGTAACAAAACAACAAAGCATTCCCATACTTTCAAACTACACAATGTTTTTATTGCACAAAAAAATAGAGGCCCAAAAACAAATCCTTGCGAGACACCTGCCCTTTCGAATGCACGGGTACAGTATAAACGTTTTTGATACAGGTATACGAGTCCCCCACGGGTATGCGATGACCTTTGCCGTCTGGGACTGGTTGAACCACATGCTTCTGATGGTTAGTAGCCTCAAAAGGCAGACGTCAGTCTACCGAATGCGAGGGCATTGTTCGTAAACTTATAACATACATAAACATGAACTTTTTCATTGATATGTTGTGTTCTCGCTGTAATTATGTTATTCTTTTTAATTGCTAAGAAAGTGCGTTTTTATGGCAATACATTAAGTTTTGAATTCATTGTTAGTTTCGTAACAGAGGCCGGTTTTATGTTCTTTTACGGAGTATGTGATAAATAGCAAAGAATATATCAAATTAAACATGTTCGAAAATTTTGATTATTATAGTAATTCAGTGATTCATATTTATAAAAAAATGAACTACAGGTACATTCAATGCACCGTGATTGCAGTTTGGTATGTGTTTTGAAAGTAGATTTCGATGACGTCACCTCTCATAGATTAATGATTGTCATGAATATGCAATAAGGTCGTTGAGCTGGTAGACAAGCTTCATTATCCCCAACAAAAGCCTCACCGCCGAGTCGAAATATATCTGAGACAGACTTGAAGACGATTTTTTTGTCTCTTAACGCAAGTCTGAGAGAGCAATAACCTCTTTAATGTTTATTTACAATATGTTTCTTGATTTCTCTTTGAATTTAAGTAGCGATATTGATACAGATGATTCGTATGTCTTTTGAAATATTGGTTACACTTTCACTACGTTTTCTCCCAAGAAATCCGAGCAAAAATGTAGCATGTTTCGCTTCAGCTTTATTAAAATGAATGATGATAGCTATTTCCTCTGAATAATGAGTGGAGAGCTAATAATTTCTTTGGTACCCAGATGTGGATATTTTAAAGTTTTTATGTAAGTTATTCTTCTATTGAGGATTTTATATTGTTTTCATGTTCTCAGTCGCGATTTAATTTCAGATAGTTGATATTATTGTCGTTTTACTGTTTCGCGTCATTTACGAGTCGTCCAATTAAGGTAAGTTGTTTTGACCGTCTACATTTTTACTGCGTTCGTTTACTTTCGCTTTATTTGCATTCCAAATGTCTTGGGTTTATCTTTTTGTTTTTATAAGGTTGTAAATTACAGGTTTATTTTTAGAGCGTGATCTCAGTTAGTATCTTTATCGCTTTTGCAAGTTCCCGCTTCTATTGTTAGGCTCGAATCGAAGTAATTATTAGTTTCGTTAACAATAGCTACCTGGGCTTGAATTCGCACAATGAGATTACTTAACTTAACTTACATTATTTGGCGATTGTTCGAAACCAGTGTCTTAATTAGTCGTGTTACCGGCACAAGATTAATTACAATCGTGTTCTGTTTGGTTCCGTACTGGAGGTCACTTCGGTTTTGTAAGATACGACAATCTCGTCTGAGTCATCTTTGATTGTACCTACTTGCAAGCAACAGTACTTTTAGCAACTCGGTTCCTAGCGCGAAATATTTTTCTGAAAGTGATAAGTGCGCTAACAGGAATTCTCCAATAAACCCGCTAGAAACCAGTTTACGAAACCCGTGTGCACACATCCATGAGATGTGGCAATTGCCCTCATGATGGCATCGGCTGTTCGCAACACATCAAACACAGTAACGAGGTAAAAGGCGGATAATTACAGAGCCGGCTATGCACCATATCCAGCTCGCCTAAGCCACAACAATAAACAGAAACAGCACAGCTTGCACGTCACTACGGAGCACAGGCATCATCAGTAGGCACAAACCAAGCACTCACCGTTAGTGCTAAAATACTCAGCATCCTTATCCACCAGATCATGCTGGAAGCCGTAAGCGGGCAGCCATGCATGAGAGCCTGGCGGCTCAGGCCAGTCCGATATGTGGACCTCCTCCATTTCGACATGAACACAACACTGCACTCCACAAGCTACACTTTAAGCACGATCATGCACGGGCTACCTCTTCGTTCGTCCATTAGGTGGTCATTTAGGGCGATAACGGTCGGGTGTGCGGCCGGTTGGGCGCCTTTCACTGAAAATGGACGCGCGCGCGCGGCGGGGAGCGGCGAAGTACTGGCGCGCGGGCAGCGTGCGTTGCGCGATCTCTCCGCGCGCGGGCAAAAACACCGGCTCCACTCCTCCGGGCCTTTACCCCAACAACGGAAATCGAAGCGCCAAAGATCGTCGCCTTTTGGAGACGATCGCTCACGCAAAATGGTAGATGCAATCCAGACATGTCAGCGTATCGAATTCCTGCTATTCCTTAGCAGTTTTTGTTTTGCTTTGCTCCAGACGCAGACGGCGCTAAAATTAAATTATCTTCCCTTCCTCCGTCTCGCCGAATCTACCGCCCCAGGGCGTTGTAGCAGATAAAACAGAACAATCTCATTTATTATTCGTGAGGTTTTATGGCGTTAATCGTCATACGGATCACGATTACCCTTCTTACGTGCTGTTACCACACTTTCAAAGTTGGAGAAAGTCGAGCAGCTCGTATAAACAATGACTGACATTTGTCGCGACTCGGTTTATCTCTGAATAAGAAAATGACTGTATGTAATTAACTTGTGCTTATTGTTCATGTGTGATGGTTTTAGACGAATCTCAACTTAGAAGCACTTCTATGACAGATTTCTTTTAAGAAAAGTAGCCCTTGAAGACCATCACGTTTATTTAACAAACATTAGGTATTTTATTGATAAATAAAATCACAATCGAATGAAAGAATCAAATTGGAACCAGTTTTTACAATTAAAGCAATTAAGCTAACTGCACTTACAAAAAATCAAAAATCTATTTAATAAACCCTTCAATCATTTTAATCTATTTATACTTACTTCTATGTAGATTATTTGCGACAGTCTGCAGTTAGCTTAATTTTTTTAATTGATTCCTTATTTGTTTTATTTAATTATCTTGGGTAGTAAGGTTAAATATTTATGATCAGGACGGTGACCTCTGCCTTTGGCACCAAAATCCCTACAGAAAAGTTTTGAATCCAAACAAATTTTAAAGATATTCTTGAGGCCAAACTGGAACTTTGTCGGCGTTAATATACCATTGAATAGCCCTGCATTCTGTTAGCGAAGTCGCAGTAGCTTATACAAGGAGAGTAATTTATTTCCACTTCTGGATCCATTATGAAGACAGGACTCGTTTCCGCGTACCCTCATACAAGGTGTCTGTTTGATGTCATACATTTACATTTACTTTGCGCAAAACTTTACTTTTTGGCTCTGATATCACTTCACGCAAGTATTGAAATCAATAAAAATCCACGTTCCCGCCCTCCACTAAAAAAGGCTTTGTAAAAATATTGATGACGAATGATTTGTGGGAAAATTGGTGGAAGGAAATAAATAATAATAATAATAAATAATCCTGGACAATTCACACAGCATTATCTAGCCGCAAGCTAAGTAGAGCTACACACTTCATAGATTGATTTTTTTTATCATACATAGAAAACATCCAGAACGCCCTGAACAGATAATATCTGCAGATCGTAAAAATATTTGTCCCGAGGTGGGAATCGAACCCGCAAACCTCCTGCGTTGCAGGCGGACTTTCGCTCGCTGCGCCACAGAAGTCGTCAAACAATATGGAAAAAAAAATGGAAATGAACTCCGTCATTTGATGTGTAAAACAACATCAAATTTTAAGAGAGAATAAGTGTGTTATAATTTTTTTTTCAATTGTACCACCAACTGTTAAAACACACACCAATCAATAATAAAAAGAACGTCAAGTTTTAAATGCTTGTGGACAGCTAATTAAAGGACATTTAAACATTTTGTAGAGTAAGCAAGGACGAACACGCCAGCAATTTAAAAAAATATTTTAGAAAAATACAATTCAGTATTCAGTATTCAGTATTCAGTATTTATTGCATTCATACAATCAGGTCTTAGTGATAAGGTGAGTTTAAGTTAAGATCACAGTATGTACCCATTTTGGGTGTTGCAATTCTAACACTTTAACGAACTTATATACTTTTTACTTAATCTTTAATTGACCAATAAAATTAAAATCTAATCATTTAATTAGAACTAATATTTACAATTGAAATAATTGAGGTAACTGCAAACTCTTGCTAACAAACTACAGGTAGCTCAACTTAATTAAAAGGGAAGGTCCTTTGTGGAGCACATAAAATATTAAATTGCATAAAACATAACCCTCCTAGCGCAGTCGGGTAAAAATAATTGTTTTTATTTATACAACACCCTGTATATCCTGTTGTCAAGAACTGCAATATACTAAGAACATGTAACACAAGTATCGACCGAGCGATTATAACAACACTTCGTAAAAGTTAATGTTAAAATAATGGATTTGCGTTGCATGCAGAACTTCCCGTTAGAAATGGCGTAGTAAAAAATAAACACAGTATCACAACTATTTTAATTTTAATTTTCTGATAACTGATTTTACCTTTACGCTGTGTGGTACTGGCTTAGAGTTTGCACCACCCCTATTCTTTCCGTGGTTGTCGTAAGAGGCGACTAAGGGATATATCGGGGGGTTGGCAGCAGCGCCCCCTTCAATGACAAACACAAGAGGAAAACTGGAATTTATTTTATGCATTTCCAGTTTTCCCCCTCGCCAATTTTCTGCGTTCCAGTTTTCCCCCTTAT
Source organism: Eupithecia tripunctaria (assembly GCA_955876795.1). Lineage (NCBI taxonomy): Eukaryota > Metazoa > Arthropoda > Insecta > Lepidoptera > Geometridae > Eupithecia > Eupithecia tripunctaria. The sequence goes on from OY041600.1 coordinate 3,904,341, forward strand.
TAGGAGAATGAATCCAAATAGAAGTAATAAAAACCACAGTAGTTATTAGATTAAATCGTCAGCAACAACTCAACGGCATTTTGTAATTGGACAAGAACTTTGACCTTTCTGTGAAAATAAAAGTAAATGCCTTATTGTTAGCTTTATTACACCGAGTTACGAAATAAAGAAATTAACATGTTACGAATGAACTTTAGCTCTGAAGTCTGACCGAGAATAATTTGATGATTTCTATTTTTTACATACAGTTTTACTTCTGAATTACGTAAGCGCTTACTTACGTGTTTATAATAATTATTCAGGAAGACTTATTATTATTTATTTTATAACCAATTTCGAAAAAAGGAGGGGCGTCTATGTTCAGCTGTAGGTATGTATGGTTAGATCCACAAAGATCCACCAAAATGGTTCTTTGTAATGCATTTTACTGGATCAGGGGTTTTATTTTTAGTTAGTCTATTTCACCGTCAATTATAGACGGATTTTGATTTATTTGCGCTATGGTATAGATAATAATACCGAAGTGATCTCGAACTTTTATTCCCGTGGGTTGAGTATTTGTCTCGCAAAACTCAAAAACAGTGTAAAATTAGAAAACAAACGCCAACAAGGCGTTTATCAGGGGAGGCCTGCGTCCAGCAGAGGACCAATACAGTCTGTTGAGGTTGATGTTGAGGCATGCAACATGATATCACGGAGCAAATTTTATTAACCCGTACAATCTTTGTAGTCAATTCATCAGGTAAAGTTCGAGACAGTTCCCTCTCCGAGTGAATCGGAAACGATTTCAAAAAGAAACAAACCATTATGCACTCTTGTACCTACCTACATCGCCATTATCTTGCGTTTCACATTCCCACGCATTACACACATACGACTAGGCACACTACCGATTTGTATTAATGCTACTGTTGGGAAAATGTAGAGAATGATGTAGAGTTACCCTTCTGCGTACCAAATATCAATAATCAGTCGTTTCTTTTTTGGAAACTCTTCTTTTTTCACATTCAAGATATCCACAGACAGTGTGTAAGTGTCCAGATAGTATAATGGCTGTACGTAAGATGAGTTTCATCAAAAAATACGAAAGGATTTATGTTATTCCTCTCCGATGATTGGATCGACGACGAGTGGTGATTCCTTCGATGATGAATAATGTAGCATTCTAATAATGGAATAATGTTATAAATCGGTATAGAAGTTATATATAGTAGTAGTTTTTGAGTTTATTTGTGACAAACATACAAAAACACAATTTTAGTATGTTAATTCCTTTCATTTATTCAATGCCTTTCTATCGGTTCCCGTAACATTATAAACAAAACTGATTTATACGTCCTTGTACAGACGGAAAAATAATAATCCAGCGAATCAATTTAACTAAACAGTTTAATCTTCCCTAGCCAAGCGGCCACGTGATTGGCGGGGATCCAGAATCAAACAAAGTGGTACCATGATGGTATGTTTCCAAACATTTGGACGTGCCTGGCCGGAGCTTTCCTAGGTCGTTAAAATGCACCGAATACCTGCCTGATTAGGGTCTTAATTAAAATAGCAAAAGCAAACTGAGCAAGGGCTTATTGTGGTCTGCTTCTGGTGGTTGATTTATAGCTGGTCTGTTATAGCAGACTGTTATAGAATACCTTTCGGAGAATGCTCACTGGAACTATTTATATATGCCTAGATCTACCATCCCCCTTCCACTCCAGGACAAGCAGACGCATAGCGCAATACCATCCCTACTTGGTGGAAACACTCGTACCACAGATAACAGAAACTAAGAAACTAACTAAACTAAATCTCTGGGACTCGTACCATCCACTCGCACTAATCGGTTTTCCTCCACCTTCATCATTCGTGCCGCTGGCAACACTGGGCTTTGGAACCAGCTCTCTGCTGCATTTTTTCCGGTCAATCAGGGTGTCTTGAAAATAAGATTGAAAAGGTCTCTTCCAGGCGTTCGTGTTACATCTTCGGCCACATCGTCACTTGCCATCATTGTTGTCAAACGAAGGTAGAGCACCATAGAGTTAATATGGTACCTATGAACTAAAAAGAAGTGAAGTATGGTTTTTTGTTAATCGGTATGTAAGGTTTTCATATACTAGCAATGCCTCGCGGTTTCACCCGCGTAGTCCCCGTTCCGTGAGAATTCCAGGATAAAACTATGTAACTCCCGGAAAAGTAAGCTTTAATGGTGAAATATATTTTTTTAATCCGGTTGTTTCGGGGCCTCTTCCTTGCAAAGTAACAAACAATCAAATCTTTCCTCTTTATAATATTAGTATAGATTGTCATCAGAACTTGCTTGGAACTGCGTGCCAAATTTCAGATCAATCCGTCAACAGGAAGCCCCATAAATCAGTTCCCGTAGAATAGGCGTGCGAAGCCGCGGGGCGCAGCTAGTATTATATAAATAGGTATTATTCTAGAGAAGTTTGACTCGGCAGTTCGAAAGTTATCGCAGTATTGTTTGAATAATAAATAATGAATAAAATATCTTGAATCACGTAAAACTTAATTATATTATATAAGTTACTTGCTGCGCCTGCTGTTCCTGTGAAAACGGTAAAAGGTGATTTTCATCCCACGGGAACTGATTTATGGGATACAAAGTAAAGCCTATTACCGGATCATAATTACCTGTATGCAAAATTTCAGGCCGGTCCGTCCAGTAGTTTTGGCGTGAAGAGGTAACAAACATCCATCCATCCATCCATACATCCACACATCCATACAAACTTTCGCATTTATAATATTAGTGTGATGTGATCATGTGATACATATTATAACACGTAGGAACTTGGGAACTCTAGTCACTATGTAGAGTACGGTAAATTTCCATGCCATAGAGCTTACTTAGATTACACCACTATGGTAGGTACTTAAAAATATGCAGTTACCTGCTACCTACCTGCCTTAAGTAGGTTTTCGTCCTTTTTATCGTTCTCTCATTTCTGCATTCTTGTAAGATTAGCCTAGAAAATGAAACCACAATCGCTTTGTGGCGACCACAACCTAGGAAACAATAAAATGTCTAGATTTAGATGATTAGGGCTTTATTGGATGGGTTTGTTGCGTGACCAATAAGTAACTACAGTTAGTTTGTTCTTTTATTTACTTTTATTATCATCATCCACATTCGGATTAGGTATAATATCTAGACCAAATTATTTTAGTACTAGCTGCGCCCCGCGGCTTAGCACGCGTTGTTCTTATGGAAACGTTTAAAGGTGATTTTTATCCCAAGGGGACAGATTTACGAGATAAAAAGTAGCATAGGTCTTATATATTAGAATTACCTGTATGCAAAATTTCAGCCAGATCCGTTCAGTAGTTTTGGCGTGAAGAGGTAACAAACATCAATCCATCCATCCATACATCCATACAAACTTTCGCATTTATAATACTAGTGTGATTTTTCTCTATATCGCCCCTGAAGTTAGATAGAGCATTTTTTAAATGATTAAGGTTTCATCCTAGCATATACTCTTACAACCTGGGAAGTTATTCTCTTTATCTTTTCGTAAACAAAATCATTAGCACGTTATTTAATTACCCGTAAACTAGCTAATGTGAAACTACCAATTTGTTTTGTTGATAAGAACAGTCAAATATAACCAATCAACTAAGAACTTCTAACAACTAAGATTCTACTTGGAATGTCATTTGAAGAAAATCTTTGTTTACATAACATCACATCATTCTATTACTGCAATAATAATTGAGGTTGTTTTTAAAACTATAAACCGACTTATGTGTGGTTTTTTCATGAATGCCACTGTCAGAACTGGACCAAATGCGATCACCCAGTCAAAAGTTCTGACACAGAAATCCATGAAAAACTATAAAAATTGAAGTCGGTTAACAGTTTTTTAAATCAAAATTAATTATTTGAAAGAAGGATGTGGACGGTTTAAAAGAAGGATTATCCTAAATGACAGAAACGCACTAAAACTAAAATTATTAAAAAAAACAGTGGATCGGGTTGAATGTGTTTCTACATTGTCTTAATAAGTTTATCCGATAAACAAAGAGGATGAAAACAGCCGCACATGCTAGTTTAAAGTTACCTTTTGTACGAAATAAAGTATAATCAATCAGTACGTGCAACTGCGACAATAACAAACCCAGATCATTTCCCAATTGATTGCCCAATCCTTTCCCCCACGGACGAGCGGACAATGACTGACTTGCATTGTTGCACAGATTTTTAGGTCAAGGCTCAGATTACGTCAGTACAGACGAATCACCGACCTACAAACAGGCTTCAGGGCAGTTTTACAGTTAATTGGATCTCAGGCGGGTCAGTGCTTTGCTGGCATAGTTTCCTGAAGCATCACGTTACTTCTAATGTGGATTGAGTTTGATTGAGAAGGTACTCGTATAGGTATAGTTTTATAAAAATAAATTATAATTTGTAAGGGGCTTTAGCAAAAAGTTAAATTTTATTAGAATATTAAGAGTGAGCAATAACGCCCCTACGAAATCTATTTCGAGCGGGATCACAAGATATGGTTTTCTCGCGAGTGAGATGTACAGAGTAGAGACGTTTGAATTTCCTATGCGCTAAAACTGTTTTTACCTAATTACATGTTAGTGAAACAACCAATCGAAAAATTAAAAGACAAAACTAAAGATATACTTCTAGGTTTCCTAGCAAAACAAAAACCAAAGAAAAATAGTGTGCCGTTCCTACTGCTGACTAAGCATCAAAATATCTGGTCAAAACCATAGGTTATACAAATCTGTCGCTGGAAACAGTCTCTAGTTGTGATCATGAGTTCTCGTTCTCTCTGTACATCGAGAGAACTCTCTGATATACAATGTTTAAAATGATACCTAAACCTTTTCTCTGCAGTATAAATATAGCTGGATAGGAGATAAAGATAAAGATAAAGATAAAGATAGTTTATTTGCTTGAACACAATGTAGGTTACACAGATGTTAATATTATTTAAGTTTCAATTATGTTCTACTAAGACTAGCATGCAAATGTTACAGTAGATAAGTTAAAATGTATTATGTATTCTAACTATGACGTATAATGGAATTTGAGACAATGTCAAAAATAATAATAGTAAACAGGCGCAATTGTAATTATTAAAAGGTGATGTCAAAATTTATCCGTCAAAAAGTCGTTAATATTATAATAGCATTTCTTAATTAATAATTGTTTTAATTGACACCTAAATTTATTGTCATCGAGATCTTTTAATGATTTTGGTATTTTATTATAAATTTTACGTGACATACTGACTACACTTTTTTGTAGGAAAGCTGTTTTAGTATTTGGTATTTGGAGTTTACTGTTATCACGTCTATTTCTTACTACAAAATCAGACTTGCGTAGGAAAAGATGGGGATGCTTTCTTACAAATAGTGCCATTTCAAATATATATAACGACGGAAGCGTTAGTATATTGTGCTCAATGAACAAAGGTCTGCAACTGTCGGTAACGTCCAGGTTAAACATTGATCTAACACATCTTTTTTGTCTTTTAAATATAAAGTCTTTATAATATAATAGGAGTCTCTACTCATAACCATATGTTCCCTCTATAGAAAGAGATCTCTCTGATATACATAATTTAATAGCAAATAATATAGTACTTAGGTACTTAAAACTTTTCTCTGTAGTTAAAATTAATTTTAATTTCTTGTCACGTTTTCATCTGTGCTACTGTTATCTTCTATCGAAATATTATTTGTTCGTCACAGCATTGTTTTGAGTTTATCAGGCAGCTGTCGCCAGATAAAGGTGAAAGTGGCTTGAAAGGGATCTTCTGGCAAATCCTTTCTCTTTCAAAAGGGGATTAGAAACTGTTAAGCGGTTTTGATCTTTAAAATGGTATTAGGTTTATGCTTTCAAAGAATTTTTACACAATGACCCAGAAACTTGCGAGAAAATCGAAAGTTAATTAAAGTTTTCCAAATGAATGTAAAACGCAATGAAACGAAACAAACCGCCCCGTTTTAGTAGGGCTTCAGTAGTCTTGCTCTGAAGTTAGTGAAGTGTATACAACCATGGTGTCAATTCAGATGCTACCAAAACTATACTAACTATATTTAACTAATTTGACATCAGTGTGTCTACCATAAGTTTTGACAATCTATACTCGCTAGCGACTGTAGTTAAAAAATGTATGGAAACTTCTAAAGCGCCTCTAGCGGATAGTTGGGTACTAAAATGCGCTGTGGATAACTATATGCGTATTTACGTAACTACTGTAGTAACGTCAGGCGATTTAACTGTGACAACTCATGGTAGATATACAGGACTAAAAATGTCGCCATGTCATAACGATCAAAATAATATGGCATAATTTTTAGTCCTGTGAAATTAGTTTTATCTAGTTTTGGCTACACCTGAATAGACACCAATATCACATAACGCTGATGTTTATAATGCGAAAGTTTTGATGGGTGGGTCAATGGATGGATTTATATAACTTTTTTACGCCTACACTATTGAACGGATCGGACTGAAATTTTGCATAATTTTGAACAGGCCTCTGAAATAGAAAGAAAATATAAATCATGCCGGATATATTATAATATTTTTATTTATTTTATAAATAATGCCGGGTAATCTACATAGCATCATCTAGCCCCAAAAGCTAAGCAGAGCTTGTGTTATGGGAACTTAGATGACTGATAATCGTAATAGAATACGATACAATAAATATTTTTATGTATTTATACATTAAAAACACCCGGAATAAATGTTTGCAGGTCGTACAAACATTTGTCTCAAGGTAGGAATCGAACGAACCTCCTGCGTCGCTGGCGGAACTTCGCCCGCAGCGCCACATCAGTCGTCATAGGCAAATTTTTAAGCTGATTATTGGGAAAACAAAGAACACGCAACACATATACAACAATTATAACATCTGTAATCTGTGTTACGAACAATAACATCTGTAGTCTATCAGCCGACCTAGCACGGGATTGTTATCTAGGGTAGAATAGAAAAAAATGATATTATGCGATGTCAAACATTGCGTAAATTTTATTGAAGTTGAAGGAATAAATTTCAATCATTTTACGCATTCGATGACAAAGTGATTTTTGTCTATTCTACCCTAGACAACAATCCCCGTGCTAGGCCTACAGAACAAGAAAGTTTTCAAAGAAAGTCGGTACACGTGCGAAGCCATGGGCAGAAACTAGTTAACATATGAAAACCGTCATTGATGATACAGCCCTGGGTAGGTATCCATTACTCTTGAAGGAATCTTGCACTTTTCTGGTTGCCATTTAGGGCTGGGATTATGAAAGTGGATCAGTTTCCCCGTTTTCCGTTACATCGAGTTCTACTGCATATGGAAACCTTACGACATAACACGAATATCACGTATGATATATGTTTTTCTTTTGATATCTATAGGTCCGGTTAATAACGCGACCAGAATACACCACTACGATTCTTCTTCATTATACCTCGTCCACTGCTGAACATAGCTCGTATAAGTCCACTGCTGAACATAGGCTAGGCCACCCATAGATGACGCCGCCACCCGAAAATTACTGTAAACTGTAAATTAATAATTTGACGACATCTGTGGCGTGGTGGTCGAAACTCTGCATGCGATGCAGGAGGTTGCGAGTTCTATTCCCGCCTCGGGACAAAGATTTGTATGATCTGCAAATATTTTTGTAGGATTTTCTGGTAAATTTTTATGCATGATAAAAATATCTATTATGTACATATAACTATCAGTTATCTAGTAGCTACCTATAATACAAGCTCTGCTTAGCTTGGGGCTAGATAACGCTGTGTGTGTGAATAGTTCAGAATCATCAAAAAAATGGGGTTATTATAATCTTCTCCCAACTATATAAATATATATAATTTGCGAGAAGTTTCGTCTCGCCCATTATTTCCGCCGGCTATGGGTCCAAGCGGCACTACGAAAAATGACTAGCGTCATTTTGCCCATAGAGGAACATTTTCACAATACATTGCTGGTTTTGAAAAATGAATATTATTATGAACGACGTTAAAGTTAATTTTATTTGCAAAATTGTAATCGGCGAGTATCCATGTATGTATGTTTTGCTGGTTTTCTTTGTAATAAGTAAACATTCTACAGATAGGTCAAGATACATATCAATATCAGTCGGAAGAGTCACCAAGACGCTGACAAAAAATTTAAAATGGGTTGCAAATTATTATCTACCAATCTCGCGACGGGAAGGGAACCCGCTATACATTAATGTATTGTGTCCTGAGTTTCATTTGTCCACACTTTGCTCACTGGCGCCAAGTAAAATAAAAACCCGGTGGAGATAAAACCTCAGATAAAACCAATCCATCTTCGAATAACAATACCTACTTACAAGATTAATTTTGGTTCTACTTACAAATGTGCAATATCTTATCAATTTCTTGATAGCAAGATAATCATCACACTTAAATTATAAATGCGAAAGTTTGGATGGATGTTTTTTACCTCTCCATACCAAAACTACTATACAGATCAGGCTGAAATTTTGCATACAAGTAACTCTGGAATCAAACATCAAAATAAAAAACGCAACTAAATTTTGCATATTGAGATCTGCCCAGGAAGAAATCATAGATTATTTTTTATCCAATCAGTTTCAGATCAAATATGACTTACGGTGCTATGCTAAGACATGGCGTCTCACTAAGGAAGCTGTAAATAAAATCAGCGTTGCGCAGAGAGCCATGGAACGGTCCATGCTCGGTATTACAATCTTAGACCCGTATTATGAAAGCTTGCTCAGTCTTCAATCTCTGCTTGATAAACGCTTTTCTAAAGTATAAATTTTGCTCAAGCATAGCTTGATGACTGAGCAAGCTTTCATAATAAGGGCCATAGACCGAGTCGCGGCGAAAGGCATAAGTATAGAGTTGCCTATGCTCAGCAGTGGGTCGTAAATTGGTGATGATGATGATGATGATGATGAAATCAGTTTCCATGGGATAGAAAACGTTTCAAAAGATATATCGTATGCGTAGCCGCGGGCAGAAACTAGTAATCGATATATCGCTGCATCATAGCTATTTATATCGATGTGCTCGTTCGATAGCGTGTCGTTAATATATTGGATCCCTGTGCAGATTGTGAGGGGGATTAAATAAAATAAGGTTAGTGATCCTCAATTGAGGTCTGATATTGAAACAAAGTAAGTTTCTACGTTATGTAATCGGTCTAGACTTTAGATTAAATAATAGGGATAATTTGAAAACATAACGACCTCTGTGTAAGCCAAAACTGCAGGTAGGTATTTTTGTCAAAACGTATTTGCTGTTTTTTTATTGATGATGTGCAACCGTTTTGCTACCAACTCACTTTAAAAAAGTGAAGATGGAGGACGCATATTCAGCAGGAACTTGTTGACTACATTTGAAGACTCCAAGATTTTACTTTAATGGGAAAATAGACGCAGGAAGTTCATTCCACTCATTGGCTGTGGATATTTAGAAAGTAGAGCAGCCAGCTCTTCTGAGATGTTGAACGATTTTTTTCATTGCACTGCGGTTGTTTGGTAGTGATCGATATTGAGTGGTGGGACTGGCACTTAATTTCTAAGTTTTGTTTCTATCATTACTGTGCAATTAAGAATTTTCTATCTATCTCCCTAGTTGTACTGCTTACGCATTGCCCATACTGCGAACTCAGACCATCAAAAAAAGAGTTATTTTTTTGTTCGTCTGAGACTGCGAAATAACTCCGCGTGATTATTCCTACAGGAATCTCTTTGCAAGATGCACATAATGAATGAATACTACAAACATATTTCTTGAAATACGTTAATTTGTTCCCTTGTTACACAATCTACATTTTTTCCGCTTATAATACATAATATATTTCGTCAAAGGCCTGACGACTAAAAATTCTTCGTCATTTAGATTATCAGTAGATATTGGACGCTTATTTTTTTCTTTAGTCGATTAAAAACAAAAAATGCTGAAGATGTGGACAGCTAAAGTTTCGTGTGACGTCACAGCTAACTAAAAAGTACCACACCTGTTAGTTAGCCGTGACGTTACTAGCCCACACTCTTTGACGCGCTTTTTATGTTTGACAAAAGAAAATATCTAATAAATATCCAATATCTTCTGATAGTCTAACTGACAAACTAACTGTTTTTTTAAATCTACTGTGTGTTGCAAAAGCAAATAACTATCTACATCATTGATTTATTAAAAACGAAGATGAGGTACTGGTTGCTCGAAAGTGGCAACCTCAAATTGTGTAAAATTGTGTTCTCTCACATCAGACACCGTCTGACCGGCGGCACGGGCGGTCGTGATTCGCGTGAAATATTGTTGTCTCAGTCTCACTTCGGTCCTAGATACGTCTTTCCGTCTTTGTTCTTCTTTGTATTGCACAGGACTGGATATATAACTGTGAGCGTATGTGTTTGCGTGTAGTTGTAACACATGCCAATTTTTGAGTTAGCGCTGGGAGAACGTAACCTATCTTCCCTTTTTAAATCAATGATCTAAGTAAATAAAAAAATTTAAGCTTTCGCGATTTGTTGACATAATTTAATGATTACCACGAATATGATTACATTATTATTTATTGATTGCCCCGTGACCACGATCGCTGTAATGCGGTAGAAACGAAGGGGAATAAAAACAAAGGTACGCGATAAATACCCGATAAATAATCATTAAACTATCTACATATCTTATCTAAATAATTATCGTCACTTTTTCTTTGTAAGCTACGGGCGTGTAGCAACCCTAGGTGAATAATCGGTATCAAAGACAATGGCTTTTATTCGTGTTGCAATAATGGGTAAGACGAATTGAATGCAGCTTTTGACCTCAAAATACGGCTAACGGATTAGGCGTAGCAGTGCTATACGTATTGAAGGTTGCTAGCACGCGGCTTAGATTATTATTATGATTTTTTTGAAAAAACTAAAAACTGACTTCAAATTTATACTTGCACGCCAGTAATGGCAAAACATGTAGGTCACATAATTAATTAATATTTTAACATAATGGCAAATAAATGATTCTTCTTAGTTTCAAACTTTTTTTTAAGTTTTGTTGGATAAATACTTAAATCAGTAGTAGGTAATATAATTTTTCCTGTGTTTGTATGTATTAATATTTCATTATTTTGTTCTAGCTGTCCTCTAAACAACTGCAAAAGAATCATCCAAATCGGTTCATAAATGACGGAGAAATCGATGGTCATAAAAAACATAGATGCAGCCGAACATAGACCCTCTCATTTTTTCAAAGTCGGTTAAAAAGGGGCATGTTTATTTTAATACACGAGTTTAAGTCGTCATTATTTCTATGCATCGATTTTATGAACCGTCGAGAGTAGTTGAAAGCCAGTAATTTTATAAAATGCGATCCTTGGAAATCGCCACTTCTTTGGTTTAAAGTAATTAATAGTTTATACCTTTACCTATGTACCTATTGTCTTTATAGTGGCAAACTGAAGACGGGCGCTATGGCAGACATTAGGGCCTTTGTCCAGCTGTAGACTAATATTGGTTGTTGATAATGATGATGACTATGTAGTACAACTTTCTGGGTTGTTGGTACTCATCGCAGCAAGATGGCGGCTCAATCCGCCATAAAATATTGTTTTTTCTACGACTTCAATTATATAGTTTTTTCATGGACCCCATTGTCAGGACTGGACCAAATTGAAATGGGACCATACGGGAAGCACCAGCTTTCAAATAAAAAAAGAATAACGAAACTCAGACTCCCCCAGTCAAAAACTCTGAGGTAACAAACATGAAAAAAATATACAGTCAAATTTAGAACTTCCTCCTTCTTTGAAGTCGGTTAAAAAGAAATATATTTATATGAGGACCTCTTTAGTATCTTAGAATAAAAGTAAAGATTACTACGGTAAAATAATATTATCCAAACTCCCCTTTTCCTCATCTTCTCCTCCCTACCTTTTTCTCCTTTACCTCAATTCAGTAACTCTACATACATGTAATTAGTGACTAACTCAAATGTTGCAGGCTTCGTGTTCCGATTTGTTTAGATTCACTTCACATAATTGATTAGTTTTATTTTAATGTTATTATTTTTTGTTTGTTTGCCCTGTATAAGTTACATTTAATCGCTACCGATAAAACTACTTTTGTAAACAGGCTTCCCGCGACACAGGCTTGCCTCGTGCGGGGGCCGCCAGTAATGTGTACCTATCTTAAGTAATATGGCAAATAAATCATTTTGTTATTTTTTTGTATTTGTATTTGTATGTCCATCGTTATTTCCAACTACAACTGTACCTATTCTGAAACTGGCAAAAACTTATTTCAAACTAATCTGAACTTTCTCTGACCGTTGCAGCGCGGTGTGGTTTCAAAGGCGGAAACATTACATCAGCGGATCGCTTGCAGCCGTCCCGGGTCACTGAAGATCCTCAATGGGCTGGAGCCAGGTAAGTGGAACAGCTGGATAGCATTCGATTGGAATTAGTGTCTACCATGAGTAGTCATTGTCACAGTCAAATCGCCTGACTTACTACAGTAATTACGCAAAAAGACATAAAGTTATCCACTGCGCATTTTAGTACCCTATTATCCGCTAAAGGCGCTTTAGAAATTTCCGTACATTTTTTTAAATACAGTCGCTAGCGAGTTTAGATTGTGAAAACTCATGGTATACAGACTGATCTCTTTTACTCCAGATGCAGCGGTGTAGTTTCAAAGGCGGAAACATTAGGTAGAGACCACAGTGCGTTACATCAGCGGAACGCTTGCAACCGTCCCGGGTCACTGGCGATCCACAATGGGCTGGAGCCAGGTAAGTGGAACAGCTGGATGGATAGCATTCGATTGGAATTGAACTCTGTGTGTCTACGATAAGAAGTCACTTCTTCCGCTAGTGAACAAAAAATTGAAGCGAATTAGAGTCAATTGCACCTTATTTCTAACTTGATAGTAATTACTATTTATCAAGCTGTTTATATAGTAAAAATTTGACTTGTCTAAGTGCTTATTTTGTAAGTCTAAAGAAATCGACAGCAACCTGGGTCTGTACAAGACAGTGAATAACTTCTAGACCTTCGTGATACATCTTTGACCACATCGTCACTTTCCATCAGGTAAGATTGTGGACAAATGCTACAGTCAATAAAAAAAAATCTAATCCATCGCCCGGGTGGATAACATTCCACTGCTTCCACACGAATCCACTAAGCTCATTTCTATTCCACTCTAATTCTCTAAGCTCCATTAGCACGGGTGGATTAGTAACTGTAAAACGGTATACTGTAACTTAGCCAATAGGAGTCAGTTGAGCGACCTGTAGATTGTATGCAACAGTCAGCAGTTAGCTTTTCTTTAATTGTAAATACTAACCAAGTTAGTGCTAATTTATTTCTTAAGGTATTATTGTTTTGCAATTTACTTTCTCAATAAAGATGTACTTGCCATGGGATAATGGGATAATATCAGCTTGAGTCAGCTATAAAGCGCTTCACGTTTCACTTTGATTGCTTCATCACATCACCGACCGTCATCAGATGATCACTTTATCACCATCAAAAATCTAGGGTATCACTCCGAATCTTTCGCTGGGTATGCTGTTTTATTCAATGTTTTTTTCAATACCTTATTCAAAAAGAAAATTACAATCCAATAATATAGAAAAAAAATAGTACTGAGGGTTTTATTTATTAATTTAATTACCATTCTCTTGGTCATAACATCTCCATGGAGATGAATTTTACAAACAAAATATTTTTCTCAAAATATGTGACAATTGGCGGTCTTATCGCTCAAAAGTGATCTCTGCCGACCATGCAGTTTGTCAACCGTGGAGTTAATTCATAGTTCATACTGTCATTGCATTCTTCAACACGAAATTTCGTGTTTCGTTGGCCAACTGGTGTAGGCCACTATAATAAACCGAATGAGAGTACCTATTTACACAAAAAACGAAACAATAGGCCTTCAGATTAGATGATAATAATAACTATGCATGATAGTTATAGTTATATTCTGCAGTGATAGTTATTTATGAAGTTTCAAAGCAAAAAGTGACATTTAGCTAAAACAGATGAATAGGGTGCCTGTCTGTAGATATAATCTCAGGCATTTCTACACTCTCATGCCGAGGAAAGTTATTTCCCATCTACTGAGCTAATTGGCACTTGTTAGACGACAAGACAAAGCAATATATTATCACGCCAATTACCACTTTATGCAGGTCGAAGCGGATTGCAAATAGCGTTAAAGTTTTTAATTAGAAGTTTACAGAAATCATTGAAATGTTGGCAAATATTCATGGCCTACTCAGGTATCAAAAATAAAACTACTGTGAAATTATTTCCTGTTTTAAATTGGATTTAGTAGAAAAAAACGACAGTGAAATTGATTTCCGGTCTTAAAATTATTGTTATGACTTAAATTATTGATACAACTACGAACGTAACATTAGAAGAACACAACATCATATTGAACATCATACTTATTTTTTTTTTAGTTTTTTGTAGACAACTGTAAAAATTTTGGTTTTGGTCTGTAAAAACTTTGCTAGAATTTTTTCATTAAAATTATATTTTATTAAATGGTAATTTCATGGTTTATTTTATTATATTTAATGGTTACGAATTTTTAAATGTTGGGTTGGATTTTCTGTAAAAAAAATTGACGGCAATCCTCCTATTCTGAAATACTGAAAATCCAACCCAAAAACTATTAATAGTATTATCTCTTCAAATCACAAAATTAAATCTGCTTCCCAATTGCCAAGCGCAGAAAACCCATCACTGGTTGAAGAAAGCATGTTCAAATGATCGGTTACGAATGGTTACGATCCGTTCCGTAGGGATAATAACTATTGTAAGCTTATCACAACTTTCCACCGTAAATACCTCATACTGTTTCCGAGGCACAAAATGCTTCACACATTTACTTAACAAATGTAGTATTGAGAAGTTTATGTTATGTATTGCAACCAATCTTTTACAGCACGCGACACGCTCCGGTTTCGACATATTCGTATGTATAGAAAAAGCTCTTCTGGAAACGTAGAGTTTTCCGTATGCACGTCCTTGTATCTGGGGCGCGCGCCGTTCTCTTTCATCAGTTATTCATCAGGTGTCGCACCGCCAAGACTGGGCAGTGAATGCGTTAAGGTACAGTGTTTGCTTCTAACTCTTCACATTTTTTTATTTCGTCAAGTTTGATCCAAGAACGAGCTCTCCCTTCCGTTCTTTTGTTTTAAGATAGAGTCTGTCATATATTTAGTAGCTTCTACAGTCAGCAATGAGAATTTTATCGAACTATCTAAGAGCGCCTATGTTATGTATGAAGAGCTAATGTGAAAACAGTATAGAGAGTATGTATAATGTATGTAATTGTAGGTGAAATGGTAGCGGCCACAATGGCCATTGTTGTATGCTCCCGCGGACGGAAGACCTCCTGCATTGTCTGGGCGCCTGGTAACCGAGGTGTGGCGTGCGCTTTTTGTGTGAGGTTCTCTGATGAACAGATTATGGAAATTTCATACCTAGCCGTTATGATTCATGATTACAATATACTTGTAAACGTAAATGATGAATTTGTTGATAAAGCAAAAATAAATTCTAAACTTAAGAAGGAATTCCAAACATTGCCCATTACCATGTTAACTGTTACAGAAAATTACAATCAAATAATATAAATAAATTAGTAGAAGTATTATGGATTGAAACAATTGATCTAACTGCAGACTGTTGCAAACAAACTACCGGATTCAAAGCTTTTAATTATTATGGTTTACGTAATTTCTAAGAATTCAAATTTTATCGTAAAAAAAATCGACTTAGACGGGACTTGAACTCTCGTCCTCCCCGCAGTGGTGTAGTGGTTATCGCATCCCAGTACTAACGAAATATAGAAAATATAGAGTTAGCTCAACTGATCCATATCAATACCAGTCCAAAGCGTCCCCAAGACGATTGTTTATTGTTTATTAAGTAACTGACACGATTTTACCAAACCAATTACATTAGTTACTTACTTATGACTATAACACAAAAATTATAATTATCAAACAAATTAAAATTAATATCAATAGATGTATAATATTAAACATTAAAAATTAAAAATCAAACAACTCATCATATAAATTAATTAAAAGAATTAAAATGATATTAACTAAACAAACCAAGCATCCTTTCATTCATCACTCTCGCAAAACCTCAGGCATACTAACATAAAACTCTTCCATTCATCTGCGAATACATCACAGTCTGGATTCCGGTCCAGAAGTCTGTTAAGGGCGGCGAGGGTTTTTTTTTTTTTTTTTTAATCAGAAATAGTCCTTCGTTTGACCGCAATCTCACAATTCTCACATGATGGAAAGCGAAGATGCGGCCGACGATGTATCACGAAAGTCTAGAAGATGGCTACTCCGGACCACATTCCGAAACACAACACTTTTCATCACATCGTTGCTTCACGGACTGGCCCAGTCCGGAGGGTGGTGACAAGCCACGGCCGAAGCCTACCACCAGAGGGTATCGCTCTTAGCACCACCCAGAGGACACGTGTAGGGTATCAGAGGGTCAACACCTACGGACGTGAGCGATACTGTCCCCCAGGGTGCGAGGCAGTGGATGACTGCATTGCCCCGCTGTACGGCATGCTAATGTGTGATGTGCGTGATACGCTGCGGCAGATACTCAACACACTCCTCCAACCCGCGGAGTCGTTTCGAAAACATTCTATCATCAATCCGAGGCGAAATCAAAATAGCGTTTTATAGATTCGTCGGAATCGAATCCGAATCCGAGGTTTTTCGGAAACGAATCGAATGAATTGAAATACCCCTGCTGGTCTCGGGTCATGCTTAGCTTAAATAAAGTTGATCTAGTAAGTATATTTCCATCAGTATTATCATGAAAGGCGAAGAAAAAGCTGTCACCATGACTTGATCTGATAGGTACTATAACGGCTGGGAGAAATAAATAGGGAAACCGTTGTACAAGTAAGAAAGTACAATCCTATGCTACCTTTTTAACAGACTTCAAAAGAAGGTTCTCAATTCGACTGTAAGATTTTCTTGTATGTTTGTTTTTAGATTCTAGCTTTCGACATCCGAGCGTGCAGATGTGGTCGCAATGAAACCTTAAAAAGAGAAAAAGGTGATATTTGGTTCGAACCAAATATCACCTTCAAAGGTTCAACTTACTCTGGACCGGATGCGGCCGAGGCTTTCGCGAGCTACTTTGCCAGTGTCTTCTTGCCAGAAGTCCCCCAACTAGATGCTGCTAGTGCCAGTTCTGATGATGCAACAGCCAACGCTAATGATATCGACATTATGAGAGTCACACGCGAAGACGTCATCTCGGGTATCAAGAGACTTAAGCCTTGTAGCGCAGTGGGACCGGACAACTTGCCCTCTGCAATCGTCAAGAACGCGGGAAAGCTACTGTGCGATCCATTATGTCACATCTTCAACTTGGGACTCAAGTCTGAAGCCTATCCACCACAATGGAAGGTTTCCAGGGTAACTCCAATTCCCAAAAGTTCCAACAAGTCCCTAGTTAGTTACCAAATAAATCACGAATCAATAAACAGAGCCACCACCATGAGAGACTTGGGTGTCACATTCGACCGAAAGCTCACATTTCATGACCACATTCGTTCCTTGGCCAAAGAGTCGTTCAGGCGTCTCGGGTTCGTCCTTAGAAATGCCCGTGACTTCGAAAGCGATCACGTTGTTCGCCTTGTTTTCTCGGCACTTGTTAGGAGCAAATTGGAGAGCAGCGCATGTGTGTGGAACCCGCATGAGGTTACTTACACTCTCATGCTTGAGAAGGTGCAGAAAAAGTTCTTGCGATTCCTCTACAAGCGATGCTTTGGATACTATCCTTACCTTTATCCCACCAAGTTCTTGATGGGATGCTTAGGCTATAACTCTCTAGAGGTGCGGCGTGGTTATGACCAAATAGTCATAGTCTGCAAGATCCTCCACGGAAAAATTGACGCTTCGGATCTGAGTGACGAGCTGTGTCGACTCTACGTCCCAAACAATTACTGCCGGGCTCGGAAACATAGGTTGTTGGCCGTGCCGCAGTCTCGTACGGCGGCGCGGTCCATGTCACCCATCCCTCGCGTACTCAACGCACTCAACGCTCTCCTGGACGACAGCCCCGATGTTGACTTGTTCGCTGATAGATGGACCAAACTATTGAATGATTGTTTTTTATTTTGTGAACGTCATAATTAATTAATTTTTTATCTGCGTGTTTATTATTATAAATTTTACTGACATTTCATATTATATTATGACGATTGTAAGTACAAAACTTTTAGTGTAATTCTGTTTTCTTTCTAAAATTAATTATGTAAGTTAAATTTTCATCTGCGTGTTTATTTATATTATTTTACTGACATTCCATATTATGACAATTGTATGTACAAAACTTTTATTTAGTAATTCTGTTATCTTTTAATTAATGGAATTGGTTTCTTACAACCGTTTTAATTTAAATAAATAATAAAAATAAAAAGGAGTCTCTTTATGTCTCAGTACATTTTCTGATACCGAGTAATCAGAAAAGGCACTAATATGGCCAATCTCTGACACCGACAATGAAAAGTCCGACTCGCACTAGCCCGGTTTCATTTTCACACGAACGGTTCCCCTGCCTGCGCATGCACATACCAAACACGAGCGGTGCATTGATCTCGTCGATCGGATCGTGTGTCGATCCTCTGTATTGTGTCACATGATCCGTGACTTACGAGGATGACATTAAAACGGAATGTTAATGCTTTCGGGTAATTTTATTTGCATCACGAAGGTATTGAGGATTGATCAAGTAAACTTAAACTCAAACTCAAAAATGCTTTATTTCCATAAATACAATAAATGTACACTTAGAAAAGGTCAAATCATATAGTAGGTATCGGTGATCATTTTAAGCAGACAACAATAGCCTCTAAGTACCCTATAAAAAGGTTCTGAAAATTGAGTTTGTTACTTCACTTACATGGTTTTCTCATAGATGCCATTGCCAGAACTGGACCAAATTGAAATGGCACCGCCTTAGCCTACCGCCTAATCAGAAAATTCACCTCATCTCACCTCAACAGCGTGTATTCGTCCACTGCTGGACGCAGGTCTCCCCCTGATAAGCGTCTTATTGGCGACCATTATATCCTTCATCTATCTACATTACTGTTCTTTATCTATGAGTCTGTTACATATGATTTCAGAATATTAAACATAATAATGAACGTAACAATAGGCAGCACAATGATCTATCTATACATGCATTCAAAATTAGTTGTCGCATCTGACGTTGTTTATCAAAATTTAGATTTAGAGGCATCGATCAAAAATTTCGCGGCCTCCCGTAGATACATAGAACGATTTTTTTTCGCTTCGGATCAAACCTTACCGTACAACGTCGCCCATAATTTTATAATTTTCTTATATCTTTTTGATTAACATTTTATCGAAGAATTCACTTCCTTGATCTATCTTTATTACCGAACAACGTGGCTTTTATTTTAATTTTACTCTAATATTACGGACATTGGCGAAATTATGTCAACCCAGACGTAGACGCCTTTTTAGAAGAAAAAAAAGTGGAGTAGAATTTATTTTATATTGAAGGTAGGTAGGTAGGTAACTGAAAATAATAAAACTGCATTTTTACAGGAACACTTTATTATATTTCAATCGGCGAAATTTTTGTTCGATGTTTTGAGGTAAATGTTTGGTTCTCTCAGCGAGTTTAAATTGCCATAGATAGACATAAAATCATGTACTAGGTACCTACTATGTTATGTATGTAATTCCCATAAATATACTTAGGATCCTCTCGACATTAAACTAGTTAGTGCATACATAAAGAACATATATATTTTATTCATATTAATTTTCAGGCAATTGAGAAACGTTTCAGATTTAAGTAAGTAGGTACCTAATTTAAAGAAAAGAGAGCAGCCTTCGTTTCAAAGATTGTAGGTATTGTAGTAGAGTAGCCTACCAAATTGGAACATAATATTCCAAAGATTGTGTCAGCCTACGTTCCGAAATACTTACTCACCAAGAATTTTAATTTAGAAAGAACTGAATATTATCTTTATTGACAAATAAAATAACAATCAAATAATATAAATAAATTAGAACTAGTATTAACAATTGAGATATCTGTAGACTGTTGCAAACAATCTACAGAAAACGTATCCAAGACGCTGCTGGCTGCGGTACCCAGCGTATAGCAATGCTGATGCGCTGCGCCAGATACTCACCAGCTCTCGGGTCATTTAACAAGCCTAGTTAGTTTTAAAAAGGATCATTTGTTTTTAGATGGTCTAAGTTCTTAGTCATTGATTTATTCTACGAATTTTCCACCGTCAACTAATATCATCCTATTAAAATATATGTATGTAATTGATTTTGTTTTAAAAAATTGTAAACCGACTTCAATTATTAATTGTTTTTCATGGATTCCATGGCCAGAACTGGACCAAATTAAAATAGGTAGTCGAGAAGCACCAGCTCTAAAAAAATAATCATGAAAATCGTACCACCCAGTCAAAAGTTCTGAGGTAACAAACATATTTTTTTAAACTATAAACCCACTTTTGTTTTAAAAAGCTATAAACCCACTTTAATTATTTATAGTTTTACATGAATTTTCACGGATCTCGTTGTCAACACTGAACCAAATAAAAATGGGACAGGAAGCACAGCTTTCATATAAAAAAAGAAAATCGGACCACCCAGTCAAAAATACTGAGGAAATAAAAAAAAATAAAAAAATACTGTCGAATTGAGAGCTTCCTCCTTTTTTTGAATTCGGTTAAAAATATGGCATTCACATCCCTAGTTTTTATCTCTTTCACCACAACACAACGATCCTACTCTTATCGTTATCACCTCGCGTGAGGCACCGGTTTTCCTCGTTACGTCACTTCAGAGCCTGTTGCAGCCTACTTACCCAACTTGGACCTACTTAGAGGCTGTGCACTCATCTTTAGCCTCTTGGATGATGTAACTAACTAGTGTTTGCGAAGTTATTATTAAGTACTATTTATTTATTAAAAAAAACAATATCACATTTTGGTTAGTAGTGCCTATGTTAGGTTTATAGACACAGAGTTCTCATCTGGCTCAATAAGAGGTAAGTATATTAATTAAAGTAGGTACTTATAAACTAAACTTTATTATGTTCCAAAGCCCTACAAAAACATCATGCAATCTAATGAGCAAGCAATGCTTATGGACAGGTAAACTAAACTTTATTATGTCTATGCTATCCACGGGAACTGATTTATGGAATAAAAAGTAGCCTATTTATTATATATATATTCCAGGCCTAGAACGACCTTTATGCAAATTTTACAATCTCAGCAATCGGGCTGAACTCTCTTTCGGGCGGGCTCTTTCACGCAAAAACTACTAAACGGATCGCCGTCGTCCAGTAGTTTTTGCGTGAAAGAGCAACAAACATAGAAACATGTTTACAAACTTTCGCGTTTATAATATGAGTAGGATTCATGGGGTTCAAGTACTAGGACGGAAGGCAGTTTTGATAAAAACATGGCAGATAAAGTGCAGATTAACTTTTATTATAAGTTGTTCGATTTCGAAATCTCTTTTCATCCCTAGAAGCCGCGGGGCGCAGCTAGTAATTTATAAAAACGAAAGTAATTCTGTCTGTCTGTATGTTAACTTTTCACGACTAAACAGATCTTTATTAAATTTGGCAGGAGGGGAGAAGAAGCAGGTATTAAATATTAGTCAAATCGCCCGTCTTGTGCATATCTGGCTACAGTGGCAACCCTACGGCAGAGTGCATGCGCATACCTTTGCAAACTCAATTGCAGCGATTGAGGTATATTGAGGTTAATAGTATTAGTATCCGCATTTGATTAGTCGTGGTTTTACTATATTCCGTTCTAGAATTAAGGATATTTTAAGTAAACAAAGACATTGTAGAAAAACTATAATAAAAATAGAAAACAGCACGGTCAATGTACACCGCTAAAACTGAAATCAAATTTTTTATACAATGCAAAATAATTGCACAAGCGCTTTGCATACGCAGGAGAATTTTTTGTCTGGAATGAATGAAATTATAAATGAACGCTGCCAAGTCCAATATTTTTTAGGAATGTCTGAGATTTGATTCGGTTTTATCAATTTCGTTAAGATATGTAAATTTTTCACCAATATTTATTTGGTTTTATAATCCCTTGTGTACAAATAATATCTAGGATTCTAGATACGAGTACCTCTAGTTGTTTGCTTTGCACAATGCAATAGAGGCCTAATGCACTGCTTCCTACTACTGCAGCTTTTTGTACTAATGCAGCTTTTTGTTGTCAGAGTGGGCTGAGTGGTGTGGATGTACCATAACCTTTACCATAATGTGCCTTGAAATAAATGATTATTATTGCATTATAACCTTTTGTTTACGAAACTAAATTGACAGCACTAAAGAGGATGCCGTCCCAAATATCATAGTGCTTTATTTTCTTTAGACTTTACAGGACTTTTGGACACATCAGAAGTTCACACGAGGCCCGGTCGGGCCGCGGATGAAGAAAGAAGTGAAGTGAATTTAAATTGTAAATATAACTAATTTTCCAAAGAAATTGTATTTCTTCACGAGCTAAACCGCAAAGTATTAAGGGAATTCTGGGGACATTATGAGAGTTAGACAATCAGAGAATTAGAAAAAGACAGGCTATAGGTACAATTCAGGATATTAGATATTATAGACAGAACCCGTGCAATGTAATGCCTCTGATGATGATGACATACTAATATTATAAATGCGAAAGTTTGTATGGATGTATGGATGGATGTTTGTTGCCTCTTCACGCCAAAACTACTGCACGGATCGGGTTGTAATTGCATACAGGTAATTATAATACTGGAATCAAACATAGGCTACTTTTCATCCCATGAATAATTTCCCGTGGGATAAAAATCACCTTTAACGTCTCCATACGAAAAACGCGTGCGAAGCCGCGGGGCGCAGCTAGTATTAAATTCTACACGAGCTAAGTAAACCGGAAAGAATTAAGGGAATTCTGGAGACATCAAGACAATTAGACGAAATAGACAGGCTGGGCATTCAGGAAATTAGATCTTATAGACCGAACCCTTGTGAATGCCTCAGATGATGACGATATAAATAAATAAAAGAATGGATGGGTCCAACTTCCAACAGTTGTTTGACATCAGCAACCATTGCAACCATTACAGAACAAAAGGGCTATAAAGCTGCTAATTGCTCCGAGATGGTATCAAATCGTATTGGGAGCGGAACGTCACTCGCTATCGGAATGAAATCGAGAAACGCCGGCTTTTAATTGTTTTAGCCTATTTGGGAACAAATTATCGCAATTTGAGCGCACAAATAATATCAAAATTTGAGCAAAGAGTCTTTATCCAGCAATATTTATTTCATTATTAAATTATTATGTTTTTCCCAAAGACATAATAATGAAATAATTAATGCTGGACAATACACACAGCATCGTCTAGCCCCAACCTAAGCAGAGCTTGTGTTATGGGTACTAGATAACTGATATATTAATACAATACACTACATAGATGATTATTTTTGTTAGACATAGAAAATATCCAGAAAGCCCTTGAACAACTATCTGCAAAAATGACACCGGGGTGTGATACGCACCGAGGGATTATTATTTCTGTTTTATCATTTTTTTGCAGAAGTTACTGTTTATAATCGACCAGAAGAGAACTGCCAAGGTTCTGAAACTTCTAGCTTACCTAGAAATCTGTTACGTTTTGATCTATGAGACGTGTATAAAAACATCGCCACCTTCACCGTGAGAAGTTGTCGAGATTATAGACAATCGTGTCTGACTTTTCGTGATAACATATCACATGCAGTATGGGCTTTGTAAACATTTGTAGACCTTAAAACCTCTGATATAAGGCTTAAATTGACTCTCCGAATGGATAACAAACTTGACATTTGAAACAGAAACATGAGGGGGATAAATGTGTGGTGTGACTTGAATATTCATTAAGTTGTAGAGAAAAATACGTTAGTACTCTACCTAACTATTATTTATGTTGGTACTTTGGTAGAAACTAGGGGCGTTCTGGTCACGATGTTTACTTATTAGAGGAATGGACGTGGACATGGACATAAAAAAATCCATGATTAGAGGGTTTATTTAGGGTCTTGAACTTAGAAACTAACATTCGGCGTGAAATTCTATAAAAGGTAGTCTATTAAAATAATAAAAATAAAATTGGCAACTTTTTTTTCCTTCGTCTTTTCCGTTCTTCTGCCCAGCAGAGCTCCCGGCTTTATTTTTGTATTATCAATTTATCACATGTTCAGCTTTTCAGTAGTAACGTATCTACGTTAATAGCCAAAGATCAAGTCTATCTAGACTTGATCTTTGGCTATTCTTAATCAGAATTCACTAACGTTTATTTCTTTAGGCTTACATATATTATTCACATAGACATAGACAACACATTTTAACTAAGTATAAATTGTTATCGGGATCTATGGATCAAGTTGCCCATAAACACGAACCTTGGTCCTGCGCCTGACCTCTCCCCGGTCGTTTCGGTCTGCCGTCTCAACGGATTATGAGAGTGAGGGAAAAGAGAGTGCATCACCGGGTCAGTCTGAAAACCAGCGCTGTTTTGCACCCTGGTGCAAAACAGCATAAAGCTGAGACTGATCCGTTTTGGCTCACCTCGGCAGCACTGACACTCCAACTTAGTAAGAGTAGGTAGATTAGGTATAAGTTTTTTATATTTTACTTTAAGATTACTTATATTGTCTCCTAACTTAAGTCTAGTTCTAGTTTTTTTTTCTGTGTTTTTTTATACCTACCTATTTTCAATCTGTGTGTTCTGTGCTGTCCTTGTGTGCTAAATAAAAACTTCTATCTGTCTATGTGTTTGCGCACTGCGCACACACTTGTGCACAACAAACGTTGTCGAAATTCGGCTAGGAGGAAATCATCATTAATATGCATAATAAAGCGTTAATTGATTGAATGAAATGCTTTCGAAATATTTGATTATAAGCTTTGAATCAAAATTCTGCAGCACCTATAGATGTTTGAAAATTATCGCAAAAACAACCAAATTTCCACCCTTCCGCAATGCAAATATAGATATTCAGTCGCGCCATAAACAAACAAAAAGCATCCGTCTGTCAGACTGTCTGAGCCGTTTATTCTCGGTTCCTGCTAATAAGTAGGAACTGACCGAATGAGTCAATCCGAGGCAGTCATGCTTGTTGTGGTTTACGCTTTCTGTGTTTTATCTATAATATAATAATGAATCCCTAAATGTGTTGGTAAGCGCATAACCCAATAACGCCTGGACCAATTTGGCCATTTCTTTTTTTTAAATGTTTGTTGAAGTTTACGGATGGTTTTTACGGCGAGAAAAATTCTAATAATTGCCGGGAAAACTCCCTAACACCTTCATGGCCCAAGACGCAGGTGCCAGTCTCTATCTGCGTGGAGATGCGGCGCGCCCCTGCGGGTCGCACCGCAGAGCTGGGCAGTGAATGCATTAAACGTGTCCATAGGAACAACGCGTGCGAAGTCGCGGGTCACAGCTAGTTTGATTTAAAAAGGTAAAAGTCTTAATAATTATTATCACATTTCTATGGTTTGCAATAAATGTGTGTGTAATATGGCCTAATGGCCGTTTTTCCATAAGCCGGTGCCGGTGAAGCAAAAATGTATGAAAAAGTACGGCTCGTTTTTCTACCTACTCTGCACTTACTCTTTGCGTCTTAACCTCTTTTATTAACATTCTTCAAAAAAGGAGGTTCTCAATTCCACTGTTTTTGGCATCGAGTATATAAACTCTATGGTTTTTGGTTACCTCAGAACTTTTTACAGCTTTTTTTTATTTTGAAAGGTGGTGCTTCCCGTGTGGTCCCATTTAAATTTGGTACAGTTCTGACAATAGCATCCATGAGAAAGCCATAAAATTTACCTAAGTCGGTTTATAGTTTTTAGGGTTACGTACCTCGACCCTTACCATACCCTTACCATACCTAAGTCGGTTTATAGTTTTTAGGGTTACGTACCTCGACCCTTACCATACCCTTACCATACCTAAGTCGGTTTATAGTTTTTAGGGTTACGTACCTGGACCCATTATAGGATCACTTTGTTGTCCGTCAGTCCGTCTGTCTGTCTGTCATGTCATGACCCCTTTTCTTAGGAACGCATGGTATCAAGCTGGAATTTGTATCAAATACTCAAGTCTACTGTACTTTGGAGTTGTGAAAAAATCAAGGCCAATTAGCCGGTTTATTTTTAACCCTATACTTGGCGTTGTGCACATATGGATAAACAAACCCAATTATTAAATATTAAAACAAACAAGAAAGAAATAAAATTATTTATATACACTACAAATAAAATAATATAAAAGACTACTTAGTAGGTAACACGAACAACCACACAGTGAAGACAAGCTGTGAAGATTATTACCCCTCTATTACCTACATAACACCATAATGTTCTCTGCCGTCACTTTCAGTAATTGTGATTATCAAAACTAAATCAGCAATTATTACTAAGTTGATGCACGAAATCGTGACAAGGGTGCCAGGCCAACAATAGTTCATAGAATAGGTGTAACAGGGCCACTTTCACTACAGACAGATGCTTCGATTGCAAGTAGTTAATCTATAATTCATTTTAGTTATGTAATTCCGACATTATTAACTTTTACAACATCCATTCTCTATTAGATAATCTTGATTGAATAGCGCCTTATTATTTACTTACGTAGAATATCAAGCAATAAAATCACGATTTAACGATGGATTGTCACGTAATAAATAGTACCTAGGTAGTGAGGGTATATTATTCAAAAATAATCGGACAATTAAGAGCTTCGTCAATTAACTTAGAGGTATGAAAACTTCTGTCAATAAGTCAATTAAAATTTGATAAAAATGTACGGTTCGCCAAATCTTTACCAATTTTATCTTCGTATTCTTGCCATAGTTTGTTCGAGGAGAGTGTAGTTTTATGTCATTGGGACTATGAAGTCTCATCCTTTGAAATATGGTTTTTTAGTGAAAGTTATTTTAAAGTAGTTTATGAATCAATACGCAATCACATCACATCACATCACACTAATAATTAATAACACACTAATATTATAAAGGCGAAAGTTTGTATGGATGAATGGATGTATGGATTATATCAGTATGGATCCGTTCAGTAGTTTTGGCGTGAAGAGGTAACAAACATCCATCCATACCTCCATACAAATTTTCGCATTTATATGATATTAGTATAATAGGTTTAAGAAATATTCATAATTTTGGTTTCACTATAAATTTTGTTGGTTCAAATTAGATAATCATAAAACTTTTTAAGCTTTCGCGATTTGTTAACATAATTAAATGATTATTTATCGGGGATTTATCGCGTACCTTTGTTTTTATTTCCCCTACGTTTCTACCGCATTACAGCGATCGTGGTCACGGGGCGACTGAATGTAATTGGAGTTACAGCCGAGAATTGACGGCAGTATCCACGACTACCCTCAATTCGTCTTCAGAATCAGGAATGTCCAAGTTCACACTACGACACAACACTAACGGCATAGTACTTTAGGGTCATGTAGCTCAATCCAGTGGTTGCTACCTGAGTCTAGCAGGTGTTCCGCTATCGCCGACCTGTTCATTTGCCTATTCTTGACTGCTGCTATGTGCTCTTTCACCCGTTCGGCAATGGTTCTTTTAGTTTGCCTAGAGCGGCCACAGCTACAGTCAACCTTGTAGACGCCTGGCATTTGAAGAGGTATGACATCCTTTGGTGTTCGTAGTTGCTGAGCAACTTTTGTGTGGGGGGTGAGAACCGACTTTATTGAGAACCTTTTCAGGATAGAAACGTAGGGGAAATAAAAACAAAGGTACGCAAAGGTAGCCTCCTAATTAATTGATTTTGAGCTATTTGTCGGATGTAGTGGTCAATATGCGGTCGGTATCGGACAGCGCGCTGTAAATCGGCATTGGTCGTAATTTCTCAGAGATTAAAACTGTCATCGCATCGCTCAATGGGAGAGAATTTTGATTTTAGTTTATGTAAGTGCGGTTTCCATGTCCATAATTAGACTTTAGTACTTTTCCTGGTTAACTCTATTTATTGTTAAGTTATCGGCAAAAACTGCGAAACTTTTAGATTTTTATAGTGAGTGTTTTGATAGATGTTTATAGTGAGTAAATTACTTTGAAACCATTTATGTAGTAGGTCTAAATCGTGTTGTGCGAATGCTAAGACCGTGTCTATTGACTTTCCATAATACAACAGACTGGTGTCATCAGCGTACAAAGTTGCACCACCCTTTAACCCTATTTCATGCATGCTAATTAATGTATACTAGAAATAATAAGGAACCTAATATTTTACCCTGGGGCACACCGTATGTAACATTTCTTGTTTGACTCTGAAATTGACCTATTCTTACTTAAGACTATAATTTTTTTATAGTACCTATATTGTGCGCAGCCCCAGTGATACCAATTTAATTTAGTGTGGCTAACGGTAACATATGCCTTCTTCAGGTCTATAAATACTTTAAAACTTAAATCTATCGGTTAAATCAATACCTAATAGCTACATAGAACACTTTTGGACTGAGGAGTTCTTCCAGGGTAATTCAGTTTAATTCAATGCATGTATTAATATATTATATTCTAACTATCACACTCATATTATAAATACGAAAGTTTGGATGTTTAGATATATGAATGGATGTTTGTTACCTCTTAAGGCTCATAAGGGAGGGATAGAAAACTCCCAACACAATTTCCATAGAAACAACGCGTGCAACTTTTAGTACGGGTGTATGTTTCCTCTTGAATCGCTCCATCTATGAAAAAAATCGCATAAAAATCAGCAGCGTAGTTTTAAAGATCTAAGCATACAGACAGATAGCGAGACAGATAGCGGGAAGCGACTTTGTTTTATACTATGTAGTTATAATTAATTCATAAAATTGTATAGTAAAAAGTCTGTTTATTGGCAAGTAAAATGTGTTCCCTCCACATCGCATTGCAGGTAGCTATGGTCGATTAACCCGAGCGAGAAAATGAAATAACGTAGACGTATATTAAGTCAATGTTTCTCAATTTTTTTTAGGAAATATAATAGATATGAGCATTTTTGGATTTGTAGAAATAGTAAGGGTATGAATATTTTATTAAATAAACATAGCAATGAACTAAATAACATTTTATTCATAATTGAGTTCCGTTAGTTTTAACACCGCACCGGTAACACACTGCTATTGACATAAGTCAGACTGAGAAATAACACTACTCAGCAGCTGTTTTATCTTAGCAGACCATTATGAATAAGGGGGGGTAAATTATTATTCGTAGTCCGTGGCTTGAAAGTTTGTGCTGTAAACAACCTTGTTTATGGTTTGTTATTGTTAATTATTTTACTCGGGTGAAAAGGGTATAGTTACTTCGAAGGGGGCTATGCTCTATGAACCATGACTTTTTACGGGCAATTGCTCTTCACGCATATATGGATCCATAAGGAAGGGTTTCCTACAAACTTCTAAAAAATAGGTAGGTACAGTCGATATTCAAATTATTGAAGAGTCAGCCTTCCAAAGACTGTTTTGAAGGGGGTAGGTACTAAATATTCGTAAAGAGGTAGGTGTAATGTATATGTTATAGGTAGGTACCTACGCGTATTTGTAAATTAACAATGCATTCTTCACAATTTTGGGGCATTGGCCATTCCTACTAACTTATATCACTTTAATTTCTCGACCAAGACATAACCCGTAACTCGTAAGCTTACCTATTCTGGAAGGACTGATGTCATGCGTTCATCATTATAACTGTAAATTCAAGAAACATATCGGTGACACTAATCGCGATAAGCAACACAACGGTAAAATCTTCCTGAATAAGCCTGACGACTCTACCAAAGATCTTTTCCAACGAGGCTTAAACCCGCATAAATTCCCACAAGTCTAACATTAAATATGTAACTCTTAGGAAAAAACCACTATCCTTACACGTAAACCACCCTTCGCGTGCAAAGCAAAGCCAGGCGACTTCCGTTCACACGGCTTTCGCGAGGGTGTGCGACCTTCGTGTAGAGGTCAACCACACAGCTGACTGCTACGCACCTGCTCAGCCTGTGTAATTATTATTATGAATGTGAGAAATTGCTTACAATTTAATACCTACTTAGGTAATATTTTTATCCAATGGTTGAAAACAATGAAAAGTAACAATAATTTGATAATGTTAAATAAAAAATATGTTAGCAGATCAATATTTTTTTAAGAAACTTAACTATACATGTTTACTTACCGGTGAAGGTATTTGCCAGGCATTCAAAATGGCTTTCCATCAACTCTACCAAACCTTATAAATGTAGCATGAAAATTTATGGAACATTGTAGTATGCAGTGACATCTATCCATGCTTTTTAGTACTAAAAGATACCGTACTTACCGCTACTTCACACGAGATGGCGGTTATAAAAGGGAAGATGACCGACAGATGGCAGTGACCCGACCCTTCAAAAGGATTACTTGTTTCAGACCAGCAGGGGCCTTATTCCACTATTTTTTAAACAAAATGCTATAATGGTGCCTTATTGGCGCCATACGATTAAGATAGTGATTTAGTCTTAAATTTATTTGGTATTCCAATTCCCTAAGATTACCTACAATCTCTATGACTTATAATATCGTGTCAATAATGTGGTGGGGCATATAATCGTAATAGTCGGGGATATGGCATAAACAAAAAAAGATCGTGTTAGTAGAATACCAAAAGGTGTCAATGGTGGTGATTGTAAGCCTAAGCGATAATATTGTCATAGTGAGGCGATTGTGTTAGTGGAATCAGGCCCCAGACATTTTGACTATTATGAGATTTGGTAGGTATCATTTTGCTGCAGCATTTCTCTATAAACAGTTTTATATACCTAATCAGATTCGTCTCTGTGCTCAGAAGAATAGGGCATCCTTCTGGGTGATGTAAGCAGACATAAGCAAGCAATGAAGTCCTCGAAGTTTGATTGTGATTGTGATCTATGGAGGCAGTCCGTATGTCCGTAAGGAGTGTAACTATTCTAAACTAAAAGACAGTATAATCTCACTGAAAAATGTTTATTTCTCGTATGACAGAATAAAACAACACCTCGTTCAATACAACTCACTCTATTGCACTAACTATTTCAGATTGCATATTTATAAAGCTCAGGTTACACAGTACTTGAGTTTACTACAGAACAACTACGAGTACATTTTCAAAGCTTGCGTTTTTATACTAAAACGAATACAATTTTTCAGACTATATACAAATATGTATGTTCTTAAAAAAGCCTGACACTAACTAGGTGTTAAGTATTAAAAAATTATGTTTATTATTGCAATGCTACACTCAGCTTAAAATGACTATTTCGTATTCATAACGCAAGCCTAGCACAAACGATATGTTAATTTATTAATACCAGAATTGATAAATTACTTAAATTTTAGTTAAATAAATACATTTTATAATAAAATAGAGATCAATAATGTTCATAATAATATAATACGTAGTGTCCACTGTCAATAAAATTTGCGAAAGTCGACTTACGTAAGTTTTAGTGGTTTGCTTTGTTTCTGCAAGAAATTGCGGAAGTTACTTGCCAGTGGACACTTCGCTAAAGGGAGAAACTAGAAAATAATTTTGATAAATAGGTATGACCATTATTATAGTATGGCAAACTTATAGCTGTATGATTATTTTGTTAAAAATAGTTCAAGTAATTCTAAAATATCATGGGTGTGAGCGGTCACACAGAAGTTTTGAAAACTGCTGAGAAAGAGTTCAATCGCGGAATGTAGCTTGGATCAGCAGCGTTCGGACAGCTTCTTGGTGTCCTTTCGTCCTATCTAACGTCGAAAATATTGACCACAATGTGTTGCCAGTAATAACATAATGTCACAAACTCAGTGCTTTACAATAGACCTCACTTTAGTCTCTCTCAATGTCACACAAAGAGCAATGGAGCTATGGTCGAGCCTTTGCGATATCGAACCAAAAAAGAGAAACTGATACAACTCTCAGACCCATAGTGGCAGTGGCACATAGGTCGTAGAACCAATAACTGTAGGGGCCATAGGAATTTCGAGTGGCACGTACCAGAAGGCGAATCGTGAGTTGATCATCCTACAAGATGGACTATTATGACCTAGTTCTGGTAGCGGGAAGCTACTAGATGCAGGTAGCGAGGAACGGTTATGGTGGCGATCAATATGGAAGGCATATGTGCGGTCGATCTCCAACTATCGGCTGAAATAATAAACTATTAAGCGACTAGGTGAGGGTTTATGGCAAAGGAATGTATGATGAACTAAACAAACGCTTTGTTGGATAATAGTTTTACAGATACATTTCGAAACATAAAAGAACGCCACCCTGAACATTATTTCAAAATAGCAGGCGAAAAGAAGGCCGTCGCCCATCAGTGGTATGTAAAAGCCGAAAACGAAATAAATTAATATTATCTGCTTCACCTAGATTATTGAATCTAACACATTCACTGAAAAATCGTCTAATTTGTAGCTATTATACAATATAGTAAGCTCTTGTGCATACCTAACCAACTAGCATTATAAAAAAGACTAATTACTTTAAAAAATCATCATGCTATTAGCTAGAATTTCTTTATCATATTTTGTTAAACATTAAAATGTATGGTTAATATTCCAATAAATAATTTCCAACTAAACTCTAAGGGCATAAGAGGCTATTTTAATCAACTATCCCCATCAAATATGGGAATAAAAGTAAGACATTATGAACTATAAAAGATATAGCAATTCAAAACAATTCTATAGATCTATCTCGAGCCAGATATACTACTCAAACTCACTTTAGTGTACTATAAAACTGTCTGCACTAGAAATTGAAGGTTAAACAAACTTACCCATAATTACATGAGTCACTTCATCTGAAGAGATTAAAATTACAATAGTAGTATAAATGTTAATCTAATAAAATAAAAACTTTCAACATTCATTGAGATACGACTCAAAAACTTTTCTCATAAACAAATCTTGATACATAAAATTAACTTTCATCTACTGTAATAATTTTCACACGTTTAGCTACACTAGGCTTTACTTCGATGGCAATCAAAGGAACCATATAAATTATATTATTCAAAACATACGTACCTATTATAATATCTACATATAATATCATTGAGATTTCCATTCTATATTATAATGTGCTCAAATATATAAAATTATGACTAGTTAAACGGTTATGTGCACATTGCACGCACTATACCATGGCTTTGCATTTTGTCTGCAACCCCATATTTCTTTCTAACGTATCAGTATGAAACCTGATCCAAAAGGCAAACAAAGCTCTAATCAAAAGTTAACCGTTCCAGGTTAACAAATTCTGCTTGTGCCTACAAGTCAAAACCCAAGGCATAGTGCGTTCCCACCAAAACAAAACACAATCAGTACTTTACCCAAACCCATCAACCCATCGACAGATTCTTGACTATCGTGACATCGTGGCTTCGTCTATTGATCTCTTTTGCTTCCTTTGTCAGGTTTGACTCGACAAGCATGGAGTGGCGTTTGGACGCGTTGAGATCTTTCTTCCTCCGGATTACGTCGGGGCTGTAAGGGTCGGAGACGCGTCGGTCGAGGTTGCCATGACTGGTGAAGGAATGATGCCGGTGGAGTGGTGAGGGTGGCGGTTCTGCAGCTACGTTTGGAAGGTAGGTCTGGAATGATGGCCGGTTCTGTGCTGCTTCCATTATTGAACCTGGTGGGATGAGTTTCGATTAAAAAAGAGGATTGGAAAAGTAAAGAATAATACGAAGTAAATTGGCATGATAAACTTTAAGAGCAATCTCACGACAGAATATCGATAGATATGATATGATATGATATTGATGTTTTCTCTCAATTTATGAAACAGACTGGTAAAAGTGTGTTTAGGTAAGGGTTTATTAAATAAATTGCTCTTGAAATTTTGCAAGTATCCTATAACAACTAGAAATAAACAAAACGATAACCATTTTTTCACCTTATTAGTAAATAAGACAGAAGCTACGATTATGTAACTATAACCATATCAAACTACAACAATACTAACTTTATCAAATCCACCAAGCAAAAACATTGAACGATATACAAGCCCCTGTTCCCGACTTTGCATGCGCAAAACTCTATGAAATATTTCACGCTGATGGCCTAGTTTCGGCGTGAAGTATCAACGAAATACATGTATCCGGTGATTTTGTGGTCAAACGAAGGACTATCACAATAACACAAGCTCTGCTTAACTTGGGGTTAGATTATTCTGTGTGGATTGTCCAGCATTTTTATTTATTTATTTCATATTATAAATGCGAAAGTTTTGACGTTTGGATGGACGAATTTTCGTTGCTTCTACTTATCTTTACCTTAAAATTATTGAACGGATCAGCTTGAAATTATAGGCCTGGAGTAAACCATAGGCTACGTTTAATCCCATAAATCAGTTTTCATGGGATAATAATACTATTAAACGTTTCCATAGAAACAACAGCTGCGATCCGGTAGAAACATATTTATAAAATATTTATTCACACTTTCGCATTTATAATATTAGTTAACTAAATTGAAAACACTAACAATGTAGCTGTCGCATTTTTTCAATCGAAAAGATAGTACCGCTTACATTTTTAGGTGCTGTCAATTTAGTAAAGTTTAATAAGAAGATCCGAATCGACATCAATGACTACAATGTTAGTAAGTAAGCTATATAATATAATATATATTTATGATGTTACAAGCATGTGATACAATTAGCCTGAATCTATACTATTAGTTAGTTACATAACATGAAGAAACGATAACAAAACATAGACGATCACCTCGATTCGCGGACTTCTTGGTTAGTGACCTACAATGAGGCAAAAAAACAATTTAAAGAGGTTGTATGTTGTATTTTCATAAGATAACTACAGCAGAATCTATTCGGTGAGAACAAAACATGCAAATAAAAAGGCTAGTTATTTCAGACAGCAGGTAAGCAAATAATACTACAAAATTCGACTAACAATAACAAAACTTATTTCGACGTTAAATAAGTAAAGAAAATAACTGAATATAAACTATGTGATACTTGAGACTTACCAAGTGTACGGACTAGCCAAGGAGTGTCGGACTGTTTTTGATTCATAGCCGACTGGACTTCGTGAAGTGCTGAGTTTAATTGGTGGCTTAGCTCCTGAAAATAAAAGGCAGGTTTTATTTATATTCTAAGCCCCTTATTCATAATTTTTCCCTACTATATAATGGCCTACTAACATAAAACAACTAAGCAAGCCAAACAAGCTAAGTATTGTTGTTTCTTAGTCTGACTCATATCAATAGAAGACTCACTCATCAAAGAAGAGATTTAGCAGTGTGCTAAGTTAGCAGACTATTATGAATAAGGAGGTTAGGCTCGTATTATGAAACAATAATGAACAATGTTTGAGTAAGTTTTTTTGTAATTCGGTAAGGAAACAGAAAACGATTTTATTATTGATTAGAACGAACCATATTACTAATATTATTATAATTACAGACGCAGAAAGGTGCGTGCGAAGCTACATAACATATCATTTAAAATGCCATCTCATCTTCACGTTCTCAATTAAGAACGTCAAATTCTACGAAATCAAGTTTAGGATAGAAATTGATTGAAAACCGATCCAGGTTTTCAACATCTGCTCACTAACCTGGTTACTACACTGCGCTTGCACGAACGCTAGCTTCACTTGCGCGAGTTCCAGCTCAAGGTCCCGGACGCGTTGCCTGAGCCGCGCCTCCGCGTCGCTGGAACCTTCCTCTTTTTCGCCTTCCTTTTGTTCTGATTCTGTTAACAAATGGCAGTTCAGTATTGTAATCATGCTGTATGTTGAAATGTATGATCTTCAGTCGGTTTCTCGAACGCTTATTATTTTGACAAAATGTTGACAATTTGTCAGGCTGTACACGCACTCTGCTTTTATTACTCGCGTGAGTTTTTTGTAACTTAATGGAAGTTCACTAGCAGAAAAATATGAATGTTTGGAGCACTTTAAAGTTTTAGGTAGCTAAAATAGCAAGGAATTTTATTCGTCGTACGTGTTAGTTAAGTTAAGTACGCAGGTTATAATTCCGCGAGATTAAAATTCACGCTGTGAGATTCCGCAGTGCGTATATAACAAGCCGTTGACTATCCATTCAATGTGACAAGCGTTCGAGAAACCGGCTGCTGGTGACCGAGTCTCTTTTCAAAGCTGACCCCACAATTTGCACGTCTTTAACGTAACTTTATAATATAATGCCCTCCTAGCCGAATTTCGGGCATGGCGGCCACTCTTCAACGAAGACTATCCAGGTACGCAGGACATATTATAGTGCGCAAGTGCGCGCAAACATAAATGCACTCTCTATTCCCTCACTCTCATAATCCGATGGGACGGCAGACCGACACGAACGGGGAGAGGTTACGCGCAGGACCAAAAGCTTAACGTGCTTTCTGAGGCACGGGGGTGTAACACCGCCAACTTCCTGACTTAGCTCGACATGCTGACCGCTAGACCAACGAGGTAGTCAACGTAACTTTACATCATCATCAGCCTATAAAATTTTACTGAAAGAAGTCTTCATTTTGATTTTAATAGACAATTTAAACGGTAGTCCAAGATATTTGAATAATCGCCTGTTTGAACTGGGAAACTAACCCGAAAAATAGTAAAATAAAAACATTCGTAATTTTATGGTCATTCGTCATTACACGATTTTATCCAAGTAACATAGCATCATAAATAAAAGAAGACCATGACATTTTATATTTATATTATTGTCCTGTATACCGTTTTCAAGCTAATAAAGTCCATATAAGTCGTACCTTCTTTATTATCCTTCTGAGCTAGTTTGAGACTGCAATTGGCGCAGTCTTTGACGTAATCTTGCATGTTATGCAGTTGTTTGTCCAACCGTGCGCAGATTTCGCGGTAGTCTCGAGCCACGGCCGCGTGGTGAGTCGCATCCTTCTTGCATTCGTCGGTCACCGAACGAGCCTTGAAAAAAGAGTAGTTGTAAGTTCGTTTGCAGTTTTTAGGCGAAAAATGTCTTGAAAACTGCTAAAATAGATTTAAATTAGAAATGGAATAAGAGCTACATTATGTCATACTGTTCTGCCAACGTTTTCGCGAGCGTGTTTCTATTAAAACGTTTAAAATATTTATTTTCCATGGGAACTGATTTCTGGGATAAAACGTAAACACCTATGTTTTATTCCAGACCTAGAACTACATTCATGCAGAATAGCAGTCCGATCCGTTGATTAGTTTTGGCGTGTATAGGTAACAAACATCCATCCATATATTTAAACTTCCGCATTTTTAATATTATTGTGATTTTTAAGAAATCATACATAATTTTGTGTCAAGATTATGAGAGATACAAATACAATTAAAAACACTAGCTATTCATATAATACGAGGATATCGCTAATAACTATGAAATGTTTAAAAGCACGTCAATTGTAAGTATACTTTCAGATACATAATAGATTAAGGCGTTACTTTGCGGAAATCCTTTGTAAATATATGGATGAAAATATTTTGTAACAATTCCGCGAAATACCTTCTGCGATAAGATCGAATAAATAATACAAAATTATACATTTATACAAAATGAAAGAACACCTATCGAAGTAAGTCGTCAACTAGTATCGTCTCACCACGAAACATCATCAGGACACCACAACACTCGAACTTGGCTCTAAGAACGCAAAGCAACAACGGCAGTGTCCCACCAGAGATGTTGCCACTCCGAGCTCCGCGCGCCAAGACAACGTATTCAAAGACAAAGTATATTTTCAACTTTGCAACGTAACAAAATGACTTCTTACCTCAGACAGCTGTGCTTCGAGTAAATCTTTGTCCTGCTGAAGTTGAGCGTTGATTGCTTTCAGTCTTTCCATTTCTACGTTTATTTTCTCTTTTTCAGCTGATTCTGCAATGCGGATTGATGATTTAAAAAACTCACTTGGAGGTCTGTATCGTCGATTTATTTGTTCAGTTGGTATATTGTGTACTGTGACGGTACATGCACACACGCATTTGAACTAAATGTATAATGGCCACCACTCAGAAGGCTGTTTGTTGCGCCTATAAGATGAGATTTATTATCTACGAAATTTCACTTCCACTACTTATTTATATCGATTTTTAGTACAAATATTGTTAATAAATAAACTAAAAGTCATGGAAAAAATCTCAGACAAAATTTGCTGTTTAATGCCTTGGTTTTGGTAGATTTTGGCCAATTTTGGCTTGTTTTGATAGGCATCCAAGGCTCGGCCGTTCTTTGCTATACGTTAGAAAAAGAGAAGCAACTCACCCTTGACGAATTTCTCGTACTCAAGCTGGTATTTTTGCAGACGTTTAACTTTTATACTGCACGCGAGCTTGACAATCTGGCGGGACGACTCTTCAGCGCGACATTTCTTTGGTAATGTTACCCTGTCAAGAAATATAATATTTTATACTGTTTACAATACAATACTATGTACTCTGAGTACATGCAATTAAGGTTGAAATTACAGTGGATAGCTTGCGGCTGTGAAAAAAATAGACGCTTATTGCGAGTATGTGTGACTATCATCATATAAATTCTATTTGTATTTGTATAGGAATTAGGTTGAAAATACATTTGGACGTGTGAAGACATTAAACAAACTATTCTTTGTTGATTAGTTCTTTTACTGGCCTGACAGGTTTGTAATTTGTATATGTACCTACATAATTTATGCTTTAGGAGATAAGGATGGTACATATTTGTTGCGTTCCTATATGAGTTGGTAGGGTGGTGTAAACAATGTATTATGGCATTAGACATGCACAAACATGTTCCATACTTTTGAAAAATCAAAATACTCGACTCGACTTACATATATTGCCAGTTTCTCAATTAATCCTATATTTATTCTATTACAATACGATAAAGTTAAACGATACACTTACCTAAAGTATTTGAGTACACCTTCAAAATCGTTCGCTAAGAGATCCTTCTTAGAGCGAGACAGCAACGCTAAAGCCACTTGGAATAGCGTATCCATCCCTTGTAGTAAGAACACGTCCAGTATATGGTATACCTGTAAGGAATATTGAGCATTATGACAAAAAGATGGACAACCTTTGCACTCAAAAGTAATTTACAATGGGATATTTACATCTATCTCGATGGATATTTACCATGATTTTAGTTTTTTAATCATGGTAAAAATACCGACTGGCTGACTTAGCGCAACAATGCTTATAAACAAACTTGAAATTTGGAACCAATATTAGCTATATTCTTCATAAACTTTCATAATTGTCCATAGCTGGACTGGATGCCTCGGGGGGGGCTTGCCATAGTCACCAAGCTTGGCAGGCGGACTGGTAATCACAGTTATTATAAACTAAAGAACCTAGATCTTTTTGGTGCTTGCATATTTATGCAAGCAGCAAAATGCTGAATTTATTCCTGTTGACTTTATTTATTTGTTATATTCCACCAATAGGTATAAGTCTAAATTTAATTTGTGTATTTTTCTAGTCTATTCTAAATTCCCTGGCCAACTCTTACGACATCCACGGATTTAGTTGGAAAGGTTATTTCTAATGCCACGACTGCCGAGGCCATAAGCTAGCATATTTTGAACCGTCACTCTATTGAAATAAAGTTGAACTTACCAAGGGTAGGGGGAATCTTGCCGTGAATACTGTGAGGAACCACTGTGACGCAAACATGTGAGGCTCTACGCCCAGCTCTTGGAAGTGAACCCGTAGATCTGTAAGTTGTTCCTGAAAATAAACACAATGTGAACTTTGCTACTCAGATATAGGGTTTATTATAACTTAATAACCATGTGGCTTGACTATTGTTTAGTTTTAACATGAAGCTTGTAAGCTCACTGCTACCTTAAAATAAACGAAGCGAAATAGTGTTATTAAAAATCAATCATAAACAGGTGTCCTTCATTACCTGTTTGTTTACTCCGAAAACCGTAATACATTTGAAAAATACAAGCCTAAACTTTCGTATTTCAATACTGATTTTAGCACAACTTTGGTCGAAAATAAACAACATAATATGAAAAAAGAAAACTCTAAAATAAAGCCAATACCGATATAATTTAGTTATTCAAAAGTTGGATTAAATTTATATTGAAAAGATACTTTTCTCTTGTGCTATCAGACTCATAGCAATAAATCATTGTGCATTTCATTCTAGCACGAGGGTATGTCTATTATGACAGGTGAGATAGCATACATTTAGGCTGAGCCCATTGATGCGTTCGGCCAGGCGACTAGTGTAAGCCCTTTGAGGTTGAGGTTGAGTTGACATACCTCCATAAGTCTATCAAGCTGATGCAGCCTCATATAGAGAGCCTCGAATCCGTCCTTGTATAGTTCCCGCAAGCCGTAGCCGTACATGAGACGTACTAGGAGGCAAAAGGCTTGTTCTTCTGGCATCTAGAAACAATAAAAAAATAAATATGAGTAAGACTAACATGGAAATTTTACGAGACAATAGGTTTAGACTGCCGCATATACTGCACAGATATGTCTATACTCCTAAGTTTCATTCGGAACTATTCCAATAAAATTCCATCGCATAGATTTCGTAGAAAGTAGTCGTATACATGTCAGAATGCGGTATATAAATTATCGTTTCACAATAACTATTTTGTCAAGAAAGCTTGGAAGAGTATACATATTTTTGTAGACGACTGTACATTGGTACGTCGTGACCCCAAGTGGATATTTGCCTCCGACACGCCAGTATTTCCGACCTGCCGTTCCTTTTATTTTCGAAGATCTTGTAGGTTAGATTACGTCACTCATTAAGGCCCACTTACGTGTAATAACAGTGTAGCGGCCAAAAAGCTCAGTCCCTGGCAGTATCCGACCTCATGATCATACACCGCGTAAGCGCGCGCCATACGTAGTAGCGAGTCTTGTCCCAACCCGCCGGCTTCGCGGAAGAAATCGTGAGCGGGGAACGTGCGCGCTATGTCGCGTTGGATTACCGCTTCGAAGGGGCAGTCCTGAGGGTAGATACATAATGATTAATACGAGTGATTTAATGCATATACCACAATGTTGAAAGAAGATTGGAGCATATTATATGTGACTTTTTTCAACAAATTTTCTCGTCAATGCCGAGTTTCCTGTCAGAATAGCGACACAGCAGTGATGAATAACACCATTCAGCCTAAATCGTCCTCAGCTCAACATAGGGATCCCCGAAACGAAGCCAGAAATGGCGATCTTTTATTCTTATATTTTCACATCACATAAGTCTTGACCAGATGAGCCATAACCATCCATCGACTCCCGCCACCGCTATAATCGCGTCAGACTTTCCATAATCCATTTCGCTACTAATAGCAGTCACCCGCCACTCATCACTTACTTTACTAATAAGCGTTCTATAAGTCTCCATCAACTTGTCGTTCTGGTCGACTCCAGCCAGCCGCAGCCACACCTCGCCTCTCAGCGCTTCTGGAACTCCCACCCGCACTAGATGGTTCAACGCTCTGGGTCTAGGCCCTGTCCAACTGTAACAAGAACGATTTTGAACTTCATAACATTTATAACAATCAGAGTTTATGTTAGTCTTACGCTTACATAGGAGTTAAACCGTTTCACGAATTAAGGGAAGGCGGATTGGCGGATTTGGCGGATTTGCAATGAATAAATTTAGCATCACAAGATGATTAGAGTTTGTGTAGTTCCTCCCCTTAGTAGAATTGTTCTCTGCTTTCTACCACAAAGCAGTTTGGATTTTAAATAGGCACAGAAGGTCATCCTTAACTACTTTAATCTTACCTCCTGAGTACTTGAGCCCAGTTCACAAGAACATCTTCGCCGCAGTCCTTCGAAACTTCACCGGTACCGCTGAGCAAAGGCTCGTCCCCATCTGAGAAAAGAAAATTGTAAGGTCACTCATACACGTATCGACCGTTGAAATATAAAAACAACCAGCAGAAGCTAGGTTAGCGTCACATGACTACACTCGAGAGCAATGAATCCGGGTCACTTAAAGAATGTTAAAAATCTCGGAAACTAAAAATGATAGGTTAATGCAATAAATTGTATTTAATAGACAATGTAATACTCCTTAAATGAAAGTAAAAAAAATATGAGTCACCATACATTTTATTAACACAAAATTACATAAAAAACTGCTGATCTCTCCTTAAAACAAAAATAGGAAACATGAAATTTTTGAACTTTATTACGATTTTCTTGAATTTTAATACTTCGTATTGCCTCCTCGTGCTTCCATTACTGCGTTTACGCGGTTTGGCATGCTGTACACCAAGTTCCTTATACGATTTTGGGGAATATTCTCCCATTCCTCTGTGAGAGCAATTTTGAGCTCACGAAGCGTGATTGGGGGAGGGTTTCGTTGTTTTACGCATCTGCCTAGCTCGTCCCAAGCATGCTCGATCGGGTTGATATCCGGGCTGCGCGCTGGCCACTCCATACGAGTAATGTTCATCTCTTGAAGGTAGTCATTCACAATCCTACCTGTATGAGGTCGGGCATTGTCATGCATAAATATAGCATCCTCACCTAAATTGACCATAAATGGACCAACGTGATCATTGAGGATTTCTTCCACATATCTTACGCTAGTTAAAGAGCCGTTTTCTATGATCACCAGCTCTGTGCGACTTTCAGAAGAAATTCCGGCCCACACAAGTACAGACCCACCACCGTAGGCTACTTTTTCTTCGATGCATGCTTGCTTGAATCTTTCCCCTGGTCTTCGATACACTCTGTGTCTTCCATCGTGCTTGTAGAGCATAATTTTTTTACAATTTATTGCATTAACCTATCATTTTTAGTTTCCGAGATTTTTAACATTCTTTAAGTGACCCGGATTCATTGCTCTCGAGTGTATCTCAACCTCAACAACCTATAT
This sequence comes from Eupithecia tripunctaria, assembly GCA_955876795.1. Taxonomy (NCBI): domain Eukaryota; kingdom Metazoa; phylum Arthropoda; class Insecta; order Lepidoptera; family Geometridae; genus Eupithecia; species Eupithecia tripunctaria. The sequence goes on from OY041600.1 coordinate 3,947,305, forward strand.
TGGTCCACTGCTGGGCGCCAGCCTTCCCCTGATAAACGCTTTATTGGCTGTTATCATGTGTTCTGATAATCTAACTGACGGACTAATTAGATTTTTTTCGTTGTCAGGCCTATTAGCATAGGCTGTAGATGTAGATGACACATACCTGAATCGGGCTCTGAAGGCGACGGCGGCGCGGGCGCACTAGACAGCGGCGACGGCAGTAGGCTAGACAGCGACAGCGGCAGATTCAGCCGCGACTTGTCCAGTTCCCCAGACGTCTCGATACTGGCCACCTCGTACTGCAGCTGGCCTAACGCGTCCACTGACTCCTTCAGGTTGATGTAGAACTGTTGTACGAGTGGTCTTTTGGAGTAGTACCAGAAACGCTCTGAAGGGGGGAAGATTTTCACTGGGCTCTCGATGACTAATCTGTTGAAGGGTTTTGCAATTAGAAGTTTAGCGTAGTAAATTGTGTAACGGGGAAACATTAGTGGTAAGGTATTGTGCATTGACGAGAAACTGACTGGTACCTAGCGAGGAAGCTATTTTCGTAGGACAGAAATGGCGTCAATTCACGAGTCGCTGAAAGTACGCCATTAGTGTCAATTCAGTTCGTCAAAACTAAATTAATCTGGCAGCACTAAACATTACGCCTTCAGATTTATTTTATTTATTAATTTATATAATTCGGATTGACATCAGCTTAACTAATTACACTAGAAATTAAAATAATCACAGAAAGGTACTATTAGGCATTCGCTAAAAGGTATGAATGATTATGATTACATAACGACGAAAATAAAACGGATGACGTCCATTGGATGGCAACATATTATGTAGTAAGTATTGACAAATAAGTTAAGTTTTGGCGACAACTGAATTGACACTACTGACGTACTTTCTGTCTCATGTTTAAAAAAGGAACAAACCACTTTCCGAGCAAGTGTCGTATAAATATAATTGATATGCCTTGGTTGAAGTGGTTATTCGACTGAGGTTTGGGTATCTTTTGAAAATATACTGTATAACTTACCGCACAGGGTCGGGAATGCCTCTGATGACGAGGTCTAGAGCCAGTGACATATAGGCGGGGGCGCCGTCGCCACTCGCTACGTTGAAAGCTGCCAGCGCTGATTCTCCCGCGTTCCACCACGCACAGACAGAGCATCCAGAACCGCCTGATGAACCGCTCACCTTCAAACATTATAGTTTTTTATTTATTTAAATAATTTATTATATTTTTGAGTTTAGAATTGGACACCCTTTAGGTCCCATCTATATCTCAGATTAACAAACGTACAGACTTGCAATTTTGCATAGCTATGTTACAGTGATAGCAGAAAGATGGCTCGGGTATGGTAGTAGGGTTCGTAGACAAAATAGGTATGGAACCCTCAAATTTAAATGGTCGGTTTTATGTTAAATGTCTTACCATTTCTAGCAGTCTCATGTCGGAATGTTTGACGCTCCTGCCCGGAGCTAGAAGGATACCGAAGCATCTTTCAATGTACAATCCACCTGTATATCCAGTCTGTAAATATAAAGATAAATACTTAGCTACAGTATAAATTTATTGCAGATATTTGTTCCGGGTGTTCTTGGTATTTTAATATTTATAATGAAAAATGCTTTCGTATTAAAAGTACATTTAACACTTCCATGGCCCAAGACGCACTTAATCTATCTCAAGTGGCGCCACTTGAGATAGATTAGATCAGGCTCGGGTCTCACGCACCGCCGAGCCTGGGCAGTGAATGCGTTAAGCAGAACGCCCTAATAACAAAACGTCCTAAAAGCAAAACGGTATGTTAGTATAACGTCCTATTCACAACATTACCTAGTAGCAAATGGGACTAATATGTACACCTACCGACCTAGTACAATTCAAAACATTTTTTTTAATCTATTTAGTTTATCAGGGAGTACGGGCCCAGATGACATTCGCTAACAGATTGGTTTAACATATTTAAAACAAAATAGGTTTTTGTGAGATCGCTTCCAGGTAGAAATAAATCTCAATTGGAAGCTTAAAAATATATGGAGATGGAGATATAAAAACTATAGAATTTTGTGTAACGTACCGGAGTGTCATCCGGTTCGCTTTGCACGTTATTGGTGACTTGAGATACGTTGATCGTCACTTGTTTATCTATCCCGCCGCGCAGCTTGAAGCCCAGCCGCTCCTTGGGGACATGGCTGAAGGTACCCTGTTCAAAAGAAAGGTAAGTACGAGTTACAGGAGAGTTGTAATAAAGTGAAGAGTAGAGTGCATGTGTGAATACACCTAGTTGGGAGTATTATTGGCGTCAAGTTTAAGAGTTTCTTTGTATCAAAAAGTGTGCTTGTTGGTAATATTAAATACCAGTTATATCTTACTGAAACTGCCAGCTCCAGCGCCGGATGTAGTTAGAAAGCTGGGTTTATAGTAACTTGTTCGAATATTTTTTATGGTGTTAGGTGGCCGATATCTTACCTTAGCATCAGTCTCCTTGATATCCACAGTACATTCTAGAACATGCATCAGCTGCATCGGCGGAGCGGCCGGCCCGAGCCCTTCGGTCAGTGACCCCGTCATAGAGGGTGCTGCGCTGAGGTCGCCGATAATTGACGATGCCATGGATCGGGGTATGCGCTCGAAGGCTTTCGCGAAGCAACCTGAAGCAAGGAAATTAAATATTATAATTACATAATCTGCCTGAGTATTTAATTAATCATACGCTCAGTTCGGATTTGCACTGAGCAGTATTTTAATTCGTCGGAAAGGGCGTCGGATTCGATATCGGAAACTTTTGACAAATCAAAATAGCGTTCTAAAGTTACGTCAGAATAAAATTCAAATTCGAATCTGATGTTTTCGCTTCGGAAAAGAATCGAATAAATTAAAATACTCCTACCTACAGGACAGCTTGAGTAATGGCGTCATTATCAAGCCCATTCTATAAAACAACTGATTTTACAGTGATCTATTGCTGGACAAAGGATTCACCATTTCCTTCTACTTGCGGTCACCAGGGTTATTCCCTTGGATATCTATCTATCATAAAATTGTTAAACACAAGTTTATCACCAAGGGGACCAGAATCACCTCCATTTGGCACAGTAGACATATAACGTGGCATCTACGAAGAAGGTATAGTCCCTTCGCCGTAACGTATAATATTAATAAGATATAAAGATATAAAAAGAAAATAATAAACCACCATTTAATTTGTTGCTTTTGTGTTCAATAAGGCAAATAAAAAAAATACGAATTTGGACTGTAGACAGACATGTCTATGATTCTTTTCTGATTGATTGACTGAGCATTGTAAACCGTAAGTGGCGGATTATGTAAGTAAAATAAATTTTATTATTCTAACTTCTGTTTCATTGGGAATATCAAATATTATCTTGTATGTTTTAACTAACAGCAATTTTTCAGCAAAAACATAGCACAGGATAAATTAAAACAATTTCAGCAAACCTATCCTCAATTAGTAAAAACGCTTGTATAAGAACATTCCAGTAAAAACTGCTACCGCTCTAAATTACTTAAATTACCAAAGTTAGCCCACTTCCAAGCAATTATTTAATTAAAAACAAAGACGTAGTTTCACGGTTTAACCAGAGGTTAGAGAGTACCTACTGAAACGGTTTGGTAGGTACAGCGAATCGGTCAAGGACGGATCTGTTGAGCCGTATTGTCGACTGCCATAGCAATTATCTGAGTTATCTCACTTGAACATTTGCAAACGACTCTATTGTTTTAATGACAAATGAATTGCACCTTTAGATATCCCGACAGGAAAGGCTATAAATGGATGATTCGATCGCATAGAACCTCAACCCTATTGTTTCAATCACAAATCAACTGTAAATATCCTGTCTTGTATAAATAAAATCAAGCTTAGTAGGAAGGTTTCTTAGTTCCTACTAAGTCAGTTGCATGGAGGTTCGTTCAATTAATTGAATCTGATTATATTTTTATTTGTTTACCTTATAAACATATTTACATAAATAAATAATTATTATACATACCTGTCTGCAAATAATAGATCAGTATCACATTTTTTTGCTGGCTTGTTTTAATTCGTCGAAAAAGCCGTCGGATTCGATATCAGAAACTTTTGACAAATCAAAAGCGGTATGGGAAGGATTAGCTGGACAAAGAAATAAATTGAGAAGGTTCCTAATAAGAAGGTGCTGAAAAGAAGAAGAACGCCATTCAAAATAGGAGAGCTTTATAAGTAGCGTCATAGAAGAAGACGAGGAAGGGGAGGACCCAAAATTGAACTCATATATACGAGTCACATCAAGGAGAAAGCCGATGTCATATCGTATAATAATAATAACAAAAATGTCCTCCTCGCCGAATTTCGACCACGGCGGCCAGTCTCTTCGTAGAATAGTCAGATGCGCAGGACATATTATAGTGCACAAGTGTGCGTGCAAACACAGGTGCACTCTCTATTCCCTAACTCTCATCATAATCCGATGGGACCACAGATCGACATGACCGGGGAGAGGTCAGGCGCAGAACCAACGGCTTAACGTGCTTTCCGATGCACGGGGGTGTAACACCGCCAACTTCCTGACTCCGGGCAGTGGCTGTGATTTTTTCCAGCTAGAAAAACCATAATATCAACTATTTGCCCGACCCGAAATTGCATATTTGTACCGACAAGACTCTTTAATTTATAATAATCACAATGATAGATAATTAAAATTACCGAAGTATTATGAAGGCCATTGAGGCTTGCTCAAAAAAGAGAATATTATTCTCTTTTTTGAGCAAGCCTCAATTCACAAAACTTGGTATGAATAGATACATAAGTCAATACTTTTGTAAATAATTGACGCTGGTTATCTATCTCAGGTTAAGGTCTTTTACAGAATTGTAAGTGGACAAGTCATTATACCCTCAAATATCTGAATAGAAAGAAAAGCTTGGGTAACATTATAAACAGAATGTATTGTGTTGTACAATTACTTTCAACCCAAAACAATACAAGCAAGATAAAACTGTAGTGACATTTTGTAGGTCGGCCGTGACAGATTACTAAATTGAGATAAAACATGGAATAGTGGGCGGTTACCGGTTATCTGTTTAAAAGAACATTTGATACCTGAAGGCTGTTTTGCAATATTCGTTTTAACATGCCCAAAACCGCCTAATGGCCTGATATCATGTGTTTCTGGCCTATCTATTTGGGTTCGGAAAAATACATTTAAATTCTAACTTCAACACAAAGTAAAAAGTTTATTTCAGCTTGTACCTCTCCGTCAGAGCGGTATCAGGCTAACAGCTGTCTTTCTGCGTTGAAATAGAGGACATATTTTTCTGCATTACGCCAACTGAGCGAGACTTTTCAGTTAGTGTACTAACATGCTAAACGTGTAAAACCCCTATTTATTCAATTACTTAGCCTAAAAGCCTATGTTAGGTTTGTCTAAGCACTGAGCTCTCGTCTGTTAGAATGTATTACCTAATGGTACCTACTGTTTACATACGATCCTGCCAAATCTTTAGCACATAGAGAATCCCTAATCTCACAATTTTTCCTCTGTCCTTGATTATAAATATTCAAGGGTATTTATCGCGTTTATTTACCTATTTTCCTAAGTTTAAAAAACTCCTCTGTCCTGTTATATCCGAATCCAGGTTTGCCCAGCGACTTTTACGTCGGTTCGATTTAAACGAATAATTTAAATGAAATGATAATACTTTATCGCCTCAGCACACAGGGTCACATTAAGTCAACGATAAAAAAGTACTACTTGAATTCACCAACTTTAACAGCGTAAAACAGGATAAACAAACCATACACAAAAACAAAGTAAAATTACCTTCCGTAACCTCACAAGCAAAGAAAATTCCCACATAAATTTTGCATCACTCGTCACATAACAATGCTCTTTTGCGACAAAGCAAAATCACTGAATTTATAAAATGCTCACAAAAACACAATGTAAGAACAATAAACTTCACTCGGCCATAGTCGGAGGTGCTTTAAACAAACGAAACTCGATAAGCCAAGCCTCCCACCTCCCACCACTTCGGGCGTATTCTGAACTAGGCTAATAGAAAATAAATATGCCTAATGAACTTGTAGGGGAAATTTGTGTCATTTGTGTTTAATGACGTACCTACTATACTGTTACTTAATTAATTGAGAAGGTCTTGAAGAACCGCCATTAATTGATATTGTATTTAAACTAATAGCAAAATTGCCCTCGAACCTTACGCACGTCAAGGTTCTAGACTTTTCAAAAACAAATCTTTTTCAGTTCAAAGCTAAAATAAAACTAAATTCACGATAAATCAAGCCCGTGTCGGTACTAAGAATGAGTGACTCTCATTCGAGCAGCAGCGCAGCGTTTACTGATTTATTATTTACAACTTTACTTATAACGAATGGTTCTGTTTTTAGGTCGCATCGATATTAAATATTTTTAGCTTTCAAATTACTTGTTTGTGTGTGCACATGCACATGTATGTAGTTTTTTAGCCCCTTAATGTTCGCTGCACACGGCGGATTTACCCGGATGAGGCCGCCGGTCTTGTTTTGAGATAATCCTTTGTTTTGAGATAATCGACGCTAACCCGCCCCACGCTGGTTAATGCCGCCAAGCCGCGGCTTAGGTGTGTAGAGGCCTTTACTGTTATTATTCCTGCTGCTCGACTTGTCATAGGCGCATTGTAAAGGTTTATGATTTTCTAATCCTATTACACTGTTCATAACAATGAACTATTACTTATTCTTAGGCTGTGCAATGTATTTGCGTCAGATTTACACTATGATAACGTTTTCTTAGGTACGCTTACGTAACCGGACGCGTAGCGATATGTTGACGCATTTTGACGGCCATTTACTAAGGTTTGATCTCAGAAGAGGGTAAAATTGACGCATTTTGACAAAAAAATTACTCAGATTTAACACAGTGAGTCTATTGACTCACTGCGACAGTTGCAATGTGTAAAGTTAGATTACAGTATCAAGAAATCTGACTATAGATCTTCCAGGAACGGTTTACGTTCTAAAGGAACTTTTCAAAGGGATCATCAGATAATAATTACAGAGTAGGACGGCGAACTAAAAAGTAAGTACAAAATACTATAATCTTAAGTTAATATACAGGTCCACCAATCAATACGGTCGGGGGCGTGCGTGACTGCTATATCTGATGAAATATTAACCGAATCAAAAAGTTACTTTACAAACACAGCACTATACACTTTATGAAATTACTAATTGTACTCACTTCAAATTGAAATCATTAATGGCACCGACCGTGTTTCAAAGTGATACAATACTTTTTGTATCGGCAAAAGTCAACGTTTTGAATTAAAGTCGATGTACAAAGCTAACAGAACAATAATTCTTACTGCAGCACACTGTTTCAACAACAACACTGACGGAAACATAGGCTAGCCGTCCCAGTCACGTGCGATCTCATTGTAAAAGAATAGCCAAACAAGTAATGACGTCTCAAATCATTGCTGATGGTTTGTTTAGTTGAGCTGTGATTTGTAAGGGACTAAAATTAGGTCATGATCATAGTAATTGAATGTACGCTCCATCGATACGAAACTGGCTGTCAGATTTAAGGTCATTGTAACTTTTTCGTTTCTTTAAATATTTGTGTAAACATTAATTTTGGACCCCAGTGTAAGAGGGATTTTGCCCAGCAGCAGAGGGATAGTATAATAATAATAATAATAATAATATTTACCTCGCCTTTATGATGCCTCGTGAGAAACATAATATTAACAGAATTTAATTAGTTATTCAAAAAATATCTATATGTATAAAAAAGTAAAAAAAACTCCTGAACAGATCTGGCTGAAATTTTGCATACAGGTAATTCTAATCCAGGGCAACATAGGCTACTTTTTATGCCATAAATCAGTTCCCGTGGGATAAAAATAATTTAATCGTTTAAATAGGAACAACGCGTGCGAATCCGCGGGGCGCAGCTAGTAGTTAAATATTTCCTTATTAATATGAATTATATTCAAATTTAACACATTCATGGCCCAAGACGCTGATGCCAGTCTCCATCCCCGTGTCGCGGGCAGTGAATGCGTTATACTAACTGGGGTTGCTTAACGTGGGAGCTGTCTGTACATCTGCGCATTGCCGTATTTGAATGATAACAAGGAATAAACATGACATTATAATACATAATCGTTATGTACGGGCGTTGAATTCATAATCAAGGACATAAATAACTCTGTGTTTGCAATGACGGATCAAATTCCCTTGATATCTTGTTTGTCATTCATGATTCGTGATGATTACAATCATCATGAATCATTACAGACAAGCCTGCCGGAAAGCAACTATCAGATTGCTTTCCGTATTGCTGTAGATTTTAAGAAGGCGCTAGTGCACGAGCAACTTCACATAAGCACAGATTTTGTCTCTGATATAGAAAAAAATCAAAAACAGACCGATAAGTTATCTACACCAAAAACAAAATCGATGCTTAGACTAATCAGCGCGATCATTATCGAAGAGCTCAGGTCGGGCTCCTGACTAGACAAATCGACATCAAATAGTTTTTTTCATTTATAATCATTTATTTAAAAAATAAATGATTACATATGATTATGATTATACTTATCGATCCTTATCGAGACCTTTCCTCACGAATGCGAAGTACGAGGCCACGGCAGAATCTTCTGCTTAATAATACCACAATCACATCTATTCATCAAACGTTGTCGAAACTAACTTGACACGTGATTCACTGACTGTGACAGCGGAACATTTTGATACCTATACACCGCAGACTCCTTGGTCTCCCCGTGGGACCAGGTGAATGCAAAGCAGGAGGCCACGGGAATTCCGTCAGCTTGGTACAAGTCATCACTAAAGATAAGGTCGAAACTTACTTGACACCTGATTCGACTGCCTCGGCGATATGACAGCGGAACATATAATACCTATACACCGCAGACTCAAACTTTCCGTGAGACCAGGTGAACCCGAAGCAAGGAGGCCACAGGAGTAATCTGCCTCGTACAAAAATGACTACTATTCTTAGAATTTAAACTATAAACTCACTTGACACTTGATTGACAGCCTCGGCGATATGACAGCGGAACACATGACACCTATACACCGCAGACTCCTTGGTCTCTCCGTGGGACCAGGTGAATGCGAAGCAAGAGGCCACGGGAGAGCCGGCAGCGCCCCGAGCGTAGAACGATATGCGATTCACTGTGTAGCGCGTCATTACGCTGTTTGAGTCTGCTTGGTAGAGCCTGTTGAAGGAATAATACGTTATAGTTATTAATGTTTTACAAAATATTCATATAGTGTATTGTATATGAAGCGCTTTACGCGACAACGCGTTCCGAAAATACTATATTATATAGGGTAGGCATTAAATCTCGTTATTTACTCTATGCATGCTGATCATCGAATGAATTTACTTAACAGCGGTACCCAAACTTCAGTCTCTGGTTTGCTCTGCCTAGCTTTGGATATCAAATTGCCGTGGTCTGTAAGCGGACTGGTAAATTTCGGCAATGCCACTATGTCGACTCGGTTCTCTGACATTGAGCCGAGTTTCCTTATGATTATCTATGTCTCCCATATTTCGCGTAATACTTACACGAATTCCGGTTAGCAGACTATAGATGTAGATACAGTTATGCCGTCTTGGTTCTCTAGCATAGACCCAAGTTCCTTCGTGAGGAACTACGAGTCTCAGTGCTCTGTGGTACTAAGAGCACATCTTAGAATTTGCACCACACAAGGGTTGGGCCCTTCCCGTGGGTGTCGTAAAAGGCAAATAAGGGATATTCACGGGGGGAGGCAGCAGCGCCCCTGCAGAACAACTCTACCACTAAACTGCGATCAACAACCCGCATGCCCAGCGTGGGGATTATGGCCATTATCCCCCATGAGAATAACGCGAATAAGGCGCTCATCAGGGGGAGGCCTGCGTTCAGCAGTGGACCAATACAGGTTGTTGAGGTTGAGCAGGCCCAGTGCATCGGCATAGATATCGACATGGCTATGCCGTCTCGAATCTCTGGCATAGAGTCGAGTTCCTTCATGATTCTCTGTACTTTGCTCTCAGATAGTGATACTTACACAACGAGTCCCTGTGAGCAGACTGTTATATGTGTAGATATCGACACGGCTATGCCGTCTCACCCCCGGCATAGAGTCGAGTTCCTTCATGATTTTCTGTACGTTGCTCTCAGATAATAATACTTACACAAGTCCCTGTGAGCAGACCGTCATATGTGTAGATATCGACACGGCTATGCCGTCTCAGTTCTCCGGCAAAGAGCCGAGTTCTTTCATGATTCTCTGTACTTTGCTCTCAGATAGTGATACTTACACAACAAGCCCCTGTGAGCAGACCGGTATAGATATCGACACGGCTATGCCATCCCGGTTCTCCGGCAGAGAGCTGAGTTCTTTCATGATTCTCTGTATGTCGCTCTCGGATTTCGGGTCGGAGATGTTCTGGGCTCCGAGGTAACTAACGCCGCTGAACACTGTGCATTCTTGGTCCACGTCTGAAACTGTTGAGTATCATTATTTACATTAGATATAGCGTGCTAAGGCAGGAGTTTCATTGAATCACTTTCGTTTAAGGATTAGAATAATATAATGCTTTGGGTCGTAAAATTGACCCCTGCAACTTAACGCGTGGTCTATCCTACTAATATTATAAACGCGAAAGTTTGTATATAGCTGTGTGGTGCTGGCTTAGAATTTGCACCACCCCAATTCTTCCCGTGGTCGTAAGAGGCGACTAAGGTATATATATCGGGGGGCGAGCAGCAGCACACCCTGCAGAACAATACTACCACATCAGGGGGAGGCCTGCGTCCAGCAGTGGACCAATACAGGCTGTTGAGGTTGAGGTTGAGGAAAGTTTGTATAACATGTCTGTATGTATGTTTGTTGCGCTTTCACGCAAAAACTACTGAACGGATCGGGCTGAAATTTTGCATACAGGTAGGCCTGGAATAACACATAGGCTACTTTTCATCCCATAAATCAGTGCCTGTGGAATAGGCGTGCGAAGCCGTGAGGGCAGCAAGTAATACATAATATGCTCATGAGCCAACAAAGTAATGTTCTAATAAGCAGATCAAACGGTTTCTTCGACAAACAAATTTTTATACAAACGTATTTTGTGACTGAGGAAAACATAAGTAGTTAGGTAGACCACTAACAATCACGAATACAAGAATAGGAAGACAGTCAACCACAATTATTATAGTTTTAAGTTGTCCTTAAAAAATAATAAAAAATACCGACACAAACAGTAATATTGTTTGTTGTTTACTGGTTTAGTTATATTAAACAGGATGGATTTTGGAATTCAGGAAGGAAGTAAGTGAAGGTACCAGTGTAACTACAGGAAAATGTCGTGGGTCATATACACACGGACTGCAAAGATGCACCTATCAAAAGCAGGCGACGTCAGTCGTTGACTGCAGTCGGCGGGCGCAATTGCCTTCATCATCATCATCATCAGCCTATATTAGTCCACTGCTGGACATAGGCCTCCCCTAATGAGCGCCATAGCGCCCTGCCTTCAGCTTGACGCATCCAGCATCTGCCTGCAGTCTTTTGCATATCGTCATCCCACCTGGCCAGGAGGACGTCCTATAGATAGTATGTTTTGTACTGCTCCGTATAACAAAGCGACCCTGTATCCAAAATGTAAGCATGTCTAAAGGCATTAAAATGCCTACTTTATAGCATAAACACAATGTTGGTGTAACCGTTTCTAAGTAATGTTGGTAAAAGACTATCAGTGCATTCTATCCTTACATTTTATGGGTCGAAGTAAACAACAAGTTATCTTTAAACGCGTAAGATAAGAAAACCCCTTAGCGATAGGGATTCTTGAAAATTTACTGTTGAAAGAAGCTCTGTATTGGCAATGATTGCTTAACGCCGCTGGTTTAAGTAATTCTCGGATTTATGCAAGTATATGACAAATATGGCAAAATACCTGTGTAGAGTGAATACAAATATTGTATTCCTAGACATCTAACTCAATAAATATCGAAGACTTGACTATAAAATAAATCGAACGCCCGATATGGGGTTTCTTTTTCGATAAATGTCGAAGCGATTTAATGTAGAACATATTCTGCGACAGTTCGGATCATTCATTTTAAGAATTTGACCTTTTCTAAGTGTACTTTAATTGTATATACGGCATAAAAAAATTCTTGAAGCCTCTTTGTGTCACTCTGATAAAAACGCGCTGAGTGTCAAGAAAGTGTACCTAACTGACCTGACAAAAAACACGGGGCTGAATCGCTTTACGTTGCCAATGGCATCATCGCAAAATCGTCCATAAATGATACAAACTATAACGCGTGGGGTGTTATTTGCACGAAGAGAGAGATTGATCGATTGGTTTCAACTTTGACACTCCATCTGAACTTTCTTTCATCAAAGGGCGGTATCACGTGCGCAAACGTGGACACTTTTGTGTCTCGTGTCATATACAAGCTACCGATGAATATTTGAGTTATATATATGTCGCATAGGCGTGTCCAGTTGCTACCACTTAACACATACTCACTGACCATCAAAACAAAAAGTGTTCGGTGTGCTTATCTGCAACAAAAAGTGTCTACGTTTGCGCACCGCCGTGAAATTCGGCCACTTCCAGCGTTTGTTTAAGTCCAGCAGTGGAACAAGCTGAGTACTTACTAATTACGGATGTAAGCGGGTTAACTACGAACCTTATTTGTGTTGGAAGAACACCAACGTTTCATCCCGTCGCCCGGAAGATGTCCCTCGTTAAGGGATGAAACGTTGGTGTTCTTCAATCTACGATAATTTTTATAATAAAACAAGCTGAGTACCTTCATCTTCACTGTCAATGGGCTTCATATGATCGTGTTTCTCTGTCGGCGACGGCGTAGAGACTTGCGCTGACGACATTCCATCGACTACGTCTATCATCTCATAGAATTTGGAACCGCCGACCAGGCGACACGAGTCCTGGAAATAATGAAAGAACATTTTAATTAAAATGGAGGATGTACTGAAAAAATAGACGTCAGAGGAATAGGGCCGAAAGTGCACGTAGGTACACCTCAACAGGCTATACCTATTGGTCTACTGCTGGACGCAGGCTTCCCCTTGATATACGCCTTATTGCGTGTTATCTCATGGGGGTAATGCTCATAATCCCCACGCCGGGCATGCAGGTTGGGGATCGCAGTTTGGTGGTAGAACTTTTCTGCGGAAGGCGATGCTGCCCGCCCTCGGTGGAGTCGTCTCATGCGACACCCGCGGAACGAGTTGGAGGTGGTGCAAATTCTATGCCGGCACCACACGGCAACTCATAATTACACAATCATACAAATTATCAATGTTGACGTCACAAATCTAGGGCTCCAGTATAGGAAAAACGAAAGAGGATAGAAATGTATCTATAGTTATTTTAGTACAGTAGAGTATTTTCAAAAACAGGAATCAATATTTGACAATACCAGGAACTGAGGAATTTGGTTAAAGTATTGACACTTTCGTAAAGAATCAAGTCTAAAATCAGACTAGGGCATAGTCTGATTTTTAGTACAAAAACCACCAAAAATCATACCTATTTCTATAGGCTAACAAAATAAGCTCAAATAAAAGTAATTTTAATTAAAAAAAACTAATAATGCCTAAAATGAGGGGTAACATAACATAACCCTTGTCCACTTGTGTAAGAATAATCGTAGTATTTAAATATACCGTTACAAGCAAAGATTGCGAAAATCATATTTTGGTTACATTGGCTGCTGCCCGCGGCTTCGCACTGGCTCCTGGATACAATTTAATTTAATTTATTGTATTGTATTTTTAAACTTCCATGCCAAATTTCATAAAGATCCGTTCAGCCGTTTAGGCGTGAAAAGGTAACAGACAGACAGAGTAACTTTCGAATGCATAACACTTATTAGTATGGATTACAAGTTACAATCATGTTTAATATAATTGATGGTAAAAACGCTTACTTTTTGCACTATCTGAGATTTTTTTCCGAACTTCATTTTTAATATAAACAATTCACTATTTCCACACTGATTCCGTTATTTCGTTTCACTCAGAGACGACAATCACGATTCAAAGTGAATAATAAACTGCTATTTCGTTCCCTATGAATCACTTATCGACCACAAACCTTCCTCAATACTACTATAAATAATTTGATATAATATGTAGGATGCGAAGGGATCTTACATGCGTCATTACACTCATTACATTACATACTGTGTAAATAAAATGACTTTGAAAATGCAGTATCATTTTTATCAGATAGCTCGATACAGAAGGGCTCTTTGTGAAAGGGCTCGTCCGGGGAAGTACATAACAACATGACTTTTCTGTTGCCAAGCGATATTTTTGTGTCGGGGACCTCGGAGTTGGGCTCAATTCATACTAGGATGGCAGCGGCGGGGATACGGCGGCGTGGCGTGCACGTTCAGAGTAAAATGATTTTAAAATTTATCTTCACTTCATACTTAAAAGACTACTATAGCTTAACACACTCTGCGTCCCGTGCGAACCTTAGAAAATATAACCATGAGGCGATATTTTTTAAATATTCAATCCCAACCATCTTACACCCAAAAAATGCGCCATGCCATGACATTTAATTGTTGCTATATAAAATTTATAAGGGTGCAGCTAAAGGATGCACAGTGTTCTATTTAACCAAGTATAGAGGGGTGTGTATACTTTTGAATACACAGTGTTTCAGACACTGAGTGCCATCCCCAGTTTGAATGGAGACTTACAGTACAATATGGAGGGAATGATTTCCGATGATATTGCAGGCAAGGCACATGAGGCTTTACCTTGCCTTGGCTAACGTCTACTAACTCTATGCTTATCAGCTCATCATCAACCTATATTAGTGCCAGAGCGCCGTGTCTTCAGATAGACGCATACAGCATCTGCCTGTAGTCTTTCGCAGATCTCACCTGGCCGGAGGGCGTCCTACACTACGTTGGCGGTTTCCACTCAAGAACACGTTCACCCCAGCGCGGTTGTCGGTTCTTCGCGAGACATAACCGGCCCACTGCCACTTCAGGTTGCTAATCCTGCATATTTTATGTCGATATCTTTGGTTCTCTGTCGGATGTACGAACGATGTACGTTACGAATTCTAGGTATCCTTCTGAGACTCCGAGCATACCTCTTTCTATAGCTCGCTGAGCGACTTACCTAAGCCTCAGGAGTACAGGCGCATGGCCAATGAATTGTAAAGCGCATGATTTTCGAGTGAGCCCTGTAAGATTTTGCATTCTAAGGCCCTGCCCTGATAATAAGCACTTATCATCAGGTTGGTCATTTGCGTTGTCCTTTAAAAGAAAAGAGATTTGGTTTTTTGTTACGAACATAAGCAACAACACAAACAAAATGCCTTTATCGTAATAATAACTTAACTATAATGCCTTTATCGTGATTATTTATTATTGATTAATTGTTTCGCATGGCTTTATTTATTAATTTAGAGTGCACTTACGTTTTGGTTGAACACAGGGCGCTATGGCGCTCATTAGGGGAGGCATATGTGCAGAAGTGGACTAATATAGGCTGATAATGATAAAGTCATTTAGTAAATGACTTCATCGAATATCTTTTTGTAAATTACATTAACAATGGGATGTTTAAAATGATTTCAGTTTTGTGCTTTCTAATATTGAAACTGTGCCGAAATATTAAAAGCTCAAAACTGAAATCATGGTATATCCCGTTGTGGCTTTAGTGTTAATAACTATATAATGCATTTAAAAGTTTTATGATAATTTATTTATTTATTGCATTCTGTCCATTAAAAGTTGTTAACAATTTTTAGGTAGAATCTACATGAACCATGTAAGGGCGTTGCAACAATCTTGTTAGTTAATGAAGTGTTGTCTATTTTGATGTACCCATAACACAAGCTCTATACCTACTTAGCTTAGGGTTAGATAATGTAGTGTGAATTGTCTAGCATTATTAGATCTAACAATCCTCACTCATTTATTGATAAATCTCGTTAAAAAAATCGTTTTTTAAAATTTAAAAATAATATGCTTATTATTTGCCGCAAAGCTGAAGTGGGATTGGGCTGGTCACGTCTGTCGCATGCCAGGAGAGCTGTGGACTAAAGTAGCCACCGACTGGCAACCTGACCAGGCGAGAAGGCGACGTGGTAGACCTAGACGGAGATGGCAGGACGAATTTGTTGGGTATTTGTAGGTACTTCCGAATTATTATTTTATGATCTACCCGCTGTGTGCTGAATAAAGCAGTCAGATTCGAGCCGTAACTTGTGTTTCCTTTAAATATCTCACTGGTGACGATTTACCGATTTAAACAGTTAATTTCGCGATGCCGTACGGTAAAATTGACTGTTTTGATTTATCTTCGCGAAAGTGGACTAAATACGTAAACAGAGTGAAACAGTTTATCCAATTAAATGAAATAAAAGCAGCACTGCACGTGGCCACGTTGATAACCGTAGTTGGCGAACCGACCTACGATTTGATGTGTGATCTGTGTGCTCCGCTCACGCCCGAAAGCAAAACATTTGATGAGCTGGTCACCATCGTCGAACAACATCTAGAACCCAGGCGATCGGATATTGCGGAGCGGCACATTTTTCGTTTGCGTCGGCAGGCACTCGGCGAGGAACTTAGTGCTTATCTACAAAGCTTGAAGCATCTCGCGTGTACATGTAACTTTGGTGAGAAACTAGAAGAGAATCTCAGAGACCAGTTCGTGTCAGGCCTTGCAAGTGACGAGATGCGTAGTCGACTTTTCGCGGAGCAAAATTTGGATTACAAGCGAGCGGTAGAATTGGCTCTGGCACTGGAGGCGGCGGAGAGGCACGCGGAGACCAGCGGCTCAGCGCGCGCGGCGGGCGCCGCCGCGGCGGCCAGCGCGGTCCTCGGTGGCGGGCTGGACCCTCCCGTGCACCGGATTGGCGCAGCAGGCGCGGCGCCCGCGGCGCAGCAGGCGCGCGGTGGCGGTGGCGGCGGCGGCGGCGGGCCTACCTTTCAGAAATGCTGGAGATGTGGTCGTCAGCACGCGCCGGATAAGTGTCGCTATAGGAGTTATAATTGTGATGAGTGCGGGGCCAGGGGCCACCTTAAAGCTATGTGCAAAAGTGCGCGTTCATTCGGTGATAAGAGTGATCGTTTTACAGGTAAAACCCCAAGGAAGAATCAGTTTTACATCGAGATTGATTCAGATAGCGAGGACAGTGATTTCTTCAATATTGTGGTGGATGGAGAGGACGATAAAGCGTACGTAGTTTCAATTTTTGTAAATAACATGCCTATGAACTTTGAAGTGGATACAGGAAGTAAAATCTCTGCTATCAACGATCAGGATTTCAAGAAGTATTTTAAGGACTGCCAGCTTTTTGAATGTAATTTAAAATTCAAAGGTTATACGGGTGGTAATATACTTCCTATAGGTTACATTAATGTGTCTGTTTGTTATGCCGGCGCGGGGGAGAAACGAGAGGCGCATGACCTGCGATTGTTTGTGATTCCAAACGGCGGGCCTCCGCTTCTCGGTCGCGCTTGGTTACGTCATTTAAAACTTAAAAATATTGAGATTCAAATGAATAACATTGGCTGCGACACAACATTAAATAGAACCGATGATGTTGTTTTAAAACTACGACGCGAATATCCCGATGTTTTCGCTGAGGGCCTAGGCACATGTAAAAATATGTTTTCTTTAAAGTTGATGGATAAGGAACCTATATTTCATAAAGCGCGAAACGTACCCTTAGCATTGCGGGAGCCCGTGGAACGAGAGCTGGAGCGCCTGGTTAGCGAAGGTACTATAATTAAAGTGGAACATTCCGAGTATGGCACGCCTATCGTACCAGTTATTAAAAAATGCGGGAGCATTCGAATTTGCGGGGATTACAAGGTAACAATTAATCCGAAAATTAGACGCGAGCCATACCCACTACCGCGCATAGAAGAGCTGTATGCTTCGCTGCGTGGAGCTAGGGTTTTTACCAAAATTGACTTAGCTCACGCCTATGAACAAATAATCTTGTCCCCGGAATCCAGGCCGTGTACCTCCATAAGTACTCACGTAGGTACCTTCCAGTATGTTCGCGTTCCCTATGGTATTTGTAGCATTCCAGAAAAATTTCAAAAACTCATGGAGGAGGTACTTAGGGGTGTACCTATGACTGCAGTTTATTTTGATGACGCGTGTATAGGGGGAGTTTCGAAAGAGGATAATATTAAAAATGTCCGCGAGGTGTTAAAACGACTACAGGCGATCGGCCTAAGAGTAAAACTAGAAAAGTGTGAATTTTTCAAACCAGCTGTATGTTACATAGGACACGTTATAGATAAGGATGGATTGCACCCGGATAGTAAAAAGGTCAATGCCATCGCTAATGCTCCGCGTCCCACCGATGTACACCAACTGAAAGCTTTTTTGGGACTTGTGAATTATTACGGGAAGTTTGTACCAATGTTAAGTACAATGTTAGGGCCCCTGTATAGTTTGTTGAAAGCCAAAGTTAAATGGGAATGGAGCCATGAATGTGAGCAGGCATTTAAACACATAAAAAAGGTAATGTGCAATGAGCAATGTTTGGCTCATTACGACCCTGAGCTGCCGCTGGTCCTCAGCGTGGACAGCAGTGCTTACGGGCTCGGCGCCGTGCTGGCGCACCGGTACCCGGACGCGACTGAACGCCCCATTTGTTACGTTTCTCGCACGTTAAATAGCGCTGAAAAATCCTACAGCCAATTAGACAAAGAAGCATTGGCTATATTTTATGGGGTTACAAAGAATCATCAATATGTATACGGCCGGCGTTTTATCATACGCACTGATCACAAACCCTTGTCATACATTTTCGGTGATAAGGTGGGCATCCCGCAGACAGCGGCCAGTCGATTGCAGCGCTACGCGGCGCGATTAGCAGCCTATGATTTTTCAGTGGAATGGGTAAGCTCGGCACAAAACGCAGCTGCCGATTGTTTATCGCGATTACCGTTAGGGCGTGACCGGGAGGCGAGCGCGGCGAGGAGTGCAGGCGGCGGCGGCAGCGGCAGTCGACCATCGGCGCTCGATAACGCCGTATCATACCTAATGTATATTGAGAATGAGTTTCCCATTAGTCACAAAGATATCGCTCATGCAACCCAAACCGATCCCGTTTTGCGTGTGATTTATAAAAATATAACATTTGGATGGCCAGATAATACAGATGTTGAGCAAGAGAAAGCGTATTTTAATAGAAAGGATAATTTATTTATTGAGCAAGGTTGCATTGTTTTTAATTATCGCATTGTCATACCGCCTAAGTACAGACAGTACATATTACGCGAGCTACACGAGGGTCACTTAGGCGTAGTAAAGATGAAAAGCATCGCCCGTAATTATGTGTACTGGCCGGGTTTGGACGCGGAAATAGAAGCATCGTGCCGCGCGTGCGGTGCCTGCCTGCAGCAGCGCGACGCGCCGCCGCACGCGCCGCTGACGCCGTGGGCCTTCCCATCACGTCCCTGGCAACGCTTACACGCCGATTTTGCAGAGTACAAAGGCAAGCACTATCTTGTAGTCGTCGATGCGCACAGTAAATGGATAGAAGTTTCTCAAATGAACAGTACTGCTGCCAGGTTTGTCATAGATAGGTTCAGAGAAATGTTTTCTCGTTTCGGACTTCCACTACAGATAGTGACCGACAACGGACCCCCTTTCTCATCTTGTGAGTTGAAGGATTATTTTGCTAAAAATAATATAGTTTATACCCCAACCAGCCCCTACCGGCCTCAAGGTAACGGAGCGGCAGAAAATGCCGTCCGTACAGTTAAAAATTGTATTAAAAAAGCTTACAATGAAGGAGTAGACGTGACCCAAGCCTTAAGCAAGATGCTTTTCCAATACAGGAATTGTGAACATGCCACAACTAACGTAGCTCCGGCAGTAGCTTTGATGGGGCGCAGGCTGCGAGGGCGCCTGGACGCCCTGCGTCCGGGGGGAGAGGGCGCGGGCGCGGCGCGGCGTGTGTGCGCGCGGCAGGCGCAGCAGGAGGCGCGCGCAGGGGGCACGCAGCGACACGTACAGCTCGGCGACACCGTATATATTCGCGAGTATAGTAAGCATAGAAATAAATGGGTGGAAGGACAGGTTAAGGAGCGCGTGGGACCTTCGTCTTTCTCGGTAAACCTACCGGCTGCTAAGGGTACTGTTAAACGCCATGTTGACCAAATGATTGTACCTAAAGCTATTAATAGAAAAAGATATTCATTGTCTTGTAATAACAATCCCACAGATGCAAAATGTAAAGAGTTGCCGGTTGCGACGAGTCCTAAGGCCTCTGTGTCGTGCGCACCGCAGGAGCGGGACCTCGTCGTCGCTGACGCCGGAAGCGCCGCCGACGACGACGGCCCGGACCCTAGTTCAGAACAAGATAACGAATTTAAGATGGCCAGTTCATCGCCTCTATTAAAAAGAGACTATAATTTGCGCTCTCGTCATAACAGACAACTCTAGCATAAGTATATAGTTTTAAGTGTAACTTATCCGTGATACACGGAACTCTTGTTATCTAGGTACCCTACATAAAACATTAGTTTTCCTTAGTAGGTTTTTCTAGATTTATTGTCATAATTAAGTAAGGAGGTGTTGGGTATTTGTAGGTACTTCCGAATTATTATTTTATGATCTACCCGCTGTGTGCTGAATAAAGCAGTCAGATTCGAGCCGTAACTTGTGTTTCCTTTAAATATCTCACTCAACAAATTCCGGGCCGACTGGACGGAGCTGGCTAGTGATCGTGATGTCTGGAGGGAGTGGGGGGAGGCCTTTGCCCAGCAGTGGGATGAAAAAGGCTCATAATAATATAAATATAATAATAATAATAATGCTTATTATTTACGAGTTCATTTTAAATGGTTTTTTCTTATTATTCATATTATACTTGTTGTGCCGACCCCACCTACCATGGGATAAGCACCGGAAGATGACGATGATTCTTTTTCTAAGTTATCTTAGTACCTAATAGGCATTAGACATGTTTCAGTCCTTGACTAAATAGGTATACATAAATATTTTCCTACGTCGTCGAATGTGAAATGCATTCGTCATGGTAAACCTATTATCGTTTGAATGTACTTATTTGACGCAAAGATTTATGGTTTGTGATATTTTGAATACCAGAGTCAACTTTTAACACTTTAAACATATGTAGGTACATATTATGAAACTAACTTATTATGACCTGAATAAAAAGTGGCGATGTTATTCATGAGGTTATCTATCTCCATAAATAGATGGATATATATTTTTTGGCTTCTGAAACAGACAGAACATAGTGTTGCAAAGTTTTATTAAAATCCAAGTAGCCATTACCATCGTGAAAAGGTAACAAACCAATAGACTGAGACTGATACTACTGCTTTTAGAATAATGCATGGATTACATTCGATATTGGCTTACCTACGCGCTATAGCTCGTATTTTCTAGGTATACAAAAAACCATGTACCATCGCCAAACGTTACGCCTATCCAGTTTGAAATTAATTTGTTTTGCGTTAAAAACAAAAGATAACGAGCAAGCCGGGGTTGGCAACTATTCACTTCACAGAAAAATCTGCCTAGTGGTGGTAAGGCGCAATTTTTGCTGACTATACATAGGTGAACCACGAAAATAAAAAATCCCCTGGTACAGCCAGGTGGCAGGGGTGCATATCTACGTGTTACTTAGGGCTCTTATACACGAACTGCAAGTGTCAAATACAGCAAGGCAATACACCCGCCGACTTCAAGGCAACTACACCCAGCAACGCAGTCTACTGCCATGCCGCCGTCGTCGCCTGCAGTCGAGACGTACAGGTCCATGTATAAAACAGGCTTATGAAGTCGTGTGTAGTGTTTAATAAAATAATTATCTTATTTCTGCATTGTTAAAAAAAAGTTAATGTTCATGAGGTCTACTGTTCGGAGAACTACTAGTTTATTTAAGACAAGCAGCACCTCGCGGTTTCGCACGCGTAGTTCCCGTTCCCGTGGGATTTCCGGGATAAAATAATACCTATTACTACACTCCATGAAAAGTACGATTTTTATTGATGAAATATTTTTTTTAATCGGTCCAGTAGTTTCGGAGCCTATTCCATACAAACAAACAAACAAATCTTCCTCTGTATAATATAAATATAGATTTATTAGGGTATTTATAATATTCAAATTAGCCATACATAGTACATTTCTAAAAATAAACAAGAAAAAAAAACATTCACCTTCCTTGTTACGACCGCTGCCATGTTCCTTATTACTCAGAAAAATATTTATTCCGCTGAAAAACACTTCACATTCACAAGAAACTATCCTCAAAATCGAAAATCGTCTGTAAAGTTCCAGCTTGAAGTTTCAATTTGCACTGAACATTTACACGCAGGTATGGTGACAGCTCGACGACGACGAAAACGATACTAGTGAGCACACAATGGACGGAGCGTAGCCAAAACAAGCCGGTGACAATCGAACATTTCACGGATCGGAGCAAGTGAGTACAGTAGCGAACAAAAGTCTATAGCAACTCAATAGATATAGAGATGATAGATATACGAACTTTATGATAGACAGTACGGTACTAAGAGATAGCAAAGTTCACGTTATTTATTAGCTGACGACCGATGTGGTGTTGCGACGTAAGTTGCGGCCTTGCGAGTTAGATTCCCGCCTTGACAAATGTTTGTACGATCTGCAAACATTTGTCAAATAGTTTTTCAGGTGTTATGGGTGTTACTATCCTACTTTCTACTAATATTTTAAATGCAAAAGTTTGTAGCTGATTATTGTAAATTTCAAAAAATAATCTCCGACGGGGTTTAAAAAGAGATCTTCTTCCGCTAGTAGACAAAAAATTGAAGTGAATTAAAGTCAATTGCACCTTATTTCTTGTTTGATAGTAATAACTATTTATCAAGCTGTTTATATAGTAAAAATTTGACTTTTCTAAGTACTTATTTTGTAAGTCTAAAGAAATAAACGATTTGACTTTGACTTTGACTTAGAGGTACTTAAATGTAATATGAAAACTATAATGGGAGACAAATGGAATGGAAATTATTATTTCTTGATTCACTGAAAACTCGGTAAAAATAAACTAAGAAGTAAGTAATTAATATTTTTTTATTATATATATATTATTATTCATTTATCGTACCTAGTAGAAATTTCCCGCCTTGGGACAAATGTTTGTACGATACGCAGATATTTGTTTCGGGTGTTTTGGGTATTTAATAGGTTAATTAAAATATATTATCTCTGTCAAGTATTGCATTAAGTACGTATGTTAGTCATCTAGTTAGGGTGTAGTTTAGGTCACGAGCTCTGCTTAGCTTGGGGCTAGGTGATGCCGTGTGGATTGTCCAGCATTGTTTATTTATTTACTTACGCTAAACAAACGTGTTTTTAGCGTTACTTAAAACTACTACTAACTACTATAATTAATACCGCTACGCACTAGTGTCAGGAGCTGAACGATAATTCATTACATTAGTTACGCGTAAGATAAAAAGTAAGAAGGAAAATTAAATATAGTTTACGGCGACTCTTCAATCATGTTTCTTGTTATAATTTTCTTGGTAATGACGGTGTATGCTCTCCAGGCACGCAGGCATAAAATTCTTGACGGCAAAAACGTTAACAATCTCTCAAAACATTAGAAGTAACCATTGATTTATTAAAAACGAAGATGAGGTACTGGTTGCTCGAAAGTGGCAACCTCAAATTGTGTAAAATTGTGTTCTCCCACATCAGTCACCGTCTGACCGGCGGCACGGGCGGTCGTGATTCGCGTAAAATATGGTTGTCTCAGTCACACTTCGGTCCTAGATACGTCTCTCCGTCTTTGTTCTTCTTTGTATTGCACAGGACTGGAAATATAACTGTGAGCGTATGTGTTTGCGTGTAGTTGTACACATGCCAATTTTTGAGTAAGCGCTGGGAGAACGTAACCTATCTTCCCTTTTTCAGGGGTGGAAACTGATTCTATGGTCAAAAATACTGATTTTACTGACCATAACCCAATAAAATACTGACCATTTACTGACCAAATCTCAAGAATACTGAGGCTTAGTCGGTCAATTTGACATCAAAATACGAATGTTAGTTGCAATTTTCCGACCCTGTAGTAAGTTGTTGCTGTAGTTTGTTAGTAAGTTAATAATTTATGAAAAATGTTTGTGAATAGGTAAGCAATAAAAAAAATTTTTTGAGTTTGGCCTCCACCATCCCCATAGCCAACCTGCACCTCCCTTTATTATTAAAATTTTACTTAAATATACAATATGAATTCTTACAAAACAAACATTCTATTATTTTTTATTAAAAAAAGAAGTAATTAATTTATTTTTCTTATTGTAGACATAATTTCTGTATCTTTTCTGCCTCTTTAATTTTATTTTCATCCTCTTCTCTTTCCTTCGTTAATGTACTAAGCATCACGTTGGCCATATTTACGGCGACCATGTCGTTGTCCTTCAAGGCTTTCTTCAGACATTATGTTGCTGAATTTAGTAATCTAGAATAAAAATAATATTTTTTTATATATAGTAATTAATTACCTTTATCAACATAATAATTTTAATAATATCAAGTGCTTATTTTGTTTTTTTTTTGTTTTTCCTTTATTATTAGCCTATTTCATTCCCCTGCTGGGCAAACGCCTAGTTTTTTAGTTTTTCAATATTTATTTTTATTTCTTTTAAAGTGTAACTTTCTGATCGATCACTTACCTATTAACTGTTGCTCTTTTAAATTTCTCTTCCTCTCTTATTTTTTTTATGTTGTCTTCGCCCCTGACTATGCTGATATTTTCTAGTTCTAATTTTCTTTTTAGTTTTTTCTTCTCTTCCTCAAGTCTTATGTCTTCTTCTTGGATACGTTTTTGTTTTTCTTTAATTAGCTTCTGTTCCTCACAGTATTGTTTGTATCGTATGTGTGCTGTTCTAGCCAGCGATATAAGATCTTTTGTTATGGCCACATTTTCAATCTTGTTTTCATGCATGTAATGAATGCAGTTTTTTACGGTTACGATCCAAAGTTCTTTCAGAAGTACTACTCCTTTCGTCAGTCATGATGTTGCCCGACTGTGAAAATCCTCTTTCCACTTGAGCATTTCCGTGAGATAATACAAGTGCAGCTTTTACAACTTTTTCTAATGTAGGATATCTTTTTTGCCCAGTCTGACTCACTGATTGATTAAAAATTTTAGCCCAATATAAATCTACACGAACAGCAGCATCATTCTTATTTAATATTGGTTTTTCTGAATTGTATAAAATGTACCTACTCATTTATTAATTCAGTCTCACTGAAATCGAAAGGCATGGCCATTGCTACCTTTACAATGCTTCTTTGGTCATCACTTGCTTTTGGGTTAAGCACAGACAGATATTTTAACAAATTATTCGATACCGACGTCTTCGCCATAAGATGGTGGCATGCTGCTTCATAATGTTTTCTAACTTTGTTCAAAAAGGTAATCTGGTCTAATTCTAATTCTAATTCTAAGTGGGGGAACTAAGATCTGCACGGACGTCTCGCATAGGAGTGTATTGTGCATTAATATGTAAGGTAATCTGGTCTGTTTTGTCTAGTTTTTTTATCAGGTCTTGTTCAGATGTCTCGAGAACTATTTTCTCTATAGGCAATTAATATTTTGTTGAAAATGCGTCATTTGAGCTAGGCGCTTCCGCCGTGCAATTACGGCAAATCAGAGTTCTTATAAGGCGCGATAACTCCAGGTGCAAGATGTGCACTAGAGGTTCATCGCGCTGGAACAAGGCAGTAAAAGATGAAAATGTTTGTGCACTATGCGCTGTGAATGTCAATTCGACCTTTGCAGTGGTCCGTTTTATGAAGCTGACAATATTTTTGTAGCTCATAGATATTGGTGGAGATTTGGACTTCGGTAAGTATTTCGTGAAATATTCTACTATTGCTGGCCATTGTTCTAGAGCCCTCTCTGCCGCTGGTCCTAATGTTAACCAGCGCGACACTTTCAATTTGTCTTGAATTGCTTCGTATTCCTCCCAACGTGCTGGCCATCCATCAAAAAAGTGATGCAGTTGAAATATGAAGTCTGACACATTCTCTCCTAATTCGGATAAGCCTTTTAAGAACGCGTTGTGGACTGTGTGGATATTGCAATTCACTATGTCGATAATTTTTTTTCGACCACTAGCAATGACATCATCATTTACGATTCTTTGAACAGTTTTATTCACGTTGGGTCCATCACTCCCAAGCATAAGCAACTTTTCTTTTGATAAGTTTGCGTTATCCATTAAATTCATTAATTAACGGTATGTTTATCTAATACCGAAAAGAAAAAGACAGGTATGTTATGTTATGTAGTAAGATTTTTAAGGGACTCTCACTCCAAAATGGAATTTATTTCATCTCAATCTACAGTAAACTTTGTGGGAACGTAGCCCAGATCCTCAAAATACTGACTTTACTGACCATTTTTCAAAAAAACTGACTTTTACTGACCTTAGCCAAAAAAACTGACTTTTACTGACTTTACTGACCATTTTCCACCACTGCTTTTTAAATCAATGGAAGTAACGGACGAAACGGTATGCAGTTTTTCAAAGCATTGTCAGTAAGGGCTTTATTACACTGCACTTCTTATATACTTACACGGACTGCAAGATGCCGACTAAAACGCAGCTGCACCCGTCGACTGCAGTTAACCGCAGTCAGCAACTTGCAGTCAACTGCAATCGGCGAGTGCCGTCTCCACAGTTAACGGGTGCATGGAAGTCAGCAACTTGTAGTCCGTGTATTTAAAACACTAAGTCCTTTTAGGAGGATTCATTCAGATCTGACTCACCCTTAAGAGATCACTTGAGCTTTACCTACGCTAGTCATACTCGATGTAGAATGTTTGTAAGTAAACCACGGCACACATAACTAAAACTCACTTAGCTTCGAGTTTCAGATGTAATTGTAAGCAATATGAAGAATCTCAAATCAACAAAGTAATAAAGTGTAATGTGCGTCAAAAAACAGCGGCAACAGAGTGAATTTCAAAAGCTAAGCGATTAAGCGAACTAAAGTAAAATATAGGCGGTTTGTTTACGAACACCCTACACAGAGTTTGGCTGGTGCATATACAAAAATAGCTAGAGAAATAACAGGCTACTTAAACCGCCTTCAAAAAAAGGAGGAGGTTCTGAATTTCGCTGTGTTTTTTTTATGTTTGTTTTTTACTGAGTGGTCCGATTTCCATGTTTTTTTTTTAATTTGAATTCTGGTGCTTCTATTGTGGTCCCATTTTAATTGTTGTTCTAGTTCTGATAGTGGGATCCATAATAACTGAAGTCGGTTTATAGTTTTTTAAAACAAAATTAAGAGCAGGGCATCTTCGGGCGCATTACTAATATTCGTAACTTCAGTCACATCCGAAACGAAGTAGCCCAGGTTGGGCTTTGCTTGTTCCGTTTCCAAATGGAATGTATAATGAGCCCTAAATCAGTATATTACCGTCACGGACCAGACGGGTCGATGACATAAAGCTGGGGCCGATTTTATCGTCTTCACAACACCGACCGCCCTAAACGTGGGAGGGTAAGTAAAATGTATGGTATAAATAGCAGCAGTGATTAAAAAACTGTTTGATGATTTTACGATTAGTTAATTTCTACGTGAATCACGGTATCTACTTATTGTCTACAGAGTTTTTTTTAATAATGTTTAACCATGTACTAACTAAATAAATATAGCACCTATTAATACGTGGAGCATGTAAACAATTTTATTGTTTTGACAAATCAAAACCGTCTTTGAATCCCTTAATATAACACTGTTTTTTAAGTTTTGCGGGATAAAGAATAAAATTTATGGGACCATCTTGGGATCATCCTCAACACAACTGCAAAACAATAATCCAAATCGATCTACAAATATCGAAGAAATCGACGAACATACTAAAAACACATACCTACAGTCAATAGAATCTCATCTATTATCAAAGTCGGTTAAAAATATGAGGTACTTGATTGTCTGAATGTTAGGAAATTATGTACCGATATATTTCCCAAGTTATTTTTATGTTCTTTGTACCTCCCTTTTATTGTGTTTTTTTGTAATGTGTGTTGCAGTTGCAAATAATTTTTATATCTCTCTATCTACCTTTAGACGTATAAGTATTGGGTACCCATGGGGTTTTTAGGTCGCGTACTAGACCTTTACTGGCTGGCCCCATTAGTACCGGCCCCTTGAGCTTCTTGTCTGGCGCCGACTCGGAAAGGTCAGATGAAAATATTGAACTTAGTATGTCGCTGCCAAGAATGAATGTACTTACCAACTTACCCCCAAATACTCAAACGCAACTCAGATTAAGCAAGCACGTCTTATGTCGCGATTTTTTGACAGTTTTCTATGAAAATCAGTCACAAATTCGTCCCTTTAGACGTGCTTAAGTGCTTATATCCGAGTTGCATTTGGGTATTCAGGGGTCCCCGCATACTCAAATGCATCTCAGACTTAAGCACGTCTTAAGTCGCGATTTTCTGACAGTTTTCAAAGAAAATCTGTCAAAAATTCGTCACTTGAGACGTGCTTTACTTATAAAACCGAGATGTTTGACTATTCGAGCATAAAGGGCCGAATACTCAAAGAATGTCACTTGGTTAAAAATGTTAAAATTTATTAATCTAAATGTTAAGTTACAAGTTCAAGTCTATATTTAAATGCAAATTTTTGAGCTGTCCAGCAGTGGGATTCGATATGTGAGCGACAACCTGCGTCAAGTCTGCGATCTGTGAAAAAGACGGCCCCGGTATAAAGTACCTACTACAAAATCAGGACATTGCATTGATATTCCGTGGCCATAACTTTGACCGACCAAAGCAGAGGTTTTCAATACATTGTTGAATTCAAAGTTTGATAACCTCGAATAGGCCTGACGACTGACGACTAACAAATTCTGATTGGTCCATCAGTTAGATTTATCAGAAGATATTGGACGTATTTCATCTTTTGTCGTATAAACAATTTCAGAGTCAGAGTCAAATCGTTTATTTCTTTAGACTTACATAATTAATTTTGTTTTAAAATGCTTTAAACCGACTTCAATTTTTATTGTTTTTTCATGACTTTTCAATCAAAAGTTCTCAGGTAACAAACATAAAAAAATTTAAAATTTACAGTCGAATTGAGAACCTCCTCCGTTTTTTAAAGTCGGTTAAAAATAAGCACTTACACGAGTAAAATTTTTACTAAGTAAAAATAAAAAATAAATAAATGTAATAATTAAAATGCATGTGTAACTTGATAAACAGTAATATCAAATAAGAAATAAGGTGCAATTGACTCTAATTTACTATTTTTTTTTGTCTTATGAAGATGTAGCCAGTTAAAGTACCGCGTGACGTCACGGCTCAGTAAAATGTGCACTTATCCTTAGACGTGACGTCACTAGCCAAACTCCCAAACTTTGACGTAGGACGCGCTGTATTTTTCAAATTTTTTGTTTGATTGAGAAAACAAAAAAATGAGTCCAATAATTTCTGATAATCTAACGGACTAATTCGATTTTTTTTGTCATCAGGCCTTTGTTATATAAGAGGTCAATTTTAAATATCTAACATTTAAAGCATAAAACTTGATAACGTTTTATGTTTATTATAAGCTATGCTATAATAATGTTAGATATAGATAATCTTTTAAAAGCTGGCGCGATCTCCTTTTGTTTATCGTATTCACTGTAAACCAAGCACAAGGGCAACAACCTCTAATGTGGAAAAGTGAAAAATCGTCACATCGTCATCAAATGCGAAAATATTTGAAATCCATTCCTTCAAGTTCAATAATTTACGCAATGATGTAATTTTTGTCTAATCTATCCTAAAGAACAATCCCTATGCTTGGCCTACTACTCGTAAAGAACTGGATTTGTGACGTCATCGTCGTTAGCGTATGAATTTGTGACGATAATCAGCGCAAAAAGAAAAGACAACCGCGCCAGCTTTTTCAATTTTACCGAGAGTTAGTCAACAGTTGGATAAGAAGGTCATTAACTTTGCTTCAATATTGCATTGCATTATCATATTTACTTTTGCGATAATCATTGTGAATATTGCAGTCTTATAATCATAAATAAATCTGATGGTTAAAGACGATAAGTACTATTATTTTATGTTTGATACCAACAGATACTACTACTCGGATCTACAATCCAAGATATTTATTGTAAACGCAGATGAGTATGATAATCGTAAGAAAACTGATCACAATAACAGACAACCAATGAAATCTATAATAAAAAATAAAAACTTCATCAACCCATACGCGGAGTGCGAAGGTGCACATTCGAATTCGAAATCTGACCAGAGACGAATGAAATGATATGAATGAAAGCTGTCAAAAACAAAAAATGTTTCAAACTTCTGCAACACTTAGATGATACCAGCTTCATAAAATATTTTCCTCCAATTTATAAAATGTAGGAGTTATATTTACTTACTATTTGTTTATATTACAAAAGAAAACTTAATTTTGGTAACAACTTGCTTTACAAACCATAACTTGGATTCTAGATCCGAGTATATGCAAGTATGTATAGAGTCACATGCAGCTCTGTTATCAAATTACATTATTGATTCATATTGACGATTATTGAGCAGAATATTGTTTCATTTTTTGCTTTATGGCGTTTAAATGCATGACCAACATTTGGAAAGAAGAGTTATGTTGAATCTATACCTATATTATTAAGAGGATAGATTTGTTTCTTTGTATTGAACAGGCTCCGAAACTAAAGGGCCGATTTAAAAAAAAAGTCTTTCACTATTAATAAGCTTACTTTTCAGGGAGTGACATAGGCTATATAGTGCTACATAAACCGACTTAATTTATATAGTTTTTTCATGGATCCCATTGTCAGAACTGGAACAAAATAAAATGGGACCACACGGGAAGCACCAGCTTTCTAACAAAAAAAAATCATGAAAATCGGATCACCCAGTCAAAAGTTCTGAGGTAACAAACATAAAAATATGTAATTTTGTTTTAAAAAACTATAAACCGACTTCAATTTTTATAGTTTTCCATGAATTTTCACGGATTGCATTGTCAGAACTGAACAAAATTAAAATGGGACCACACGGGAGGCACTAGCTTTCATATAAAAAACAAACATAAAAAAATACACTCGAATTGATAACCTCCTCCTTTTTTGAAGTTTGAAAAAGGATCATGAAAATCGGACCACAGTCAAAAGACTTTCATGAATTTTCATGGATCCCCATGACCCAAAGCTATAAAAATTTAAGTCGGTTTATAGTTTTTTAAAACAAAATTAATTATTATTGGTGTAGTTCTGACAATGGGATCCATTAAAATCCATGAAAAAACTATAAAAATTTAAGTCGGTTTATAGTTTTTTAAATAAAATTAATTATTTGAAGTCGATTAATGAAGTCGGTTAAAGAATAAGAAGCGATCATTTTCGAGCTCTAGCAAAACTCGTCCCAAGACAAATTGTTATACGAGTAGTTACTGTCTTTTCTAGCCGTGGTGCGCCGTGGTGTTAACATTGTGTTATTGTGCCAGCGCAAGTTTATGACCAATCAAACTGTTTTATAGCTACACCCAGTAAAGCCAATTAAGGTGTTAATAAATCCGGACTGCAAATTGCTTAATGAAACATTGCCTATCGATCATTGTTGCTTTTTATATTCCGCTACATGCGATTGGTCAGACTAAATAATTATTGACGACTAACAGCGACTCGCGGTTTCACCCGCGTAGTTCCCGTTCCCGTTGGAATTCCGGGATAAAATATAGCCTATGACACTCCCTGATAAGAAAGTTTGTTAATAGTGTTTTTTTTTTAATCGGTTCAGTATAGTTTCGGAGCCTATTCAATACAAACAAACAAACAATCAAATCTTTACTCTTTATAATTATGAGTATAGATTAGTTTCTAGCCCCGGCCACACATGCGTTTTTTTTTACCTATGTTTGATTTTGGCTTTAGAGATACATCTAAACAAAATTTCGACTCGATCTCTGTATTCTCTTTCCAATGGTATAAGTTTTTTGTGATTGGAAATTTAAAATAACTAAGCACCATGCGAAGTTCCGCCGACCTCGATCAAAATTCGATTGGTGCAAAGAAAGCTTTTTTTCACATGACACCGAACATTATAAGACTTATATATTCGGATAGTAGTTTTGGCGTGAAGAATTAACAAACATATATCTATGTAAACTTTCGCATTTATAATATAATAATAAATAAATAAGAAATGTTGGACAATTCACACAATGATATGAGTGTGAAGTTAGTTTATTCATTTGCTAATTCTGTATAAGACTACGAAGGTAAACGAATTCATCGTAATTTTCAAATTTACTTACAATTTTTTATATTTTTTAACGAACGCGCACATAAAATAAAAAATCTATGCAACCTATCACTCAGACAACATAAATGGACCTTTTCAGGGCGGCCTTAGATTCATACCATAACCTTGAGAAAACACCATCAATATCGTGACTAATAGAAAAATCTGGGATGTCTGGAGCGGCCTCGGTGAAAATATCAAGGATAATCGATTTGTTCTTCAATACCGCCCGCCCATGGCCTGTTTGCCCATAGAGCTAAGTCTCTCTTAGAATTATTTTGCTTAGAATGAAAGCCGATTTTACACTTTATATAATTAACTAATATAAAAAAATCGGGGAGGTCTGGAACGGTTTCGATGGAAACTTTAAGGATAATCGATTTGTTTCTTTAATTCCGCCCGCCCATGGTCTGTTTGCCTGTAGAGCTGTCTCTCTTCGAACGATTTTGATTCAAAAGAAAGCCGATTTTACACTTCAACTAGTTGATTTTTAGAAAATTCTGGGATGTATGGAGCGGCCTCGGTGGAAATATCAAGGATAATTAATTACTTCTTCAATACCGCCTGCCTGTGGCCTATTTGTCCATAGAGTCTCTCTTAAAATGATTTTAATTCTATAGTAAGATGATTTTACACTTTCCATTGATTTGCGCATTGCGTCTGATTTGAATATCAGAAAGTTGACGTAGATGTCAAAATCGACGCAGTGTAAAGACATTTTTAACAGACTTAATAAAAGGAGGAGCCTGTATTACGTTCGTGTATTAACGTTTGGTTGTCTGTTTTTTTGTACGTTCATCGATTTTGAAAATTATTTTGCTACTAGCTGCGTCCCGCGGCATCGCACGGATGTTCCTATTGAAACGTTTAAAGGTGATATGTATCCCACGGGAAAGGATTTATGGGATAAAAAGTATCATTGATTCCAAGATTAGAATTACCTGTATGCAAAATGTCAGCCCGATCCGTTCAGTAGTTTTGGTGTGAAGATGTAACATACCTACATACATCCATCCAAAGTTTCGAAATGTGATAGTGAGATTGTATCGAACATGATCTCAAGGATCCCCTGTTTCTGAAGGATAAGTATTTGTCCCGCAAAAGTAAAAAACAGTGTAAAGTTATAAGATTCGAAAGCGGGATAAGGGATTTATTGATTTATGTACATACAAATCATAATAAATGATTTATATGCACATAATAGTCTTGCGCTTGCGTCTGTTTTAAATATCGCCAAACGGTGTTCTTTAAGTCGAAACCGAAGCAGTGTAAAAGTGTTTTTTCAAATAGGTCAATATTTTATTTGAATTGAGGAGTGAGGAGGAATCGAAACGTATCGTTTGACATCCCTAAATCCTAATTTTCATAACCGCAGAATCGACACCTATAGGTATGTTATTTATGAATTATGACTCAAGAAAGAGAATACAAACGCTTGAGTAGGTAACTCAACCTCAACCTCAACGTATTGGTCCTCTGCTAGACGCAGGCCTCCCCCTGATAAGCGCCGTATGGCGTTTATCTCATGGGGGGTAATGCCCATAATGCTCACGCTGGGCATGCGGGTTGGGGATCGCAGTTCGGCGGTAGAATTGTTCTGCAGGGGGCGCTGCTTCCCACCCCGGGTAGATATCCCTTAGTCGCCTCTTACGACACCCACGGGAAGAGTTGGGGTGGTACAAATTCTAAGCCAGCGCCACACAGCGCAGAGTAGGTACAGTTAGCTATGAAAACAAATATCAACCCAATTCGATTGCGTTTAACAGGTACATATGGTGCAGGTATCACACTATTATCATCACCAAATCATCATCAACGTCTCCGTGAAAGCATACGAAGAATACGACAAAGAGGACTACTCATACCAACACTAGCCAAACTTTATGTGGAATATTTGTAAACAACCACGACACAAAAAACATAACTCACTTGCTTGACGTCATGTTTCAGATATTTTCAGATATAAATGTGAGCAATATTTATTAAAGGAAAGAACACAAATCGACAAGTTAAGGAAATTCCGCTTATAATATGCGGCAACAGAGTCAATTTTTGGCATTCTACATCGAATTTGGCTAACGCATAATGCTCGTACAATGAGTAGATACCGAGATAGGTACAGTAAACCGAATCTCTTAGCAACTAACTATCGACAAGCTTCTAATGGAATTCAATTAATACTGGAAACTATGACGCAAGAATAATCGTGCTTTGAATATACGCTCTCTGATTAGAACCGCCGAGAATAGAACTGATTGGTTTTATGCAAGCAGAACCTTACGAACCATCTGAGACAGCCAAACTTATGGGTCACCCATCATCATAAGTTTGGCTTGAGCACTCAAGCCAAACTTATGATGATGGACCTCCTCGAATTTCGGCAATGGCGGCAGCCAGTCTTCAACGAATACTAGCTTGGCGCGCCGGATATAATTACTATAGTGCACAATCCTGCGCGCAAACATAGATCCACACTCTATCTCACTCCCATAATCCGGGACGGCAAACCGACACAACACGACGGGGAGAGGTTAGGCGCAGGACCAACAGCTTAAAGTGCTTTCCGTGGCTACCAAACTCCAGTAGTTTTTTTATTAGAAATAAAGTTTAGCTAGATTGTCTTCTCACTTCTACAATAGCATGGACGAACTGGCTAGTTTCTTTTACAGAATTGGAGATAAACCTTATTAAAAATTTATGACGAGACAAATAGATCAAAATCATTAAGGTAATCGTAAAAAAAATCGTAAAAAATACTCACTACGTCTACTCACAACTTTTTTGTTATTTAATTTTGTCGGTAATTTCATTACTTACGCCTATAATATATATTTTAGAATATAAGTTTGGTTCATGTAAGTGAATAAAAATATTCTTTATAAAAAAATGTCTATAACCTGAAAAACTGAGTTACTTACAGCATTCGGGTCCCTAACGTTTTCCGAAATTAACCTAGCTGGTACGAATAGGAGTGTTTCAACAAGCATACCTACTTACCTATGTAAATATTTCTAGGTTATGATACTTCTAAGTTATGAATAAGTTCTAGATTTAAATAAGCCAAGAGGTCGGTGGAAGCGGGACGCCTCTACTAGCGTAGGTGCGTGGGCCACTGCAGAATGCTGCTAAATAGGTCATGTCATGACACAGTGAATCATAGAATGTGCAATACTGTTTAAGGTCATAGAGGATATCTTGTTTTTTAACCGACTTAAAATAGGAGGAGGGTAATTCGACTGTATTTTTAATGTTTGTTAGAGTGATCGCAACGTATCTTGAGCTCTCTGATCTTAGGTCCGGAAGCAAAAATGCGCAAGTACAATCAAATAGAAAAGTCATATTTACCAACTAGCGACCCACCCCGGCTTCGCACCCGTGCGAAATATAAACCTTAATTTTTATTTGATTAACTATTGATTTTTTTTTATTTATTTAAAACAAAATACCTACCTTGCGTTTTGTGACGTCACGCTTTTACTAAATGTAAATAAGTTTTCAAAGAATATTATATTAAAACTTTACCTATTTTTATCATTAATAAATATAGTTATTAAAATATTATTTATTTTTGCAATTAATACCTGCTCGAAATACATGCCTTGCCTACCTATTCTGTCATATCATACCTCATACCTCATCTCTACTTATTTTACTAACGGGTAAAGCTAAATGAATTGCAGACCTTCATCGGCTTCTTTTCTCATAAAACTCATGACATCAAACACCATTTTTCGTGTTTGACGACGCAGTACGTTAAACCGCCCGCGAGGCATATTTAACGTTTAAGAGAAACCGCTAATATCAGGGAATACTCCAAAAAATCGCAAGAACAAACTACCAAATCAACGAAAACGAACACCGAACAACCATCAAAGACTTTGCGCGTTATTGTACTCAAAGTATTCATTCGACAGTATTGCTAACTAGGTTATTAATAAATTTGCTACATTGTAATTGTTTTATTTTCTAATTTGGGTTAATTGCATTCGATAAAATGTTTAATTTATTCTAACATTTAAGGTTTTAAATAATCCGTCATTGAGTATAAGATGTTTTTATATATTCTATAAATATTGAATTGAAAAATAAATTAATGCAGTACAAAATGTGCTAGACAAAATAAAAATGCGCCAAAATTCTTGCTGGAAACCCCGGATTGACAGACTGATCCCCTCTCCACCCGCTCTTTCCCCTCAACGCCTTATTTTCAGTTTAGTGCGCAGCCATTGAAGCCAACTTCACAGAGCTCATATTAAGTTGCGCGGACTCTACCTCACAACTCTTGACTGGGTGGTGCGATTTTCGTGATTCTTTTTTTTTATATGAAAGTTGGTGCTTCCCGTGTGGTCCCATTTGGTTCAGTTCTGACATTGGGATCCATGAAAATCCATGAAAAAACTATAAAAAGTAAAGTCGGTTTATAGTTTTTTTAAAAGGATAATTGTAATTTTATTTTTCGCTCAAGTATATTTTGTCTATTATTAGGTATGTCTATTGACAGCACTAAAAATAATTGCATCATTTCTATTTCGAGCGTTATAAAAGGGACGGTACAATTTAAGTCCTGTAAAGTTAGTTCAGTTTAGTTTTGATGATATCTGAATTGACACCAGTATTTTAGTTCAATATTGTAGCCGTGGCTACAATAGTCTTTAATTTCTTTGTGGCCACAACATAGCGACAAAACTAATAAGTACACAAACTTACTTGCCTTTTGTAATATGTACAAAGTAAGTGTAAATACCTACAACCCTTTCACAATAGAAACGCAAGTATTGTCATGATCAATATCCACTACTCCGTCGCTCAATAGCGAGGAGTTGGGATATAGCGAATCCTATTTCAAAGGAATGAGGGCTCAAACTCACTTGTGCGCTCAAAGTCAGGTAGCAATGTTTATTTGCCAGTGCATCGACTTGATAGGTATCTTAAGGGCACACACGGACTGAAGTCAAGTTGCCAACTATATCCGTCGACTGCAGCCTGCAGGTGACGACGGCAGTTAACGTCCATGTATATGAGACGTGCAGTCCGTGTATATAAGGCCCGTATTATGAGAGCTTCCTCAGCGTAGATCAATGCTTGAGTGACGTTTTTGCCATAGAAAAGCCTTACTGAAGCATAGATCGATGACTAAGTAGGCTTTCATAATACGGCCCTTAGAGTCCTAAGTTTAATTTTGGCGAACTCTGTGACGAAGGTCGGCTTGGGACACAGGAGGGTGCGGGTTCTCCGGACAAATGTTTATACGATCTGCAGATATTTGTTCCGGGAGGTCGGAGCGTTTTCTATGAAGATACATATAATAAAAAAGTTAATCTATACCTAAGTATAGTGCGTTGTATTAGAATATAATAAACATTTATTAAATATAATATCTTAGTATCCATAAAGCTTCCTCTTGAAAGAAAGGAAAGAAACCTTGGGGCTAGATCTGCGTGAATTGTACAGTATTTGTTTTTTTTTCACTAGCCTGATTCGAAGCCAGGAGAGGTCCTTGGCAAATGCCTCCCTGAATATTTTCAATAAATATATACTCGTAATATGTTAAAGCATATAGCTATGTGCATATAACTATACATATGCACATATTGCAGACAATAAAAGTTGATCCGCGCGTCGTGTTAAACCAATTTAGCGCGGGAATTGGTGTTCCAGTTTACGGTCAAATAAACACGAATGAAGGGACATAATGTTCCAAATGAATGTAGGCCTATTATGTTCGCAATCCGGACATCGATTTGGGAATGAGTCCACATCATGTCCGTTTACGTATTGTGAGGAAAGAGTTGCGTAAAAAAAGGCTAGCTTTTTGTTGTGAGCGTTTGCGTAAAAGTCGTATTGAGAGCGAGTTTTTACCTTAATATTTGTCAATCAAAAATGTCTTCGTCATTTATATTGCAGTTGTTTTAATATTTAGAATTGTCATAATGCAAACAGCAAATTCGGCCTGCATTACTGCAATCCGTTCTTAGAAAATTCGTTTTCTGAGAATAAGTACATTAGGTTAAAGATTCAGCACTGTAGTAGTAGGTAATAGTTCATCAAGAGAACAGTTAATTGCTTCCAGACAGTTTTCTCTTACAGGGCTTGCAACATTGTGTATACTAATATCTTCGTTATGAGGAATACCATGTAGGTATCATACAATGTTTTATATTTTACCATAGAAACTTTCGTAGTTTGACGTATTCATTCTGAATGTAAGCGCTCAAAGGGATTCGGAACTCGCGCGTCTAGAACCGCACTCGACCTGAAGATATCCCTTGTTAAGGGATGAAAGGTTCGTAGCTAACCCCCTTACATTTATAATGAAATGTTTTATATTGCCACTACCTGCTGGTCCTAGCTTTCGTTTAGGTTCTTGGTTTGCCCATGTTCGTCTCCCGGATACCATTTACCTCCCTGCCAAATCCAACCAGCAGTTATGACTTCTTTGCGAGTTATGGCTGGCCCACTGCCACTTCAGCTTGCTAATTATACTATAGATAATTTTACTATCGGATATGTAATTGACATATTTATTTTACAGAACATGGCACATGTTCTGTAAATTAACCATTTCCTATATTTATATGAGAGTAATAAAAATTTTTCAATTTAATCTTGGTGAAAAACTGGATAATTATCCATTCTATTAAGTCTATTGACCAAAGTGTTTATTGTGATTCTATTTATATTAATAATTGGTGTGCAGGGATTGTTTTCAATAATGCAATTTCACTTGGACAATACAATAAACTAATAAACTAAATAAATTAACTATTAAACTAATAAAGAAAGGATCACAAAATTTTAAGTAACCATAGTCGAATCACGAACTCAAAACTAAAATATATGGTGATATAAATCAAATTAATCTTCAAAATAACATGATATTTTTATCAACCCTGCTTTTTTGTAACGTTGACATTAACAATTAAATACAAATAAAATCACTTACTTGTTCTTTACCAGCATTATTTAGAGCAGTTGCACCCTCACTCATCCTCTCGGAATCACTCTCGACTTCAAATATGACGCTGTACAGGTCCAAGCCTTCAGGCACGTTGGACTCTATGTTAGCCTCCGGTCTGATTGTCAGCTCTTGGCTTATTATTTGACTGCGGCTTGCTCGGAGGGAACCTTGAAGATTCTCTGATATGGCCTAAAAATAGTGGGTTTG
Source organism: Eupithecia tripunctaria (assembly GCA_955876795.1). Taxonomy (NCBI): domain Eukaryota; kingdom Metazoa; phylum Arthropoda; class Insecta; order Lepidoptera; family Geometridae; genus Eupithecia; species Eupithecia tripunctaria. The sequence goes on from OY041600.1 coordinate 3,986,832, forward strand.
AAGGAGACAAAAACTAATTTGGTGTGTAAATTATGTCAGGTGTTCTTCATTGCCGCTACCTGAAGCTAAATAGAAGTTGTGTATAATTTCAAGTTTGAGGAACAGGCTTACAAAGGGTTTTTATATGAATTATATCATGCACTTAATTTTTGTGTGAAGTTACCAGGAAAGTGGAAGATTTTATTTGGTTCTGGTAGTAATACACCTCTGTAACAGTCTATGTGAGGAAAACTAATGTTATCAACCTGAATGAAACCTAGAGCAGTGTGTGCGTCTAGAAACAAGTCTGTCTCAAGAGAAAACATTACCTACTATAAACTTACGTCGCTCAAGATGTCCTCCAAATCGCAAGACACATTCGTGCTAAGAACTGGGCTCGGGCTGGGAGTACGAGTGCGATCCAAGTAACTACCGATGTCTACCGGGGCCAATACCTCCTTTGTGTTACTTTCATTGAACTCCATCACTGCTCGCTGTTGAGAAACATCACAAAATACCTGTACTCACAAACACCGATGCGATTTTACGAAACAAATATTTCAAGCCAATAGCGCTAGTTTCTACACTGGAACTTGTACAAATCTTACCCATTGAAATTTAGGTTCTCTTGCGAGAACAAAACATCGTTATTGTTCGCTAGAGAATATTTCAAATCATAGAAAATTGCATGAATTTGGGCAGCAGCACGATATTTACCGAACGTACACTCACGGATTTTCGGACTTTTGGTTTTGTTGCGTTTTTTTTTTGACTGATTGATTTAAAAAAAAACAATCTTCTGTCAAAAATGTCAAATAGGGATGTTCTTGACTAGAAAACTGAAGCTACAGCTACGGAAAGCTCTTGCTGAGCCGAAAGTATCGTGATGTGTACATGCTTAATTGAATTTTTTTTTTTATATAACAATGGACTTTGTCGCTAGCGACCACACCGTCCTCTTAATTGAATGAACGAAAAGAAATAATTTAAAAATAATAAAATAATAAAAGAAATAATTTTTTAAATTTAAATTCATTCATTCGTTCATTCTTAATTGAATGAACGAAACTATTTCCACAGATAAAAAATGCTATAAATAAATGCAATAAGTCAAAGTCAAACAAATCAAAAGTCGCGTCCGTTTGCGTGACGCAAGCTTTGTGTTTGTTATTTTCGAAGTTATTGTATTCTCTTTGGTTATTTTTTGAATCTCTTCAAACTTGACATATTTGGAATATCTAAGATTTCTTTGAAAAACTGCTCGAAAATAAAACTGTAATGGAAAATTCACTAACAGATACTGATGCAAATCAAACTTTTCGATCACCACCACGGCGGAGAAGGTCTACCTTTTTTGAGAGACGAGATTCTGTTGGTGCGTTTCCTGAGCTTATTTGAAGATAGTGGCTTGTGCTTTCCATTAGTTTCCATAAAAATTAGTTGTTCATTCATGTATTGTATCCTACAGCGTGTACCAACGTCAAAAACAATATGAATATATCTACAATAAGCCAAATATTCATCAGTGCTTCCATTTCAGTACCAACACAACTCAACACCCCTGAAAGCGTGGATTTAGCTGATTACAAAAAGGATGTAGAGTCTAAAATGCGAACACAAGAAATGAAAAGGTAACAATTCAGCCCAAATACTAATTAAAATTGTCTGATTTACTGTTTTCACATACCTACTATTTTGTGTCATCTTATCAATGACACATTAATTAAACCCTTGTTAATATTTGTATGAGTTCAGGGACTTTTCTTTTGCATTTATCTCAACCATTGCATTTACAGCTACCATGATAAACTACTGTCTGAAAAGGAGCAGTGGAAGAAAGAAGTAAAAGAAAGGAGAAATAAATATCATGATCTAAGACAGTAAGTCCACCCTCAGCCCTGATGAAATGCGACTGTAAATGTCACAGAAACAAAACTCTTACCTATAGTGGTCTAGGATACTTAGTAGATTCAGGTGTTACTTTGCGGAAATCCATTGTAAATATAATTAATTATGGAATTGTTACTACATATTTTCTTTTCGTCCATATATCTATAGTGGACTGCTAATCAAATTCCATCTAGGCTAACTTAAACTATTAGGCAATGATTTCCTGAAATAATTTTATGATAACAAAAAAAAGCAAAAGAATGCATTACCTGTTAAGGGTAAAACTTTCCCCTCTGTGTTGAATATTTGTGAGTGTATTGTTTCAACTTTGTAAAATGTTTAGACAAAATCAAATTAACGATGATTATAGATTTTACTTGACTAGGGCCCAGTGTTAAGTGCGAGCGATTGGTGAGTGCCACCTAAAGCTGAACTTTGGCATGTGCATTGTGGGCAATGTTTATGATTGTACCTTAATTATTAATAACTCAAGTTATTTACTGAGCACAGATGCGAATGCCATGCACACACATAACAAATATACAAAATGGGATCCACACTCATGTTTTGCGCCTTTGAGAGCCATCCGCAAGTAAGTGTGGAGAAGCTTTATGCATAGGTGGGGAGGTGGTAGGAGCATTCTTACTTTTGCGAGACTGGGGAAATTTACTCAAATGTTCTTTCAAAATTAAAAATTGTTTATATAACATAGTACTTGAATGGGCTATTTTCTTTTTCAGACAATACCAAATGGCAGCATCAGGACCTAGCAGATCCAGAATGTCATATGCAGCATTATCAAATGAAGATATCGAGTTTTTAAAAGCAAAGCCTAATATTTCAAAGCTCGTAGACTGCCAGCAAAGGTTTCACGCTTCTATAAAAGAGACTATGGAGTATGTAAGAAGGAAAAATGCATTAGACCGGCACTTACTTGACTTCTGTGAAGATAAAGTTAATAGGATCACGGATCATATATTACAAACCAGTACAATTGATTGATGAATCTGAAACCTCTTAATATTAATGTAAATTGATTCTGGACCTTTAATTTCTGGAATGCATATAGGAATTCGACCTCGCTAAAGCAAACATATGGGTTATATTATACTCTTAATTAATTTATCATTGGTTTTATGGACTTTAAATATGTAATACCTTCAACTTAACGCGTTTACTGCTGGCTTGTAGTGTCGCGCTGCATGGGGGCAAAAATTCATAGCAAATGACGTGCCAGAAGCATACTTGTTTCTGGACTGGTTTCCACAACTAGGCAACTGGTGGGCCCTTTTTGCGTGTCGCGACAGAAGCATATTATCGGTTTCATATTTTTATGGTGTAAAACACATCAATTTCTGTGTGTGTGTTGCTGTAATAACATGACACAATACTAAGTTTCTACTACCTTTTATATTTATGTATTTGCCTCAGTTGACTATCTATTCGCATTCCAGAATTTAGCTAGAGCTTACTGGAAATATACCAGGAGGATTGTAACATAAATTATACATTTTAATCTAATGGCATGCACAGTACTGCATAGAATATTTGGATAATTTTAATTTGTGGTTGGTTTAAAAATTGGCAAATCATCTTTAAGTCATATTCTGTATGTACAACAGAATTTTCTAACTATCAAATTAGTTTAGATAAGGCGACATCATTGATGAAAGAAATCCCATATATTTATATTTGTTTCATCAATGGGCGGCGACATATGATTTTACACTATTTAAGTTTGTAGATAGTTATACAAACTTAATAGTGTAAAATCATATTTGTAAAGGTACTTTCTAATATTCAAACTTATACATTATTTTTTGTAAATGAAAGTTAATGCCAAAACTACTGGGCAGATGGATTTGCCTAGATTTTGTTCTACACTACTTAAACTTACAATAACTAACCTAAATTAGTTGTAAATAAAATATCTAAGTATGTAATGTTTAAATAGAATATACTAATAAAACGTAGTACCTACCTTACTTCTAAACTGGTTTCATTTTCTTATGTAGGTAGGTACAGTACAGTTAGTGTCAAATTTATATGGGCGTGTAGAGTAGTGAAAATGATCTGAAAAACAAAAGCAATTTGATATACGCAGTTCGAATCATCATATTGTTTTAAGCACCCAAGGTGTTCAAAATATCTTACCACTCATTGTTTCATATTTATATGAGCAGCCAGGGTGTTCAAAATTATTTTCTAGTAGGTATTTGTTGTGTGCTTTGTAAAAGAAACAATTAATTTCTCATTGAATAACAATTTATTTGAATAATTCATTAACATTTCATTAAAAAATCTCGATTCATATACAATTCAATCAATTATAATAATTATTAAAATTATTATTAATTATTCTTAGCAAACAGTTTGAATTTCAATTGAAATTGGGAAGTCAGAAGTAAGTAGGAAATTAATACTTCATTTTGAAACATGGCTACCACCAACCCTACTAAAAACATGCTTAAATAGGTCCTTTTTTTGTTTTTTATACTTAGGAGCACAACAGTTTCGAGACATGGTAAACTAATATAACAGAACACTTAAAAATAACTTAGTACCTATGTAATTTTATAAGTAGGTAGACATACTTTAAAAACAAGATTGAAATGAAGAAAATATTATACAAAATTTGCAAATTATTTTGTATACATAACGCAATTAAAATTATTAAATTAATTGGAACACTTCATTACACATTAATAATTATTAAATTTATCTTACAAACTGGACTAGATTAAATAAGGCTTTTTCGAGTGGGTTTATTTGGTGAAATTAACCAACAGGAATACTATCAGCAGTATTATTATATTTGTTAAGCCTTTAATCTGTTTAAGTCTTGTTGAATACAGCATTACAGTGGTATACTTAGTGTACTTACTTTTTGTACAAAATATATGACTCATGAGGTAAATCTAAATTGTAGGAAAGCAGTCATTGTGCACATGAAAAATAACAACTCATAGGAACGTTTGAGTGCATTCCATTTATGTGCACTAGACTAAGGCAGTGGAATCTAGCCCTAATATTCAATAGAATAAGACCGACTTTTCATAAACTCTAGAAATGCAGTAGGAAGTAAATCCGGGCAGTCGGTATAGTGTGACTATGCACACTTGGGTAGTGATATCTAAATTAAAATCTTATTTATAAATAACTGCAGTCCAACCATAGCATTAACGTGATGGATAATATAAGCACGTGTAGTTACGCGCGGCAGCAATGCTCGCGGTAATTAAACACGTTATCAACGTTAATCGCATCTTAGCAGCTTTTTGACAGCATTTACACTACACTGACATGGGATGGTGTTGCTTCGCGTATGTTGCGTTTAACTATGCCCAAAATAATGCGTGAAGCGCCTAGTAGACAAGCGGTTTGCGTTGAGTAAAGTAACGCTTGTAGTTAACGCTTATATGCCTAACGCGAACCTGCGCGTTAGGCTACGGACACGAAGGCAGCGGGCGCGGGGCGGCGGCGCGGCGGTGGCGTACGTACGCGGTACGTTAGGGGCCAGTTTCATATAAATCTAAGAAACGCACCGCCACGCCGCCGCCGACGCCCCGCGATCGCTGACTTCAAGACCAAGGCCTAACTACTCGAGCTTATATTTACACATTAAAGCTGCGGTCAGACTGCTGGTGTTATAATACACTGTACAGAGTTCACATTAGCTCAGTTGTCTTTGAAAGCTTCGTCTCGTTTGCGTTTTCCTGTCCTTGTTGGTTTTGTACTCGCGTCGGCAGGGGCTGTTTCTTAGGTCGAGTATTGTGTTTACTCTATCGACGATTTCCCTGGCTGTGTCGTGTTCGCACTCGAAATCGTGGAGCTTGTAGTTCGCGTTCGCTAGGAAGATATTGGTATTACCTGGAAGCGGAAATATATTTGCTATGAAATAAATGGTAGTTGCAACTTGCAAAGATACATATCATAGGATAAAAAGTCACCCATGGAATGTCATATAGTAGGTCTGTCCCTGGGATAGCAACTATTTCCATGACTAACTTCAATAAGACCGTTCAGCCTTTAGGCCAGAAAAGATGACAGAGCAGTGTGTCTACCATGAGTTTTCACAATCTATACTCGCTAGCGACTGTAGTAAAAAAATTATGAAAACTTCTAAAGCGCCTCTAGCGGATGGTTAGGAACTAAAATGCGTCGCCTCATGGTAGACACACAGGTCAGAATAACTTTCGAAAATATAATTCTACTTTCTGCCTACGGATTAGCACGTGTTTTTCCTATGGAAATGTTCAAAGGTGATTTCTATCCCACGGAAACTGATTTGATGACCTCTGTGGCGCGGTGGGCGAAGGTCCGCCTGCAACGCAGGAGGTTGTGGGTTCGATTCCCGCCTCGTTATCTAGTACCCATAACACAAGCTCTGCTTAGCTTAAGGCTAGATAATGCTGTGTCCAGCATTATTTATTTATTTATAACTATACATATTATTTATACGTAGAGGTCAGTAGCCTATGTGTTATTCCAGGCGTAGAACTACCTGTATGCACTCAATTTCAGCCTAATCCGTTCAGTAGTTTTTGCGTAAAAGAGTACCAAACATCCATAAAAACTTTCGCCTTTATAATGTTAGTAGGAATTAGTATGGATGGTAGGTATCACCTGTGCTATTCCTGTCTCCGTAACCGAGGCTATGGCCTGGCGAGTAGACAATCCGGAACGTGCTGCGATTGCCTCGCGTCTCCAGAATCTGACACCACGCGATCGAGTCTATGCTGTGCAGGAAGTACTTGGATCGGGACTGAAAAAAAAACATTTTAACAATTAAGTTATTGACTTAGCTCAAAGAATTAGCAAGCTGGGGTGGTAGTGGGCCGGCCATCTCGCGAAGAACCTTGCTTCACCGCTGGGGTAAGTGTTTTTGAGTGGATCGTCACTCGGCAAACGTAGTATAACTCGGCCTCCGGTCAGGAGGATTCTGCGAAAGACTGCAGGCAGATGCTGGACTCTTTCAATTTTAAAGATCAGAAATATCCATAGTAGTTTTCGATTACCGGTACGAATTAAGGACGGAATAGATTTCGTGACGAGATGTCAGTAGAAACACTTCCGTCCGGAAGGAAGCGACATTTCTATCGAATTTAAAGTACCTAAATTTACTACCTATTTAAATTTTTAGGTAGCTACCTACCTAACCTACCTATCTGACTTACAATATGAATGAGAATGCCATCTGCGTCTTGGGCCATGAAGGTGTTAACCTAAAATTCACTTGCCGCGTCTTTTTATACGCAATTTACATACCTGCCGTATCGATTCGATCCTTTATTCATTACATTTAAATCTGAAACTTGAAGCCAAGAAAGTGATCGAGTTTTAGTTTTTCCGTGGTTTCTTAACAAACATTCCATGTGGAGTTTGGCTAGTCACACTAATATTATAAATGCGAAAGTTTGTATGGATGTATGGGTGAATGGATGTTTGTTACCTCTTCACGTCAAAACTACTGAACGGATCAGGCTTAAATTTTGCACACATGTAATTCTTATCCCGGAATCAAACATAGGCTACTTTTTATCCCATAAATCAGTTCCTGCGGAATAAAAATCACATTTAAACGTTTCCATAGGAACAACGCGTGCGAAGCCGCAGGGCGCAGCTAGTGTAGAATAGTTTAAGTTTGTTAACTTACCCAGAAAGCATGTTTATGTGCCACCAGTGGCTCCACCTCTATCCTGTCGAGAGAGATGACGAGAGACACACTCGTGTTAGTGCGCACTTTTCGCAGTAAATGCACTTTGTAGGACTTGTACTGTGGCGCCTCTGTCGCCATCTGGTGGATTTTGTCGGGGTCCGCTGCACCACTACTGGCTCTTTTTCCTGTAGATGAGATAATTAATACAGAAGAGACACTAAAAGCTCGGTAATGGTAGATGTGTCTGCTGCTATTGCGTTTCTTACCTAACTTGGCTGACACTTTATTGCGCGCCTCGAATTAAGACACAGTACACAGCCTAGTATCTTCACAAATCATGGTAAATATCCCATTTTAAATGACTATAAGGCCTAGCATCTTTTGTTTTTGAGTATGTTTAAGTTACTAAAGACATAACTATGTATTAATTTATAGACTGGTGAGGTTAATTTGAACACAAAGACCATATAGGTCATATGGTTAACATGTTCTTAGTGTAGGACTCCCTCAGCCAGGTGGGATGACAATCTCCAAAAGTCTGCAGGTAGATGTTGGATGCGTCAAGCTGAACATAGGGTGCTATGGTGCTCATTAGAGAAGGCCTATGTCTGAAGTAAGGCTAATGATGATGATGATGATGATGATGGCCATATGGGTCACTCACTGTGTTCAAATGTTTGTGCGAGAAATGAACTTATCTTATAACCAGAATACAATTTCACCAGATAAATTTTATAATCCTTTTACCTTCATTCACTGCTTTCAAAGCGCTAAGCACAGCCTCGGATGTGGCACTTCCATCAGTATAATTCCTTGACGGATTCTGATGACTACCAGAGCTTTTTTGCAGAATATTATGGAAATCTCCGCTGCTCAGTATTACATCATCAGGCATGGGCAGCGGGTCAGATGCATAGCTGTTTTTGTTCTTCTGTTCATTGAGGATAAGACCGAGGCAGGTGAAGCCAAATTTGGAGCAGGGCTCATTAGCATCAAGGCATGGGAAGGCCCAGTCGACTTCACCATCATCTTCTGCTATGCAAAGGCCATAGTCATGCACTGAACCAAGAGTAACTTCTGGATGTTCAATGCTGTAATTAAATAACATAAACATTATTTCTTTAAATTTAACTATTACACAATATATCATTAGGTAAGGTAAGCTTAGGTAGGTTTTGTACAAGACTAAAATAGTAAAAAATTACACAAATAACCTATTCTATGTCTATGACTATAAATTGTATTGTAGGTATTATGTCATCAGTCGTGTCTGTTCAAAAAGAGAATCGTCAAGGAAATTGAGTACGGTTTTTGATTGGTGGACAACACTGCTCTGTGATCTTTATTATTTTGGGCACACCGTAACGCACAGAACAGACTCTACTTAACATTAAATAATTGAGTGGATTGAGACAGTAACTGTCTATCACAGTTATAGATTAAATAACTGTTATTTAAAAAAGTTAAAGAAATATTTAATGTGGAAAACAGTTAAATCACTAACTTTTGTTATTGAATTGATTAACCACCAAAATAGCTTTTTAATACATGAGGCCCCTAAATCTGTCCAATAAACATACAGAAAAATTAAAATCACTATATTTTTCATAACACTTATTTGATCCCTCTATCATAGTGTCTACTTCAAATGAATACTTTACCTGTATTTATAGCATGTGAAGCCAATTAAGTCCTTGATCTTAGCATTGGCTATGACACAAACAACCAGCGGGTAGTTCTGGTGTCTCTCAGAGAGCATTGTCATGAAGATTTTAAATGACTTTATTGGAAGTCCCATTTGTGCAGTTCCATCAAACTTAGCATACTCTAGGTATTGCCGGTGTGGCAAGTCAGGGCAGTTCTGCAGTTGTTCCGCAAGCATTGACTTTTGTTTCTCAGGTTTTGTTATTTCTTCTTTAGGAAACATTACAGCGATTTCTTCAGCTGTTAAAGGAGATGAGTCCTCCCATTTTACTACTTTGATTTTAGCTGCCTTTTTCAGTGCTTGTTCCTTTTTGTCAAGCCATTGTGCGGTGTTTGATCTCTGCCTGCGGAGTCATAAAAATAATGATAAAAGTGGTTATGCAGAGCACACATACTAGATAGAACTGATTATATATGATGCCGAATTGCTGTTTGTTTATTATACAAATATTAAACATGTATTTACAAATACATGTAAACATACTTTATTTGTATTATAAACAAAAGCAAGTCGGTGGAATAAGCGGTATAGAGGAGGTCTAAATACGGTACCTGTGGCCTCCAAACTCTTCGTATCGAACGCCACTCCCGATAGGGTCATCGTCTTCACTGTCCCCCATACAAGGATATGGATCAAACTGTGTCACGATTTCACGATCATTTTCATCTTCAGAGATATCACCCATGCCATCCTTGGCTCTACTGCTTCCAGGCTGGCTCAATCTACCTTCCCGGACCCTCTGCCGCTCTTCTATAGCCTTGTTTTGAAAGATTTTGGAGAAATCATCTCCAGCCATAACAATCTCACACAAACCGGTATCATCGGTTGCAATGAAGGCATCGCGTATATTTTTGAGTAGCCAGATTTTATTGTCATACGTAGCCATAATAATGGACTAGGAAAATTCGCTGTAAGTAAACAACATACAAAAACATTGCCCCATGCTTTACTTTCTTGTTTTGACAAATTGTTTGTCATGTCACGTCATGTCACTTGCAAGCGCATTCACGAATCAATCAAGTCAACTGAGGAATTGTTCACTTCCGGTACCTGTTCACATTCTTCGACTAACATTATTCTATGCGATATTATTAATCTGTGGACTAATAGATCGATAGCATAGACAAACATGTTTTTTTACTATTTCAACATTTCGTTCAACTTAAACTGGCAATGTCACTGTCACTAATGTAACACTGTTGCCATGACAACTTAGCAAAATAAACAAATGTGTACAACGTTCTCTTCTTTTTCCGTTTATTTCTTTTCCTGCCTATTTAATTCACAAATTGTGCGTAAATAACCGAAATTGAAGGTAAGATTTCTAGAAAGTCACTAAGAGTATTCTTTTGGATTGCATATAAATATTGATTGATGTAAACATAACCTGAAACAGTGTCCCTGTATTATCATCCTATACTTTATATACGAGCTCTATTAACTTCTGACCACGGCTTCAAACGCGTTTTTCCTACATAAAATCTAGCCCTAATGTTAATCAAAGTCTAGAACTATAGGTAACAACACACATCTAACCATCCAAACTTTAGCATTTCTATTGTGTGTGATAGTTCCATAGCGAACTGAATGTATTTAATTTAACAGGGCTGGCGTAGTCAATGTTTGGCTGAAAGTCCGTTGAAAGTTAGGATTAAAAATTAATAAATAAATCGAAGGTAATCTGTATTCAAAAGATTCTAGGAAAAATCATTAAAAAGATAACAAATCTTCTGCCAAATCTGTTTTATGGGCCGCATTCATTAACGAACCTAAGTATCTATCTTGTAGTATCGATCTGTAACTTGCTTTGCTATAAGCACTTGTCAGATAATTTTTTTTTCTATTAGATCTCTATTATAGATCCAACCAGTGCAAGATTAAGCCAGCCCGGGGTCCATAGCAAATGTGAATTTGGGGCCCTCAAATTACAATATTCTCGTTAGATATTTTTTTTGTGGTAGTGCAAGAACTTAAATGGAATCAAACTCGAGACAAAAGATAGGAGTCATAAACTTTATAGCCGCAAAATTAATGTGTTTTTACGGTAAATATAATAGGTTGACTTAGAGCTTCTCAAGCAAGCAAGCGTAGCTAGCAGCACTCATACCTAAGACTAAGTTCAGCAATCTACACACAGTTGAATAGAATTTTGCTGCTCTTGGCAAAAAAAGGAAGCAACATAAGAAATTATGTTATTTATTATTATGGCCACAAGCCTTTCTAGGTGCGGGGCCCGTAGCATTTGCTACTCCTGCTATATAGCTAATCGGCCACTGGACCTGATATCACACTAATATTATAAATGTGAAAGTTTGTATGGATGTATGGATGGATGGATGTTTGTTACCTCTTCACGCCAAAACTACTGAACAGAACTGGCTGAAATTTTCACACAGGTAATTTTTATCCCGGAATCAAACATAGGCTACTTTTTATCCCATAAATCAGTTCCCGTAGGATAAAAATCACCTTTAAACACAACAACGAAGCTGCGGGGCGCAGCTAGTAGACCATAATTTATGAGTCTTCCCATAAAATACCAGTACAATAAGTAGATTTGAAAGGATGACTCTTTCGAGTAAATACACAAGAAAATTTCAGTTTATTTATTACAAATAAAGAAGTCTTTATTAGTTAGACAATTTTGGAAGGATAAGATTAACATAAAATGTTGTAATTCCAAATTATAAAACATTTGTACATATCATAACTAGCAAATTACTAGGTACTTAGTACTGTTATTTTCAACTTTAGACAATACTATAATTGCCTAAAGCAAGCATACACCGCCTCAAATCCTGTACACAATCATAGTAAGAGCGGTATGGTGGCTTTAATGTAGCATCATACAGCTTGAGAACTTCAATGAACTTCTTAATGGCTTCTCCATACATTCCTTCTTGCATTGAGGAACGGCCGAGACGGGTCAGCATTTCTGTGTCCTAAAACAAAGAAAAACTAATTAACTTGTTGTTCGCAGAAACTGATTCTACACTGGTTCAAAAACAATGGCAGAAGATGAAGAAGGTATGTTACTATTTAGTGTTATTATTACATAGCTCACTAAATTTATTTTCGTACATACAATAGATGTGTGATGTAAACTTGGAAAATGTCATCCTTCAAATGTTCCTGTTCTGTTCCAACATGGAAATGAAGTGGTGTGTGTGTTGCTTTAGAGTGGTGATGATGATGATGATGATGGTGGTGGTGGTGGTGATGATGATGATGATGATGGTGGTGGTGGTGGTGATGATGATGATGATGATGGTGGTGGTGGTGGTGGTGATGATGATGATGATGGTGGTGGTGGTGGTGGTGATGATGATGATGATGATGGTGGTGGTGGTGGTGATGATGATGATGATGATGGTGGTGGTGGTGGTGGTGATGATGATGATGATGATGGTGGTGGTGGTGGTGGTGATGATGATGATGATGATGGTGGTGGTGGTGGTGATGATGATGATGATGATGATGGTGGTGGTGGTGGTGATGATGATGATGATAATGTTGGTGGTGGTGGTGATGATGATGATGATGATGGTGGTGGTGGTGGTGATGATGATGATGATGATGGTGGTGGTGGTGGTGATGATGATGATGATGATGATGAGTGGTATTGATGCATGGTTGATTTTTGTGTGTATTTAATTTCTAATATATCAACAATTTAAAAAATTCTTTAGTGTTTATGGGGATTTGTTAGAATCATTTTACATATCATGTGAAGCATGCTAAAGTATTTTTTAATGAGTCAGATTTGTTTTTACTATTGTAATATTAGCTTGTTACTATATGGTTCAATGGTTCAATGGTTCAATGGTTCTACTTACTATACGAATATTACTGGACAATCTACCTACAGCATCATCTTATCCCAAGCTCAGAAGAGCTTGTGTAATGGACACTGGGTAACTATATATTAAATACAATACATTACATACATAGATAGATCATTTTAACTATACACAGAAAAAACCGAAAACATCTGGTACAATACTACAAATCTGCAGATTTTATGAATATTGGTCCTAAGTTGGAATTCGAACCATCTGCATTGCAGGCGTATCTTATCCAACAGCCAACTCCCACACCACTCATGTTGTTAGTAACTGTTGTTGTCTGGTTTGTAATCCTGACATGTCTTTATAGTTGTAGAAGAGGAGCAGCAGCCAATAGTAGAAGAAGAAATTGAAGTCACCCCTGTGATCACTGAAGTAGCCCTTGCTCCTCCCAAATATGAAGTACGCCCGGGGCTTGGAGAGAAGTAAGTCTTGTTACCATACCTTATTCGGCGATAGATAGATAGAAAATTATTTATTACACATAATATGCGCTTATAATATGTGTTGTATTGTTTCTTTCGAAAGAAACAATACAACAAAACAGCTCACAAACTAAGTCACAAGTGGCGATCTTGTCGCTCAACAGCGATCTCTACCAATGATCATTGGGATCAGATAACACTAGATTAGGGTTTTATATAGGTCAAAATCTTTTTGTTAATACATCACAATAGTTTGGGTGTTTACTTCAAAATGTTATTACCTCTTTATGCCAAAAGTATTGAACGGATCGGGCTGAAACTACTTTTTGTCCCATAAATCAGTTCGCAAAATATTTCCATAGAAACAACACTTGCAAAGACGCGGGCCGACACTAGTAGTTTCATATAAATAACAAATCGGTCGTTGAATCCGAAGTAGCTTCCTAACAAGAAAACGTGCGAATAACCCAGAAATCGTATATGTACAGGTAGGTACCTATCTTTTCGAAGTAAAGCTCCAAATCTTCGTGCTTACTCATCTCTAACTTCACTATCGTCATGTTTCATCCAGATTCAAAGCTCAGATCGTGAGCGACATCATCCTATCGACGATGCAAGAACAGCTGATGGGACGCAGTTACCGCGCGGACCAGGCGCCGCGGTGGGCCAAGACTATAGCCAACTGCGTGCGACAGCGGGTGCAGGAATTTGATATGAAAAGGTAATTTACCCTTTTAAGTCTTTTAGTATCAAGAATCAGCGTTTATACTTTTTGCCGTGTCGTGGCTCATAATTAGCGTTACCCCTAGTCTTCCATGGGTGTCGTAAGAGCCGACTAAGGGTATCCACCGCGGGGCGGGCAGAAGAATTCTACCAATGAACTGCCATCCCCAAGCCGCATGCCCGGCGTGAGGATTTTCGACACTACTAAGTGACCTATAAAAACGAATGCCTCGCCCTTAGGCTCTCCCTAGAATCACGCCATGTACCTATGTACTTATGTTCTCCGATTTTACGTTGTTTTCAAATTACGTTTTGTTTACGTTTGTTAGAGTTTTCGGGCGGAACGGTTACAATTGTTTTATATTTTTTTTGTATAATATTTTTTATAATATTATAAAAAAATCCCTACAATTTTTCTTGCGTAAAAATGATAAGCTTTCAAACAGTATCTGATGCAAAATACAAATTGTTTGATCAAAAGCGAAGAATTTGCGTTTGAACAAGACAACGTTGAATTTTCAACAACAAATTAAACATCTTTATTGAAAAAGAAATTTATAATCAAATAATAGAGATAAATTAAAACTAGTCTGAAATTAAACAATATTTTTTTTATAAAAACTATCGTTTGACGAATTCATTACGGATGTAAGCTGGTTAGATTCGTAGTTAGCCGCTTACATCCGTAATGATTACTTTTTGTATTTTTATATTGACTAAGTTTGACGTCCCTTTATCCTATACTAGCTGCGCCCCGCGGCTTCGCCCCCGTATATTTTTTTATGTCACGTCCCACGGGAACGGTATACCGTCCGTCTCCTGGTTCTAAGCTACCTCTCCACCAATTTTCAGCCAAATCGGTTCAGCCGTTCTTGAGTTATAAATAGTGTAACTAACATAACTTTCTTTTATATATAAAGATTATAAATTCTCGGCCTAAACAGCAAAAACTTTCAATATAAACACTCCTTCGTTTCAGGTACAAAATCATAGTGCAATGCACTATAATGGAAATGCGAGGCGCGGGTGCTAAGTGCGGCCAGCGGCTCATGTGGGACCCCGAGACCGATGACTATATATACAACACCTACAGAAACGAGACGCTGTTCTGCCACACCACTTGCTACGGCGTTTACATGTACTGAGTTAGGTATCTATACTTCTTATCACTGTTCTCATATAACGTGAGCTCGGGTCATTAAAAGACCTGTCGATTAAGCTGAACGCGCATATGTCCGCGATGCACGCGCCGAAGTCATCGCATTTTCAAATCTTTGTATGAGACATGCAGCCCCCGCGCACCTATCCGCGCCGAACGCATCGCATTTGACTTATACCGTCTAGGTATACGGATTCCGGCGCGGACGGGTGCACGGTCATCTTTACTGTTCTTTTGGAAGGCATGCTTGGCTAACCCAACAATTACTTTTGTTAGCAGACCTGCACAGACTATGGCCCTGTCTGAAAAAAAAACGCTTAAGTCTTTTATACTGAATTTGTTTTGAAAGGCTCTCAATCAAATGATGAATGATATGAAAAAGTATCTGAAAAGCTGTTGAAAGATATTATAAAAACCTATCCAAAACCTAGATCAAAATAACTTACACAACACACGCTTCTTAATATAGAGGTAGGTACTACCTAGCTCTAACTAAAATAAATAAATAAAAAAGTATTGATAAGTTAGCTAAACGCCTACAAATTTCAGTAAAGCAAACCAAATTTGAGTCACATAATTTAAGCATTGTCTGCGTAGGTAGGTAATTAATGTATCATATGGGGTCAGAAATAAAATCGACCGACATAGTAACTAAATAATTGCCTTACTATTAAGTAGTTAAAATTAAGCATTATTTATTTAGTTACTTAATAAAATGTTTACACAACAAACAGTCTCTATCATTTATGTATTGTGTATTGAATTAGACGACCTCTGTGGCGCAGCGGGCGAAGGTCCGCCTGCGACGCAGGAGGTTGCATGGTTCGATTCCCGCCTCGGACAAATATTTGTACGATCTGCAGATTTGTTCTGGATGTTTTGTATAATAAAAATATATATCTATGTAGTGTAAAATATGTATTATGTATATCAGTTATCTAGTACCCATAACGCAATCTCTGCTTATCTTGGGGCTAGATAATGCTGTGTGAATTCTCCAGCATTAAGTCAGTTCCCGTGGGATAAAAATCACCTTTAAACGTTTCCATATGAACAAAGCATGCGAAGCCGCGGGGCGCAGCTAGTAACTAAACCTCAGTAAACAAGCAATGGAAAAATTATATACACCGAGTTTGTTTGACAAATTACTCCTTGTTAGATAACTAGTTCTAAACCCATGCTTTTGGTTCTTGTCTCGTAATGTATCAGAAATATTTACCCAATGGTTCTCACTGCTATAATAATTGCACTAAATACGGAATGCGGACTATACTGTGTGCTAATTTAATAGTTACAGTAAGTTACGGTAGGTATGTGCAACAAATTCAAATTCTAGTTCGAGAAATATCTTTTAGAATATATAGGACGTTTTTTTTTGGATGGGCAGTAAGAGGTATCTACAATTTTTTTAATTCCTGCACAAAGGATAAACAAACCCGCAGTACTTAACCTGAAATTAACTTTCTTGTTGACGATTTTTAAACATAATTGAAAGTAGTTGCTGATTTGAGATCATTTCTTCATTTAATATTGTTCAATTATATTTCCTTATCTCGACTCCAAGCAAGTGAATTTTAATTTATGTTGTTGGGATCTGTTGACATAGATTGCAGCTATATGACAAACACGTAGATCCGACCGAAACCGGTGTATAACCCGCAATACAGAGAATGGTCTTATGAGACTTCTTCTTTTATAGAGATATTTTTATATCCCATTCACAGATTTTTAAAGAAAGGCACCTACTTACAGTTAGCAAGAAAATAAGCATTTATACAAAAAAATCATGCCAATCCATATTGTTTCTCAAACTGATCAAAAAGTTAAGGAGAGGTTGAAGTACTAAAAAAGACAGATAGCAATTTTTTTTAAACTCATTCGTACCTTACCTACGTAGATGATTTTTATTGTACAACAACATTACCTTTAGAGCTAAATGCTGATTACGTCTCCTGCGCGGCTCAGTGGACGAAGGTCCTCTTTCGACGCAGGAGGTTGCTGGTTCGAATCCGCCTCGGGACTGTCTCTACAAATTGCAGATACTCCGGTTCTGGATGTTTTGGATGTTTTCTGTTGTTTATTTTACCTTGTTGTAGATGTAATTGATGATTTTCTAAGGTTATACCTAACCCTTGAATCTTGCAGTTATCTTAGAATAGAGCAACGGGTAGCCGTAAGTAAATGTTGTTAGTGGGTACCAATGGCCCAGAAGGTTCGTTAAGGTTTGCATAAATAAAATGATGCATGCAGAAGATATGGAAACAGAGATTTATTGCTAGCTTTAGTTTATTTATTTATTAAGGAATAACTAACGACTACATTAAACTTATAATACATTTGTGTTAGTACTTTACTTTGTAGGTAAAGATAAGAGTTTTATTCATAATGTAGCCCACAGCGCTATCCACATATTTTTTAATACATACAGAATAAAAAAAAAACATGCAACAAAAAGGCCTAACGAAAACTAAGCTAAGCGAGAGCTGGGCTCCAAATTAACAACTAAGTTTAGAGAAAAAAGGAAATGCTAGAAGGTAATTAAAAGATTCTGACTGAAAATTACAATACTATTTTATGTTGGGTTATTACTCAAATTTACTCTTACTTGAAAAAGTAAACTATGTAACAACTTTTTAAATTTATGTAAATTGCAAATAAATATGTCTATGTCTATAAAGTTATTATTATAGGACTCAACCATACGACGGATGGGGGCACGAAGTCCGGAATTTGTGCGGCAGGAGGAAAGGGCAAACAGAGAACGCGAGCGCGTAGCTCGCGGGGTGCAAGTTCTCGGGACTGCGTAGCATAGCTTTCTGACGAGTTCTAAACAGTCAAATTTATTATGCACGATTTTGTAAAGGTTAGCAGCTTCAAGATATTTACGTCTGGACTCGAGAGTAAGAAGTTTAAGGTCATCAAGTGAGTCAATGTATGAGCAACGGGGGCGACGACATCTATAATTCATGAACCGCAAATATTTCCGCTGAACCCTCTCAATCGCCTCCACGTACTTATTATAAAATGGGTTCCATATTGGCACCGCGTATTCCAGCTGAGAGCGTACCAGTGTTTTGTATAGATACAGGAAGGTTGATGGTTGCTTAAAGTCCGCTGACGACCTCATAATAAAGCCATACATTTTGAAAGCATTGGTAGTTATTGATTCGATATGTTGATTTAAGTGAAGCTGGCTATCAAGTAAGACACCGAGATCTCTTAGTTTGGTAACTCTATTCAAACGGGAATGGGAAAGGTTATATGAAAAATTTAAAGAGTTGATATTTTTGGTAAAACTGATGGAGTTACATTTAGGCAGACTAAGGTGTAGTTTGTTGATACTGCAGTATGTGGCGAGTCTATTTAAATCTTCTTGAAATAAAGTGCAGTCATTTAAAGTGCGTATCGGCATATAGGCCTTGAGATCGTCAGCGTACAATAAGAACTGTGAGTGTCGAAAGCATTGATCGATGTCGTTTATAAAAAGTACAAAGAGCAGAGGGCCCAATATAGACCCCTGAGGAACACCTGAAGTAACTGGTACGCTGGTAGATTGGAAACCATTAATAACAATTTTTTGAGTGCGATTAGTGACGTAGGAAGAGAACCAGCGGAGAAGATTACCACGTATACCGTTAAAGGCAATTTTGTTCAAAAGAATTTCATGATCCACCTTGTCAAATGCTTTTTTAAAGTCCGTATAGACGGCGTCCACTTGTATACGTTTGTCAAGGTTTTCGAAGAGAGTATTAGTAAAAACAATAAGGTTAGATGTGGTGGAACGCCGTTTGACAAAGCCGTGTTGCTCCTGAATGATGATGTTGTGAAGGGTGGGGTAGATCTCATTGTGAATGAGCCTTTCAAAGAGTTTCGACAAGGTGGATAGAATAGAAATAGGACGATAGTGCTCTATGTCGTTTTTAGAACCGCTTTTATGTACTGGAGTGATAAAGGCGCGTTTCCATACTTCAGGAAAGACACCTTCGGAAAGACATTTGTTAAAAATAGCAGTGATAGGCACATATATACTATCAGCAGTATTTCTAAAGAAACAAGGAGGGATTCCATCTGGACCAGGACCTTTAGATGCGTCAAGAAACCTCAGTTCCCTCAAGACGTCCCCTTCCTTAAGGTAAACGTTTGTTAGCAAAACATTATTATCATTAGAAGTAGAGGGTGCAACGTGAGTGGAAGTAGAGGGTGCAGTGTAAATGGAGGGGCAGGATCTAGGCTCGAAAACAGAGTTGAAGAAACTTGAGAACATATTACATATGGATTCCGGGTCTGAGGATGTAACATTGTGGTATTTCATAGATGAAGGAATGTTCGACTTACTTTTACGGTTAGCTATATAAGTCCAAAAATATTTAATATTTGTGGTTATATTTTTTTCAACACTATCCATGTACATTATAAAGCATTTCTTGCTGTTTTGTTTAAAAGAAGCTCTTAACTCGGAAAAGTCCGCGTAGTCAGAGTTATTACTAAATTTTTTCCAATTAACCCATGCCTTCTGCTTACGCTTAAATGTTTTGATTAGAGAGGGGGAAAACCATATGGGAAAATTACCAGATTTACAGCGCACAAGGGGAGTATGTTCCTTGATAAGGCTATTTGTAATATTATAAAAAAAATCAACTGAATCTGTCGCTGAGAGATTGCCCAAATGGTTGTGCCAATTAATATCTGAAATTTTATTATTTATTAAGTTATAATCAGCTTTATAAAAGTTATGTTTAGGTATGTATTTCTTCCTTAGAGAACTTGTAGGATAACAGAAAGGCAGGGAAGCGATGAATGGCGGATGGCGCGGAGTAGAGTTGAGTAAGGGGAAGTGTTGAGGTTCAATTTTACAGGGAGAGTTAGTAATAAATAAGTCAAGCAAGTTACCAACATCATTTACTATATGATTGTACTGCAAGGAATTTAATGTCGACATACAATTACTTAGCTGAAGGCCACGCGGTGATGTATCAGTGCAAGGACGTCCAGCAGAATTATATTGGCTAATGGCGGGAAATTGGTCTGCCCAACTAATTTCCGCGAGGTTATAGTCACCAAGGATATAGACATTGTCTATTATAGGGTTTAATAAGGTGTCCTGTAGAAAGTCGAAGTGTCTTTCGTAAGTATCAGCCCTAGTCCAAGGCGGTAGGTAGGCGGCGCTAATAACATGGAATTTATTTTTATCCCTACTGGGAAATTGTACTAATAAATGTTCTAGGCTACAAGGTTGAGTTGTTAGAGAGTGAGAGGGAGATGTGTCATACGTGGCTGGGTGGAGAGTACGTAGGATTGCAATTAAAACGCCTCCCCCGTCTTTTTTATTGGTAGCGAGTCTGTCTCGGTCACATCTAAAGACTACATAGCGCTCATCGATAAACTCATTATCATGAATATCAGGAATTAACCAGGTTTCCGTTAACACGATGATATCATAGGAGAACGAAAGTATGTTCATATATAGAGTTTGTAACTTTGTGCGTATCCCACTGCAATTTTGGTAATAAATTATTATTTTATCGGTGTTATCCATTATAAAGACTTGTATAAATATATGCGTTTAGGTGGTTAAGTAAAAGCTGTACAGTTGTTTTGTTTAATTTTGTTTCAAAAGCCAGAATTTTAATATTCAAATCGTGTGTGATTGAGTCCATATAAAAGATTGCGGAAACTACAGTTATAGTAAGATACTTAAAACGAGTTAAAATTAATACAAATAAAAAAACCAGTAAAACTAATACAAGCATGCAGATAAAAAGCGTAGTTAAAATAGTATACAATGAGAAACAAATAAATTTAGCCAGCACGGGTCGACTTAATCTTGGCCAGGTCCGATTCCGTACGTATGACGATGACGGGAGAGTCATCTCGCTCACGGACAAGGATGGACGAGTGCTTGATCCATACATGTTTGTAGTGATTGTTTCTTGCCTCTTCACGGCACATACGAAACAACCTTTTATTCTTTAATGTCAAGTGCTCGTTTAGGTATATTTTGGTAGCTGTGCCAGAGATGTCTAGCTGGTTAGACATCAGAGTTTTAGCTCTGCGATAGGCACCTAAGACGTTATCTCGTAGAATTCGAGTTGTGAACTTCACAATTATATTTTTGGGCATGGTATTGTTCGGTTGAGCGCGGGGTACCCGGTGTATTGAGATGATGTCCTGGGTAGGAATAGGAACATTCAGTGCTGCCCCTATGTTACTTATTATCGCGGGTAAATTTTCATTGCGTTTTTCTGGCACGTTGCACAACTCGAGGTTACACTGCCTAGCTTGTTGCTCAAGAGCATCGAGCTTAGTCTCCATGTTGATCAGGGCGGGGCAGGTCTCTACACTGCGGCTGACGGACGCGACTTCCTCGATGCGCTTATTGAGTTGTTCATGCTCTACCGTGCAGAAATCCACGGAGCCCTTCAGATCAACAACGTCTTGGTTTAATACTGACAGATTAGTTTTTATGTTTGTCTGTTCTGATTTCAGTGACCTTATCTCACCACGGATTTCATTCAAGGCACCCTTGATGTCTTCTCTTATCCGCTGCACGTTGTCAGTGTTCTCCTTACGAAGTTCTTGGAACTGACCATGGATCATGCGCGCGAACGCTTCAAACTCGCCCCCACTCTGCTGGGCAGAGTTCGCAGAGACGCTGGTATTTTCGAAAGATTGCAGCATATTGAAGGAGACTTCCATAGAGTTGTCGCACGTAGGAACCTGGTTGCAGCGAACTGGGGTATTTAAATTGGGCCTTATTCTTTTAGTCACGTTGCTGCAGGAAGGGCACTTCCACGTGTCTAAGTATTCTTTAGTAAATATGGCGTATTGCTGTTGATTGATGTTTAAACATTCGCAGTGATAACTATCTAAACATACATGGCATTTCATATAATATTTATCTGAAGATAATGGCTCCCTGCAGGCGCCGCAGTCCATTTATGCAGTCAGTCTATATAAATATTTAAGGTGGTACTTCTTATTTTGTTGGGCTTGAAATAAATCAAGTACCTAATTATTTTATGTGACTTGAAGTATTCATCTCTCGTCTAAGATGTTACAGCGTGCGACATCTAGTGTGGAGTTACGATAACGTTAAGTGAGAGCGCAAGCTAGAAGCGCATCCGCAAGATGCAGTCTATCGATAGCGCGATTCACTGATTAGCATAGCACAGTAGTTAATGTAGTAAGTGCAGCTGACGATAGATAGCGCTGTTTTCAAAAGGTTCCAGATCAGCTGTGACGTGACAGAGAATGAGTGTTTATGTTAGGTTATTATTGGATATTCGAAGCACTAATTAAAGAGATTTAACGAGTGAATTAATTCTAGTACACAGACCAGTGCGTAAATCACATGTAATTCGTTTCCGCTCACACAAAACTGTCCACAGTCGTAATAAATAGGAGTTCGAACACGGTAACTCGTAGATTTTAAAAACTCACAGTTGCCGAAATATAAGTCCACAGTGACGGCTTCCAGTCCGAGAGTAACACTTTCACTTCTCACAACAATAATTATTAAAGTCGAATATCAGTTCTGTATATTTTTAATTAATAAAATATTGAGGAGCTCTGTAGAGTGTAATTGTTAGAGTTAGCGCCCTCTGTCGAACGTAGTTTGTTAAGTTCCTACTTTTGTGTATCATAGAACAGTTGCTAACAGTATCGCAAAAGAAATTCTGTCGGGCTTAAAGTTTTTGCTATAAACGCGCTATCTTTACTCTACCATCCGATGGAAAAAACTCTACTCACAATCACACTAATATTATAAAGGCGAAAGTTTGTATGGATGTATGGATGGATGTTTGTTACTTCTTCACGCCAAAACTACTGGACGGATCTGGCTGAAATTTTGCATACAGGTAACTCTAATCCTGGAATAAAACATAGGCTACTTTTTATCCCATAAATCTGTTCCCGTGGGATGAAAATCACCTTTTAATGTGTTCATAGGAACAACGCGTGCGAAGCCGCGGGGCGCAGCTAGTTTTTTATAAAGTTTAATGAAGAATTTCATAAATGCCAGCTTGACATTCATTGCATAAGTTGTGGAGCACAACATTTGCTCACTCGTTATCATAGTAGGTTATCTAGGTACAAAACTAGGTAGGTATTTTTTATAGTTCAGTAGGTACTATAAGAACAATGTACTTACTTAGGTACTAGTTTTGTTCGTGGGTATTATACTAGGTATGCATATACTATACATACAGGTATAAAGATGCACGTGTTTGCTTCAAAATTACAACACCACTAGATCAACCGATGTGATGCGACAGGTGAAGGTCCGCCTGTGACGCAGGACGTTGCGGGTTCGATTCCCGCCTCCTCAACCTCAACCTCAACAGCCTATATTTGTGCTGGACCCCTGCTGGACGCGGGCTTCCCTCTGATAAGCGCCTTGGTGGCATTTATCTCTTGGAGGGTAATACCCATAATCCCCACGCTGGGCTGACGTCATCTCTCATGCTGTCACGCGTGGTTTGCAAGAAAACAAGAAGTTTGACGATTAATAACAATCTCAAGTTGAATAAGAACCATGGAACTTACTTGTAGAGACTTCAATCCCTTTAAGATGTTGGTATGCTGCTGGCACAGCCCGCACTGGACCAT
This sequence comes from Eupithecia tripunctaria, assembly GCA_955876795.1. Classification (NCBI taxonomy): domain Eukaryota; kingdom Metazoa; phylum Arthropoda; class Insecta; order Lepidoptera; family Geometridae; genus Eupithecia; species Eupithecia tripunctaria. Next base: position 4,010,827 of record OY041600.1, read on the forward strand.
AAACTCTTTGCTGTCGTAGGGAACAGCCACGACGTTGGAGCAAGGCTCGTCTGATGCACATCTGAAATTACATGGATGAATTTACTGGAGTCGCGAGAGGCGAAACTTTTGATGAGCATCCATACCTTTATACTGTCCGAAACTGACCTTACTATACAAGAAATAACAGTAAAAACAAATTAAAAGACCTCAACTGCGACCACCAATCTGCCTGCCAAGTGTAGTGATTATGGCAAAACCCAGCGTATGAGGGAGGCATGCGCAGCAATGGACTTAGGTCAATAAATTTGAAATTTCTATTGATCAAATCATATCAAAAACTCTTTGTTTCCATAAATACAATAAATGCATACTATTATAAACTAATTGTCGCCCGTGGCTTCGCAATCACTTTTTAAGTAGCGTATATCCCCGGGATGTTGTTTACATCCCTGCCAAATTTCATTAAGATTTTTTAGCAATTTAGGCGTGAAGAGGTGATAGACAGAGCTTTATGCTTTTATAATATTAGTATGGATGCGAAAGTTACTATGTATGTATATGTACGTCACATAAACCTTCTATAAATAGTTGAATTTAGTCATATTTGACAAGAAGATATAATGTACTTATGCCGGAGCCTGCCCCCGTATACCTACTTGAGTATTAGAAAGTAACCAATATCCTTACATTGGTACTTTCTATCCCGGAAAAACGCGACCCAAATTGCGGGCATCAACCATTTATTTATAAAAATTCTAGCTAGTATAGAAAGGATAAAAATCGTATGTCCCTGGGATACTGTTTACCTTCCTGCCAAATTTCATTAAGATCCGTTCAGCCGTTGAGGCGTAAAGAGGTAACAGACAGACAGAGTTATTTTCGAATTTATGGATGACATTTGCGTAATTGCTCCGCCGACTTCTTTATCTCTTTTGTGTAAAAATTGGTAGAAGGCATATCTTGTTACTCGCTTCAGATTTTTGGACATAAATTCGACGAAGGTTTACTATAAACTATGACAAAACCCGACCTTGAACCGTCTACATATTCCCAGAAAGTAAAAACTGTCATGCAGAATGTTTCTCCGAGTTTATTGCATAAATATCGGATGTGCCGAGCATATAAATTGTCGCTCTTGAAATTTTAAATTATTATAAATTAAGGCCAATGATTCAGTTCCTGGTTTGGTTTAAATTTTAGTGCATCGTATAGCAACTAAATGCAGCTATATGTTACCAATCTTATCCACTCATTTCTACAATGTACCTAATCAAATCATTTTCACCAGCCCAATCATTTTGAATAGGCATTTAGTTATAAACTTACTTGAATCTCATATAGTTTTCATTCATCTCCTCATAAGATGGCCAATTATGCTCACAAGGCGGGCAAGTACAGTCGAACCAGTATTGCTCCTTAAGCTCTACTTGTCTTTTGTCTTTAGCCACAGTCGTGAAGATTGGCCCGTAGTTCTCCGAGACTTCTTCGCCTTTCTTGATGTTCTTTACAGCTCGCACAACAATGTTTGCTCCTATGAAATACCTGCAAATTTTTCGCTATCATTATAACTACTTATGTATATAATGCTGGACAATTCACACAGCGTTGCCCGCAGCTAAGCAGAGCTTGTGTTATGGGTACTAGATAACTGATATACGTAATACAATACACTATATAGATAGATATTTTGTATTATACATAGAAAACATCCAGAACGCCCTGAACAAATATCTGCAGATCGGACACATATTTGTCCCGAGGCGGGAATCGAACCCGCAACATCGTCGCAGGCAGACCTTCGCCTACCGTGCCACATAGGTCGTCATTATTCATAAAATATGAAGAAAATTTTATGAAATTACTTGTTATTGTCAGCTCTTACCTCACTACAGAAGGATCACAAGCATGGTTAAAAAGAGCCAGAGTAGGAAAAACACCTCCAGCTAAAAACACTGATTGTCCATCGTGTTTGATCACATTCTTGTTAGCTTTCGGCTTCGCGCACTGAAGCTCGAAAACCTCATGAGCGTTGAACTGTAAAATTTGCAAATTCTTCAAGATCAGACCACCTATCAACGCAACATCATCTTGATACTTGTCATCAACTCCCATGGATTTGTATTCGTCGATTACAACTGGCTTGCTCCTAGGCTGACCATCGAAATAACCGCAAATCTCCAATAGCTTTACTAGAAAAGCCGTCATCTCTGTTCTGTGAATAAAATCTTGTTTGGTCCTCTTCTCTTCGTGCGATACTAAGTTGTAAATGTTCCTGTAGTCTTCGGTTTTGTAAGGTCCCGTCGGACCGTCATCTAAGGACAAGTTTTTGAAGTACTCCTTTGCGTGTTGCGTGATCATTCTCAAGGCTATGTGGCAGGTGATCGAGCAGCCAGACTTCCACAGAAGAGGAAGAATGTGGCATTCGTATGCGTGGTATGATTTCTGAGCTTCCTCTGAACATTTGTCGCTGCAGAAAACAACGTTTGGGCATCTTGGACAGGACAACGGAATTACACATCTGAAATAAACAACCATTTTATTGTCCTTCGTTGAAGAAAAATACTTAATTTCATAACTTATTTTGTAAAACAGTACCTACCTGATGAAACAGTTCTGGCAATGGGTCTTTGAAAATTCACCCAAAAGAACTCCACTGTGCGGTTTTTCAACCAGCAATACCTCTCCCGCTTCTATGTCTCGCGATGCAATAGCGAATCTTCCTTTCACATCATCTCGTTCAATAGTTATGGCTTCAGAAGCCGAAGGATACTGCGGGTTTCTTTTCCCGGGTAACTTTGGCTTAGGAGGCGCTTTGTTTAAACGTTCAGGGTCTTTCGGGGTTCCGGCTAAAATGAGCCCTTTATTTAATATTTCAAGCATCAGCTTAGAGTCAGTTCGAATCTTCTGCCGCTTTTCTTTGTCAAGTTTATTTGCTTCATCTAGCGAGGTTATAGTGTCCCTGGAAAAATAAACAGGTTTTGTTAAAAAAATACACAATTTGCGCCATAATATTCCTGTCTAATATGGTACTTACTGGAAAGCTTTTATGGCTTCTTGGTTCCGTTTTAAAATGAGTAAACTTCTGGCTTTCCTCTCGTAAACTTTGTACCTCAAGTGTCGAGGATAAGGGAGAGAGAGACATCTCTTGATGTCATCCAGCGATTCCTCGTATCGTTCCAAATGGTGCAACGCAGCTGATCGATTTGCCAAAACAATTGCGAGTTCCTCATCTAACATAAACAAACAAGATAAAATAAACAGTTGAAGCATGATTGTTTACTTGATTCAATGTTAATCTGTCGTCTTAATTCCATACAAATGGGTTTTAATTGCTGATCATATTTACAAGGAATTCTAATAAGGAAGTTCGTCATACATTGTTGGGCAGCATGCAAAATCGACGTTGATTAAAATGCAAGTACCTCGGCGAGCTTAGAATCAGTTTGATTGTTTCGTGGTCTTGCCCTATTAAAACTGTATGTATCTCATTTGCGGTTAGCCGGTTCAAGATTTCCTTCCATAGAATCGTAAACCTAATTTCGAACAGGAAAAGGAGCCCTTGGAAGTTGCGGTTTTAAAAGCACACGAGTTTCAAACGTTATATTCTAAAGCTCTAGTAGCGTTTCATGGTCACCGTTTGTTTATGACATTTGACACCGTAACCTACTTACTTTCTTTCTCCGGCATGTTAACCATGCTTTGACTGTAAAGCGCCATCGCCATGCCCCAGTCACCTTTCTGCACCGCTTTATTTCCCTCATCCTTGAAGCTCTTTGCCTTTTCCAAGTTCTTCCTCACCGGGAATTCACCGCCCGTCTGACATTTCTGTACGTCGCCCGCTAAATCGTATTTTCTAACCGCCGGTAAACTACACAAGTACGAAACCCGTTTCGCGTTGGTCTCCAGATTCACGAAGTTATTCCTCGTAACGTCGTCTATTGCACCGTTTATTGTGTCGTGGAACTTTTTGAAGAAGCTGTCTTTTGCTTGCGACATTTTGAAAAGCGCATGCGACTCTATTATGTTTCCCGGAGAGGTTAAATACGAAAGTCGGCACCAGCATAGCGCGGTGGGTTCCGCTTCTATTTTGGTATTTGGAACGGACGATCTGTTCATCACTTCAGACAGTTGGATTCTAATGCTTAGCGATAATCTTGAACATTGTTTGGCTATCATATCATCGCATACATCGTTTATTTTCTAGATTATTTTATTCTAAATCAATAATGTTCTATGGAACAAAGTTGATATCTTGACGAAACAAATGCGCATAAAAATTATATACGCGTCTATTTTGTTTCGCCTACAAGTCAATGATCCGTAGGAGGCTTCTAATTTCGAACGAGTTTAGTTTAAAAATAAACTCACTAAGGATAATGGATCCACGCACGCAGATTCCAAATTGTTTTTGCACTAATTGCTGGTTTTCGCTCGGGATAAGTGTATGTTTTGAAGGTCTAATTTATTGTATCTTGGTTTTTTCCATCAGCTATTTTGGGAACTACATAACTAATTATAAACTCATGTCGTTGGCACTATTGTTCTAGGCTTGTGTTATTGAATGTAATTCAATTTGTTACTAAGCATTGTTTTTAGCAAATTTTTATTAATAACTAGGTATGATAAGTATCTCATCTAGTACCCATACTCAAGCTCTCCTCAGCTCGGGGGCTAGAGAATATTGTGCGTATCCAGCATTATTTATTTATTTCTACTTAACTAACTATCCCGACACCAGTAACTGCAGAAAATACTTACTCAGCAGTTACTTGTATCGCATTCGTTTGTGCTTATACATATACACGGTGATCCTAGAGATCCTGTGACAGATAGATAGACAGGTAGACATTTTATTGGTAAAAAAGCAAAAATTACAGGTCATAAAATGTTCATAAGAAACAATAAGTAAAATTAAATTAAAATACTTAATATTTAATAATATGCGCGCATCGTACTACTTCGCGCGATACGAATACTGTTCCGCGTTCGAAAATTATTTTATACGCGATAATGTGGAAAAATTAGCTTGAAAACCTAGTGCGTGATCTACAGAAGACAATAATGACCCTATCTAATAAAATTAATTCACTAGAAGTAAGTACGTGTTAGTGAGCAATCTTCATTATTATCAAAGCTTACGGTACTTACTGTGATGTAGAGTACCAACCTAGCCTTGGTAATAAACTGAAATCGGTACCTATACCTACCTACATTACTGTTAGTGCCTACTTTCTTCAAGTCAACCATCTTTAACAGTCATTACCACCAATTGACCACCCCTCTTTATCATCCAATTGAGGACCAAGGATATGCAACAATTTCTTCCAATTCCACTAAATGCAAATTAAATCGAGGAGGGATTCAAGGTTATTTAAAAGCTTTATTTGCCCTGTTAGTATATGTGGGATAAAATTGAATTTTAGACTAGTAATTCTAAATTTTACTGAAATTTGACATATTTATTGTAAGTTCGGTGAAAGACAATGCTAATGCTACAATGCTACCATCATCGAGCTGGTCTGGTGATGAAGACAGAAAGTGGTCATAGAAATTCCTCAACGAAACTACTTAACCCCATCTAGCTTGGGTTCGTTGGATTTGTCTTTCCAAGCACTTTAGTAATAGAGTCTGTTTAAAAAGAGAAGAGTCGTGGCGTTACGGTGAACTAACACTTTCAGTCGTACTGTAATGACGGAGCAGTATTGTAAACGCAACAAAACCTGTCAATTCCTCTTCTCTTTTTGAACATACTCTAGATAATGAAAAAGCTGATTTTTGGAAAAGTTTCTAAAATATTTAAAATGTACCTATTATTAGGTTGATTTTTACCAAATATAAACTCAAACCCCTTAAAACATGCAACACCAGCGTCTTATTTGGTAGATCCTAATCTTCATTTTCTCATCAAAACTCGTATGTCATGATGATTCAAGGACCTTGAGAAGCTGACGACTCTTGATTTCCAGAAAGTTCCTATCTCAGCATCTATCTCGCTGATTTCCAAGTAAATTACCTAGCTACTACAATAAAGCTTTTCTTTGAACTTATGTCTGGCATTGCGGCAATATAATATTAAAGAATACTATTGTTTCCATTATTTTCCTCCTGTTTTGCCACAGTTTTTAAACGATTGATTCGTCGCTGTTCTCTTTTTTCAGCGTTTTTTCTGACGGCTGCAAATTCCCAATGGCAAATTCATTTGGGGCCACAAAAACGTCAATTCTTTTGATACTTTTTGCGTGTTGTCCAGAGTTCAGAGACCAATATAAACTGATTCGTCATTCTAACAGTGATATCCATTTTAAGATAATGACCCCATGTTGATTACTAAAGCTACAGTCGCTGTTTACAAAGATTCTGAACCGTGATACTCATTTCCAAAGATGTACCTAGCTTACCTTAGAATTACAGACTTAAGGAATCTTGAGATATATTAAAAACGCCTTAAAAGGTAAAGCAATGCGTATTGTGCTTCAACTCCCATTATTAGTCACATAAATATAATTATAAATAATAGAATATAAGACACAACAATGAGGCTCTTGCGTATATTTCCTCAATTCTGAGAAATAGCATTTGAGACTTGTAGGAAAAAAATTATATCGCATGGAAGGTTTCTATAGATTGACGTCAAACATGCCTGTAGCATCTCGTTATCTAGATTACCATTGTGCTTTATGTATGATACGTTCATCATCATTATCATCATCAAGAAATCCGTATTGCAAGTATTGCAGGGTATTAATTGATTACTGAGGCCTCTCAAACCTTGTGCGGTAGGATACTTAATATAATAGGAGCTGTGTTTTATATACCTCAACGAGCACCATAGCGCCCTCTCTTCAGCTTGTCGCATCCATTCACCTACATTAATTCCCAGATTGTCTTCCTATCTGGCCACAAGGCGCCTTACACTGATTTAAATTCTGCTTAAAATAGCTGATTTCCTAAAAGTATAATATCAAAATGATTAAACACCAGCGCATGTGCAAAAAAGTGGCGTCTACAATTATTATACCAAGTTAATTGCGTGTGAATAATAGCGCAATAATAGATATTAAAACCATTTACCTACATACAAAGCGACACCGATAGATAAACTACTTAGGTACTTTTATTTTACGACTTTATGCTAAGTATTATTTTTGGGCCAATAATAACGTTGTTTTCTGTGGCTGAAAGATAACACTGATAAAAATAAAACTATGGTTAAAAAGGCGCGACGAAAATAGTAGGTTCCTACGAATCTTTGATCTGTCTTTTCATTCAATAAAATCTTATATCCGAGACCTTAGGGCCTTTCTACCAAATCCTATCCCACTTTCGGAGCCCAGCGCAGATGTCTAAAATCGACCAACAGAAACTCGAATGTCGATCGTGTTTAATTTTTTAATATGCTGATATAACAACTCCACTTCTATGGAAACTGGCCTTTAGACTTAACTACAGAATCTTAGAACGTAATAGAGATACACTACGCAAATATGAACCATGCAAATTAGTCCACAAAGTGGTATGCACAATATTTGCCACCCCGCCTATCGGGGCACACAATTAGAGCGATTAAAGTCGTGGCCGTCGGTAGCGTGCTCAGTGGCCATTATGTAATTATGAGCTCCTCAGATGGACTGGTAACATTGTGATGAATATCACACATCCTGGCTGGTGTAAACATAAACAGCCTGCAGGTAAGTATGGTATTATAAAGATAGAAACAAGTTCTATGGGATGGAATAAAACGTTTAAAACGAAAAGTGAGGGTAGAGTTACAGTTATAGTATACTCAAGGCGGCGTTAAGGCGTTTTTTAACTTTTTAGATGCAACTACAAAAGTGGTGGGGTGCAAAATAGCCATTATGTGAAATCATAAACGGTTTAAAAAAAATTAATTCACAAAGCCGCACGCAAAATTAGGTGGAGACCCTATCTACCTACTTTTTCGTTTATATAGTGCTGGGAAAATCTAGAGACAACACCCATACAGCTCAGTTACGTAAAACCTAACCATTTTTGGGACTGACCAGAATATCTACCCATATTTAAATCAGCTTTTTGTCCTAGTATTCCGGTTTAAATTATAGTTCGCACGTGCTCTGAATCTAGGTGGGGTTATCGCAAAGCATTGTGCGAATCTAGACATTATCCGCAAGGATCTGGACGTGGTTAAAGGTGGAATTGCGTTGTATTACTTCCTTCAACTCCTGAGCAGAAGATTACGGTCGGTTAAAGAGAAAACAACTTTTTTCACTTGTGTTTTGAACATATCATCCAATTGGTCATAATTTGGTAAGACCACTGTGGCACAGTGGACAGTGGTCTGACTAAGACACAGATCGTTGCAGGTTCAAAAATTTGTTCAATCCCTTAATTTTAAAAAGTTTTTTTTTAATTTTGCGTGATCATTCGGGAATATAATTTCTATGGGAATCTATACAACTGCAAGAATCGTGCAATTCGGTTCATAAATGCCGAAAAAATCGACGATCATACATAAAACAAACATACATACAACTGACATCCTCCTTTTTTCGAAGTAGGTTAGGAAGATACTGGGCGATACCTGCCGGTTATCTAACACAAGGGGTGTGTACTTAAACTCACCTAATCACTAAGATTTAATTTAAAATTAAATTAATAATGCTGGCCAATTCACACCATCATACAATTGAGTGTATGAATGCAATAAATAAGTACTGACGCTGTGTGAATTGGCCAGCATTATTAATTTTATTTATGTTATTCTATCCATAAATAATGCTGTCCGATTCACACACCATCAGTACTTATTTAATGCATTCATACATTCAATTGTATGAATGCAATAAATAAGTACTGACGCTGTGTCAATTGGCCAGCATTATTAATTTTATTTATGATATCCTCCTAGCTGAATTTCACGGCGGTCAGTCTCATCTGAGACTAGCCAGATGCGCAGGACATATTACAGTGCACAAGTATGTGCGAATTATTTTATTTTATAAGGTCATATGCCAGTTAATCACAAGGAAATAAAGGTTCCGCAGCCATAACCCGGAAGATGTGCTGCAGTAAAAGTGCAATTAGCGACGGCATCGTTAAGGTTGACCCTCAACCTTGCACGCATGCTGGTGGTTCAAGACCGTTGGTTTTCATGTGACGGTAAAAATTTTTCTTGCATTATTGATATGTAGATTTACATTGCGATCGTGTTATTGAAAAGTTTATCTTCTTGCACCATTAATATGTAGATTTACATTGCGATCGTGTTATTGAAAATGAAATTCGCAAGTCAATTGGTGAGATCCAAAATCTCAGACAATCTCTGCAGAGGCAAACCGGGTTTGGTTGTCAAACTAGGCCTAGATCTCAGTACTGACGTGTTCCAAGTGGTAAAAAACTCTTATCACATAAAATTCTTTGGTTCCTTGTATCTGAAAAAACTATTGAGAAAAAATTTATTAAAAAAAGGTCGAGAACTCGGGAACGACACAACTTGATTTTCACGCACACCGCCGTTACAAAAACGTATGCTTTGTCCTGCTCCTATGAAGGCAAAATCCTAACTATCTTTTTCACAAAATGGCACGCATTGCGCCCTCTTGAGGGTGAAAGGAGGGAAAGAGTTTCTTCAGGAAATAAACTTTACCATCTTGGTTAGCCTTGGATTAACTAACCCGCTAAGTGGGTCTCCTGCCGCTTCTGCCAGCCTCTGTCTTGACTTTCTACCGTGCTAGTGCTTAGACTTTGAGAATATCAACAACCCTTGTTATTCCCTATTTATTCCCTATCATTATGATAAGAATTAAAAGGCGGCTTTAAGAGATCAAGAGAAGAGTGTAATCTTTTAATCAACTTAGTTGTAGTAGCCTTTGCCCAGCACTGGTACAGGATATGGGCACTATACAGGCTGTAACATTAGGTATCTTATCTATCCTCAAGAATATACATAGTTTATGGAGTCCAGTAAAGAATAATAACTCTAAATATAATACTCGGCTTGATATGGTAAGTTTTCGCAAGGTGATCTCGTAATAATTCATCCCGCGTGCGCAAGCGCAGGCCGCAAGCCGTCGCCGTGCCACGGTCGACGATGCAGAACGCTTCCTCCAGTGACATGACAGTGATCATATTCATATCTTGGGCACAGATATTGTAGTAGATATTACAAAGTATACTCTTGAGTAAATCGTTTATCACATCGTCGTAGTGGACTCTACACACCGAACCAGCCAACTCTACCGAGACAGCCCGGTTGCCATTAGCGGTATATTAAAGATTTTAAAATTCAGGTTATGTGGCTTTCACAATGAACAATCTTAAATTAGGTTACAGCTTGAACATGAGCCAGGGGCACTGCAATTTAGAACATTAATTCCGGATGTCAAACACATATTTTTGTTGTAAAATAAATCTTGAGCTAGAGAAAGTATGAAAGAAAATATTTTTATTGATTCATTTAGAAATACAGCTTGCAACTATTATAATTTTTTTGGGATATTATTTAATTTCTTATGCTAACTTTCTATAAAAATAAAGCATTATTAACGCATTTACTGCCCGGCACACCGCCACCCTAGGGTGGCGGTGAGTACAATTTGACACAAAGATGTTGTGTTGCTTGATTGCACTGACCGCCACTGCGGGCCGTATCAAACTGCGAGACCCTTTAAACTCTTGCGTTGCGATGAAAATGGACTTATCGTGGATAGATAGACATCGAAGTTAGTATTTGGAGTATGTATGGCGCAAGTGACTATCCAGGCGCGCCTTTGCAGCAAATACCGCTGAGGCTAAGCACTGGCAGTGAACGTAACGCATTCACTGCCTAACCTTTCGTGCAACCCGGGCTGTGAATCTGTATACCGGTTCCTATTACTACTAACCGATTGCGTATGCCTCATGGGCACCGAAGACTTTAACCATTTAAACCAAACAGGAACTGTAAGTTCATCTTTCATAGAAAGGAATGATACCGGCCAATTTTCCATTGCACAATTCTAAATGGGTGCTTACATACAGTGATCTTAACTTAAACTCGCCTACCGATTCTTAACCCGTCTCTACTCCTCTAATTATTCTTATCCTGAATCATAATTACCCCTAAATGCTTCCGTTGTCCTTTTAAAGCATCCAAACTGTTTCCGGAAGACCTGACTGATCACTTCCTATCACACCCTTGCCAACTGGCACTAAGTTCTTTCCTCTTGATAATTAGAAAAAGTAGGATTTTCCTTTCCTCTTATACGTGTAACTTCTTATAAAAACTACTGTTGTAGGGTTCTATGATGGATCGTGTTTTTTACCTGTTGGCAGCCTGTAAAACCCGTAAGGTTGTTAACTTTTTGATAACCTTTTTGCTTCATTTGTTATCTTTGTTTTATTTTACTCAAGAGATAGCATGACTTACTTACTTTCAAAAAATTGCGCTATCCTACCTGTGTTGCAACTATCTCCGTAAAGTTTAGAATAATTAAAACTATCTATCGTATAATGTATTTATTATATCATACTAGTTTCGGCCCGCGGCTTCGCTGGTGTTGTTTCCATGGCAATGGTTAAAGGTTATATCCATTCCATAAGAACTGATAGCCTTTGTGTTCTCCACTGCACCGACTGCATGGAGAAATTGTCCAAATGGTTTTAATCTAGACACTTTGTTGGGCGTCTCTCCATCTGTAGTTTCTTTGATCGAAGAACCAAAATGTAATTTTGTGACGATACTATTGTCATAGTGAAATATTACCTAGTTTATCAGAATAAGGCCCTAAGTCCGATACATTTTCACTTATAATTCACAGTGGTGTAGATAGCAACGGTGGCTTCTGCCAATATTTGCAGTTTAGCTCTGCTACGTTAGGTAATCTGACCTTGATTGGAGAAAATGTTTGCTATAACAACATATGATAAAGATCAGAGCGGCGCCGGCCATTTACACTCAGCTTGGAAAATCTTAAAAAAATTAACGTAGATGTTCCTACTGGTTGACATATACCTTGTACCAAATCTCTTTTTGTGTCACTTTTATGATACCTACTTACATAAACATAAACATTTATTTATTACCTAAAATTTAACTATAGTAGGTTGGTACAACATAATATTAAGTAAGGTTAGCAAAGGTGGTTGTATAACACTAAAATAATAAAAATAACACGAAGTATCTATTGTGTAATAATGTCATCAATTCATCATGTATGTACCACCCTAGTAAGGTGACAGTCCTCCGTACTAGTGAATACTGTATTACTACACTTATTTCCTTGGTACTGTTTTTGTTATTTGTGCCTCCTGTCATGTGTGTCTTTTCTAACATAATCTTAGATCTAGCCAAAGCTGTCTCGGATGAACCGCACTTTCTGAATTATCTTGTTTGTAAAAAAGCTAGTTTTAAATATTAATATATAATTCTAGTTTTAAATTTATTAATTCACTAGCTGCGCCCCGCGGCTTCGCACGCCTATCCCACGGGAACTGATTTATGGGATAAAACGTAGCCTATGTGTTATTCCAGGCCTAGAACTAGCTGTATGCGGTAAATTTCAGCCCGATCCATTCAGTAGTTTTTGCATGAAAAAGCAACAAACATACATACAGACATGTTTACAACTTTCGCGTTCATAATATTTGTAGGATTCACTTAAAACATAAAAAGGCATAGGTATTTAAACCACGAAACTTATATTATTTTGTTAATAGCTTTTTAGTACACGTTATTTTCTACTCCGACTGTATTTACACAACCTATCTCTGTGTTATCAGAACGTTATTACGCTATGGCCAGATTTATTCCTTATAACATCTTATACAACTTTCTCCTGTAAACTTTATTTTACGATAGCCATACAAAACAAGTGTTTGAGTATGTAAATCAGTTGTTGTGATAAAAGACTTGAATAAATAAATAAATAAATTGTTTGCATAATGATTATCATCTTGCTGAATTGGTATGGTTGAAGGCTGGAATTGGTATGGTTGCAGGCTGGAATTGATATAGTTGAAGGCTGGAATTGATATGGTTGTTATGGAATTTATATGGATGCTGTTGTCAAATGTTTTTGTGAATGGATAATTACTACACCAACACATGAACGACTCAGGCTAGGCCGGTTACCAGAAGCTTTATTACAACGAAGGAAAAACCTGTCAGGAGGCAAACTTAAAGAAATAGAACCCTTCCTCACCGGGACGCCACGGCGACGTATCCAAACTATTGTAACGACATTTTCTAACCGTCGCTAAGTGAGTTACCTTAATTTTAATAAAGGAGAACAATCACGTTTCATACATTTTTAATCACTGGGTAAAAAAAGTGTCATTAACTGGTTTTCACCGATTTTGTTCTAGATGGAAAAAAACTTTATACACCGGAGCAGATGGGAAAGGCAATGGACGCTGGATTTGTCAGTATTTAGACCCCTGAAAGTTTTCTGGAAAAAAAACTGTAAATGGTCCAGCCTGACATAATTTAAAAAAAGAAATTTTCGCACCAGTTTTACATTCAGCTGTTATGCATTTTTATGATTGAGACTGAATTTATTTATTATTGTTGATTTAGATTGTTTTTAATTTTTATAAGGCTTTTACAGGATTGATATTACGCGGGTACACATAAATATGTACCTGCGATCAAGTAGTAAAAACCCATGTTTTTATTCAATATACCTTATTGTGTCTTACCTTTTTAATGTTTTTATTTATTTCTATAGTCCTAAACTACGTTTTACGGTTTATGTAATCGCTTATAATTCTGTAACTGGCACATTTTATAATCTGGATTTGTGTCAATTACTAGGTGTTATTTACTGGGTAAGTGTCAAATACTGGATGTTCATAATTGGGGAGTGTCATTTAATGGGGGTTCATAACTGGATTTTTGGTGTTCATTATGTTTGTACCATCTGCAGAAATATGTTCAGGGCTTTGGATGTTTGAATGCTTTCTATCTACAATAAAAAATATCTATTTATGTAGTGAATTTTATTAAGCACAAGCTCTGCTTAGTTTGGGGCTAGTTAATGCTTTGTGAGTTGTCCAGCATTATTATTATTATTTATTTACTTATTATCTAGGGAACCTATCTTCCTCCTAGATTTATTTGTCTTACAAACAATTAGGTACTTCATGTTACATAACAAAATAATTGTGCTTACTTCAAGTTATAATTATTATTAAAAAGAGTCGCCATAGAGGCACTTCCTCTCTTGATTGCATTATAATAGCTCTACTTTAAGTATCATTTGCAAATCTGCGACAGATTAGTAAGTAAGTAATATACCACAGTAATTGATATACCGAGTACTTATTTCTTACCTACCTTATTAATTATTATTGCTACTCATTTAAATATCAATTACGCCTTTACTTCTCATATAAATTGCGAATCCAAGACACGTGTTTTGACTTTAAATGTGAAATTATTTAAGACCTTGTTTTACTTTGTAACTATTCCGATTAGAGCTATCCATCAGCCACGTGTTTCTTCTAACATTTGCTGTAATTTTTGACATTTTTGACATTTTTCATTCGCTAAGTTATCGATGGACCCACTCGAAAAAACTGGATCTAATGAGAAAATTGTCTCAATTGTTAACACTATGTGGTTCTCATTTATTTATTGTTATTTTCCTTGTTAATAATGAGAAATACAAATTTCAATAGATACGTCATGGATCTATTGAGAAATAAAGTACCTACTCGATAGATTCACACCTTCTTTCTTCTATAAGTGAATACCAATGTAATTCTTTTTGAGAATAAAGTTTCTATATACCTATAGATACACCTTCTAAAGTGGATCTAATGAGAAATAAAGTTCTCGATACTTCTATCATGTATCTAAGAGAACCATCCGCTTAAACATCGAAATTAAATACTTTTTTTATGTACCTACCTGAGTACCTGAAATGGCAAAGTCACCCGGTTTTCATAAAAAGTTCATGAATGACCGCAATTCTGGTCGGATACGGTTCTTAGGCTGTCATGCACGCCTGACTTCTTCATTTCAATGAAGAAGCTATGGTTACGTTTAGTAGTTGGCTGACGAATACATCAAAAATAACTTATTCTATCTCATTATTAGTATATATGCGAAAGTTTGGATGTTTAATACTTTTACACGCCAAAACTACTGAATGGAACGGGCTTTTGCCTACAGGTAGTTCTAAGCCTGGAATAAAACAAAGACTACTTTTTAGGGTTCCGTACCTCGAAAGGAAAAAACGGAACACTTATAGGATCATTTTGTTATCCGTGCGTCTATCTGTCGGTCAATATCCTTTTTTTCAGGAACGTAACGAAACGAACGAATTTATATAAAATACTCAAGTCTACTGTCCTTTGGAGTTGAATAAAAATTAAACTTCCAAGCCAACGCAATCAAAAGCTGCAGCCGTTTATGCCGCAAATTACATAGATAAACGAAAAATTGGGAAAACCGTAAATTTTTTGTAACAACATAATGTATAATAAAAATATTTTTAATAATTTTTAACTTACTACCCTTTCCGTGTAAGTCCGACTCACACTTGGCCGGTTTTTATCCCATCAATCGGTTCTCATTTAATATAAATAACCGTTTAACGTTTCCATAAAAACAACGCAAGCGAAGCTGCCGTCAAAAACTAGTTTAGGTATATTACTTAACCAACAAGGCACCTTCACGCAAAGTTAGGAGAGTTAAGTTGCCAATTTTTTTCTAAAGTTTAGGTAATTCTAGGTTTTTCAGTTGTTAGGAATTTCGTCGTTGTAGTTATACCTCAACAGCCTGTATTGGCCCACTGCTGGACGCAGGCCTCCTCCTGATAAGCGCCTTATTGGCGTTTATCTCATGGAGGGTAATGCCCATCCCTACGCTGGGCATGCGGGTTGAGGATCGCAGTTTGGTGGTATAATTGTTTTGCAGCCGGCCCCCTGTGGATATCCCTTAGTCGCCTCTTACACCCTCGGGAAGAGTTGGGGTGGTACAAATTCTAAGCCAGCACCACACAGATGTGGTTATAACTGAGAAATAATTTCTTACATGAACTTCGCTCGGTTACATTATCATCTCACCTACAGCCTATGCTTGCCTACTGTTGAACGCAGGGTAGGCCTCCCCTGATAAGCATATTCAAATCAAATCAAATCAAATAAAAAACGTTTATTTGTAACTAAAACATAATATAAACAGTTATACTTAATCCAGGAGAAACTTATTTCTAGTTACAAAATGGTCCCACCTCAGCTTGTGTAGGCGTTAAAAAAACAACCTTTGCTGGTTTACTGCTAGGGCCTATATTAACGCATTCACTGCTTAGCCTCGGCGGCGGCGGGACACGGAGTGGGGCGGCCCGGCGCACGAGTCGTTGCACATCATCACATCACATCACACTAATATTATAAATGCGAACGTTTGTATGGATGTATGGATGGATGTTTGTTACCTCTTCACGCCAAAACTACTGAACGGATTTGACTGAAATTTTGCATACAGGTAATTCTAATACTGGAATCAAACAGAGGCTACTTCTTAAACCATAAATCAGTTCCCGTGGGATGAAAATCACCTTTTTTACGTTTCCGTAGAAACAACGCGTGCGAAGCCGCGGGGCGCAGCTAGTAGACCATAAGACTTCCTAGTCTTGGGCCATGAAAGTGTTAGTATATTGGCTTATACCATTGTGTTAGTACCTACATATATTGGCTTATATTATTAGGGGGTATTGCCATAACCCCTACGCTGGTTATGCGGGTAAGGTTCGCAGTTCGCAGATCGCGGAGCTTATGTTTGTTTACCTTATGCCTTGTTTACGGGGACGCGGGCTTGCAGCGGCGTATGCAGCGGCCCGCACTAAATTTAAACATATGGCGTTGGTTGAGTGTGTTTACGGAAAGGTGTTTTTACACGCATTCGTTTGCATTGACGCGTCCGACCGCCACTCTTCACGCGCCGCCTATCCATAAACATCATCGTACATTGCGATATGTTTGTGTTTACGATGACGTCGGCCGCTGCCCGCGCCGCTGCACGCCCCGCTCTCCGTAAACAAGGCCTAGTCGTATCTTACGATGCCCCCGGGTTGAGTTCAGATGGTGCATATTCTAAGCACCACTGGCTAACCTATCCCTACTCATTCGGCAACGGATATTAAAATTGGTAACAAATTGTTCTTACTCTAAAATTTTAAAACGTCGTAGGTGTCTAATTTTGTTTTCAAAGTTGCCAGTAATGGAACTGGTGTTCACAGGATATGAGCACATCTCTCGTTATACGTGGTTCCTGAATTAGATATGTCATATTAAC
This sequence comes from Eupithecia tripunctaria, assembly GCA_955876795.1. Taxonomy (NCBI): domain Eukaryota; kingdom Metazoa; phylum Arthropoda; class Insecta; order Lepidoptera; family Geometridae; genus Eupithecia; species Eupithecia tripunctaria. Next base: position 4,028,069 of record OY041600.1, read on the forward strand.
ACCCACTCCCATAGGCGGGACAAGAGGTATAAAACTAAACATGTGCTGGACAAATGTTGGTCAATAATCTGCAAAAAAATCTGCGTCTTATCCATATCTAACATCTTAGGTAATCCTACTTAACTAATAATAAAAACGCGGAAGTTTGTATGGATGTTTGTTACTCTTTCACGCAAAATCTACTGAACGGATCAGGCTGATTTTTTTATTGCTTACAGGTAGTTCTAGGTCTGGAGTAACGCATAGGTTTTTTATCCCATAAATAAATAAATAATGTTGGACAATTCACACAGCATTATCTAGCCCCAAGCTAAGCAGAGCTTGCGTTATGGGTACTAGATAACTGATATACATAATACAATATGCTACAAAGATACATAATTTACTTAGGTTATTTTAAAATTTTAATTGTTTTTAAGCTATTGCATAGCTTCTATCGCGGGCCTTGAGCGCGGGGACCGAATCCAGAAATTCCGTAACGAAAAAACCTTGACGTTTGTCTCTTTAGTTCAGCAACTCGCCTCTAGATGGCATTGCAATAGCTTTACCGCGGCAGTCCCCGAGTGCCACACGTCTTTTTTTTTTTTATTTAATTTTATATGTAAAATTTGTATTACCTAACTACATAATAATGCACAAAGATCACCCCATGTTCAATCCAACGATCCTATCCATCCACGATTGTCTGGTAGAGATCGCTCTTGAGCGATAAAACCGCCAATTGTCACATATTTTGTTATGTTTATTTTGTTTGTAAATAATTTTTTAGTATGCAATAAAGAATTTTCTATCTATCTATCTATCTTTTTTTTTACTATACATAGAAAACATCCAGAACGCCCTGAACAAATATCTGCAGATCGTACACACAATTGTCCCGAGGCGGGAATCGAACCCGCAACCTCCTTCGCCCACCGATATATATCAGTCCCATTTGGATAATTTATTTCTATCTCCGCTTATAACGTTTTCATAGAAACAAGTATGCGAAGTCGCGGGCAGCAACTACTAACATAATTGTATTTGTATTCTCGTACTGAGAAGAGTTTAAGTTAAATAGATTTATTTTAGGATTTTATTTTATTTATTAAAGGGCTTACGCACTAAAGTAACAATAACCTTAATATGCAGTAAAAAAACACCGAATTTTGCTCTTGTTACTTGTAGTCCCAGTCAGCTGGTCCCGTTGACTGGACAACCGATTTTTTCGGTGGTCCAACTCACTGTGCTACTCATTTTTTTTGGTGGCCCTGTTCTCCCACGGCGGTTAGTCCCAACGGAGACAAGCCATGTTTTGTGTGTGCATATAGCGTGATATTGTTTTTTTTTTAATTTTTAACAAACGTAATATATGTATTATAAACTAGCAGCGCCTAGTTCCCGTTCTTGTGGGAGTTCGGGGATAAAATATAGCCATTGTCACTGCCTGAAAGTAAGCTTTTTAATGATGCAAGAAAAAAAATCGATCCTGTAGTTTCAAAGCCTATTCAATACAAACAACAATCAATTCATTCCTCTTTATGATATCAGTATAGATTATTACACTGAATTTCAGGAATGTCTTTATTGACGAATAAAATTACAATCAAATAGTAGGAATACATCAGAACTAGGGGAAATTTTGGGGGACAGTATCGCTCACGTCTGTAGGTGTTGACCCTCTGATACCCTACACGTGTCCTCTGGGTGGTGCTAAGAGCGGTACCCTCTGGTGGTAGGCTTCCGCCGTGGCTTGTCACCACCCTCCGGACTGGGCCAGTCCGTGAAGCAACTCAGTTGTGTTTCGGAATGTGGTCCGGAGTAGCCATCTTCTAGACCTTCGTGATACATCGTCGGCCGCATCTTCGCTTTCCATCATGTGAGAATTGTGAGATTGCGGTCAAACGAAGGACTATTTCTGATAAAAAAAAAACAATTGAAAATATTTAGCGAACAACATACTGTTTCAAACAATCACACTTTCTGAATTTCATGAAATAATGTAGGATAGGTGATAGGGACATTTATAGGTCATAAAAGGTGCCCTTCCCCAAACAATTATTTACTTAACAGAATTAAAATTTAGGTACCTACAGAACGCAGTTACGTATTCAAATAATTTGGTACGTAAGGTACCTACCTACCCAAATAATATAGCATAAGATAAATAGGATACAAAAGTTTTTGCTTATAAATATTTCTGAGTGATCTGTTAAAGATTGAGCTGAGTATCTAAAAATATTTAACTACCTGCGGTGTATAATTGCCGTTTCCGCTAGTTAAAGATTTATTTTAGTCACTGTTGTTTTGGCATCTTTAGCTATATAAAAAGAAAAATGAGTGGAATCCATTATTAAAACTTGCTTTATTATTAAGTATTAACACTTTTAGGTCAGTGAAGGTGGAGTTAAATTAAATAAATAAAATTAAGTTCGTTTTAAAAACTATAAATTGACTTGACGTCCAGCAGTGGACTGTCGGAACTGGACCATATTGAAATGAAACTACTTTGGAAGTACCAGCTTTAATATAAAAAAAGAATCATCCAAATCGGATCAACATGTCAAAAGACAAAAAAAAATTAAAAATACAATCGAATTGAGAACCTCCTTCTTTTTTTAAGTTTATTAAACAAATGAAAGTTTCGAAAATATTTTAATTAATTTGCTTTCTAAAAGTATTCTGTGTTTTGGGAACCATACCAAATCAAAGTTATTAAAAACAAATCCCGAAACTACTTAACCTACCTTAATTAGGGTCCATTATAAAGCCTATGTTTCTATAACATTTTTTGCCGTTCGTCGTGAACTGACAAAAAAATTTGACCCAAGCAAAACATGCACAGAAAAACCGAAGCGAAACTGGCACTTACGCGTCACAATAAATGAGATTCCGCCCCTATTTTCCTCAAACACCTTCAATACATCGCTTCTCGCTTAACCTATTACAAGTCATGAACGAAATCCAACATGTCATACATATAGTTGATTCTTTAATTTGCCACTTACTTCGAACCCAGCGGGATTCTCACTCCTAGTCTGTACAGCACTCGAGCAGCACGCGTTAGCTGAAACAATTTTTTTTCAGTATCTGAAAATACTCGTTGTAAATAATTGTTGATTTCTTAAAGTGCTCAGTCGCTGCGCGATCAGTTGCATTGTGATAAGCGAATTTACAGTGCGTGTTTTAATCGGAGAAAATGTCGAAAACAGCGCAACGTAAGTTTTTATTTTTTTAAATATAATAGAAAGGAATTTAATCATCAAATTACAGATTATCGACTTATTATTTCTATTATAAATCATATCGACTTATCTTTTACACAAAACATTAAAAACAAGGGCAGCACTTTCTTTCAATTCGAGACAATATTCTTTTATTCTGCTTGTACCTACCTATTTTTTCAGAATTCGTGCCATTTACTCTCTAGTGGACATTATTATTATTAAAAGAAAATCATCTTTTCCTGTAGACAGGAATTTTCACCGGATGTTCACCAGACATTTAATTATTAATAATCTTTTATCTCTTCAATCTTTCTTACACGCATATATTTCATAATGCGTGTAAGACACTGCAGGTACTTAGTCAATACCTTGCTAGAACAATCCATTGTTATTATATTTTATGAACATGATAAATACCTGAAGTTTCTTACATTAAGTACCTACCTATTATATTAACAATATCAGTCACAGTATAACATGGTTTGCATATACAAATAAAAATATTGTTTACATAGATTGAGATTATAACTACACGGGCTTCCTTTATATCAAACGCAGTAGGGTAAAAACATTTTTTATCTAAATCTTATTGATTAAAATAGTATTAAGATAAAATTGGATTATGAAAGGAGTTCCTGCAACTAAAACTAAAACGTAGTAAGCCAACTATTCGTATTCATATAAGTACAATAATTATGTATAAGCATCATAAATAGCACTCTTATCCGGTCGTATAAAGGAAATCTAAAGTCGGTGCTCTTCGATTCAGTCATGCAATTTATTGAACCATGAGGTTATTTTTGCCGAAAATAAAAACCAAATACCATTTCTCAGTTAGATAGAAAGATGATAGAAAATTCTTGATTGCACACTTATGCGACAAGTGGCGATATTGTCGCTTAAGAGCGATTTCTACCAGACAACCGTGGTACCTACTATTAGGGGATCTGTGTGCCCACGAAGAAAGGTGGATATGATTATGATAATCGTTCCGTAATGAGTTTTACGCAACCGGGGCAATTATATGTATGTATCTATGTATCTTTGCCGCGCATTTAACCTGTTTTTGTTATTTAATTTTTAATTATTTAACGTTTTTTTCTTTTTAAGCTATTGCATAGCTTCTATCGCGGGCCTTGAGCGCGGGGACCGAATCCAGAAATTCCGTAACGAAAAAACCTTGACGTTTGTCTATTTAGTTCAGCAACTCGCCTCTAGATGGCATTGCAATAGCTTTACCGCGGCAGTCCCCGAGTGCCACACGTCTTTTTTTGTATTCAGAATTTAGCTGTATAAAGAGCACGAATTCATAAAAATATCGTTATTCACCCGACTATCATATTACGCGCTCTGTAGGTATACATTTTTGACGACCTCTGTGGCGCGGTGGGCGAAGGTCTGCCTTGATTTGTGTACGATCTGCAGAAATTTGTTCAGGGCGTTCTGGATGTTTTTCTATGTATAATAAAAAATATCTATCTATGTAGTGTATTGTATTATGTATACCAGTTATCTATTACCCATAACACAAGCTCTGCTTAGCTTGGGGCTAGATAATGCTGTGTGAATTGTCCAGCATTATTTATTTGTTTATTTATTTTATTTTATATTTATACATATTATGTAAAAGTCCTATAGTCATAGTCATTTAAGCTGAACATAGGCCTGACGAAGGCCTTTATGTGAAGATAATAGTGAATCAATATAATAAGTTTCACTGTCACCGTGATATGAATGATCCATTACCATAATCACTCTCACTAAAAACACAAAGCATCCACCGTACGAAAGAAAATACCCAGATGCGTACGAACGAACGTACCAAGGATGATAAGATAAATTATATGTCTATGTCTATGTACATGTCTATGGATGCCATTTTTTTAAATGAAAAAAATTTAGAGCTTACATCCGTGGAAGCGGGTGCGGGTGTCTATTTCTTTCAAGAATTTACATGGGGATTGGGATTTAAGATTTACATACAAATAAAAAAGTAAGACTAAAAAGTATAAGGTATTTTTACTTATTTAATTATTTATATTTAATGCCAGTGATCGTGATTTCTGGAGAGAGTGGGGTGGGCTTTTGCCTAGCAGTGGGATGAAATAGGCTAATAATCATGGTTGCCTGGAAGACATCGCTCTAGAGCAATAAGACCACCAATTGTCGCCTAGTTTTAACTTTTTCGGTTGTAAGTTTATTTTAGATTTAAATATGCAAAAGTATTATCTATCTATCTATCTAATAATATATTGTTGTTTATTTTCTATAGTAAAACAAATACTTTTAACGTGATTTACAATGGTAACGGGTTACGGTCTATAACGTTGTCGGGCTTCGTACGAGGTACGTACCTATACCGTGTCCATTTGAATGAACGTAAACAGACCGTCCATACTTAACCTAAAATTCACTTTGTTGGCGCGTCCTTTTATACGTAATTTGCATTACTTGTCGATTTTAGATCCTCCCTTCAATAAAAATTGCTTATATATCTGAAACTCGACGCCAAGCAAGTGAGACTTTGTTATTTGTGTCGTATTTTGTTTACTAACATGCTTCATTCAAAATGGATAAACCATAGGTACCTACGTACGTGTCCCTTCTACCTTCGAGTACGTTCTACGTAGGTACACACGACATTACTAATTATCTCTACCAGAGATCACATCAGTCATAAAGATTTAATTTACACGACCTCTGTGGCGTAGCGGGCGAAGATCTGTCTGCGACGCAGGGGGTTTCGATTTCCATTCCCGCCTTGGGACAAATGTTTGTACGTACTGGTAATATATTTGGTCCGGGTGTTAAAATGTAGAGTAGAGCAAAAACACCAAAATCGATTACAACTACTTCATAAATAAAATCGATTGTCCTCACGTGATGATGGGTAGAATCTGCAGGCGATGTCAGCGAATCAACAATAAACCTGTAGGTACAGTCTATGTTCACTTTGCTCAGCGGTTAACTCTACCTTCTTCCTATTAATTATAGTAGCCTGAGTGACCGAGCTTCGCTCGGTTTTTTTTGGTAAATTGTGCGTATTAGAAATTATGGTATTAGTATTATAATTATAGTAGTACTATTCGCCAATAGATGGCAGGAAGATTCATATTTTTCACTTTAATTCCTAAGGTGATTAGGATAAAGTTCATTATTGAAAACACGAATAAAATAGTATAACTATTTGCCAATAGATGTCAGAAAAAATCAATTGAATACGATACATCTAATTATTGAAAACATAATTAAACTAATAAAACGATATTTTCTGAAAATTAATCCTAGCTAGATATATTTATCGCCCCGAAACCCCCTGTATACTAAATTTCCTAAAAATTGTTGGAGCCGCTTCCGATATCCGGATTATATATATACAAGAATTGCTCATTTAAAGGTATAAGTTAATACTAAGATAGGTACAAAATAGATGCATAACCAAAAACGCAAGTACCTAGGTAGGTACATAATTATAACCATCTGCGTAGCAACTATTTTACAATCCATTTAAATCAAACCGTGTTGATAATTAAAACAATAGGTATAGGTATTATTAACAAAACATTCATTTGGGTACCTGAACAATTACCCAAACAATGAAAGCATATACTATAATATGCAAGCCATGCAAGGTATTCTATTGTACTGGACATGCTCCATGCATGCATGCGTATGCAATGCAAAATATATCGTACCTACATAGGAACATAGGTCTTAGTGTTACACGAAAACTAAGACTTCTAGCCTTCTAGCTGGCAGTTAGCTTTTTAAAATTATTCTAAAAAAAAAGTGGGGGGCATTACCGCCGCACGAGTAACGACAATAAAGCACTAATCAGACGGAAAACTGTGTCCAGCAGTGGACCAATTTAGGATGTTGATGATGAGTATGAGGAATTTTAAAAACACTATGCAAAAGTTTTTTTATAAAGTGTCGCATGTTAATCCGTAACATTGTATATACCTACTGAGGGTTGCGTATCTCTTCTACAGACACAAAGTTTTATCATTATTAAAGAAGTGTAAGCGATATTACCTACCATCTGTTTAGATTTCGTTTATAAATAAACAGTCCTTTACAATTTTACGCTGACAAAGTCTAAATTTAATCGTAACATGTTTCCCCTTGCCTAGGTCAAGGTAAGATAAAGAGTGCATTAGAGTAGAGTGAGCAAACAATTCGAAGAATATAAACAATTCGAAGAATATATTTTCAGACGTAATATATTGACTCAGAATCCTCTGCCAAAAGCAATTCAAATACGAACTTAGGTTCATATAGTTGCAGTGCCAACAGATAAATAAATTACACTCTTAAACTTCAAAAAACATGTACACCTTAAATCTCATAAGTTCTTGATCAACTCAATTATGCTAGACATTGGGCATGGAGACTTGGACAGCAACAAAATAAATAAGTTTGATATAATAACGACCTCGGATATAAAACAATATTATGGTTACTTAATTATGACACTGTCTGTAGGATTACACTCAATTTTGTTTTTAAAATGTCTCTGAAACATTCTGAATACTAAACATTTTGGACTTGAATATGGTTAGGTAATTTGTTTCTATGATTTCTAGGCTAACCTAATCTAACTGTATAAATAAAATAAATGGTACAATAAATGGTAAAAGTTAGCTCGTTTTATTTATACCCAGGCTTTGGTACTTCCTAGAAAACATAAGGTCAAAGTCAAAGTCAAAGTCAAGTCTGAAAGCTCTTAATGCGACTTATTTGGGTGATTGCTCTAAAAAGACAGCGCACGAAATGCAACATATCAATTTAAAGTTACTGTTTACAAAACCTTCAATATGAAAATATTATAAAAACACGATCCTGTTTCAATTGAACGAGTGTTTTCAAATGAGCTGATATGAGAAGAATGCTTTTGTCAATGAAATACCTACTTATTTAAATTCATACTGATAGGCATATCGCGAACAATGGCTTTTTTCATATTCAGTTCATTTATTTGTAGAGTAGGTAACATAGCAACACTTGGTTTTAATTCTATTAATGATTTTATCGCGTTTATATTCATTAATTATTTGCGTGTGTTATTCATTAATTATTTTAACAAATTGCATTGAAAATCGAAGTCAAAATATTGGGTATACATGATGTAGAATGAGATTTTGAACACAACGGAAAAGGGGTTTGAGGTTTGCACCCTATGTTGGTTTAACATAAACATTTATTTATTTCTTAAAATTTAACTATAGTAGGTTGGTACAATATGATACTAAGTAAGGTAAGCATAGGTGGTTGTATAATACTAAAATAATAAAAATAACACGAAGTACCTATTATGTAATAATGTCATCAATTCATCATGGATCTATGTACCAAACCCTTGTAAGGTGACAGTCCTCCGTACTAGTGAATACTGTTTTACGGCAGGATGCCATGCCCTTCCTTAGGCTCATTATGACATATTTTTGCGGATGATGGATGGTGGAGGTACCTATGTAATTTTTTGTATGTGTGCGGGTAATGTATGTATGTACTTACCCGATTTTTTTCCCACGTAACGCTGAAACTACTCGTTCCATTTCAACAACGAATGAGGTATCGATTGATTCGCCTCATTACGCTGGGTATAGGGTATATGCCGTCAGACAATATTGGGGGTCTAAAGAGATAGCGGGGTCTAAGTAAAGGTCTAAAATGCCATAGTTTAAATAATATTTTGTTTTAAAAAAATAAACGACTAAAATTTTTATAGTTTTTTCATGGATATTCATGGATCCCATTGTCAGAACTGGACAAAATTAAAATGGGAGGGACCACATCATATTAAAAAAGAATCATAAAAATCGGACCACCCAGTCAAAAGTTCTGAGGTAACAAAAATAAAAAAAATACAGTCGCATTGAGAATCTCCTCCTTTTTTTAAAGTCGGTTAAAAACGTAAAATTTTTGATGTCGGTTTTTAGTTTTTTCAAAAGTCTGTAATTATTTATTTATGTATGACACACTTACATTACATTTATGTATGAAAACTTTACTCTTTTTTATAGATATTTATTCATTACAATAACAATCACAGTTTACATTATATTTCATATTACATTATATTACATTATATCAAACTAATAATAATAACAGGTAAAACAAGCAATAGTAGTCTACTTTCACAACCGGTTTTTCTTATGCTGATCATCTTTATAATTAACTAATCAATGATCAAAATATTCAAATCTCTTGTCAACATCAATTAGGCAAGAGAAATAACTATTTGATAAGAGATTATTTCAGAGAGATTAAAGAGATTAGTCATTGATTAGTTAATCAGCGTACCTACGGTTACCGCTTGTTAGGAATTGTTTAAAGTTGAGAAGTGTATAATAAAAAGGGTTTTTTGGGTAATCTAGATCTGTCCGACGCTGGACGTCACTCTTCACAATTTTTTCCCCTATGATCTACTAAAAAGTTTCCATTTGTTGATTTCATTGATTCAAAAATTACCCAGTTTTTGCCAACTACAAGCAATTTTAGCGCAAAAATCGGGGAAAACCAACCTTTTAGTAACATAATCACCGCTTTTAGAGTGTAATTTTATACACATTATGAATGTGCATTTAATAACCCACAGAGTTAACGATTTGAAGCGTACAAAAAACGTGTGAAGCTTTAATAAAATCAATTCATAAATTAATTCTGTTCTCACAAAGGTTGTTTTGTTTGCCAAAGGATGATTCAGTTATGACAGGTATTTTTACAAAAACATTTACGTAATTAAGTAAATTCTTTGTATCAAAATCTTCAAGGGTGACCAAAAAGCTCTTAGGCCCGTATTATGAAAGCTTGCTCAATCATAGATCTATGCTGAGTGTCGTTAATACCATAGAAAAGCGTTACTCAAGCATTAGTCGATGACTGAACAAGCTTTCATAAGACGGGCCTTAGTCTCTTACACAAAGTCCTATCAAGGAAAAAAATATTGTATTTATTTTGCACCAGCTCTTCTTACCTTGGGTCTAGATGATACTGTGCGATCAGTATTATTCATTTATTTAATATATATCATATATATCAGCAATTTTACAGTTCCATGTGATTGCAGATGTAGAGGCCGGTAACGCAGCTCCGGCTGCGGCCGCTGAGACGCCGATACGGCGGCGCTTCGGTAAGCTAGCATGGCATGGGTGTACATTCGTACATGTAGCACTATTCATTTGATGCGACACCTAAAATCCATACTATGCACGACATCTTCCTTTATTTTCATACGTTTTCGCACTACTTTTTTATAGTCTATGGACCTTCCTTTAGTCGCAATCTCACCTGATAAAAATAAGAGATGTTGATGACGGTTTATCACAAACGTCTAGTAGGCACTTTTTCACTCATTATTTAAGTCTTTCACAATCAGGCATAAATAATACCTATCTACTTTTCTAATTTATTTATTTTGAACTTTTCCCTTGTCTCTAAAGTTTATCGAAAGTAGATTTTGCACTTCAAGTTGAAAGTATTTCATAGTGCACAATGTCTAGATTATCTTAGTGTGTTCGGTTTCTAATTTCTGTTTATTTGTCTTTTATTATTTTCATATTGTTAAGGTATGTTGTTGTTGTCCGTCGCTTTTTATTTTGTAGGTATCCAGTCCAGGGAACTGGTTGTGTCGTTATCCTTGCTTATTATACAGAGTGTAACAAGAGTGGTGGATCATCGGTGGCTGGTGGGCGGGGGGGGGGAACTCAGTACCTATCATAATTTATTTGGGCTATAGTAAAATTGTAGTTAAAATCAGATTTCAGCTTGAATTTAAGAATTGCATTGTTATAGATACGCTGTAAACACGGTGAGGCATGCAGCGCGGAGATACCATCTAAAATCTCGTCTTGTCTTGAAAATATATATTTCAAGCATTGATTTATTAAAAAGGGAAGATAGGTTACGTTCTCCCAGCGCTTACTCAAAAATTGGCATGTGTTACAACTACACGCAAACACATACGCTCACAGTTAGGTATATTTCCAGTGCTGTGCAATACAAAGAACAACAGACGGAAATACCTAACTAAGACCGTCGAGTGAGACCGAGATAACAACATTTCACGCTAGTACGACCCATGCCGCCGGTCAGACGGTGACTGAAGTGGGAGCACACAATTTGAGGTTGCCACTTCCGAGAAACCAGTACCTCATCTTCCTTTTTAATAAATCAATGATTTCAAGCCAATTTTCATTTTTTTAGCTTAAGCCGATTATATCCTCCTATAATCCTTAAGTTATTTATATTCCTGAAGTGTAAATGACCAACGACCTGACTGCTTCAACTCATGAGGATGTGCTAACCCAAATCCGCGTGACATATCTCCAACTCAATTGGTCAGATTGCCGTACAACGTGGGGGCAGTCATTTTGTTAGTATCATTACTGTTTCCTTTCTCTATTTATAAACATTGAATCAACTTCTCTTATAAATCTTAATCACATTGAGTTTTATTGTAGTTAGATTCAGTGTATGTTTTGGGATATTAATCAAATAAACCATACTGTTCCTAGCTTTTGCACAAAAAGATTATAATTGATTTAGAATCATACAATTTAACCCCTTCTCAACCTCAACAGCCAGTATTGGCCCACTGCTGGACGCAGGCCTCCTCCTGATAAGCGCCTTATTGCCGTTTATCTCATGGTGGGTAATGCCCATAATCCCTACGCTAGGCATGCGGGTTGGGGATCGCAGTTTGTAGGTATAATTGTTCTGCAGGGGGCGCTGCTGCCTGCTCCCCGTGGATATCCCTTAGTCGCCTCTTACGACACCCATGGGAGGAGTTGGGATGGTTCAAATTCTAAGCCAGCACCACAAAGCTAACCCCGTTATTTTCTGCTAACCTAAACAGTTACTAAGCAGTGTTACTTCTCACTCTGACATCTTCTATTGACATTAGAGTTAGAAAAGAACTCCCCTTATAAACCGAATCAAAAACAAATCAATTTGGGTTTTTTTTACAGGGACATAAATCCAAAACGTTCAGTTTTTCCCACGATTATTTTCTAGTCTCCAAGCCCATCGATGCTTAAGAGCCTGCCTGTAACAAAGATGTTTATATTTCTTAACATTGACTCCATATTTGATTCCCCTTAATGCCCACCCGTCAAAAACACTTGTCCAAAGTACTATTATTTTAGTAACTGTACCTACTACGATAGTATTTTTACATACACCCACATGTTACCATGAACCGTTGTGTTATGAGTATGCGACGGAGATCTTAAGAGGCTGTAGTGAAGAACTTTAGCGCCACCTTTTTGGGTTCCGTAGACTAAGAGGAACCCTTATAGTTTCGCTGGCCATGTCCGTCTGTCTATCCGCGACTAAGCTCAGACACTATCAGTGCTAGAAAACTATAATGTGGCATGCGTGTAATTTTTAACTGCCATTTGGCATACATTTATCACGTCAAGCAAAGTGGTTATAATATTACATTTATGGATCGTACAACCCCGGAACCCTACACTGTCCATCGGCCCCACAAGTACTTTGCTGTTTTAGGGTTCCGTACCGAAAGGGTAAAACGGGACCCTATTACTAAGACATCGCTGGCCGTCCGTCTGTTCGTCTGTCACTAGGATGTATCTCATGAACCGTGATAAGTTAGACACTTGAAATTTTCACAGTAGTATATTCCTGCAACAAACTAAAAAAACAGAATAAAATAAATATTTAAGGGGCTCCTTCCTTACATACATTTTTGCCGTTTTTATAGATAATGGTACGGAACCGTTCGTGCGGTTTTATTTATTAATAAAATTTCGAACACTACCTACTTCTTAATATAAAAACAAATACTCCCGTCATATTTTCAATGTGTCGTAGAACGCATCCATTCCATACTAAAACATAATATACAAATACAGCTACATATGAAGTAGAAACATTATTTAGTGGTCAACATTAGTTTTGTGGTCAACTCTTATGAAGCAGGTCGGTAAACCACGATTGACATTGTGGTTGTTTGGTTGCCACATCAAAAAGCTTTCCATTCTTTACACTTGACTTTACTATCTCTCGAAATGTAACAGAATCGTGCTGTTTTGTGGTCAGTATGTGGTCTTAGTAGCTGCGATATATTATACCTATTCCATTAAATTTCCTTCGATGAGACGGTTAAGTGACGTTTTTTAGACATATTGTTGAAAGTTGATAGTTCAACAATCGGTATAGGCAATAAATTGAATTGCGCCGTTTTGCAATTGGCCTAGCCGTTCTATGAACGGGCTAATTCTACAATCCGTTGGCGACGAATACTTGGTTAAATAATATTTGTGATAATACACATACCGCATTCTGACAAGTACGATGACTTGGTAAGAAAAATATTTACATGGTCGTTTATTTTGAATTCTCTAAGAAAATTAAATTCAAAACTTGGGAGTGCATTCATACCTATCACCTATCACCAGTAGGTACCTGACGGTACATTAATATAGAACACATATTATGTGGTCTATATTCTCCATGTAATAAGGCACTTTTGGCATATGTGTTAATCTCTTGACTTGGATATTAAACAGATTGACTTTAAATCAATTAATTTGTTCAACAGCCAAAAAAAAATCTTATCAATCCATTTGTGCAAAGGTCGAGTCCTAGACAAGATAACAGTTGGTTAAGACAAGTGGAGATGCTCAAGACTTGATTTAAAGCAGAGGCGCAAAAACTGGGCCAATGCCCTACCTTAATGCGCATTTGCATAGAAAATAGTAGAGACGGCGCGGTGCTGGTAAACCGGTACGAACAAGACTGTCATTTCAATTCAAGTCAACCAGCAATATTCTTTCGTTGATTGTGTCAACCGAAAACTATATTTAAGACCTGATGACCACTTACTCAATGTGATTGTGGCAAGTGATGGTTTCAAATTCTAGAGCTGATCTTCATTAAAGCCTAGCGTCGAAATGTTCTGACCGCTTCGGCTAAGAAAATAAAAAAATATTTTTTATTTTTTAAAAAAATAATTTTGTTTAGAAGTTTCTTTATAGCAACTTTGAGACTAAAAAAATCCAGAACTTATGCACTCGGGTTTGTTTTGCATTACATTTATTATTATTTTGTTCTTAGGTCATGGATGCCTATTTATAAAACTAATAGAACTTGATATGTTTAATCTCATCTCAAGTCGGCTTTGCTGAGTCAAGAGAATTGGGCCCGTATTCTTTAAACCGTGATCGAAGTTTCCGATACGTTTTTGTTCAAACGCTAATCTTATGCAAGCGACATAAAAGTTTGTTTGGCACGTTTTTCTGAGTAGCCCCCTGAGAATCGGTCATGTTACTGAAATCGTTCGTGAAGTCAGATTCCTGTTGCCTGTGTGATTGCGACCCTACATCTGCGTAGGAGTACGCAAAAGTTATTTTAGTGGGTCCTTAAACGAATGCTATTGAAAATGTAGTCAATTGCGAGTAGGCAGATAAACGGCTGAGGGCGAACTTTTATGGCGCAAACAATTGAATATGTTTTATTAGATCGTTGGGAAATTGCAGTGTAAATTAATGAACAGTACAAAAAATTGTTAGTACAGTCCGCCAAAGTAAGATTCTAAGCTCTTTCGTACCATGTCGATGCCGCTTTACTTTGTTTCCCATATTACTTAAAAGTCTCAGTAGCTTGCGTATAATTATTACAGAATTATAATAATTAAATGAAACTATATTGATCTTTTTTTATTTTTTATTGATGAATGGTAAAGCGTTTGACCACCATTATACTAGTTTCTGCTTAGTACAAACTTATAACTATGTATTTATTATAATAATAAATAGAAAACGATTATTCAATAAAGGTGATTTGCGATGCAATAAATAGGTCATATATAATAAATATTAACCGCATTAAATGTACTCACCGCGTTCCTGGTTCGGTCGTTAAATTGTGGCCGTAAAATAAAATAAGTACTAATAAAAAAGAATAAATGTGGAAAATAGGTTCGTGGAAAAATCCTGTCACATGCAAATCGCCTCTTGCAGGGACGTGGGCGGACAAAAAGGGATCCCGGCTTTCGTAGAATTCAGTTTTTTTGTAGATAAATTGATGACTTAATTCGTTTTTTTCATTCGAGTTCAAATGTAAATGTGAGCTTAAGCGACGTTAGACTAATCGGAAAGTGCCGGAAAGAAAGCTAGTTTAGCGTAATAAATTGAGTTTATATTAATTTAAATGTAGGCATAGTGGGTATCTTCTTGCTTAAAGACCAATCATAAATTTTCTAATCATAAACCTTATGTAGTCAAGGTATTAATAACAATCTTAAAATGTAAAGGGATTTGAAGATTTTGGCCCTTACATTATTGTTTTACTTTCAAAATCACCGCGCACTATAACAAAATATATATTTGGATAGAAGACACTAAAACAAACAATATAAAGCGTCAGGTTTCTAAGATATTCACGAATTAAGAAAAAAAGGTTTTTTATTTGTGTTAGTGTTCTTTATTGTATGATATGTATGTACGAGTACATATATTACCTAAGTACATTTAACTACTTAACGTATCTTCGAACCCCTTTGAAAACTGTAGACATGTTGCCAATATTTTTATCTACTTTCGAGAGCCTTGATTCTACCCTTTTAAGAATCTTATTTTTAGGTACAACATAAAAATAAATATAGTAGGTACATGCAAGTTCACTAAACTGTAAACTGGCTGAGAACCAAAAAGTTCAGGAGATATTTTTTTTCTTCTGAGGCAAATACACTCGAGAGCAATGAATCCGGGTCACTTAAAGAATGTTAAAAATCTCGGAAACTAAAAATGATAGGTTAA
Source organism: Eupithecia tripunctaria (assembly GCA_955876795.1). Lineage (NCBI taxonomy): Eukaryota > Metazoa > Arthropoda > Insecta > Lepidoptera > Geometridae > Eupithecia > Eupithecia tripunctaria. Next base: position 4,044,060 of record OY041600.1, read on the forward strand.
TGCAATAAATTGTATTTAATAGACAATGTAATACTCCTTAAATGAATGTAAAAAAAATATGAGTCACCATACATTTTATTAACACAAAATTACATAAAGAAAAAAACTGCTGATCTCTCCTTAAAACAAAAATAGGAAACATGAAATTTTTGAACTTTATTACGATTTTCTTGAATTTTAATACTTCGTATTGCCTCCTCGTGCTTCCATTACTGCGTTTACGCGGTTTGGCAAGCTGTACACCAAGTTCCTTATACGATTTTGGGGAATATTCTCCCATTCCTCTGTGAGAGCAATTTTGAGCTCACGAAGCGTGATTGGGGGAGGGTTTCGTTGTTTTACGTATCTGCCTAGCTCGTCCCAAGCATGCTCGATCGGGTTGATATCCGGGCTGCGCGCTGGCCACTCCATACGAGTAATGTTCATCTCTTGAAGGTAGTATTCACAATCCTACCTGTATGAGGTCGGGCATTGTCATGCATAAATATAGCATCCTCACCTAAATTGACCATAAATGGACCAACGTGATCATTGAGGATTTCTTCCACATATCTTACGCTAGTTAAAGAGCCGTTTTCTATGATCACCAGCTCTGTGCGACTTTCAGAAGAAATTCCGGCCCACACAAGTACAGACCCACCACCGTAGGCTACTTTTTCTTCGATGCATGCTTGCTTGAATCTTTCCCCTGGTCTTCAATACACTCTGTGTCTTCCATCGTGCTTGTAGAGCATAAATTTTGATTCGTCGATACAATTTATTGCATTAACCTATCATTTTTAGTTTCCGAGATTTTTAACATTCTTTAAGTGACCCGGATTCATTGCTCTCGAGTGTATAATTTCATGAAAATGAATCAGCATGTACAAAAAACAACGTTATTTTTGCCCAGAAATCGCGTCAGAACCAGCGCTCACGCAATCTTTCAAATTGGTCTTCATTGACATACCTACAATTTAAATTTTCTGGTCATATTTTGGCTAAAACTTCTTGGAAGGAAACTGCATATTATATTGTAGTAGGTTCCTAGATGGGTTTGAGTAATCAGCGATCTCTTTGGTTTTCTTTGCTTTTTTTGGGTAGGTATTAGTATGTTTCAATACAGAAAATAAATTAGTTTTAAGCACAGACACTTCTTAGAATGGTTTTTTAAATTAGCGGCACTAATCAGACTATCATCCTGAGTCAAAATGCAAAAAATGTTCAAATTATTCGCCGTACAGGATACACCCGGCAATTTGTCATTGTTTTAGTTTTTTAGCCGTTCCTTTGTATCCACGATCCGATCGCGGTGGAATGGTAATGAGGCAGCTAAGGGCTAGCCCACACAAAGATAAAATGACCTTTTTTTTTCGTAAAAACTAGGAAATTTATATTTTTATAAAAAAAACTCATTATTACCGAATGTACATTATACAGGCTTTGCTTTAGAACAGATTTGGGGCTTTCGTGTCTGAGCCAAATCCCAGATGTCCAGCAGGGGCAGTTATTTTAATTCATTCAATTCGTTTCCGAAGCGAAAACGTCAGATTCGAATTTGAGTTCTATTCCGACGGAACTTTTGAACGCTATTATATAAGTAATATATGTATAAGTTTCCGATATCGAATACGATGGCCTTTCCGACGAATTAGAATACCCCTACAGTACAGATCTGGCCTCATGCGAGTCGGACCGCAAACTCGCGTATGGCCAGATACACTCACGAATTAAAGAATAGCACCGACCGACGCAATAAAAAACATATCTATACCTACTTTAGTAATTACAAACATTTTAATAAATTACCATACCACCTTTATCAAAGTCAATTGTACAAAAAAATACATTTGTGAATGTTTGTGTATCAAATGCGCTTTGAAATTCCTAGAATTCCTATTACCCAGATACTTAATTAGTATAAATGTTAATTAATATATATATTTGAAATAATTACAAACTATTGCGTAACATCAATAATATCGCGTGTTTTCTTACTGTTATATCGTTGGTGTGTGTACATAGCCTTAAATTAAGGTGTATCTATCTCCATTGTTATTTTTTGTATTCGCGTAATGTATGGATTTATGATCGGAGCTTATGCTAAGTATTACAGATATTACGTTTCAAATTACGAGCATAAATCTGGTTTAATCCGGGACAAAATATGAAAAAAAACTATGGATTTATGCATAAATTATTAACTTCTATTTTAGATGAAAAATCCATAAACCTCAAAAATCTGAGTTTGTATTATTTTTTTGTAACAAAATACTTACAATTTCGCATGAAAAAAATACTAATTATCTTTAATCATCGTTATTTCGAGTATTCGTTTTAAATCAAAAGTCTTCAAATCCAAACTACAACAGTAAAAAATTTGGTATGGAATCCCTCGAATTTGCACAATAACGCGACATCAAAAAAAAGAAAATTACGATGGCTTTAACGTAAACTCACTGACTAACTATTATATTTCAGATCTATTGTTATTCCGTAACCATTCTTAAAGCTGCCATAAAAACGTAATATGGATGTAATGTAACTCGTGCTTGACACAACAATAGCGTAGAATTAACTAGATTTTCTTCGTCGATTAGCGCTATAGGAAATTGTTGTATTATTGTTATTTTGTACGCTCATCTCGCTTTTGTCGAGTTAATCTGTGACGGGCGGACGGCGAAAAACCGTGTGGCACAAGTTATAAGACTAAAGAGATCGTCTTTTTACCTCTACACGTCATAGTTAGTAACGATGAAGATTTATATTATTGAAAAGTATGACTAAATCAATTAACAACAACAACAGCAATAGCAAACTTTCTTTCTCGTACATTAAAATTCAAACGGCCACCAATAAAACTTCCATTGCGCTCTTTGACGAGCATATTCTAATGTAAATTATAAAAAAAACAACTATTAATGGGAAAATTCGTTTTTTCCTCAGCCACACCTCAACCTCCTGTATTGGTCCAATACTGGACTTAGGCTGCTGCTCCGATTATTGCCTTTTATCTCATGGGGGTAATGCAAATAATTCCCATGGTAGTTAAATTGCTCTCCAGATGGCGCTGCTACCCGCCCCCGGTGAATAACCCTTAGAAGCCTTTTACGGCACTAGTGTGACAAGTAGGGGTGGAGCAAATTCTAAGCCGGCACCACACAGCTAATCAGCAGACTGGAATAATAGTGGCCACCCTAGCATCCCCTACGAACTGCTACGAGAATGTAGCACGCTACGTCTATCCGTAGTATGGCTACGTCAATTTGTAGCATCGCTACGACGTTTCGTAGCGATGCTACATTTTCGTAGTATTTTTTTTAATACCTTATAATAAGAATGTATGCCATCACCGTACCAATTTTAAAACCACAATTCTTTTTAATACACCTAACAAGCATATCGACTTGTATGACTAATAAAGTAGTATAGTTTTAGCGACTAAAAATTTAAGTTATGTTTCATTAATTTTAAGATTTTTGTGACGTCAAGTTACTAAAAAAACATACAGCCGAAACTACAAACTTCATTTTTAAGCCAGTTGACAAAAATCCTTCTTTTTCGCAGTCGGGTAAAATTGGCAAACGCTGCATACTCCAACTTGCACCAGCCCCCAAGCCTCAAGGCTGAGCAATGTCACTTTTGATACGCCTTAGAAGCTGTCTGCCAACTCTTTACAATTACCGTGAAGGTTTAGGTTACGCTGTTAGGCTGAATTATTGTAAAATTACTGTTAGTACTCGGTATTTTAGTCTAAATAATTTCGAACCTACACGATCTTAACGTATCATCATTAATATTATTAATAAACGCGATGAATATAATATTATATCATATAAATGTTGGACAATTCACACAGCATTATCTAGCCCCCTAAGCAGGGCTTGTGTTATGGGTACATTTGTCCCGAGGCCGGAATCGAACCCGCAACCTCCTGCGTCGCAGGCGAACCTTCGCCCACCGCGCCACAGAGGTCGACAAGGCTGAACAATGAACAAACACCCGTTAAGTAAAACTTATGACACTTAGAATAATGTATTTTTGCCTGTCTAATCTAAACCACTGCAAACGTAGTATAGGATGCCCTTCGGCCAGGTGGCATGACGATCTGCGAAAGAATGTAGGCTGGATGCGTTACGCTGAAGACAGCTAAGGCGCTCATTATGGGAGACATATGTTAAGCAATGGACTAGTATAGGCTGATGACGATAAATCTAAATCATCTTGTAGCCAGGCAAAGTACTGATCAGATGCCAATGCTCATCGTGCCTCCCACAAAAAAGGGCGTTTTTGCATAATATCTATGCTTGGCAGGCGGATTGACGATCGCAGTAGAGGTGTTAAAAATATGGAAGCTGCTGGTCTTCCAACGGCCTCCCTCTGGTAGGTTCCCTTAGTCGGCTCTTACGACATACACCGGATGATTCGGAGGGATCAATTCTTACGCGACTGCCACGTCTATATGGCAAAGTATTGTCTGTCAACGAAAGGGATAAAATTGGCAAACAAGATCAAATTACAAAATAGTGAGTTAAAAGGCGTAATGGAGTCTGATGTATTCAACTATTTTTGACGTTGACTAAACTTTTAATATTTTAGCGGTCAAATTAATCTGTCCCCTCATAAAACAATAAAATTGCAGGTTTTCATACTTAACAACGAGCATTCAAACAAAACAGAATATTGTATGAAATTCGCCAAAATTAGACCATTTAGTTGCATTAGATCATCGGCCACAACAATTGCTTCCTCAAATAAAATATCGTGCGTCGCTAAATTAAAGATGTTATCTCCAAGCAGTAGCGTGGTAGTTACATCAGTGATATATAAAAAAATGCTGATTGACTCCTTAAGAGCGGCCAACCCGTCTTGCTTTTCATACAAACGCTTTGCCTCTTTGTCTAACATTGCGCTGGATGAAACAACAAGCTTTTAAATCACGCTCGCGTTGACGATAGTAGGACCGGAAAGGGCCCCCTTAAAATGATGAAGAGCTTTTAGACAACACAATAAAACAGATTCTTTGCGTCAATAGTAACAGTCTGTAGTTAGTTAAATTGTTTCAATTATACATATTATTTCTAATTTGTTCATATAACATTACAGAGACATAAAGCGGCATATATGGCTCATAAAAAGAAAAGTAATCAATAACGAAGTAGTAATTAAATTACCAATTAAACATAGCATAAAATTCAAGCACTTAAACTCACTAATAGTCTTCAATCCATCATGCATGAATCATTGATGAAGCTCGAAGCTTTGTCATCATCATCATCATCTCCACGCATTACACTTCATTTAATAAATTTCTCTATGCAATTACCCTTCGGGTTTGTATTTCAATTCAATTCTCCAGAAACCAATGAAGTTGAGTTATAATATATATATGTATACATATTTATGGGTAGACTACCCATAAATATGGAACTTAATTCAGCGAAGAAAGAAGTAAAATGTTTATGGACTGAACGCTCAAATTCACTTAACGAAGCTGATCTTTTACTTTTATTTGAAGTGTATTAGAGTCAATTGCACCTTATTTCTTATTTGATAGTAATAACTATTTATCAAGCTGTTTATATAGTAAAAATACTTTTCTAAGTGCTTATTTTATAAGTCTATAGAAATAAACGATTTGACTTTTTGACTCTTTACTGCAAAACGTCAAAGCCAGGGGCAGGCCACTAGTGTTGTATATCGACAAAGTGGTAACAATTTTGTCGTGTCACCGATAATTTAACAATTTAGCGCCCCAGTGTGGCAGTCATTGTCATGGCCAGTTATAGACACCTATTGTTATGCAGGAAGCTGTTTATTTATACACGTTTTATTGACAAATTGTATCTATTTGTAGAAAGCTTCTGGTATATATTGATAGAACAAAATACATTCATTTTCCACTCACAAAAGGCCTTATGAATATTTGAGTTTATTATATTTATTATGATCTATAAAATTATTGTCCTGTTTTGCGAGTGCTTAATGCTTGAGTGTTTGAGGTAGGTTTATAAAACCTGTATTAGAACAAACTTTCCGATTCGTGGTTTATTTAGTGTGCATTTAAATGATTATAACATTGTAGGGATGTCTCTTTAATGCGTTCGTCTTTTGTTTTTCGCATACCGGAAGCCTAGATTAGTGACGTAAACGGCGTATCGTGTGAAAAAAACAAAAGACAACCGCGACAGCTTTTAAATATTTACCTTTACAATACGACAGACATTTTCCGCAACATTTACAACAACGTAATTGAATGTTTCGGAAAAACCTCTACCTTAGGTTGTCTTGTCTGACAGGAAATGCAGCTGAGTCATCTCCAGTGGATTTATAAAATTTACTTTTGCTACCTATGGAGGTCATCTAAATTCTACTTTATAAAGCACACTTAAAGTGCATTCGTGTTTTTTGATTCGGGGTGAGTAATTTTGTAGGTACCTTATTAGTTCTAAAAGGTAAATAATTTCGAGACGTGTTCATCGAAAATATTTTGTATGACGTTTTTGACATACATTTTATAGAAAACTAATTTCTACTCGCGGCTTCGCACAAGTTATTGTGTATTGGTTTAAACGTGATTTTTTTGTCACAGGTACGGATTTATGGGATAAAAAGTAGCATATGTTTGATTCATCCAGGATTAAAAGAAAAAAATACCTGAATGCAAAATTTCAGCCCGATCCGTTCAGTAGTTTTGGCGTGAAGAGGTAACAATCATCCATCCATCCAAACGTCACAAATTACATTCAAATTTATTATTTTTTGTATGGGACGTACGTCAAAGTTTACCAACGATTGTCTTTTGAAGAACTACCCTTAGAATTCATTATCCACTTATTTCTGTTCGGTCTGTTCTATAATATAAGGTTATCTTATTAAACATCTGCATTAGGCTAGCGTTGACAAACTACTAATTTTCTATTCTTGCACTGTAACTCTGTAATCTTCGAGCTAATGCTCGTTTGTTCTTAAGACAATAGTTACTTACAAACCGTCTTCTTGTATGGTCTTGAGACAATACTGATGACGTGCAAATGACGGATCATCATACGTTTAATGATATAGGAAAACGTTTTTTTTTTGCTTTATGTGACGTATGTCACATACATCTGTCATCTGTTTTATTCTTTGGTACATTTTTTGCGAACATTGTGGCAAATTTGTGTGAGTGTTTTCAAAACGAACTAAACAAATTAGGTAGAGCTACCTCTAGGTTTAAGTTTGCAGTTACTTCAATTGTTTGAATTGTAAATACTACGATTTATAATCCTACTAATAATATAAACGCGAAAGTTTGTAAACATGTATGTTTGTTGCTCTTTCACGCAAAAACTACTTAACGGATCGGGCTGAAATTTTGGATAGGTACAGGTTATTTTAGGCCTGGAATAACAGACCGTGGGATAGATGTGCTAAGCCGCGGAGCACTAGTTTTATAAAAATATAGCAAATTGATCTGAATTCAACGTTTTTGACAATTTCGACCGCAATGTCCAATGCAAAGATAACTAATTGCATTGCAAATTATCTCAAATGGGCTACCTACCTACTTATACTTTTTCGGGTTAAATAAATTGGTCACGTGATTTGAAATTGAGACTGATGATGCCCATTTAATTTCATACATTGGACCATGAACCTGCGAATCTGTCAATCAATCAATTTCCTGTGAATGTCTGGAGATCAAAATATTTGCTTCATCCATACTTAATAATATTATAAAAGCGAAAGTTATTCTGTCTGTCTGTTAAATTTTCACGCGTAAATGGCTGAATAGATATTTATAAAATGTGTCTGGGAGGTAGAATGTATCCTGGGATCGGACATAGGCATATCACACACAAGTGCTGGCAAAGCTGATAAAGCAAGATCATTATGATGACTTGGTTATTAACGGCTATTCTAGTTTCTTATCACAAATCTTATTAAGACATCCATTTGAGAAAATGGACCGCCGGATAATAACGAGATTTCCTCGTTACGATTTTATAGCTCTTTCGATTACTGTGTGGTGAAACGAATGTGATGTACCTAGCTATAACATGTACCTAACTTCGCTTAGTTGTATCTTTCAGAAGTGATTCATCGTATCATCATCAAAAATTTGTATATAAAAAACTATAAACTGCCTTCAAATTTTTCAAGATGCGATGCGATGCGATCTGGTTAGAATTTGAGTCTAATTTGTTTGATGTATACATGGATGAAACGGCGAATGAAAGAAAAGCTTTTTTTTCTTGTTCTTTAAAACACGAACTACGAAGTTTCGGTTGACGTTCGCACAAAAAGAACAACCTTCCTCCTGGACGTGCAAACGTCCGTTGCTTCGGACGCGTCACTAAATGACACATTTGTTTTTGAATCTCTAAGTAAAAAAGTCACCATCTCTCTTCTATACCAATATAGAAGGGTCATTGAAAGAACGGTCATCTTTTGTTTTATTCAATCCGCTATCCGTCAACATTGTAATAATGTTTTTCTAGGTAGGTCTCTTGTTTACGCTCGTTGCCATGGACACCATTAGTTACTAATGATTGGGACTAATTCCTCGGGAATAAAATTTCTATGTGACCATCTCGGAATTATTCTATGTAACTACAATAGTGAAATAATCAGCAGAATCGGTTAACTATGGGCGGAGCTATCAAATAACATAGGTACATACGTAGAAAAAACATACGTGACGAATTGAGAAAATCCTCCTTTTTTGAAGACGGTTAAAAATAGGGTGATATACTCTACTTTTTCGTTATTTTGTATGTTTGTTACCTCTGAACTTTTGATTGGGTGGTCCGATTTTCATGATTCTTTTTTTATATGAAAGCTGGTGCTTTCCGTGTAGTTCCATTTTAATTTAGTTTGGTTCTGACAATGGGATCCATGAAAATTCATGAAAAAACTAGAAAAAAATTAAGTCGGTTTATAGTTTTTTAAAACAAAATTAATTATCGTGTAAAAGTACTATTGGAGACTATTAGAGGTTCTGTGGCAGGATCATTTGAATCCTGGACAACAACTCCCAACTAAATACCTATTCACAAATGTACCTACAATATCTATGCTTTGGTAGACACAAGCCCTTATTATCTGTTAGTTCATCTGTACCTTCAAATCAGCACCGGCAGCTATTTTCTCAGGGAAATAGCTAACCGCGAACAAAAGTTTGCATGTTTTCCTCTGTAATTAATTTAATTTATTTCGGGTAGCAGACTTCGTATCTTTTTCTCACAATTATCACTTGATTATCCGAAACCAATCTAGTTTCTATCTTAATATGGTTTGTAAACTTTAGTTCCTCTTTACATTGTTTGTTAGGTTTCTGCGTTTTGTTTCTTTTGCATTATGTAGTATACAGGGGGTTTCGGGGGCGATAGATCGATCTAGCTAGGATTAATTTTTAGAAAATGTCGTTTTATTCGTGTTTTCAATAACTTTATTTATAATAACAAAAATGTCAGGAATAATCGACGTTGTTCGGTTAAATCAGAAATTCAATCAAAATTCGAACCGTACCTGCCTGCCGTATAGGAACTAAGTCAGCATCTGTATATTTTAGTTTTATTTGTATATTTGTATTTATTACATTATAACATTGGAAGTTATACAAGGCAAGTCATGGTTTACAAGTCACATTCAAGAAAATTTTAATGCATCTTGAACCAGAGAAATGAAACAGGGTAGTTCATATATCCGCTTCAGCCAAACTTGCGCGTAAATAAAGCGGGAAGCGAATTGGGAGTCAGTCGCGCGGCAGTCGCTGCAATGGCTACTCAATATGGTATATGCATGGATTTTTTTTATTATTTTTTTCGATTATTTAGGTTAATACATAAACGAAAAAAAATATAACAGCCAAATAAAATTAAATTATTGAGGTATAATATAAGTTTCGGGTGATTAAAACGCTGCCATGTTAGCCCTTCCATTTTTATTTTTTTTTATTGCTGATGGATTAGCGTTTGGCTACCAACTCACTTTAAGAAACTTGCATTTTGTGACGTCACGGTTCAACAGATCTCCTATGTCAACTCAAAGTCAAAACTTCATGCCCATACAAAAATGTTCAAGTATGACGTCACGCTTCATGTGCCAATAGCGTTGCGTTAGACATTTGCTGTTGAGACTTAAAATATATACTTTTCAATGACTAAATTTCACAATAAAAACATCTTAAATTACAAAAAGAAATATACAGATATAATTTCTATATCAATAGAGAATACGTAAAAAAAATATTAGCTTTTTTGAAGTCACGTGCATAATAATATACCCTATTAGCCTTGTACACCTACGCGACTGTGACGCAGGGGATAATGGGAATGGTTTCGCGTTATTGATGCTGTCGCTTTGTGCTTGGCGCGCAGGTTCGGTTGAAACCTAAAAGTCGTTGCCCTTTAGTGAGAATCGCTAAGAGGGCTTATCCTACTCTTATCCTATAAACTAGCTGCGCCCCGCGGCTTCGCACGCGTTGTTCCTATGGAAACGTTTAAAGGTGATTTTTATCCCACGGGAACAGATTTACGGGATAAAAAGTAGCCTATGTTTTATTCCAGTATTAGAATAACAAATTTCAGCCCGATCTGTTCAGTAGTTTTAGCGTGAAGAGGTAACAAACATCCATACATCCATCCAAACTTTCGCATTTATAATATTAGTGTGAAGCGTAAGTTTGTGTTACCGGGTATCTCCGTTACTGCTTAACCAATTTAGATGAAATTTAGTGCGAACATTGTTTATATTCTGGAATAACACATAGGCTAATCTATTATTATTATTTTAATTAACCTCTAGGGGTGTTCAAAGGGGGTTAAAGTTTCTATGGCAAATTAGTATTCCTTTTCTTTCGACTTACCTGCCATTAGGTGTAGCCAGCCTGACGCGTGAGCTTATCAGCGTCCATAAAACGTTGATAACGGCCTACTTTAGTAGCTGAGTACCCCAATCTGTATCCATAATCATTAGCCTAGCTTTATTTCAAAGTGGTAAAACCCACTATGCCAAGAACACTACCAGTTCTGAGCAGTCATTAGAGGCTACCCTCTGTACTTCCGCGATTTACCGGCATATCCTGTAAATACTTTATTTCAAATTATATGAGCGTCTGGTCGAAGCGACTTGTGACCCGAGAGCTGGTGAGTATCTGGCGCAGCGCATCAGCATTGCCATACAGTCAGTGGGGCAATGCAGCCAGCGTCTTCTGTACACTTGCAACTGGTATTGATATGGATCAGTTGAGCTACTTGTAAATTATTTGCAGTTAGCTTAATTGTAGATACATACTTAGTTCTAATTTATGTCTATTATTTTCTGGACGTTTTCTATGTATGATAGTAAATATCTATCTATGTAGTGTATTGTATTAAGTAATTTATCTAGTACCCATAACACAAGCTGTGCTTAGCATGGAGCTAGATAATGCTGTGAATTGTCCAACATTATTTTTAATATATATATATATATATATATATATATAAACAACAACAATATATATATATATATATATATATATATATATTGTTGTTTTTCTTTGCATGGGGCTGACTTTATTTGTTAGCTGTACAATGTTTAATCGGATATGCAGAAAATGGCAACTATACAATAGAATGTTGTGTAGCCTGTTTGTTTGTACCAACAATCCTAAAACACGATGGTGAAAGTTTCTAAGTCAGATTACTCAGCGCTGCAAAGGAGGTTTTTACCACATTACAATTTATTTCTAGAATTATAAGAAATTCATAATGACGTCGATTCTCTTGTATACTATTAAAAAAATATTCTGTGAAAAAATGACCTAAACGTTTTTTCAAGGAAAAGGAATGTTTATGACGTATTTTGGAAAGGGGACTTTTTGATATTTTTTTCGTTACTTTTGTAAAAATAATTGACACGCGGAAGAAATGGCTGGATATCGTAAAAAAGCTTCCGCATGTATTTTGTGCGTATGAAAGTAATAAATCAATTAAGAAACTATATTTGCGAATGAAGAAACATGTTTTTAGTCAGTCAACTTGAACAGTCTTCAGATAACTCAATTATTTCAATTGTAAATACTAGTCCTAAAAAGTATACGAGTAAAAAGTATATTATAAGATTGTAATTGACAAAATATTTCAAAATTCATTAATAGATTTTTTCCATGGAATTTTTGGATAGAACAACGTCTGTCAGGTCAGCTGGTGTTAACTTATTTAAATTATCTCGCAGTATCTCAATCTGTGGTGAACAAACAGTTGTCCCAGCGAGCAGCTAAGACAACACCACTTATCTTCAGCAAACAAAACTCTGCTACTGACTTTTATTGCTTTGATAAGGACTTCATACATATAACTATACATATGTAGGTACTATTGTACTATACATATTACACACACATTTCATATCGGCTATAAAAAGAACCGAGCGTTAATAAAATGTGTATTAAAATTATATGAAGGGGTATAGCAGAGGTATAATGCACACTACTACTACATATAATACTTTGTTTAAGAATACTTAGTTGGTTTAATGAATTGTTGATTTAACTTACCTACTTACTGAAAATACCGAGGTTTCTTGAAACAAAAATTGATTGTAGAATATCCTTATTTCGATGTCCATCCATCCTTTTTTCGATGTCGGTTGAAGAACCAATGAGCGGCGTAAATACACTGAAATTGACCTGTTGTATATTTACATAGTACTTTGTAGCTACAATATCAGACTCCGGGGCTCGTTTCTATTACAAAACTCTCCATTCATACAAACAACCGGTCAAGTCAACAATGTTTATGGAATAGCAAGTTTTTCATTGAAAAGAATTGTATCGGAACTAATTCCAATGAAATTGTCAGCAAAAAGCATCACAGTCTGATTCCCCGGCGTCTGCATAAGATACCAGTTGTTGATGTTCATCGATAATAAGTTGCTGACTTTTCGAGAGGACATAACTCCCTGCTACAATTGTTTAAGAGTGTTTGAAAGGATCTTTGTTCATATTCTATATACCTGGACTGTAGACCTTTTTAGATTGTTTAGGGTTGTCCATCGACAGTAACTTGTTGGGGACACGCACTTTTTAGTGACGGCTTATTTCAGTGTTTCTACCATGAGTTGTCACAGTTAAATCACCGGACGTTACTACAGTAGTTACGTAAATACGCAGATAGTTATCTACGCGACTCATACTGCACATTTAAGTACCCAAATATCCGCTAGAGGTGCTTTAGAAGTTTCCATACATTTTTTAGCTACAGTCGCTAGCGATTATAGATTGTGAAACTCATTCAGATCTTTTTTTATATATATTTATTTTCTACACTTGACCCTATTTAGAGCTGTTTATCGACAATAAGTGGCTAGGCATCACACTTGGCTTATTCCAGGCTTAAAGTAGCTAGTAATAGGGCTAATATTTATTTAAGAAAACTTCTTAAAATCGACACCAACTGTACCTACACCCAAAGCAATTTGTCCTTGATTGTAGGTAAATCCAGGTAGTTTATTAATATATACCCCTGGGAAGAAGTTTCCTATATTTTATACGTCACCGGAAATGTTTTTACGCAATAACTTTGTACCTATTCCGAATATGGTCGAGCACCCAAATCTTTAGCAATAAAACAATAACTATTGCATAAGTTTTCTCTCTGCCGTATTACGATCAAATAGCCATTGCCCAAATACGATCAATGTTTCATTGCAATTAGACACGGCATCGATGTGCGCATGCCGTCGGGGAATTGCCTTTGACGATCTCTGTAGCGCAGCCGGCGCATGCCCAACACGCAGAAGGTGGCGAGTTCGATGTCTGCCTCGGGACAATGTAACGATCTGCAGATATTTCGAGATCCAAAATTTTTTTTGATGTTAAGTATTATATTAAGTACTAGCCGCAGTCCGCGGCTTCGCTTGCCCTTTTTAAGTAACTTAAGGCATTTACCTCCCTGCCAAATTTCTTTTTGATCCGTTCAGCCGTTTGTGTATGAAAGGTAACAGACAGAGACAGATAGACAGGCAGAAAAAGAGACATAGTTACTTTTGAATGTATAATAGAAGTAAATATAAGAGTATCAGTTATTTAGTAACGTGAAGCTAGGCTAGCTTGGGGCTGAATTGTCCTACATTATTATTGTTTTAAAATCTCAAATGATCAAGAATAATAGATCGGCGTGCGATTATCACGCAGCGCATCGCACCAAAACACGTTTCGAATTAAAAAGTTGTAGTGCGAGCTCCCTGTGAATGGATATTACTCGACTGATCTCTTTCACTTTAATTCAACCCAGAGAGGATTTTACTGGAGGCTAAGGGGACATTTATGGTGTACAAATTTTTGTGACTATTGAAATGTTTGAAATAAGAATTGTCTCTAACATTATCACTTTAAACATTTTCCTAAAAACTGCTAGGCACAGTTAATGGGACCTCACCAGGGTTAAAAAAGCCTCTATTTTTTAACCCTGATTCGATGCAATAACTAGGTCTTAGATTATATGCTTAATCCAAACACACTAATCGTACCTATCTAATCTATGCATTTAGTTTTGATCACGAACTGTGCCATTTTCATGACTATGATATCAATATAAAAGTCGTGCATTTATGACATTTATGGTTAAGCTCGTATAGTATGGTGATATTTTCTGCATCTAACATTTCTCTTTCTAGAACCATGTGTTTGAAAATAATAAAAAATATAAAATATATAAAAATATTTCACAGAAATCTCTATTAATTATCATGGTTATGGCAAAAGTATCCAGATTTTTTTCAATAACTTTATTTCGATCAGTCAAAGGCATTTTTTAACATCTGAATATACCACAATTCTAGGTCATGCTGAGTGATTTCTCCGGCATTACTAAGAAGTCAAATAATATCCTAAAGTATTTCAACAGCTACCTACGTCACAGGCATATGTTAGGCAAAGTAAGGATGATTTTTTTCTCTTCTTGCCCATGGTTTAGCTAGTACCGGTGACCAGATGACCGATTTAAGGTCCCTCTAATGCTACAATGGGACCTCCGAAAAAAATATAGTGCTTATTGGAGGGCTTACGCACTATAATAACAAAATCATTACTACTATTATTATTATACAAATGGCTTCTACAATTCCACAACTCGCACCGATCAAACCGATCAGATAAAAAAACAAGCAACCTCATCAAGTAAACTTTCATCTGCGGAGAGCCTCCGCTAGCTGCACTCTCCTCAAACCTGCCAACCACTTGCCACATTTGAGTGTATGCCGCCACTACGATTGGTAGCCTCATACGAGCCTCACACACGCGCACGATTTTAAACCGAACCTTTATTAAAATAAAGTTTAAGTTACTTTGCAAAAATATTGCGTGGTTTTGATTCTTTGAATTGAACTAGAAAGTGCGAAAATGAAAACGGATTACGCTATGGATGAGGTGCAGAAGAGTAAGTTCGGTATTTCAGATATTTGTAGAGATGAGGTAGAGTTTGTTCTGAAAAAATTAAGCATATATTTTTATATTTAACTATTTAATTAATATTTTAGGCTAGCATAATATTTAACTAGCATAATATTTAACTATTTAATTAATATTTTAGGCTAATCAAGCATTCTTCATTTTTCGAACTTTACAAATAAATTGGATGTAATTTTTTTCAGAATCTTAAAATACGTGCAACTGAAATTCCTGTTAATTTTTAACAATAGTCGTCAAAATAGTATATTTCTTTAAAACCTTATCAATACCAGTAATAACAAAGAAATTACAATCAAATTAAAGAAATACATTGGAACAAGTATTTACATACATTTTGCTTATATCGACAAAAAAAACTCATTCATGTTACCTAATAATCAAGATGCCGGCAAACTTATTTCTCCAGCTACTTAATTATAAACTCAAGTTATCGCAACAGATCTTATCAGCGTGCATATTTACATAGCAGCTCCATTGCTTCTGCCTTCTTTTACACATTGTTATTTCTCTTCCACATTGAGAGCTAGCTACCCATACATGCTTTTGGTTTCCTGAAAGAAATCGATTTAAGCGATAAGGCCGCCAGTTCCATTGCCGTTATCTATGTGTTTTATTAATGTAAAATCTGTTTAATTTTAATGTGATTCATAAAGCATTATCTGTCTTCTATCTAGGTACATTAGCCCAGATTTTACTATAAAAAATATTGAAGTTTGACGAATTCATTATGGATGTAAGCAGGTTACAATGACTCTTTTTTAAAGATATCCCTCGTTAAGGAATAAAACGTTGGTGTTCTACCAACACAAACAAGGATCGAGTTAATCCGCTTACATTACTTACATACATAATAATTTTTCCTTTGTTACTTTAAACTGTAATCGAAATAAGCAGGGTGTTCTATAATTAAACTCGTACGTATGTATGTTTTTTAATGAATGTCCCGTCATTTATGGACCAATTAAGAGGATTTATTTTCAGAGTTTTATAGAGGATGATCCCTTAATATATTATTAATTCAAGTCATTTCAAAACAATCAAATTATGAAATCAATAGATCTTTATTTGACCACAATCTCACCTAATGGAACGATGGTGGTCAACGATGTAACACGAATGTCTAGAAGATACACTCTTGTTTACATTTTCTACGATCATTTTCCAACAGGGAAAAGTAGGTTAAGTCTTTTCCCGGTCTTGGAGGTCTATTTTAATACTCCGATATAAAATTGCTTGTTACGTTTAGGCCGATTGGTGTACTATTCACTGAATTACAGTACCGATTTGTACAAAATAACTAAATGATTCCAAAAACCAATGATTACGTGTTTTAGAGTATTAAAGTAGGCCTCTTGTATGTTGAGTGTGTACTGTTTACTTCAAAGTTAACTTTATTTTCTATGGAAATGTGAAAGTTCTGTTAAGTTCCCACTTGGAGCGTTATCACATCACATTTCTATAATTAGAATAAGGTAACGTAAACTTTGTAGTAAACAGTAAATGGTAACAAAGTAATAGTAATAGTAATAATCAAAAGTAACAATATAATAGTAGTAACAATATAATATATAATAGTAAACAGTAAATGGTAACTTTGTAGTAACAGTAAACACACTCAGGATACTGGGGGCCTCCAACTAACTTATCTATCACAGTTATCACTGACACGTATTATTATAAATTCTCAGCTGACATTCCAGTTATACATTATAGTAAGATAATTATCTAGAGCTCTGTATATGTCAGCACTGAAAGATGCTGGAGAAAGTAATTTCTAATTTAACTTGATTTATTGTGCCAGATGTTGATTCAGAGAGTAAATGTAGTAAATCTTAGCTGTTGCAAAGAAGATTATTAGTTAGTAAAATTATCTATTCAATTTACTCTCTTAAAATTAGAAAACAGGACACAAACACAATTCTGTTTATTGAACGATTTACAAACAGTGGTAAACAGACAAATTTTTAGAGAGAGATTCGGAATTTATATTTTGTTTGTCCAAACGCGAGCAGAATAGATAGGACCATTTCGTTTTGAACTAAATTAAAAATGGTCAGACATTTATTTTGACAAGATTTTAGTCATCTTGATCAACCTACCTATATTAGCCCACCGCTGCTGGTAAGCTAGCCTAGCTTGGGGCTAGATAATGCTGTGTTAATAGTCTAATATTTTTATAATTTTTATCATAAAGGGTGTTCAATGATTGAAGATAAAGCACTCCGAAAATGCTTTGTTATTTCAATCTGATATTAGAGTTGCTATACAAACCAGTCAGGCGTTTATTCAATCAAGCGGGGCTCCAACATTGGTTGTTTTATTACAACAGCTAATTAAATAATTACCCACCTACGTTGAAGTAAATTGAAACACACTTCTACTTCGATATATACAATTTGTAACTTACCTAGAAAATTTAAAACCATCTTGCCATATCACATCACACATAAATGCTAGTTTTGTTTGATACATGGATGTTCGTTTGGTTCGTCTTAAACTCAAAACTACCGAACGGATCAGGCTGAAATTTTGCACAGATAAAGGACTAAACCTGGTATAAAACATATAGTAAACCTTTGAAGGTTTTATAGAGATAACGCATGCAAAGCCAGATAAACTATTATATTTATAAGCAAAGAATTAAACTTAAATTTAAACTATGTGCATAATTTCGACAGTGGGTCATCATTGTTGAAACATTCACTGCATAATACTTTACCTATGTTACGTTAATTATAATACATAATTAATTTTATTGTATTTTTACATCATCACGACTTCTTCGGCAGTTTCATAAAACACGTGTTTACTTTATAATAAAGGTTACTAGGCAAATTGACGGGTTTATGACGGTTTTATTACTCGCAGAAAAAAACTTGACATCCTAAAATAAAGATTGATTTGTAGATAAGGGAAGTAATATCTAAGAGCCACCTGTTTTCAAAATATATAGGTACTTGATTTGAATAACGATCTCATCCAAACCAGATTAGATCTAAATAAAGAATCGTTTAGTAGAGCTTATGTAATTTGGATAACTACCTACTTAAATGATGATTAAGCGAATGAGCTAAAAGTCACTGACTTCTGAATTTAGGACACTTGTCTAATCCGGTATTAATTTCGAGCAAAGAAAAAAAACCTCCATTTTATCTCTCTTCACCTCTGCCAAACCCAACTAATTCAATTACATTTCAGAAACCATTACCATTAAACACTTGACACAGGATTAATTCCCATTACCATCGACTAAAGACTGAGTAATATCGACATGTGACATGTTTTTGTTAGCACAGGTGTACTAAACTACCTACAAGACTCTACCTACCTACACATTATAAATTTTAATAGAGCATACCAAATGCCAAGCCTAGGAGCAATTTAATTGCCACATTGCAGAATATGTAATGTCCTTCTATAGTACAAATTGAATACATATGTATTTATTGTTATTTCAAAGCCAATTACAAGATCAAATGCTTCTGAAGATGCAGGAGAGTCAGTCTGTTCAGAAAATGTGATAAAAAGTTTTGTTGCTTGCTACCAACTTATTAAGACCTGCATTTAAATAACTCGAAGTAAACTAAAGCAAATCAGCTACAGCTGTATTTGACAATGTTCATAACCCGTTGAGTACACCGGTTTTCGTTCCGAAATTTTTGACAAACCGATGTTCATTCTTTAGATTCTGCAGACGGCTTCACCTGCAAACATGTGCATTCGGCGAAGATGGGCAGTAAATGTGATATACTTACAAAGCCAATTGGTTGAACTTCAATCGAAATGGTTTTATCATGAGCCTTTGCATCTACTGTCGAAAGACAATACAGGAATGCACAATTATTTCAGCCTCTTGCGAGTCGCCTGGTCGACATACCACAGTGTAGAACCAAAAAATTCTGCTCTATTTTCATAATACCCACAGCCGAATGTCCACAGTGGAATGAGCTTCCTGCGTCTGTTTCCCATTTGAGTACATCTTGGAGTCTTCAAATCTAGGGTAAATAAGTACCTTCTGGAAAAGCGAGCCCCATCTCAAGCTACATCTTCGCTTTCTTAAAGTGAGTTAGGTAACCAAAAGCTTGTCCATCCAAAAAAAACCCGTGCATCCAATAAGTGATTCTAAACTTCTGTGTCTTCCACAGAGACGAACTCCTTCCTCGGAGTGTCAGACCTCACGGACAACAAGCTGATCTGGCGCCAGCTGGTGGCTGAGCTGGTTGGTACCTTCATCCTGGTCGCCGTCGGAGTGGCGGCTTGCATCACCATCAGTGCGGGAAGCGCGCCGCAGACGACGTCCATCGCACTATGCTTCGGCCTGCTCGTCGGGTCCATTGTGCTGGTAAGTTCTAGGTTTTGTAAAGCGCAAGTTTAGTACCTTGTTAAAACTTTGTAAAGACTTACCCCCTTATTCATAATAGTCTGCTAACTTAACACACTGCTAAATCTCGCTGTCTTCTTTGTTGACATAAGTCAGACTGAGAAATAACACTACTTAGCAGCTGTTTTATGTAAGCAGACCATTATGAATAAGGGGGTTAAATGCGATGTGTAATTTAGTTAGTTAAGACGGTCCTAAATCCAAATGTACGTCCAAAACATCTAATAGACATTGAAAACCGAAACATATACCCCTCTATGTCATAATAACAAAGGAAATATATTCACGCATAACTAATATTAAATTGTAGGTACTTATGCTTCCATTATTATCCATCTTTAGAATTAAAAAATTTACCGTATTTCCGCAAAATAATAATTTATTCATTCACAAATTTGTCTCAGTCACAAGGTAGGTAAACAATCATGATTTTGTCGGGATACAATAGTTTACATGGTAGTTTCATCAAAACACGACAAAGCTAAAAAAAGTATCTAACGAGTTTTGTTGTTTGTTTATTGATTAAAAACCAAACAAATTCCGCAAACATAACGTGGAAGGAAACGGTTGTCGCCATCGCCAGTTAAAATTGATACGACACATTAAAAAACAAAACATCTTATATATATAACTAACACAATCTATTCTTATGACGACCTTGACGACCTCTTGGCACGGTGGGCGAAGGTCTGCCTGCGACGCAGGAGGTTGCGGGTTCGATTCCCGCCTCGGGACAAATTTGTGTACGATCTGCAGAAATTTGTTCAGGGCGTTCTGGATGTTATCCTATGTATAATAAAAAATATCTATCTATGTAGTGTATTGTATTATGTATATCAGTTATCTAGCACCCATAACACAAGCTCTGCTTAGCTTGGGGCTAGATAATGCTGTGTGAATTGTCCAGCATTATTTATTTATTTTATAAAATTTACGGGAATTCATCGCGTTTATCCTACTAATACCTATTATAAACGCGAAAGTTTGAAAACATGTCTGTATGTATGTTTGTTGCTCTTTCACGCAAAAACTACTGAACAGATCGGGCTGAAATTTTGCATACAGGTAGTTTTAGGCCCGGAATAACACATAGGCTACTTTTTATCCCATAAATCAATTCCCGTGGGATAGGCGTGCGAAGCAGCGGGGCGCAGATAGTTTAGCTAATGTCCTATGGTTCAACAAGCTTTTCTGTCGTGGTCACGGGATGACTGACCACAACAGAAAAACCTGCTCGAACCGTATGGCAGTATAGGTAGCGAGTAAATCTAAGTCAATTACAAAGCGGAAAAGCGTTTCTCTAATTCAATGAACTGAAAACCTTAGTGGTCTGGTATTTTATAAAGGATCTCTTTCCAATTCTGAAAATCAGCTGCAGTTACTTAGCTATATGTATGTTTATATGTATGTAAATATTTCGAATAATTTGTACACGCCTATCCGTTCCAGTCTTTACAATAAGTACTTACATTACTGTAATCCATTAGTGTTTTATATATAATACATTAGAACATCATACGTATTGTATAGATAACAAAAGCGTATTGTCAATAACATCAAAGTTCATTTTCAATGTCCGATTTTTCCCACGCGGTCGGGGACCTGCCTCTATATAAATCCACGCATGCTCGAAATCTAAGGCCAATATGCAAAATAGACAATATTGACCTTGACATACGAGTTACTTTCCTGTATATTTGATATAGCGCTGTTGGTAGAATTATTTATATTTGAATCTAAAGAAGGTTTTAGTTAAGGCCCATACACCAGCGAAAGTGGCGCCCCCAACTATTATATCTTATTATTACGTTGAACGCAGGAATTTTAAAAAATCCTACGTTCAGTTTGTGGTATCTATTATAAGCTATTTATTAATGCCTCTGTAAAAGTTTCATTTTGTAAAGCTTAGGAAGAGATACGAAATTGCGCATTTTGGCCACAAAACTCTATTTTTGCATCTCCTCCTAAACTATATGAGATAAAATTATAAAAGAGGTATTAAAAAATAGCTTACAATAGATACCACAAACCGAACGTAGGATTTTTAAAAATTCCTATGATAAATGTAAAAATATGATAAAATAGGAATTGCTGTCAGATTGGCTCGGGTATGCGCCTTAATAAGCAGGTGTGGATGCATTTCAATATGAGTATACATACTCCTGAATTTTTGACCTATATTTTTTCTTCTATTTTATATAACGTGTCAAAATAGTATAACAGGTAACAAAACAAAGTGGGGCAAATCACACAGCATTATCTAGCCCCAAGTTATGCAGAGCTTGTGTTACGTACACACATTTGTCCCGAGGCGGGAGTCGAACCAGCAACCTCCTGCGTTGCAGGCGGACCCTCGCCTACCGCGCCACAGAGGTCGTCAAAATGTAACATATCACACTATATGTTTCTTCTGTAATATCACGAAGATTTGAATAAATACTTAGAATGTAATTAATAAATTTATAACAGTAACGTTCTCCGGATTAAGAGGCTCTAGGTATTTTACTGTAAAATCTGTTTTTCTACTGCCTTTACAAGTTTAGTTAAACTATAATCGTTGGTAGCTATTACGACATCTCTATTAGTTTAAGATGGGTAGGTATTCGTTTTATGATGTATATTTTATAGCTTTTCTATTCATTCATTTTAATCAAATGTTGCGAATTGCTTATGGATGAAAGAAGTTTTTGCTATTATGTAAATATTGAATGTAATAAACCTTTTGGACTGACTTTTGATAGAGCGTTATAAGGTATGCAAATTTTAAGTAGTAACTGCCTACTAAATACTAAGTAAAAAATTGGGTACCTACTAGGTACATCATTAACGACCTCTGAGGCTATTAATAATAAAAGTGAATCTATCTAGTTAAATCTAGTATATACTTCAGATATTCAGATATGTAGAAGGTACCCAAAATAAGTTCTGCTTAGCTGAGGCTAGGGGTGCTTTGTGAATTGTCCAGTCCAGCATTATTTTATTCTTGTTATCATTTTAATCTGTTGATTTTATGTTGATACTTTTGAATCCATGGTGGTTTTTTCACTAAAGTAATGTTAAAATATTTGAAAATTTATATTAGAAATATTGGAAATCTCAAAGCTCAAACATTATCATGGTAAATATCCCGTTGTAAATGACTTTTTAATTTAATGCTAACAACTCTAACATAAAATAATTTCCTAAGAGTCTGACATCTAGTCCAGTTTATCAAGTATTGTTTTCGAGAGTGTTCTGCAGAAGGTTGCATCAAGCCAAGGGCGTGTAGGAGGAGATCAAAATGTAATCAAATTATTCGCATTTGCATAGGACATATCATCTAGGCGTCTGACAAAACTCTACAGAGATACAGTTAGCCTCATAGGCGTGACTGATGATTTGTATTATGTTTGTAATAAGTAGATATATTAATTTAGTTGTATAAAATAGCTATAAAATAGCTATAAAAATAACTTTAAAACTAAAAAAATATACAGACCCCTGTAATTTTTTTCAATAAACATTCTTATTCTTATTCTTATTTTTTGTAGGTATCTCTTAATATTCGTGACAAATCATCAGTCACGTTTAATAAAACAAAATTTGTTTTGTTAAACAAATAATTGAAATCAAATGACTCAAAATCTGTTTTTTTATTAGGAAAAAACATAATAGAATCGGAACTTGTCTTCCTAGCGAACTGTAGTACCTATATTAGAAGACCCGCTGCTCAAATACTACGGCAGGGAAGTAAAACATTATAAATAAATAAAACTGGCCAAGTGTGAGTCGGACTCGCGCACGAAGGGTTCCGTACCATCACACTAATATTATAAATGCGAAAGCTTGTATGGATGGATGGATGGATGGATGAATATTTGTTACCTCTTCACGCCAAAACCACTGAACGAATCTGGCTGAAATTTTGCTTACAGGTAGTTCTAATCCTGGAATCAAACGTAGGCTACTTTTTATCCTATAAATCGGTTCCCGTGGGATAAAAATCACCTTTAAATGTTTCCATAGGAACAACGCGTGCGAAGCCGCGGGGCGCAGCTAGTTAGTTATCTATAAAAAATACTTATTAATCCTTTCCTCATAAAAAAAACCTAAAGTCAACGTGACGCGGTTACCCATCCAAGTACTGACCGCGCCCGATGTTGCTTGAACCTGAACAAATATTTGTAGCAATAAATTGAAATCGAACGACACAAAATCAGTTTTATTATAAGGAAAAATAAACATCATTGAATCTGAACTTGTCTCATAAGTGAACAGTAGAAGACATGACCCTGGTTAACGAAAATTAACATCAAAACTTCGCCTTTAAAACGGGTTATTCTGGTATCCCTTAACCGTCTTTTTCATTCACTTTTTCTTGAGCGAAATTGACTCATTAGAGTGCAAGGTCAGAGTGATTTGTAAATGAAAATCGAATTATTTCCAACCAATCGAGCAGGGTCGATAACTTTAAGATCTGTCGTGCTAGTTCGCTGATAATGTCGGATTCATTCACTAACGGGCCATTAGGCGAGCTTATACAGTGTTCATTGTTGGCAGTTCGGTTTGTTGGACGCGAAACATGACTACAAGAGCATGATAATTTACTGGCCCGTTTTTGCCTCTGAATTAAAATAACGATAGTCTTTTTAGTATAAAAGTAACGCGAAAAGACAGGTATTATAAGTTTGCACTGAATCTAAAAGTGAAATTAAAGCTCTATACAGAACAGCTTTCATTGAGAAAATCACAGAATTCAGAAAGTTTTGTCGGCAAATTTTACAGTATTGTTTTGAAAAAGTAGAAAACTAAATTAAAAATACACTAATAAATGCGATAGTTTGGATGTTTGAAACCTCTTTACGCAAAAACAACCAAAAGGATCGAGCGAAAATTTTGCGTACACAAAGGTATATAAATCACTTTCCATGATTTAGAATTAATCATAAAACGTTCCCATAGAAACAACGCATGCAAAGCCGCGAGCGGAAACTAGTAGTACCTAATACAAATTATATCCTAATACAAATTTTACAGTTATTTTGGACACATTTAGAAAAATAATTAAAGGAGGATGGGCATTTTGGGCCTTTTGGGTACTTTGTCCAATCAAGATGAGTCGTACGTCGTTGGATAGCTCTTTTCAATAGGACAAAAAAATTATACACCGATAAAACTGTTGCAGTTGTCCGTTTTGAAATATACTCGAAAAAAGATGTTGAATTTTTATCACAAATAGAATAACAAAACCCTATTATCTTATCACGTTGATCGTTTTAACTGCATACTTTATTATTATTATACATAAGAAATGATACAAAAAATATCTTGAATCTTAATTAAGTAAAACAGTACAACGGGCGGCCTTATCGCTTTAACCAATTTCTTCCAGGCAATCAATTTCAGCATTTTTGCGAAAATCACTGAGTGTAGATGACAATCCCTCCTACTTATAAACCTCTCCTAATTTTAATTAATTGCTACAAGTTTTTTTCCGAATTTTCCGAATTTAGAATTACTTAGTGAATCATTAACTGGTATTCGTTGTTCGCCGGCTCCCTGACACGGCGCAGCATTTTTGGACAAAATAGACAGATTAGAGTAGAGAACTTATCTGTCACTAATACCTACTATACGGCAGATATGGTCCGCTTACGTCTTTCGTTCTTTTTTCAATTTTTAACCTACTTAAAAAAAGGAGGAGGTTCTTAATTCGACTATATTTTTTTTGTTCCTAAAGCGGAAGAAGCCTATAACATGTAGCGACCTGAACGTAAAAACATTTTCTCGTTTGACCTTATATCAAAATAACTATGTATGTATGTACCAGGTGATATAAAAAATAACATATACCTAATGGATAATGGAGTCATACAGCTATCCGTCCTTTCTTTTGTAACAACGGTAATGGCGTACTTTTGATGTGCTTATTCCTTTTTAACCGACTTCAAAAAAAGGAGGAGGTTCTCAATTCGACTGTATTTTTTAAATGTTTGTTACCTCAGAACTTTTGACTGGGTGGTCCGATTTTCATAATTATTTTTTTAAATGAAAGCTGGTGCTTCTCGTGTGGTCCCATTTTTACTTGGTCCAGTTCTGACATGGGATCTATATAATTGAAGTCAGTTTATATTTTATATACCAAATCAATTATTCATTACTCATACTCGAAAAGTTACCTGAGGAGCGGGTTGAAAATAATTCTTTCAGCCCTATATCTAATTCTAAAAGTATTAGATATAAAAACTATTGGCACGCTGCCCTCCCCGTCTCGGGACTAATAATTTACTTTCGCTCCTAGTGAAACAATGTACTATTCCCGCTAGTATGTAAAAAGTTGCAAATGATTTTTATTTCGCACATTTTTAAACCCTTGTTATTTTATTTTGTTTTATTACCGATTATATTGCAATGTATCGTTACCGGAACTGTGTAATGTGCCGAAGAGGGCTAGATCAAGGCAAATACCAAACGTCTTTTTGAGTCAAGACTACGACTTGGCAAACGTATGTAGGACGCCATCTGGCTAGGTGAGATGAAGACCTGCGAAAGACTGCAGGCAGATGTTGGATGCGTCAAGCTGAAGGCAGGGCGCTATTGCGCTCATTAGGGGAGGCCTATGTCCAGCAGTGGACTAATATAGGCTGATGGTGGTGATGATGATGTTATATTGTAAATACAATACAATGCTAAAATGTTAAAAAAACTGATTTATTGAGGTAGGTATGCACCGTTTTAGCAGTACTTTAATAGAAAGGGTCAAAAACTCATGAAAATAAACAACTTTCAAAGTGGAATTTCTCAAAACGGACAACGAACCGGGAGTAGCCCCTTAGATATTCTTATTCTACAGGAACAGAGCTTTCCAACGATATATCAATCAGTTCGATTGGTGCCAGGCCCAGGCGCTATACATTTGTGCCCATCCTCCTTTGTTTAAAAACTATAAACCTTAAATTTTTACAGTTTTTTCATGAATTTTAATGGATTCCATTGTCAGAACTGAACAAAATTAAAGTAGGACCACACGGGAAGCACCAGCTTTCATATAAAAAAGAATCATGCAAATCGGACCACCCAGTCAAAAGTTCTGAGGTAACAAACATAAAACAAACAAAAAAATACAGAATTGAGAACCTCCTCCTTTTTTTTAAGTCGGTTAATTACTGAAAATATTATTTTACTAGTTTGTAAGGTTGTTGAGCTGTAGTTTCGAGTACAAAAGGGCAACTCACACGCACCCGATGAAGTATAATACGTTCGCGTGACACCGCCCACGTCGCCGGTCCACAATAAATCTGACAATCTGACATTGGCTGGATCTCGCGCAGCGCGGATTGTTCCATTGTGATGCTAATCCGCGATTGACAGATGATGCGTTTGCGCAAGAGCTGTGTACGCTCGTGATGTAAGTGGATGTGTTATTTAGATAGTATATGACTGATTTTAATGTATAGCTTTTTCGAATAATTTATCAAAAGTTGCTTAAAATTATCATACAAAATGCAATGCAGCACTTTTCACACATCATTATCTAGAGCCCCAACCAAAGTAAGCAGAGTTTGCCATGAACGTAATAACTGCTATGGAGACCTGTTATTGAACATATAAAATTAACGATTTATAACTAAGCTTCAATTATAATTCATAATTACAAATTATTTTATTAAATTTTACCACTAGCTAACTAGCTGCGCCACGCGTTGATTCTATGGAAACGTTTAAAGGTGATTTATATCCCACGGAAACTGATTTACGGAATAAATGTTTGATTCCAGGTAAACCAAATTACTTGTATGCAAACCAAATTACTTGTATGCAAAATTTCAGCCTGATCCGTTTGGTAGTTTTGGCGTGAAGAGGTAAAAAACGTCCATCCATCCATCTATCTATCCATCCATACATACATCCATACTTTCGCATTTATAATATTAGTGTGATTGGGCAAAAACTTCATCTTGATCCCTCTATTCGTCAAACATGATTCAGAGCATAGAGAGCCTACAGTTTGATACATAAAATATACATAAACTTACAGGTTCTGTTTGCATTCGAGGAAAACAATTATATTTATTTACCTACTTTCTAAATATTTTATGGTATTAAGTATTGTCGTTTACTGTACTACCCAATTATCCGACTTGTTTGTTGTTATTGGGCCAGTAATGATTGCCGGCAAAGGTCATAATGTGAACTCGTGAACTAAATTATTAAGATTTTACTGATTGCCTTTATGACTGTAACGAATTTTATTATTTTTGCGCTTTTTATGGAAACAAGATCGTTCCCATTCGAATTTACTCGACTAAAATATATACAGTTCGAATCGAGAACCCCCTTGCTTTTTTAAGTCGGGGGCCACGTTATTTTCCCCGAATGTATAGTCACTAAACTAGATCTTTCGTTGGCTAAAACCTATTAGATATTATCATAATCCTTAGCCTGGAAAAGGCCTCGAAAGTTCACTGCTGGAATAGGCCTCCAAAATCAAGTGTCATGGGCTAGCCACACACGTTCACCCCGTGACATAGGAAATTCTCTGATCTTATTTAAAAACAATTTGCTGGCAATAACAATATTCTACAGTCGTTAGATTAATTAGGTTAGTCTTAGTTATAGATATTAATTTACTTTAAAGTAGTAGGTAGTTAGTTAAAATACAGTCACCATTCACCAATGCCTCAAATGCCTTTAAATGAATAAGAATAAAAAAAATACATCTTGAAAGGATAACTATGTTAACAAATAAATATATAAACATTGTACCTTGTTGTAGCCATATTTACAGTGTTAAAACCATGTTCAAATGGCTCAATAGTTATTTGAAACACCCCGGTACAAATATTAGCTGAGTATAGGCCTAAGTTTAACCTCTCATGCAAAACCAAACAATTTGTTTATCATTTGTTAACTATGTAGAGTCTGACCTGTATGTAGTAGGTTCTAAAAGTACAGTTAGCAGCGTAACTAAAACAAAATTCATTATTAAAGCAATGCATTTATTTTAACTATATAACATTGCACCTAAGTTCACATCACTTGAAAAGGAATGGGCCGATTTGGCTTCTCTTTAACCGACTTAAAAAAGGAGGAGGTTCTCAATTCGAACTGTATATATTTTATATGTTTATTACCTCAGGACTTTTTACTGGGTCATCTGGTGCTTCCTGTGTGTTCTCATTTTATTCCAATTAGGTCCAATTCTGACAATGTTCAGTTTCAATGTTCAATGTTCATTCAGTTTTTAAAACAAACTCAATTTTATGTGTAAGTGTTCGTAATAATATAAGTAAGGTTTGTAAGGAAAGAAATATTTAGACAGTATCCGGAAATTTTAGTTTTTATTCGCCGGATTTTAGTTTAGAAAACAAACGTTTCTGTTTGATGGATAAAGTTACTATATTGTACGTGATTACATCGGTAATAAAAAAAACTGCCATAGAATAAATACCTAACACAAATGAAATAGAATTGGTGATCTCGAGGCAATCTAGTGTAGAGATATACCATTCTAAAAATGCACGCCGAGTGTATGACGGTTTTCTCTACCTACCTATCTAATAGAAATATGTACTTCTATTTGCTTAAATCTGTTTACCAAAAATGTATTTTAAACGCTGAGAATCGAATCAAAAACGAATCGAAACAAATCGAATTCAGATATTATAACGAAAGTAATTTGTGTTGTTGACTCTACCAAACTTCTCTACATGTAAAGCTCAAGTGTAAAAGCCTCCAAGTTAATTTAGTCAAAGTGTTTCTTTTACGAGCGCAGTTCGTCAATAAAATGCAACTTAGCATTGTTTCGCTGGTAACTAAACTTATGCAGATAGATTTGCTATGCAAATAAACTTAACACTTTGGTATTTAGATGTTAAATCTAACCTCTCAATTGCATCTAGTTTGTTTGTATCTTACGTTCTGATCTCATCATCATTTGTCAAATAGAAGGCAATGAAAAAGCTGCGAAAAAGAGGGCCCAACAGTCGCTTCTACCGAGATTTTTTCTCTGTCTGTCTTTAAGTGGCGACAAGATTCAATAACGGTATCGTAATGTAAAGAGGTTGTTGTATCTTTTTTGTAAGACATCCCATATGTAGGGACTCGTTTTTGTTCTTGTAACAGTTTAACAAGTTTTTGCTCATAGTTTTGTTTTTTCAAACATGATTAAAACAGCTGTTGTCGTTTTTTTAAATAAAAGAAGCAATTATTTGAATAAAAATAGAACTAATTTAAAAACCAAAACAAATGACTGCAACAGTTTCTTGCCGGTATGGTTTACCGAGATAAACATCGAAAGAGGTTTGATGAGCTTTGTTAGTCTAAGCTCGTCCAACCTCTTTCGTTACTGAAAAGGTGCATAACGTTAATCGTGGAAATCAAATTCCTCCCAAACCACCGGTTAGTAGGATGTCTTTGTCAATGGGTAAATCTAGACATAATCACCATTATTTGCCTAGAACTTGTTAAGTGAGGCAAGCTTCTCTTGGCTAACCGAAGTGAAAGAAGTCCTCTCACTTGCTAATAGGCGGTTTTAATCATTTTGCAAGCCTCTCGCAATTTAGGTAGATACAATTGGTTTTGTACGCTATTTCAATTAACCTAGCGTTTATGTTCGGTCATGGTGTTTTGCATTTTACTATCGAATGTTTTGATTTGCATTTGCTTTTGTCTTTCTGATTACAACTTTCGTCCCTAACAATTTATTTCTAAATAATTTTAATTAGAAACTTGTGTCCTGAATATTTCCGACACAATAATCAACACTTCACCTTCTTACAAAATTTAATTAATAGATCTCGAAAAATAATTCGGATCCAGATAGACCAGACAATTTTTACTAATATATTTCGATAAATCTTAAAAAAAACTGGTTTGATGATTAGATTTTTTGACAGATATAAATTATCCGAAGTTTTAATACTTTTGGCCAAGTGGTTATGGTAATTTTTACAATGTTCAACTTTGGTACCTATGGTACATAACCTACTAGTAAACTATCGATAAAGCTGACATGACAGTTGTCAATCGGCTGTCAAAAAGCACCAGCCCTCATAGGGCCAAAATTAGCCTTGGTTGAAGAGATAAGCATCGTATGTTATGTTTCATTAATCAGGATTGTTGAATGGAGTCGCATGCGCATGCAACAGTGCGTAATAAGAGTGCGTAATAGATCATTGCTCGATACGCACTGCTCCTGACCTTGACTTATAGTGACTTGTTAGCATTCAGTTATATTGCTCTACCTACAACATACTAGTTGCTCTAACAAACTAAAGAAATTATAATTTTTTTAACGAAAATCGTCAAAATTTTCTGATAAAATCAATTAAAAATAGCTGAAAAAGGTCGGCAAATTATTTTTATAGTACTCGACAATTCACACAAAATTATCTAGCCGCAAGTTAAGCAGAGCTTGTGTTATGGGTACTAGATAATATACTTAATACAGTACACTACATAGATAGATATTTTTTTATTATACATAGAAAACATCCAGAACGCCCTGAACAAATATCTGAAAATCGTACACAAATTTGTCCCGTGTCGGGAACCGAACCCTCCTCAAACCAAAACCTCCTGCGTCGCAGGCGGACCTTCGCGCACCACGCCACAGAGGTCAAATAATTTTGTCGTGTTAGCTGTACCTACTACATATTAGCAAGATTAAGACAACACCTTTAAATATTTTTATGACAGCTCAATAAAATTAATTAACATTATAACAGATTAATTTAAGTCGGTGCAAGAGAAAATTGCCCTTTGTACTTGCCGAATCACTTTGGCCATGACATTTCGGTTACATTTCGCAATTTTTATTAAAAACAGGCAACACTGGAAAATATTTTAAGCGAATAGTTTGCTGCTCCGATTTCGCCACCCTTTATAATTATTGTGCCCCATTTTACCATACTCGTATCTCGCGAATTTAAATTAAACACATAAGTATTGATAAACATGGAACTGCATACAATACCAAAAAAAGATAAAATTCGTAAGATCTGACAAATTTTTGAGTAGCCAACGCTGACCTTTTCATAATTTTCACATATTTGACACAGACTGAAGTAATTTAAATCCAAGCTCTGTCAACTTCTTTATTTTTTTTTCCTTTCATTTCTACAAGATCCACTAAATAATAGGTATGTTTTTGAAGTTACTAGAGTTTGTTCAAAAAGAGAAGCGTCGTGGGACACGCACGCCCTCCATGGGCGTGCGTGTGCCAATTGATAACTTTTGTTGGGTTGACAACACTGCTCTGTCATTGCAGTACGACTAAAAGTGTTAGTTCACCGAAACACCACGACTCTTCTCTTTTTGAACAGACTCTATCTATGCAGTTTTTAGCCAAATGTAGGTACAACCAAATCTCCGACCATCCAAAGTTAATCATAGAGCTTTTATTTATTTTAATATAATTTGTCTCTTTGGACAAATTAGGCGAAAGCCATTTTGCCTGGTCTTTCGTTATACAATTTTCATATCAGAAATACACGTCTTTACAGTTCAGCCATTTTGACTTTTTTTTCTGATCATAGAGCTATCAATCATCATTAAACTTCATCTTTGCTTCTTTGTTGGTGAAGCGGTATCACTTTGTTGACCAAGCATATCACTTTGTTGACCGAGCGTTTGACAGGTCAAGGTGAACCTTGACTCATTTGAACCTGAACGTGTAGGAACCTTTTTTGTGGCAGAAACGTTCATCAGAAAATGACGCGGCGCTCACACTTGGAGCGAAAAGTTTCATACAAATGAAGTTGCAAACAACCCGCCCGCGTAACTATTCGATTTTTGATTTTATTCTTCTTGATTTTTGTGTATCTTTTTTATCTTTCTTATCTCTCGTTTAATATAGGGATTATCCACTCTTGCCTCAAAAAACACAAGATGTAAAAAGCGAGTGTCATTTTCTCGCATACAAAAAAAACAACTTTCAAAACGCACTGCTTTCATTGTAGCTTTAGAAATTTCTGTCCAACCTCAACCTCAACCTCAACAGGCTGTATTGGTCCTGTTTTGGCTGGACGCACACCTCCCCCTGAAGCGCTTTGTTGGCTTTTATCTAATGGGGGCATTGCCCATAATCCCTACTCCGGGCATGCAGATTGGGGATCGCAGTTCAGTTGTAGAACTGTTCTTCAGGGGGTGCTACTGTCCGCACCCGGTGGATATCCTTTGCCGTAGCATCTTACGACACCCACGAGAAGCCAGCATCCATACAGGTTTCTGTCCAATCTAGCTCTATTTGGCAGTGAAGGGCCAGGAAGAGTTCCGACCAGGTGGACCGGTCGCAAGCAGGTCAAGTGCAAGACTGGTCGATGTTACGTCATGTGCTCTCTCACCTTACACACGGTAACAGTTCACTGGTTCATTCATAGATGCGAGTTCACCAACAGATGGTTTTTCAAACAGTTGCTTTGACGTTTTTGACACAAGTTTTTATATATTTAACGTTAAAGTTAACCGACGAAGCTGCCTAATAGTCCCATTTATATTTTGTATTTATGCTTTTATCTCAGAATGATTTTTTATGATTTGTATAAGTACAATAACCTACTAAAGTAAGCGTTTCAAGGTGCAATTATTGCGCCGGTAATTTCGTCGAAAACCGTCGCTTGTAGAGTTCTATTTTTTTTATCTCTACTACGTAGCTAGTTATTGTCTCTACTCTCACCACCCTCTCTGTTTTCTGCAACTGAAGTACAACCTTTCAAGTGATGTAGCTCATCTCTCCATTTAGAGAACCTCTCCATCAATCAGCCGCGAATATGCTAAAATTCAAGTTCTTTATTGAACAAGAAAATTACAATCAAATGCTACTATAATATTATAAACAAGAAAGTTTGAACATGTTTGTTGGTCTTTTACGCAAAAACTACTGAACGGATCGGCAGAATTGATGTTGAATTTTGCATACAGGTAGTTCTACGCCTGGAATAACACATGGGCTACTTTTTATCCCATAAATCAATTCCCATGAGATAGGCGTGCAAAGCCGCGGGCGCAGCTAGTAATAGAAATAAATTAAAACTATAATTGATATATAATAATTGAAAAAAATTGAGCTAACTGTAGACTGTTGCAAACAATATACAAGAAGCTCAACCGATCTATATAAATCGGAAGCGTACCCAAGACGCTGACAATCTGTAATAAAATATTATTTATTATTGTAGTGATACCGAAACCTTACATTGTATCTCATTGTATAATAAATACATAAATAAAGTTGGACAATTCACACAGCAGAATCTAGCCCCAAGCTAAGCAGAGCTTGTGTTATGGGTACTAGATAACAGATATACATAATACAATACACTACATTACATAAATCATTTTTTTTATTATACATAGAAAACATCCAGAATGCTCTGAACAAATATGTGCAGATCGTACACACATTTGTCCTGAGGCGGGAATCGAACCCGCAATCTTCTGAGTCACAGGCGGACCTTCGCCCACCGCGCCACAGAGCTCGTTATGAAAGTAATTATAATGAAAGTAATATGGCTAAGATTCGAGCTCGACAATAACAAATGGCACTGGTGCGCTGCGCAGATATTCTTAGTTTCTTTCAGTCCGTCTTGCACCACAGCTCCTATTAATCACGATTAGTCATTTAGCGCTCCAATAAACATCACATAAAAATAGTTTCCATTCAATTAAAACTAACATATGACTATTGAAGATTTGCATTACCAAAACTTGATGAAGACCTTGCAGAGCTGTGTATTTTAATGTTTAGTATTTATTTGTGTTCTCGAGTTTAGCCGCGGGGCCTAATTGACAATGGAGCTGTTGCGATACCGCCACTGCATATCAAAGATGCCAATTTGTTAACTAGCTAATAAATTATACAGCACGTCTGTTTCAACGGCACAAGTCAAATATTTATTTCTTTCTTTTCGGAAAACCATCAGCACAATTTTTAACGAGAGCAATAGGAATTTCCCGGCTATAGATGTAGAGGTTATTGGTATCGCTTAACAGGGGGAGACCTGAGTCCAACAGTGTACCATTATAGGCTGTTAAGAAGCTGTTGATAGTAAGATACATATAATATTATTTATTATCGTTGTGATAACGACAATTTACATTGTATCTCGGATAAATGAATTTCCTAAAGAAATTGTGAAAGTAATATGGCTAAGTTTCGAGCTGGACAAATAATTATTTTGTAATAAAACTGTATTATGTTATTCAATTTATTTATTAAGACATGTTTACAGTCCAAATATGTTAGTCGGCTTATAACTAGGTGTAGTACTTAATATAAATATGAATATTTTATACTTTGGATCAATTTATCTATACTAATATTATAAAGAGGAAATATTTGATTGTTTGTTTGTATTGAATAAACTCCGAAACTACTGGACAGATTAAAAAAATCATCAATAATAATTTTGTGCCATACCAACAGACGTAAGGTAAAATCAAATACTTAGAACCAGCAGAGGCCAGACCTTCGACAGCTCAGATAAAATGGATCTCTCCGAATGAACTGTTACAAATGGAGCTTTTTATGAAGGAATTAAACGATGTTCGCTTCCTATAAAAGTAACAAGATTGTTAGCATGATTTGCAAATAACAACGAATAACAAAGTAAGCAGCTTTGGTTCACATAATTATTTGATTATTGTGATGGTTTTTATGGAATATTTGCCGGCCCCGCGACAAAAAGTCTGTTTTGTTTACTGTCATTTTTTAACTTTATATTGATTTTCTGTGTCCCGTTAGGGTACAATCGTGGAGTCTTAAAATCCAGGGTATCCAGGGAACTATACACATATATTAAATAAATGTTAAATACACAAGTACCTAGAGTATAATCAGAACCTAGCCATGGAATTGGCTAATGAGTGGTTTTTTTTTTAACTTATTTTTATAACTGAGAACGTGTCCATTGACACTTTTCTTGTTGTCGTTCTTTAAGATAACACTTAAGCCCAAGTACAAGTACACTATAATTAATAAGTGTTCACTGAAAATGAAAAAAATCAAAAGAATGGGAAATTCCTTTCCATGATGTGGGGGTAAGCGTGGCACTGGACCGAACATCATGACGACAGGGCGTATGCCCAGCTGTGGGTATTGGCTTCTCCATTACGCTATTCTGTTTCGGTCTGAGTAGATAAATAGATAGATAAAATTCCTTTCCATGATGTGTGGGGAGTAGGTAAGCGTGGCACAGGACCGGACATCATGACGACAGGGTTTATGCCCAGCTGTGGGTATTGGCCACCTCTCCATTACGCTATTCTGTTTCGGTCTGAGTAGATAAATAGAAGGATTTTTAATTGATTTTGTTGTAGGTGCATAAAATGTGACGTCCACTTTTCAAGTAACACCTCAAGTGCCATAACACACAACATTTTGATAACCGCGTTCTGCTAATGAACCTGATATTGTATCTGTTACCTATTCTGTGAGACGTTATCAAAGTGAGCGAGCCTTCACCCATTTCAGATCTTGTGTGTTTTGATAAGTTATATCTGTAAAAACACAGATAAATATGAATGTGCAAATAAATCGTAATGAGGTATGTGTTACTAAATATTTATATTGCGTAGAAGTGCCTGCTCAGTCATGTGCCTCATTTTTATATAAATAAGTAGATAGTATTACCAACGCAGGTCCTAATTATGAACGGAAGATTAAATGACCATTCGGTTAGGAGGGCAGCAGTATTTTATAGCAATATTATTTTTTAAACCTTAAAACCTCCTTTGTATGGAATAACGTTACTAATGCTGACTCTTAGTTAAACAAAGTACCTGAATTATGTATGAGATGTTCACGAACTCGTCAAAAAGTCGTTATGATTAAAATATTCAAAAAACAAGAAAAAATCTCTGTAAAATAAGCGACAAAAAAGTTAAATATTTTGATTGCTTCCTTACTACGAAAACCGTGTTTACGAATGTTTACAAACTATGATTATTAACAGGTGATTAATGACATAGCACTCTAGGTGTAAACCCAGCGCGTTACTTATAAACGAGATCGTTATAAACTAGACTTTGGAAAGCTAAGGACCGAATGCCGGTTTCCATCGCAGCGAGTAGCAGCCGAAATGCGTAGCAGGTTTCGAAGAGGACACTATAATATTATATCGGGACCCGTCAAAAGCTGCATTTTGCTGCGATTTACTGAGCAACTTATCGAAGAAAAGCCCTCGGTAAATATCGGAGTACAGATTTTGGGAATATGCATGTTTGGAATTCATCGATATTTTGACAGTTCTTGCTATATTTATCGAGTTGATATATGGCTAGAATTGCGTTTCTGAGTTCGTTTAGTTAGATAGACAGTAGTGTCGAGTCAAGACGTGTCTTTGTTGTCCTATTTTTATATGGGATTTCGTAGAGTGCCTCTACCCTTTGGACATGAAACTACGCAAATCCCAAATGATAAGTCGATATCATCAAGCCGATCTCAAATTTCAGGTTTTGTATTCGAGATTTTATTGTTAATTTTACATATAACTGCCCTGCACCTGCCGAAACATGGCCTTAGTGAATGCAGAATTTCTAATATTAGTTATTAAGAATTCTTCTAATATTATAAACGCGAAAGTTTGTTCTGTACGTCTGTATGTACATATGTTTGTTGCTCTTTCCGTGGAAAGCGCAGCTAGTATAAAATATAGATAGGTAGGTCCAACTCGTACCAACTCAAATCTTCGGTTTAATAAAAGTGTTATAGGGTGTTTATCGTTTATTAATAACACAAGTGTTTACTACACAAATGAGTGGCTTTCGTCGAAAGCCAACTAATTTTGACTAACTAGCTATGTTGTGGATGAATGAAAGTTTAAAAAACTGCTACTCTAGAGCAGAGAAAGTAAAAATTGTAGATCTGTGACACTTTCACTAGTGTGAACGAGTAAAAAATCAATCGCTTGCGAATTTCTTTAGGTTTTTACGTTCAAGTAAATAGAAAAAGTCTGTAATACTTTTTAGTTATACAAGAAAATATCATAAAATTATCATGACTTCAGCTCAAAGTCAGTCGATAGTCCGGGCTGCCTGTACAGGGTGCCACATTACATGTGTATTAAGCCGAAAGGTGTGATTCTGGACCGAAGAACTGACCTTCCGAAGGGGTCAACTGTTATTCTTATAATTTTAGAATATAGATATTGTTTCAATGTCTTTTTTCATATTTGTGTTCTTTTATACGTATATCTCCATTTTATTTTTATTATTTTTATATGACATTTTTTTTAAGTTTTAATACATATAATATCACTTTGATTTAGGTAGGTAAGGTGCCACGTGTATACCACCGTAATTAACAGCAGTCAACATCTCAGTGTCGATATGGTCACGAGCTTCGATCGATACAATCGATCATCAGTCGATATCGACCATTGCTTGTGACAAACGAGTTGCCAATTTCAATTATGTATCGATTCTGAACTTTATTTCATGAACATAACATTGATTTATTACGTGTTATTGTATCGCGATAAAATATTAAATTAAATGGATTGACTATTGTTTTAAGATGTTGTACTCGTAGTTGTTTAGCGAAACTAAACCTACTTTGTCCAGAAACAAGAATTACAAAATAAGAGAAATTAAAAATTCAATTATTTTCTTTGATTAAACACCATTTTACCTCATAAATACCTCTCATAATGACTGAACCGATCGTGCTGAAATCTTTCATAGATGATGTAGAGCTAAGCTTGGAATCTATTATCACTAATCTACTTTTTATCATATCCAACATTTTATTCCTATGGTATAGAAAAAAAAACCATATATATTCATAAAAACAACGCGTGCCAAGCCGCGGGCAGAAACTAGTTCGTAATAAAATGTCAACGTTGATTTTACCGTAGGTCAGATGGTCAGTTTACTGCTCAAAAATACAGAGTGGAAAATTTTCTTGTGTATTTTTGAACGGGTTTGAAGATTTTGATCCTAATTTCGGCCACCACTTTATTTTTTTTCAAAATTGCGATACAAAATCAGGTTTCTAAGACATTCAGATGAAAATAACTTTTGCTCTAATGTTTTGTTTTTATATGTTAATATCTCAGAAACCTGACTTTTTGGGACATTATGTGACATTGTTATTTGTAAACCTTATTGTCCTCTATCCAAATAAATATACATACCTATTATCTTTTTACTGTGCGCAGCGACTTAGAAAACAAACCGATGATAGGGCACCCTCTATACAAAAATCGAACCCGTTACGCCACTAAAACTTTAACTTCTAACTTTAAACGGTAAGTTTATCATAATTTCTAGTTTATGTAAATCGACCTCAACCTCAACAGCCTATACAATTTTTTTTATGTTTTTCAATTTCCATTCTATATATCGGTCCATTATTGGACGCAGGCCTTCCCCAGATAAGCCAA
Organism: Eupithecia tripunctaria; assembly: GCA_955876795.1. Lineage (NCBI taxonomy): Eukaryota > Metazoa > Arthropoda > Insecta > Lepidoptera > Geometridae > Eupithecia > Eupithecia tripunctaria. Next base: position 4,083,223 of record OY041600.1, read on the forward strand.
TAATATTCCCTTATTGGCTTTTACCTCATGGGGGAAATGCCTATTATAGGCCCTATACGCTAGGCATGCGGGTTGTGGATCGCAGTTCGGTGGATATCCCTAAGTCGCCTCTCACGACACCTGCAAGAAGAATAGAATAGGATAAAAAACACTTTATTGCACATACTAAGCGACAATTGGCGGTCTTATCGCTCAAGAGCGATCTCTATAAGACATACCCAACCCAACGGTATGTAAGTTAAGTACTTTGACTATCTTAATATTACCTAACCAATTTGAAAGGTTAGTTTTTTCTGACCTTGATTGCCCTATGTTGAAAGTCCTACGCCCTTTTTTCACCACGATCTATTTATATGCAAAAACATATGTTTACACGCCGTAAATTATCCGTTCAATCAAAACCAGTGATTAATTTTATAAGTAATCGTTTATGAACGTATGCATCTGATGGTTGCAAGTCATTAATTAATAAAAGGTTTGAGGGCATGATCGGGCAATTAGGCAATAATAATATTATGATGTATTACAAATTAATATACTCATACTCTACCTTCACATATACGAGTAGATATACCTTTTGTACCGTACATCAAGTGTGAACTAAACCTTTACCATTCAAAAGTACCTATTTACCTTGATTTACAAATTATTTCGTGGCTCACTTTGCTCGCCATTTATTCTATAAATTGTTAGAGTCAGAGTTTATTTCTTTAGAATTATAAAATAAGCACTTAGACAAGTCAACTTTTACTATATAAACAACTTGATAAATAGTAATTACTATTAGATAAGAAATAATGTGCAATCGACTCTAATTCACTCTTATTATTTATTTATTTATTATACTTTCAAACAGGGTCCCGAATTTTTGTGTTCCCGGGGCCCCAGCATGGCCTTATGCCTATTGACATTCACACGTTAATCGCAGCCATGGAGATGTTCCCTTAGATTCACATGCTTGTCTGATCTGACATTGAACTGAGCATAATCACGATTTTTTGTCGACACTCGCTAATTACGCGTCAGAGTACGCGATTAGTGATAGAGTAATCGATCACCGCTAACAGGTGTGCTGGGTGATTGTAAATGTAAACAGTGTGGTAGGAAGGTACATATTATCAATTAGTATGGTGTTTTGGCAAAGAATGGCTGAAAATGTTAAAACTAACCATTAACGAAGCTCTGTAGCTGTAGGTTAGTATAACCCCCTTTTGCGATTACTTTACATGATTTCGAACTGTGTGATGCAATTCTGGATATCTAGCGAGATAGGGAGCTTCATAAGTAGGTAATTTACATCACTGGATCCATATAAAAGAGTCATAAAATAGACTATGTAAAAAATAAATAAAAACACCGACTCTTCCAATGTTTTAGAAGTTGTAAGTCGAAATCAGGGTTTGCGATTTTTTTACTCCTTCGCAAGTGGACCGTTGCCGTTGTCCACCGCGCCTCAGAGGTCGTCACAATGTAGTTACTAATCCATAGGGTTAAAATGTAATACCACCACTATTACATTCAATTGTTTTGTAAGCCCTCTCTTAGATTGATAAGTACTTGTAAGTAGGATTGAGAAATAATGGAAGGCGCCGATTCATACTCGAGATAGATATCAAATGCCTCTTGAAATTGACACAGATTGCCTACTGTATTGTTCAATATGGCAGCAATTTCATAAAGATTCTTAAATTGTTTGATATCATGCTCATAGTCCAAGAGGCAGCGGTAAAAAACACACTGCCTCGAATGTAGTTAACTATAGATATAAAATCGTGGATGGACGATTTTATGTTCTGGGTGAGTGAATAAACACTGAAAAACGGTAGGACATCATTTTGATACGACAAAAGAACTCCGAAGTTTTTTCAAACTCTCTACTACTAGGTACTTATCTTAGAGGCTAGTAATTAATAAAAACAAAATACACTGCCGTAATCCGCGGTTAGACTAATATTGTTATTGGGATTTTACCACGAAAAATTCACAGTCGCATCCTAAAGTCAGAAAGTTGGCGGTCTAATACTCCCTCGTCCCTGCTTCCGATCTACCATGTCCATCTGCCGTCTCATCGAATTACGGGAATAAGAGAATATAAATTACACCAGTGCACACACACCTGTGCACTAGAAATATCCTGCGCGCATGGCAAGTATCAGAGACTGGTGCTATGGCCGCGATTGGCTAGTAGGACATCAATACGCTGCTCAAGGAATCTTTGAAACAAGGAAGTGAATTGCGCCTTAATCTGAGTCTAACCTCATTTATTTATCTCTTTACCTTTATTTCAGAAAAACTTATAGAATTTTTGGTTTGTACTGTTTGTTTGTTTAACATTTGAAACTGGAAACAATCTATGACGAATTAGAAATGCATTAGCCACTAAATATTTTAAAATTACTAAAAACATCAGTCACGTGAAATTAATTCGTCTCAGCAACGTTCCTAGTCCGATAACGATATCCTTGTGCGACGTATGTTGATTTGTTATTAGCTCTTCGACTAGGAGTTTAATGCTTTGGTCACGAGTTAGAGTATTATGTAAACTCTGTAATATGGCCTAATAAAACGACATGCAAATTGCGTCTGTCTCGCGGAAACAAACCAAAGTTAGGTAATAAAAATAACAAAAAAGTACGAAACGAACAGTTTAGGTAAAATGTAAGTAACGCACGTAAGTGTCTGGGTTAAAAATAAAAATGTTAATCTGATCTTTATCATAAGCTGAGATCAGGAAATTAGTAAGTTTACCTACCAAAAAATCACGCTAATAGGTAAACTCAACTTCGGTCTTCTTGCTCATATTGGTAACATATATAAATTAAACGATAAATATCCTACCAATATTATAATGGCGGTAGTTAGAATCATTGCTGAATGAATCGTGCTGAAATTCTGTATATATGTATACAGATCAGGACTTGGAATACATATTATTATAGGCTACTTTTATACGGCTGAGGCCTGCGGCTTTGCAGCCCACAAAAAAACGTGTGCAAAGCCCTGGACAGATTCTAGTAATAAATAAAAATAATATACACTGCCGTAATCCGGGGTTGGTCTAATATTGTTATTGCGATTCTACCACGAAAAATTCACAGTGGCATCCTGGAGTCAGAAAGTTGGCGGTCTAATACTCCCTCGTCCTTGCATCTGATCTATCACGTGGATCTGCCATCTCATAGAATTACGGGAGTAAAAGAACAGTGATTGCACCTGTGCACACACACCTGTGCAGTAGAAATACCCTGCGCACATGGCTAGTTTCAGAGACTGGCTTCTATGACAGCGATTGGCTAGTAGGACATCAATGCTCAAGCAATCTTTGAAACAAGGGAGCGAATTGCGTCTTAATCTCAGCCTAACCTCATTTATTACTAACACCTCAATTTTGTTTTGTATTCACAATGGAACGATGGTTTCTAAACTTGAGTAATTTAGAGGTAATGTGGTCGACGTAAAACTTTTGCAAAAATAATGAGCGTTAACAAGATACTTTGACACTCTGTCGTCAGAATGATATGGACATTTATATATTTTATTGCTTCTTATTTAAGAATACCAAGAGTTGAGCTAATCTAAAGCATTAGTTTAAAGGTACTCGTTTTTTATTTGCTCCTTACTTTACTCTTACATACAAAATTACATTCTTAAAAAAAATACTTCGGCGATATTATACTCGTATTAGTAGCAGCAATATATTATAGTTTGTTTTTATTTGTTCTCAAAATCCACAGCTCTCAATCGTCAATTACAAATATAACCTCTTTGGTTAATTTTTAGTATTTTATAAAGCTAACTCATGATGATAATAAAGATATAAACACGGGATATCCACCGTAAACCACATGTGCGCTTTCCGTTTTATAGCTCTTGCTTTCCTAGGGAAACGCTCCACACAATTAACCGAGGCTTTCCACTTTCTAGAAATCCTTTCGCGACGTCATGTTAGAAGGCAATACATCTAGTGGCGATTTAAAGCTCTTAGGCCTTGTTTACGGAGAAGCGGGGCGTGCAGCGATGCGTGCAGCGATTCGTTGTTGTAACGGGGTCGCTGCCCGTCATCGCACGCGTAAACACAAACATATCGCAATGAACGTAGATGTTTATGGATAGGCGGGGCGTAAAGAGCGGTGTTGCACGCCGCGTGTAACGCCAACTGTAACGCGTCAAAACACACTCTAACAACATATGTTTGAATTTAGTGCGGGCTGTCCATCCGTCCATCCAGACATAAACCTTCCTACTCCTACTCTGAAAAGGACAATCAAAGTATTGATTTCATTTTCATTGTCCTGCTAAACAAACTGTTATGTCCGCCTTATGTAGAGCCAAAAATTTACATGTACATAGTTCTCCCTTGTGTATTCGTCAGTATTTTAAAATATTGATTAAACACGTGCATTATAGAGGCGTAAGCTCATCAACATGTAAAAGACTGAGTTAATGAAAGCGTGAATGAACGATTTAGATTAACATAATGATTACTGGCTATTTATCTCTGTCGAATGCCTGTGACTGAGACAGTCAGCTCCACAGAATTATCTGTTCTGTGGTCAGCTCCATAGTGCAAAATTTAAGAGAAGAAAATCGCTCGTAAACAAACAGACGCGGAGAGCGCGTTTGTCTTCTGTTTTTTACCAGAAGTACCGACGGAGGAGGGTTTACCACATTGACGTCACAAATTAGTCGTTTCTGGAGCCCGTAGGTTTATTTTCATTTGCAGTACGGCCACAAAACTCAACGTATACTGGGGGCCTACTCGGAAAAGAAAAATTGAAGTTCGTTTTCGTTGTCGTGCAAAACCAACATTATTAAATCGCTTGTTTAAGATAAGTGGTTGCGCGAAAACCAATCAAAAGTCTTCGATTTCGTTTTAAAAGTACGGGCCCTGACTTTACTGTTTGTACTGTGTACTGTATAAACATCCCATACGTTGTCGTTTTCCGGTACAGGCTCACTTATCGATTGTATAATCTTTATGGGTGCTCCGAGGTGGCACCACACCGAGCATTTTACGGGTTTTAAGTTAATTTAATAGTAAATGTTGACTATAAATAGCGGAGGAATGCTGCGTAGGAGAGATGCATGCGATAACGGTGTTTGAATAACTGCATTTAGTAGAAGATTTAGGATCGTTTGTTTTATTCAATGTACACATGGAAGAATTCCTTCAGATACGTTATAGTAAAAGTGTTGTTAAAAAATAATAACTTGATATTAATACTATTCGCACATTTTCTATATTATTTTTTTCTTTTGGATCCAAGACCTACCTGTAGATTTATTGTGTCAGTTTTTTTTATATTGTTTTATTTGTAAATACAAGTTCTAATTTGATATCAATTGCTTGTAAATTGCTTTGTTTAAAAAAAAGATCGTCGTTTTTTTCTTATTATACTGGATTATTTTGTTACATATCTACTTCTAATTTCATAATTTACATAATGTTAATACGTGATTGATAGGATAAATAATTGTTAGAGCTAAATCGTATACGATAATTGCATTCAAATCTTGTATTCATTCTCCTAGGATGGCTTTCTCCCAGTGCATATAAAATTTACTTAATGTATGCAAGTACATTAAGTAAATTTTATCCTGCCTACATTATGTATGTATTTATTTTATGAAAAAAAAATGCCCTAAGTGAATATCTAATATACGATGAGATTTTGCAGAAGTATTTTTTGCAGATCATCTTCGACCTGCATTACCTTGCGGATTCCGTGGAAAAAATATAAGACATCATATAATATATTAAAAGTAGGTGTTTGCAAGGCAATTGAAAACTGTACATAGGTCATGATTACTAGCATAACATCATAACACAAGCTCTGACAAGATAGAAACCAAAAATATCACTTTATTTACTTGTTATAGTTTAATTTTATAACTTGAACATTTATATTTATCGTAATAATTAATTTTCTAATTTTTAATTTTGTTCACCAACGTTTTAAACTATTCCAATATTAAACATGCTCTTCGCAAAGATTTTCCACCTGCTCAGATGTTTATCTACATGAAGCCTTACTTACATTACATAGATTGACAGCCGACCTTTGCCCTCCAATCCATCTTCGTGGAAGCATCCTACATGATCAGACCTTTCCCTACCTATCAAAGATAAAAAAATAACAAAAAACAAATGCAGGTCGCAAATCAAAAACAAAGAAGTTAGTGTATTTTTTGTAGTGACAGTGGTATTCATTTGAATATTTTTTGTTTACGATAATAAGTAAAAGTTAAACTCTGTCCAAAGAAGTAGGGTTCCTTATCCTTATTTGGCATAATAAATTCATAGTGGTGCAACTATGAATGCCTCAAATTGTTTGAAAATCTGTAACAATTAGAGATATTCATAGTTGCACAACAATGAATATACCAATTAAAAAAGAATACTTATTTGGACGGGGTATAATAAAATATGATTTAAAAAGTAAAAGGCACTACTACTACAAGGATTATGGAATTGATTGGCTTTTTCATTTAGGCCTATTCAGTGATGATGATGATGATGATGTTCTCCTAGCCGAATTTCGACCACGGCGGCCAGTCTCATCGGAGACTAGCCAGATGCGCAGGACATATTATAGTGCACAAGTGTGCGCGCAAACACAGGTGCACTCTCTATTCGCACACTCTCATAATCCAATGGGAGGACAGACCTCTCCCCTATTCAATAGCTATATAGAGTAGGAAGTTTAACAACATTTCCAAAAGACTATCTCAAAATCTTCTACAGTGCGCTGACTCTACACTGTGACAAAGATCTACATTCAGCCGTCTCGTCGTCGTCGTCATGAATGCAGTTTTTATCGACGGTACAGTTAAATGCAAACAATAGTGGTCAACTGGTCAAAGTAACGGTTTATTAAATCTTTTATCGAGTGGGTTACTTGTGTTCGCAGCGGGGATCGCACATTCGAATTGTATGACTTTTAATTAGGTATCGATATGACCTCGGCCTCCAAAATAATTTTTGTTGTGAAGTTACTCTATCGACCGGTTGTTGGTAAAATGGATATCTGTAGGTTATTGAAAAATAGAAAAATGGTGGGCGGTTTCACGATAGTTTTTTTTTTGTTTTGGCTTCGTTATAAGTCTAATATTCCTCCAATGCGGGCAGCAGCGCCTCCTGTAGCACAATTATACCACAAAAAACTCTGCATCTCAGAAAAAATAAACAAATTAGTCAAATAATTTATGATGTTATTACACGAATTTATTCATATATCTCGTTATACAATACAACTATACTACAACTGGTCAGAAAGTGGCTTATTCCTGTTACAAACAAAAGGTAGAAAGCCCATCTTAGGCAGGCGTACCGAAACACGGGAGGAAAACCTCTATGGAACTCGAATACTCCTTGATATCAGCTGGTAGCTGCTACGGTTATTTTCATAAAAGCCAGACGTAAAAAAGTTTTTACTCAAAACTTGCCTCTTTTTTATAAGCCTCATCCGTATTCGGAACAATAATTCAAAAAAAGAACACATGGTTCTTTTTTTGAATTATTGTCAAATCGTTCGTAAAGTAAACTCAAATATAGCAATAATACACGCAGTATTATTGCTATATTTGAGTTTACTTTACGATTTGAATTTACTCGAGTGATTTTGAAGATTTTAAGCGATGATTGTCTTCGAAGGTGTAACATAGTATAAAGCACTATGTTATCACTCGGGAGAAATTACACACACAATGGTAGGCTTATAAGACTAGACCATGAATAGTGCTGCAGAGAGAAGACTTCCTGACAATTCGCATCAAATCCAGGAGTGCCGCCTTTTGAATCTGCCCATTGAACCTACTACCTAGCGAGAGTCCTGGAGAGATGTTGATTGAGCGATTATTATTTTTATTTTTTCTTGACTGCGATCCCCAACACGTGATCCCCTGCCCGATTATGTGCATTACCTTCCTCGATAAATCTAATAAGGAACATATCAGGGGGAGGCCTGTGTCCAGCAGTGGACTAAAATATAGGCTGTTGAGGTTGAGGTTTTAATATAATATAATGTATAACGATTAATATACCTTCCCATTTATTTTGAAAGCTCGTTTTATGTTATATTAAATAGTGTGTGAACTAAAGCTCAACTTCATGTGGTCATAACTAATAATAAATGTAACACGCAGGTGTTCAGAACGAACTTGTACGACCTGAATTCTGTGATTCAGCGGCCATGCACCACATGTTTTAACGCTACCGAATGCACTAATATTTGGGATTTAGGAATAATTGCTTCAATAATACCTTATTTTTTATTTATTTTTTGTTTAACCTGTGTTGCTGAGACTGCTGAACAAAGGTATCCCCCAAACTCGTCCAGGAATTGGTCCGTCAAAAAAAAAATATTTACAATCAAATAATTTCGATTCATAAGATTGTTTGCAACAGTCTGTAGTGCGCTCAATTGTTTCAATTGTAAATAAAAAAGTTAAGTTAAGTTAAAGTTACATACTAGTTTAAACTAAGAACTATTGAATGAGCATGAGTGACATTGTTGTTTTCAATTACTCATTTTTTCATAGAAAATGTATGGGAATTGTTTTTTTTAATTATTGCCAAAACTTACGATTTGATTTGATATGTTACTTTGGGAAAAGTGTGAAGAGGCAATATTTTTTTCTTCAAAATAAAACAGAAAGTTCCTTAGAACAAAACCTTCTAACTACAAAAGAAACGGTAGCTACCCTAAGGGGCCAAAAATTTGCCCCACCCTGTATATAAAAAAATCGAACATATGCCAAAAAAAATACAAATTAGAAGTATTTTCTGTTGAAACCATTGAGCTCACTGCATACTATCTATTATTATGTTGAATAATGGTTTGTTGGAAAAAAAATGACAAGTTGTTGAGTAGAAATTTAATCCGGATTCTACTCCTGTTATTTTCTGTGCCACAGAGTTTCAAAGAGAAACAACCAACGGAATGAATTTATAGAATATTTTTTTAATTCCGAAAAAGCTTAGATACAAGGCCATGGTCAAACGAAACTAGCATAGTTTGATGTAACGATGGTAAGAAGGCAATTCAGTTATTATATCATCCAGAACGATCATAAAAATAAGGAAATGTACAGGAAATTAAAATCCATTTTTATAATAACTTCTGTTAGAAACAACCCATTACTTTGGCTATAAATTGGTACTTATTTGTTTATTTTTGAATAAACTTATTGAAATCGTGACAGTGATCGTGATTTATTTGAATATAAATCAATGTAGATAGTATCGGAGCGTTCTTAAAATCGTTAATAACGTGCAAATGTAATGATCCTTCGCCATTTCCGATCGTTAACGTTAATGAAGCTATTTAATAGATTAACGTTATTGGAATTGAGAATTGATTATCGTTTATATCCGGTGGGTGCCTGCCGAGCTTTCTAGACTCACTTACATACAGTTGAATATTGTCCTAAATATGTTATTTAACACTGCTGATTCTGTTGTTTTAGAATTAGATAAAATTAGGATTTACGAATGTCAAATAAAAAAGAAAAATAACAAATTAAATAGTTAGCTTCTCTTTGTCATCAAAACTAGCCAAAATAAGGATTTAGAAAACGTTAGGAATCAATTAAGGAGTTGAAATGTATCGTTTGACATTCCTGAAACCTAATTTTAGCAAATTCACACTACTACTAGCTTATACCTAAACTCGGCTTTGCGCAAAACTTTTTCGGAGTAAGGCCCCGGGAAACCATCTGCCTCCCTGACAAATTTCAGTAACATCTGTTTACCAATTTAGACGAGAAAAGGTAACAAACCAGACAGACCTACTTTCGCTATTATGATATTGAAAGGTCTGGTGATTGGTGTTTTTTCGACCCACAGCTACTCACCACAAATTTAAGAAGTATGGGTACAACCAAATTCAATCTCGATTTTATTATTTTCGTGTTTAATTTGTCTGTCGTCCTTACCGCTATCAAATTTTTGTACCTATATCACATAAGCCTACATAGGAAGTGGTACTCATTTCGGATTCATTCACAAATGGAAAGTATTATCCTTGGCATTGATTCAGAATTTCGGCAGTAGTTTAGCTAGACATTGCGTCGGCCCCATGGAAAACGAGTACCTACTCAGGTACGTCGTAAGTGTGTTACCATTCATGTGTGGTGTAAGAAAAAAATTAACTCGACAAATAGCGTTAAGTTTTTGCTATTAAATTTATTCCTGCAAATTTCATTTCAAAATAACAACTCATTATCTAGAATTTGTCTCGATGTCATCAAATATCTTTAATTAGGCCGAACTCTATGAGTAAGGTACTCGTTCATGAATTTGTTTACTTCTCGAAAGCTTTTCGCTCCAAGTCAGACAAAGCTTTTAGATCTAGCGGTTTTTTTACAAATAGGCATATGTTTTATTACGTACACACAAAATATTGTATCTGTGCGTGGTGCTGGCTTAGAATTTGCACCATCCCAACTCTTTCCGCGTGTGTCGTAAGAGGTGACTTAGGGATATCCACCGGGGGCCGCGCAGCAGCAACCCCTGCAGATCAATTATACCAACAAACTGCGATCCCCAACCCCATAATCCCCACGCTGGGCATGCCCCGGAGTGGGGTTTATGGGTATTACCCTCCATGAGATAAAAGCGAATAAGGCGCTTATCGGGGGGAGGCCTGCGTCCAGCAGTGGACCAATACAGGCTGTTGAGGTTGAGGTTGACGTGTTTTATAGGCCTAGTGTGTGAGAAAGTTCGCTGTCTAATCAACAGCTCATATCTTGCGCCGGCGCAGCTCAGATAGGGATTGTAGCCGCCCTTGATCGCCGTGACCGAGCGCGCACGCATGTCCCACGAAACGATCGCAGTGATATATGGACCATGTGTGCTGAGGGGCAATTCTGTAGATTTATCTATTCGACAAATGTGCTAAAATGTGAAGAAATATCGAATGATTACAACGAGCTAAATGCTTCCAATTAATTTGGATTTTTAAAGTGTTTGCAACAGTCTGCAAATCGCTCGACTGTTTCATGAAATGAAACAGTCACCAAAATACACATGTGTATTTTGGTACATATTGACAACAACATAGTTGTAATTTTCTTTGTAGGAAGATCATACATTGAGATCGTAAAATATCGAAGACGAAACCACTCGTTCTGTAACGCGTCGTCTCGGGCATTCGTTTGTCCGTTCGATAAATGTCATTATATAATTCGACCTAGTCATCGACAATTGAGAATTGGGTCCATTTGTGCTGCACCGCACCTATCTAAACTATTTCACGTAATTTCCGAACATTCTAACCGCAACATGGGTTTAACGAAAATGGTCATACGTCTAATAAGCTGAGTAACCTTGTGGGAACTTAACAGTTGATTAACCTTACTGCTTTTAAAAAGTTTGCTGTGGGTTTACCCGCAATCTAATTTTTTCATCCATGGCAGGAATCATGTAAATCGTGAAATTAAAAAAAGCCGCATAGTAATCAAATACACACCGCATATAGCGCTAAAATTATAAATGCAAAAGTTTGGATGTATGGATGGATGGATGTTTGTTACCTCTTTAAGCCAAATCTACTGAATAGATTGCACTAAAATTTTTCATACAGTTAATTCTTATCCTGAAATCAAACATACCTTTTATCTCATAACTAGCAGCGCCTCGCGTTTTCACCCGTTATATAATCTATGTCACTCCTAGAAAAGTAAGCTTTTTATTGGTAAAAGATTTTTTTAATTCGGTCCTGTAGTTTCGGAGCCTCTTCAATACAGAACAAACAATCAAATCTTTCCTCTTTATAATATTAATATAATTTCAAAAGCAAGCGACTTAACCGTCTTTTTATCTAATCATTTCCAGAACAATTTTCTGATGTACAAAATCTTGAACGAATAAATTTAACAGCTAGGCATTTGAAAAGGCAAACAATATTTCAAAAGCTAAACGCTCAAGCTTTGCTCAGTAATAATTGAAGATGATCACAGGTTAAACTGAGATAATTAATCTAGCAGCATCATTAATAACACGATGCGTCATCCAGGATCTCGTGGACATCTGAAGAGGGCCGTGACATACACAGGCTATTCATTTTGTACCAAACATTGAACTTTTTAAGGCTTGCTCAATATGAAACAAATTGTGAATAGCGTGTCAATTTTGATGGATAGGGACTTGTTTATTCTGAAGCTTATTAAAATATCATGGGAAAATATTAGCGGTGTAACCTACGCGTATGATGGCCATGCCGCTTATTATATATGTACATACATGTACCTTTCTAATGGACGATTGAAATCTTTCGTTATTATGTCTTGTACAACTCGAACAATACACTTAAAAAAGTTGCTGTGTGCTACGTAATATGTAAACACAAAGTATAAAACAGTTTTTGTGTGTTTATAATTATTAAAAAAAATCGTAGAACTAAGGTTGACTGAATCATCGATGTCCAGAATCACCCCCTTTTGGTTTAGTACACATATTACGTGGCACCCTGTTAAGGTTCTGAATATTTCCACATATTATATTTTATGTGATAGACAAATGATTTACCTACGTAGCATTTTGTCCTCGCAAATCAAATCAACAAAACCGCAAACTTATACGTATATAATGGCTCTATTTAATAGCTCTAAGTTTCATAAGAACTTTAAAATTCGAGCAAGCTTTTAATGCAAATATGAAACGGAAATAAAAAAATACCAAACTAATTTACAATTAACATTAGAGCCAATTCATCAATGAAACTAAGCAAATAAAATGTGGTTCAAGGCTCACATGATTCACATATATAGATCTGAATATTCTATTAGTTACCTGGCTAATTGCACTGGCGTTACATTGATCTACTCAATGCCATGGTCATCTTGCAAACGTCTGCCTCCAAACGTTATTTAGAACTTCCGATTTGTCAAAATAATTTATTATCTGCTCTACTTAGTTAGAATAAACCGCCCAAAGCGAGTCGACTCGCACACGAAGGGTTCCAAATCAATCAACTCTTACAAAGAACACCAAATTTTCACTTGCTTGGACAAAATCCGTTTCAATTTTCTCTTTAAATATATTTTTGGAATTTTTTGTTACTACAGTTAAAGTGTTACAGAAATGATTATTTATAGAATGTCTCATGTGTGTTTGTGGTTCAAGAGATACAGTTACGTTTTTTTGTATAAAAGTCCTCTTTTATTTTTTAGCAGCTAGAGAACACATTCCCTAAAAATTTCAAATGTCTATCTTAGATCCTTCTGACAGACGGATGGATGGACAACGGAACCATTAAAACGAGCTATTAAAGAATACTAAGATAATTTAACTCAAGACCATTGAAATGATTTACCGTTTACACTACTTATGTCCCTTATCATCATAGTAAAACCAATTTCCGATATCAATTTCACAGATTATAAATAACCTAATTTTGATAGTTTAGTTTATTTAATCGGTCCATGAGGCAATTAGTCAAAGGTCGCCATTTTGATTTTATTCCTCTCAAGGCACGATCTTTACCTTTACCATAAGTTATAAGGTTGAGTAAAACTTAAGCTTTTAATTACGTATAATGTATCGGATGACTTACATGATCATGTGAGTCATGGGTCGTCGCGAGTCGCGACTCACGCTGCACGTGTGCACCCTTCTCACGATCATGCGCATCTATTATTTTATTGACCCATCACATTTAAATTGTCTTGAAAGACTTTAAATGAATTATAAACTTAACTTACCTAATATTGTAGGGTTTATTTGTTCTTCGTAGCTAGAATACAGTGTAGGTGTAGCTATAGAGTTACATTGCAATTGCAATCTTTTGAGGACATTGCAGCATCATTATAGATACTGCAATGTCCTCAAAAGCTTGAGATTTTTTTTTAAGTGCTTTTGCTTGATACGATTAGCACAGGCTCCGGGGCTTGCAGGTTTGGCTTGACGCTCTTTCTGCATGGTTACTGTGGAGTTAGGAAAGAGGAAGCGCACCTGTGGCTTGTCGAGCAGAACTTCTATTCTGTGAACAAACTACTTGAAAAGTAAATGTATACTTCATTGTTTTTACATGTTGATCTTAGTTAATTTTGTCCAATTTATATGATTTGTGTACCTGCATACAAAGTAATATTGATCATCATGTAGGTATTTACACTGTGTATTTCAACTATTTTTAAGCAAATCTGACATGTTAATTGATTTTACCAATAAATTGTATATTATATTATATATATTATATTATATTACTATTTCTGTATTTCTGTGTGGCTAGTCACCGTTGAGATTGACCACCGCGCACCGTAGCCAACATTCGGCTTAGAGGAGGAAGAGGACATATTGCCAAAAGATCCATCATTTTAAGAATTTAACAATTTCTTTTGAAATTAATTTTGATGTGATTAATTTCATTCATCATTGATTACTTCAATTTTAAAGTTCGTGCACTCCTGATATTATAGCAATATCAACGTAGCAAATTAATACAGTTTGTCGGTAAAGTTCATAATTGAGATTTATTCAAATGGCGAACGACGTCAGACAGGCACGAACATGATAATTGCTGATGTTACTTGTATTATTACAATTCAATTACATTTTGCCATTTAATTAATGTATGCAATTATAATATCAACCCGACATATTGGTAGAGTTCGAGCGAATCAATGTTTTGACTAGCAGGAATGGAATACTTTTATAGGTAGTATTATAATAGGTAGATTTCATTGATAATAGGGTATATGCATGGATTTTTTTTATTTTTTTAATCGATTATTTAGGTTAATACATAAACGAAATAAAAAATAACACCCAAAAAAATTAAATTATTGAGGTAAAAATCTAAAAGTAAAATTACACTCAGTTTCGGGTGATAAAAACGCTGCCAAGTTAGACATTGCATTTTATGACGTCACGGATCATCGAGTCCCATATGTAAACTCAAAGTCAAAACTTCATGCCCATACAAAAATGATCAAGTATGACGTCACGCTTCACATGCCAATAGCGTTGCGTTTAGACATTTTGCTGTTGAGACTTAAAATATCTACTTTTCAATGATTAAATTTCACAATAAAAACATCATTAAATACAAAAGATATCAATAGAGAATACGTAAAAAAAATATTAGCTTTTTTGAAGTCACATGCATATACCCTATTAAAACTTATTAATTAAACAGGGCTTTATTCACTATTTGTTTATTAAACAGGGCTCTTGTGTATTATAAACATAGCACAATTTAATTACCGTTGTGATTAATAAACGTAACTATTCGAACTCAGTCTAAAATTATACCGTAGGTAAGCAGATATAGCGTGCGTAGGTACTTAGACATACACTATGTACGTAGGTTCTTCTAGCTAGACACTTGTAGACTCGAAAAAAATACTGGCAAATCTTTTATCTTAATCTAGTCAAACTATCTTGACTGAAATCTATTTTTGCGCTTTTTTTGTGATATATCCATTTGCTGATTTGTAAATAATCAAAGTAGCTACTTTCTCCTCGTTTTACTAGTGTAATTTGAAATTCCTGATGTGTCCAAGAACTCTGTAAGGTAAAAGGAAATAACATTTTGAGTTTATAATATCCTTACCATATAAAAAAAGTAATTCTGTCTGTCTGCCCGTTACCTTTTACTACGAAACTCCTCAACAGACCATAAAGTCATCGGACAGGGAGATATATAGATGCTTTCTTCACATTTATAAAATATTAGTAGGAAGTAGGATATGCTGGAGAAGGACATAAGCTACTCTTTTTACGGAAAAGGGCATGTGAAGCCGCGGGCAGCGTTAGTAAGGCTATAAACATATACATATTTCCAGCAGAGTCTCAAGTGAAACTTAATAATATAATGTGAACATCTCTGATGTTTCCGTCTCTTGTCCCCAGGGTATCGGGCATGTATCCGGAGGACACATCAACCCGGCGGTGACGATGGGCTTGTTGGTGGCTGGGGAGATCAAGATCCTGAAGGCTGTGTGCTACATCATCGTGCAGTGCGTCGGCGCGGTGGCTGGAGCCGCTTTTATCAGGGTAAGAAGCTATTTAGTTAGAAAGAAGGGATTACCGGGTGATGACTTAGAATTTTCACCACCCCAACTATTTCGGTGGGTGTCGTAAGAGTCGACTAAGGGATATCCACCGGGAGTTGGGCAGCAGCGCCTCCTGGAGAACAGTTCTGCAGGAGGCAATCAGACTAGGTGCTTATCAGGAGGAGACCTGCGTCCAATAGTAGATTAATATAGGCAAAAAGGCGAAAGAAAAATATTCAATTGCGTTAATACGATTATTCGATTGTAAAAATAAAAAAATATAAAAATAAGTAGCTAGGTATTCAGTTTGATATATCAAACTGAATACCTAGCTACTTATTTTTACACGCAAACACGTACGCTCACAGTTATATTTCCAGTCCTGTGCAATACAAAATTTTCCACGAGTAACCATCATATAAATATCATCATCGAGTAAATATCATGTGAGCATGCTTATTGTCATAATCTCATTATTTGATTTGCAACGACAGCAGAATCAATTTTCGTAAATAAAATAAAATTTCGTAGCGAAGAATTCGTAGCATCCCTGCTACAGATGATCAGTAGGAGCGCGTTTATGTCTGTTGTATGGGTATATTTTTCGAATTGATAACATACTGTGATTACACTGATTACAGTAGTTAAATTTATAATACAACTAGCTGCGCCCCGCGGCTTCGCACGCGTTGTTCCTATGGAAACGTTAAAAGGTGATTTTCCGCGGGAACTGATTTATGGGATATAAAGTAGCCTATGTTTGATTTCAGGATTAGAATTCCCTGTATGCAAAATTTCAGCCAGATTCGTCCAGTAGTTTTGGCGTGAAGAACTAACAAATATCCATACATCCATACAAACTTTTGTATTTATAATATTAGTGTGATTTTTAAGGCCCAATGCCTTAAAAATCACACTAATATTATAAATACGAATCCAAACGCTTTTAAGTCTTTAGACGAATCGATGCTGCGACGATACGAATCTGCTCTTCTAGATTCATCCTCGTAAGTTCGCGAGTAGGAAAAGATTGTATATAGACCAAAGCTTTAATCTATTACCCGTAGCTCACCAAACAAAGCGAAGGTGTCTTAAGAGAGCACTTTAATAGGTAGCTACGAGAAAGCGAGTTAATTCCACTTCCCATCACGAAGATTGCGCTTGTGCGGCGCTATAATGGTACGAAACTATGAAAGGCATGAAACTAGAAATTACAGACACGTCTAGGTAATCTACTGACAGGTGAGATTCGAACCACGATATCACTCTACTGACATCCGCACTTTCGTAATTAATTTACGTTCGAAAACTCGGGGTCTGGTAGAGTAGAGAATTTATAGAATACCTCACCTCAAAAGCCTGTACTGGTTCACTGCTTGCCACAGGACTCGCCCTGATGAGCGCACTATTGGCTTTTATCTCATGGGGTTAATGCCCATAATGATGTGATCAGTATGCGATTTGGGGATGCAGAACAATTCTACCACCCAACTGCGATCCCCAAACGGCATACCCAGCGTGGGGATCGCAATTCGATGGTAGAATTGTTCTGCAGGAGGTGTTGCCGTCCCTGGTGGATATCTCTTAGTCTGCATATCACGTTCTCACGACCGAACTGATTTAAGTGATTTAAGTGGGATAACTCATTTAATACTTTTTCATCATCGTCGTACATAAACGTAACTATTCGAACTCAGCCGTTGCCTTCCCTTGCCGGCCACCGCTGGACATAAACCTATGTGTGCAAATCACCTCGATTCTGCACTAGTCTAGACCAGCTGTGGGCAGCTTACGACTAACATTCATCATCAAGATATCGAAGACTCAGCAAACTGTGAATTAAAGTTCCAGTACAGTTCCAATTTTGTATATATTCATCATCAGTCCATTAGCCCGTAATATACATTTTGATGTTAGTCTAGACTTTGTGACTATGAGGTCAGTCAAATCACCTTTCAACACGTCTTTAGAAAGTAACAATCAATAACATCAGTTATTATTAGGAAGAGATTTTTGACCTCAAATACCATCGTGAGAGATACCAACTAACAGATACGTACATGCACCATTATACTTAACTGAGAAATAGAGATATTCATTTTTGTGTAACATCTACACACTTTGAACCTTCCTCCTATGTACTTAAAGATTCGCTACGTTTTCAAATATGTACTTAATAGGCTTTTTGAAGTGCGCGCTTTGTGGGAACACGTTTTAAAAACGATGAGGTCCGTACTCGTAAAAATTTTAATCGGAGTTTCAGTTTTCCTACAAATGCTTTTTTATGACTGTAGGAGAGTTTCTGATTGGTATTGCACGAAAACCAATCAGAAACTTCTGTCTATGTTTTCCAAGTAGGCCCCGTGCCGTATCTGTATACATGCGCGCATAGGTATATTCAAGTACGCGACAGTTTTTGACAGAACGCTTACTCGGAAGTGCGCGCCTCAAAACGCCTAATGTGTAACTTCTCTACATCTCTACCAATGTACCTATACTCATCATTTTGTTTTTGAGCTACATAAAGGTACAGCCAAGATTAGAATTTATAAATAACACCACTTAGCACATTCCTCTCACTAACTGCGCGGTCGTTTATAGCCGTCGTCGTTCTAATCCCCATATAGAGGTAGAGTGTGTGTAACTCAGAGTAGAAATTATAAAGCAGTGACATAAAGTATGAACTTTGCAGACAAATAACAAAAATAGTCAGCGATGCGATCTGCAGAAGTCAAACACTGTGTCGCAGATCGTAACGCCCGTCTCCGGGATTAGAGTTATATAAGTTCCGCAAACTGTGTACTTCTGCTATTTTTAACCGACTTCAAAAAAGAGAACATACGACTGTATTTTTTCAAAATGTTTTTTACCTCAGAACTTTTGACTGGGTGGTCCGATTTTCATGATTCTTTTTTTATTTGAAAGCTGGTGCTTTCCGTGTGGTCCCATTTTAGTTTGGTCCAGTTCTAACAATGGGATCCATGAAAAAACTACATAATTTAAGTCGGTTTATAGTTTTTTAAAATAAATCAATTATATTATTATAATTTAATTTAGACAAATTCCTTGCTTTCCTTGCCAAATTCTGGCTGTAGTAAAGGTAACGGTCAGGCACACAGAGTTACTTTTGCATAATGTTATTGAACAGAAATCACACGCTACGTTGTTTTTCACCACTCTCAGTACATGCACTTACGCTACACATACGGTGCTCAATAAAAACTGTCTCGCTCACCCTGACACTGATGATCTTAGAATAAAGGATCGATCGGAGTGACCTTCTCAAGCGGAGGCTGCGTGGAGAACCTACTGCGTTATTGAGCTTTTAGATAATGGGCGGTGGAGTCAGAAAGCTTTGTAACTTTACTGACGGATGGACGTGAAAAGTGGAAGGTTTACGGGCTTACGTAACATATTAATTAGGTACATGCTTATAGGACTTCACACATGGCAGCTATACTGTAAAGATATACATTATAGCGCTATACATTTCCTTACATCTTTTCATAGAAATCGTCGACAAACAGACGACAGCTATATTATGTATATTTTTACATGTATTAAATATGAAGGAATGCCTACATTATTTATTTATTAGGACTATCAACTAGACATAACAATTAAAATACAATGACAGGGTTCTTAGGTCTAGTGCTTTCTAAGTTATAGCCTGCGAATAAATCAAGACAACTCAAATAAAAAAACATTATATGTAGCTGCCGTGAGAAGCCTGATTTAGTAAGTTTTTGGAAGTTTTTAAAGGTTTGATTAATACATTTTGACGTCCACTTTTCGCGTATCGGGAAAATCATTTATGTTTTTTCGAGGGTGATAGGTACCTTCAGACAGGACGCAACTTGTTAGATAGTTCACAGTGATTGAAAAGCTTGTTTTTTCACCCAGCGCAATGTTAGAAAAGGCGAAAAGAGAGAGAAAGCGCCTGATCGCTCGGTTGGCATTCGGTTACTTTCGCCGATCACTCGCGGGTAGTCGGTAATAGGAAGAGTAGTTTGAGGAAATTTCAAAAAACTTGTTCCAGGAGATACGTGTTTTTCAGAAAGCCTTACAACTTTGTGAGATAAATCTTTGTCGTTTAGAATCTTCATTACATTTGCAAGGTTTCTATCCAAATAATTTTCTTTATTTTTATAACACATGAGATCATTATGAACGCCCAAAGTTCAGGTAAAATGGTTTTTGGAGGCTTATACTGAATTTGTTTCTCCAAATTTAGAAACCTAGATTTAGTGCACAAGATTTCTTATTAGTTAAAAGTTTTAATGAAAGATTTGTTACGACGCCATAATCACGTAAGAGCGTTTGTATGAAAAGTAAGACGGGTTGGCCGCTCATAAGGTGGAGCGCTTCCTCGATGATGATTATTAATTAGCGGGAGGATGGTGCAATTTTATTGATTTTGCCGCAATAACACCGCTTTCCAACTAGTTGGCTAAGCTTATTAACAAGTCATTTATTTTGTTTAGTTAGCTAATGAACCCCCCCCCCCCCTCCATTTGTATCTAATAGGAGACGATCTACCTTAAAAGCTCCAATGTCACAAACGCCGTAATACATTCCATGGGTTAGGTACCTAGGTATCTAGAACTCATCAAAATAGATGCATTAACAAGTCGTGATCCGCACAAATTGATGTAGGTACAAGTCGCTGATTAGCCTGTTTGGTTGTCGCGAGATCTGAGGTCACATAATGCGAATTATGAATTAGTGTCGTGTCATATATAATTAGCCCACACATGCGCATGATATTTCAATGCCTCGTGTATAGTGTTTTAGGCATTATCTAGCTCTAGGAAATCAAGTTACCTCGTACCTAACTTCCTTATGTTCTTACTAATTTTCTGAACTGCAAAACAAAACCTAGATCCTAGGTAAAGCATTACGAATCTTATACGCCTCATAAGTAGTGCATACTACTTAGGTAATAGCATAGACTAATTAAACACAATAGACTGATAACCTAGAACAAAATTTCGTGACTCAAAAAACGGTCAAATTCCAGGCTATTACTAGATGGCGCTGGCAAATAGCCTGGGAACCATTTAATCAGCATTTTAAACCAATTAATCTTTGTCAAATCTTTATGAATAAGCACATAAATTTATAGTTTATTTTTTAATTATGAAACTATTGTCGCAAAACATGTTTGATCGATTATGTACAAAGTAGACATATTTTCAATGTTCATGCAACAGTTGATAGATGGCGTGGTGATACTTTGTAAGGTAGCATACTAAGTGA
Source organism: Eupithecia tripunctaria (assembly GCA_955876795.1). Taxonomy (NCBI): domain Eukaryota; kingdom Metazoa; phylum Arthropoda; class Insecta; order Lepidoptera; family Geometridae; genus Eupithecia; species Eupithecia tripunctaria. The sequence goes on from OY041600.1 coordinate 4,104,481, forward strand.
TGCTTCATTTTTTATATAGATGGCGCAAAAAATATTTTTGCTTTTAAGCAGACTAGCAGCCACACGCGACTTCGTTTAATAATTCTTTATTGTACTAGCTAGTAGCATAGACTAATTAAACACAATTGTGTTTAATTAGTCTATGCTAGTAGAAAGTATACTTTAAAAGACCTTTATTAAGATACAATTTATTTTAATACTATATAAAAATAGTTTATGGAAGGCTTTGTTCTGTCTTCTTTGTCTTTTCACAGGTAAAAGCTGACTGAATGGATTTTGATAAAATTATTATTGTAGGCTTCTTCATAATGTTACATTTACATGTTGTTACATAGCGGGCGAAGCCGTGGGCAGAAAATAGTAGATAAGAAGGTACAAATAAAAACACGAATATAAAACATTTCATTTATTTTGTAATATTCTTAATTTAGGATCACCTTTGGAAGATTTCACACATGTATTTTTGCTAGTTTTGCAATAGAAATGAATTTTAACCAAAATTAAGTGGTCAATTATGTACCTCAAATGGTTCTCGCAGCTGATATTGAGCAATTCCGGAGCTTCACATCTCAAAAAATTTAATATACTATTAAATAAGCGCATTTTAATTTTTTTACAATGCATATTGCTTTCAAAATGCATATTGAAGCAGTCAATGGCCAATTGCACAAGTTTGAGCAAGTTATCACTTGGCATTTTTAATTTTATTGTTTTGCTACAGTCGTATGCCTTATTTAAAATTAATATTTGTTTTGGATCCTCGAGACTTATCTCTTGAAAAAGCTTTTCTGTGCACCTCTGACAATTGTATTTTTTTGTGGAAGCCTTAGCCAAGTATCCGGCAAAATATGTTACTGAGCATTCCTCTAATGTGACTGAGGTAGCAGTGGAAGTCGAGGCTGCTGTCATTTCTTCAGCAGCATCGGAAGAGGAGATGGCAGTGGCTTCAAACTCAGTTTGCTCGGATGTCTCATCACAATGAAAACTATCTGTACTTGTATAGTCCGCCACTGGTATGCCTATCGGTAGTTGTAGGTATTTGCCACCTTCGTCTTCACAATTTTTTGATTTTGTGAGTTTTATAAATGAATTAACCAAATTACTTCTAAAAATAGTACGCAGTACTTTAGCAGTTGGGTTCCTATTGTATCCTCCCTTTTGCCGGAATCGAGCAAATAAATTTTCTATTATATCTTGGTTAAGTTTCCTTGTTATAATGTAACTATTTTTATCAGAACATTCTTCTCTATAAAAGCTTAATACTGCTTCAATTGTTAGTACAACCCCGTCAAAGCACGGTGGACGAGTCAGAATTTTTTTCCGTTGACCATCTTTATTTTTATATGTAATCTTTTGTATGTTTTCAAATATATTTTTTGCATCAGTGAGTGCTTGGTTTACAAAAGTAGATTTTTTGGATAAGGCCATTTTATATGGATTTTTGTCATATCTCTTTCTACTATTTAAGGCATCGAACATATGATTTACTACTTGCACAAACTTGGCTGTGGCATCGGCTGTGTCACTTGTTAATTGTTTGGTTTCTTTAGCTGTTCTTATGGCAGCTGCAACGGAATGACTAAATACCTGTGTAGCGAGGCTCACTGTCATTTTTTGAAACGCGTTCGGATTCATATGCCTTTCTGTTAACTTTGTGAGCGACCTGCTTACATTAGATGATTTGTCTATGTCATAAGTACATCTTATGTCTTGAAATGACATTTTTTCTTGGCCATTGACATAGTCATTCATTAGAAAATTATTTCTTATGTTTTTTATGAGGTGAGGGACATCATATAAGGCAAATAGTTTTCTGTTATTGCAGAAAAAGAAAGGATGTTTGTTTGTAACCCCCAGTCTTTTAAAAACATTTTGGTTGGTTGACGCTTGGTCACAGACTACAGCTTTTGGCAAAACGCCAACATCGAAAAGCTTGTTAACTATAGCTTTTAAAAGTAACTCCAAACTTTCTGCTTTTACATTTGTGAAAGATAAAAAGTATGCAACAGGCAACTTCCATTGCCCATATAAACCTCTTATAAGAAATACCAGGCAATTTTTAGCAATTTTGTTGGTACGGCGATTTCCCCCCAAATCTTCAAATCCTTCAATTATGTCGTATTTTTTTGAATATTCTAAGCTGGACATGATTGACATTTCGTCAAAACAAAGCACACATGCCTTCTCTTTTATCGACGCATTCTCAAAACGTTTTTCTATATTCATGAATACATCCGAGCACAATCCAGGCAAACAATTTGATTTTGTCAGCCACCTTCTTATTGTTGACGGAGCTGCAAGGACTACACCTTGTTGTCTTAAAAAATTATAAGTTGCTGGTGACTTATAATGTAGAGAAAGACACAAATTTTTCTCATCAGTTGTCCACTCCTTTTTTGATTTTTTTTTCCGCAGCTGCATGATTGCCAAAGTTTTTGAAAACTCCGTTTGAAAATCAGCACTTTTTAAAGATTTATCCATCTTAGTTTTGGCTTGAAGTCTACCAATTTGAGACCTCTGTGCTCGATTTTTCTTATATAATGTAGTTGCACTTTTTTTCAAAAGTTTGGTTTTAGGAGTATCGTCAATGTTTCTTTCGAAGAGACATTTTTGTGATAGTCTGTTCTTCGGTCCTTCAAACATGCCTTTTCTTGACATTCTTTGAGTAGGAGTGCCCATTGGTACCATCATAGTTGGAGTTGATCGTGTTGATATTGATGCTTCTTCTGTGGGTGAAGGAGATCTTGTTCTTTTTCTATAAAATTTTGATGGTGTTTTGACTTTAAGACATTCTGGTGACAAAAGTACATCTGAAAATAAAAACAATTGACACTATAATGGTGCTTCCACAGGATCCAGATAGTGCAACCGTGTTTGGACATTTGTATACATACTATAATGGTTGACCAAACAAAGATATACTATATTTGTATACGTTAATGTAATGTATATATTTATTAAGTAAAATAATATTAATAAAATGTTAAAAAAGTATTACTGGCAGGCTGACCATTTTCTGCATCCACATGACTTTGGTTTGTAGAACCCTCGCCGACTTCAACACATTGAAAATGGACAGGAACAGCAGGTCCAATTAATCTGCTTCTTATTCCTTTATGGATGCTTGATGGTGCAAAATGTACTGCACATATGTACCGACACCTCAGTTCTTCATTTGTCAAGGAATCCAAAGCAATGTTTCCTAAAAACCAAATAAAAGGTTACTTACTATACTACTCCGATCTCGACTTATGTTAGAATACCTATACAAATTGTTTTTATTTTTTAACCTATTTAAAATTTAATAATTCATAGGTAAGGAACTGTTAAATACGGGTAAATGGGTAGTCAAACTCTCGGTCGAACACCCTCTAAAGTCATTCCATTTTACAGTACCACCTGAAAAAATCTTCAGAGTTTGTTATAAAATAGGTTGACAATCATCAAAAGTTTTAAAAGCCCCAATGTGGTCTAAAAGGAGTCTCCATACTAGATTTTTTATTTTCTTTGCTTTCTAAATTAATTATACCTAACCGATAATCAATACACGCGTCAAACCATAATTTAGTTCTTAGTTGTTTTATACTTACACAGCTTTTGGATACGAACCTGAATTTTGAATCCATAGTAAGAGACGGCTTTGATCATGTACAGGAAACCGAAACATTGAAACATCCTGACTAGTGTTATCACAGTTGTGATAAACACACTTGGTATACGACATTTTTAGAACAAATTCCGTATCGTAGGCTTATCAAAATCCAATTAACTCGCACAGGTCACATAAATAGGCAATCGAAGTCCGTGTAACAGGCACAGGTCACAGGTAAGGTAGTCAATCAAGTCCGGTAGGCAAGCAAAGGTACGTTATTAAGAAAACCAGAGAAAACTAAAAACAACAAATGAAAGCCACTGAACGAACGAAACTCCAACTCAAACAAGAAGAAAGATTTTGTTCGCAGTGTGACCAACTCGGAGTCAGGTTTTCGGGCTAAATTTAAAAAAGTTGTAAATAGACATTGTTTTTCATCTATTCGATTGTATGGTTACGTTGCTGTAGTAGACTGTAGATTATTATTTAATGTCGTTCATGACTCAAAAACTTTGCATACACAACTAAATGAATACCACAATTATTATGTCATGGTGTGCCTTTGCACTTACCTAACATATACGCATAAGATTAGATAAGATTTTACAATGAACAAACAACCTTTTAGATCACTGTTTATTTAAAGTAAAAACCCACGTTTGTCCTGCCTGTATTAAAGCGTCAAAAGTGACACTTTTGAGCGTCGCAACTTGTTGGCAATACTATGCAATGAACAAACTCAAAATTAACAAAAATAAAATCTCCGTACACAAACTGACAACGTCGCGTCGCACATACCGCAGTAACACAAGCTGGCAACGCCGCAGTGGCTGAAAAATTTAATGTTGTTTTCGTGGGAATTTACTACAACGCCATCTCTTTATTTGCTGTCTTACTACAATAATAAGAAGTTAGCTAACCTACCGTTGCGAATATTAATGCTTTTACATTATAATGTAAAAATCGTTTAGAGCAGATTCAAAACACTGGGCGACATCTAGCGTCATTGCAGGCAATCATTTATCGATGTACGTTTTATTGTACGAGGTTATCGGTCTATTGTGTTTAATTAGTCTATGGTAATAGGTTATTATTATAATAAGGGTGGTTTTGTTCCTGAGCTATAATGATGCGTTTCCTGTTTTTCAGTTGGCTGTCCCTGAAGAGAGCTTGGGCGGTTTCGGAATGACACTGCCCGGACGAGGAGTATCTGAACCTCAGGTAAGGAATACCAACGGTTGATTACTTTCAAGATTTGAAATTATCTATTAGCAGTTGAGCAATTTAAGCATAGAACCATACACGACGCTATAACTATACACGACACAGCCTAATATTTTTAATTCTACGCTTGAAATGAAATGAAAAATGATTTTTAATTATATTCCTTTCTTTGTACTGTACAAAATTAAAACGAATCTAACCAACCCTCTGAATCCCACAGCTCAGCCGCAAAGGCCTCCGTTACAGCTCCTTTCATACATTTGTCTATTTATTCTCATTTAATTTGATCCCGCATCGGGATAAATGCGATACAATCTGCCAGATATTTGTTTCAGGTGTTTTTTTAAGTATTATGAAATAAAGATATATCAGTTATCTAGTCCCCATAACCCAAGCTTTGCTTAGCTTTTGAGGCTAAATAATGCTGTGTGGATTGTCCAGCATTATTTGGTCAATGAGTGACCAATTTGTTTGTATGTTTTGACCAGGCGCTGTTAGTGGAAGCTCTGATCACCTTCGTGCTGGTGATGGTGGTGCACGGCGTGTGCGACGGTCAGAGGAGCGACCTCAAAGGGTCCGCGCCACTCGCCATCGGCCTCAGCATCACCGCCTGCCACGCTGCCTGTGTAAGTACCTGTACCTCAGATGTTAGCTGTCTCTCAGATGTACATTAGATCTACGCTTTACCTTAAGAAGTAGCTTTTCCAGGTCGATGGTTTCTATTAGGCAAACTTTAACTCTATTTTCTATGTTCTAGATTCCATTCTCCGGCTCCAGCATGAACCCGGCGCGATCCTTCGGACCTGCTCTCGTTATGGGCGTTTGGACCTCTCACTGGGTAAGAATACCTCTTTTATTATTACCAAAAAAATAAAAATAGTCACATGAAGAAGAATTTGAATAGATAATGTAAGGATGGATGCATGACTTTTCTAGCAACACCATAGTTAATAGAAATCTTAAGCAATATTCACAAAAACAGATAAATATACTTGGTTAGGTTATGTTTTAAAAACAACACCTTAATACTGACGTTATAAGGTCATTACACTGCATTAAAACTGAACATTATGCTAGTGCATAGTAAAAAGACCTGAAATAACTTTATCAACCTAGGAAAAGCTGCAGACATTAAAATGATAATCATTCCTATGCAATTAATCGTTTACTTATGCAAATAGACTCGTGAGTCAGGATGTTACCATAGATTTGCATACAAATCCACTCATCGAGATCCACCGGTTATCCAATCACTTTCACTCAACCACGCGAGTCCTTCATGAGATCGATTTATCACTGCAATATTAAATGCATTTTGGTTTAGCCATTCTTTGGAGTGTTGTTAGGTAATAGCTTCTTGAATAATCAGAATTCGATAGTTTCATTAGCTATTGCGTGGATTTAAAAGGTCTGAGTACTCTTTAAACTAAAAATAAACAAGCTAAGATATTTCTACATTCTAATCGAGAACAAGTGCAATCAAATTGACTTTGCGAAGTACGAGTAAGTAGGTTCGTGTATTAAATAATAATAAGTAAAAGCAATAAGTAAAAGGAAGCCTTTTACCGTGGATAGGGTTGCCAGATGTCCGTTATTTAAGCGTACAGTCCGGTATTTCCACGGCCTGTCCGGTAAAAAATAAATGCTCATACCGGACAGAACAATGTCCGGTATTTTGAGGAAAGTCGGTACTACTGTCACAAGCACCTACAAAAGTAAGCATATGAAATCCGAGCTGAAGCTAGATGTGCACTGATTGAACGTGTATCAAATAAAACAATCGGTTGCGTCAACTGCAAAAAATGTTAAAAACAAGTAACTAAGGTACTACTTATCTAAAAGTACCTGGGAACGTAAAAGAGTACAACATACATAAATGCGTTTTAGAAAAATGGTTTAACTTAATTATTTGATTATAATATTCATACCATTGTTTAATAAAGACTTAGCTGATATTTATGTGACGCAGATTAATAAATTAAAACTATTAGTGTAGAAGAGTTTGTTCGACCTTGGGGCTTACACCCTGGGACTGTCCGGTATTTATTCGCGAGTCACCTGGCAACCCTAACCATGGACGTAGCAAAATATCTACGTCCATGCCTTTTACTGTATTGGTCTGATGTTGTGAGCAAAAATGGCTGTCCTCGAATTTTATCGGGTACTAGCTGGGTCCGGCTTTCATTCATTATTTACTTAAAATTTTGCAGTGGTGTCGATTCTGTTATTTTAGGATTCCTAACCTAAATTTTAAGATTCCTAAATTTTATATGCTAGGTAGACCAAAAAATTATGGTATTCTCTATAAAGGTCCTTAAAATACCTATATTAGAACGTTTTTCAAAATCGCAAAACCTCTCTGAGTTGAGTGGTTGGGATTTTGCTGTGAGCCTTATATGTTTTTTTCTAAAACATTATTTCAAAATACTTCTTTACATGGGTCAAACAGCTCATCCATTTGTCATCTAATTTTAGAGCTGTTATCCTAATTTTAAACCCGTTAGTTTAATTTTTCAAACAACTAAAATGTTACGCAAGGAATATGGTTATATCCATTTTAACTAAATTGAGTTGTTTTAGGTCTGACAGCTTAAATTTAGTGTGTCATCGTAATTTTAAACGTGTCTGTCAAATTTTTCAACCATAGAATCGTTTTTATCTATTTGAAATTCCGAAATCCTAATTTGAGCTAATCCTAAAACAACAGAATCGACACCAGTGTGGGCTTATTATTTACACCACCCCAACTCTTCCCGCGGGTGTCGTAAGAGGCGACTAAGGGATATCTACCGTGGGCGGGCATCAGCGCCTTCCGCAGAACAATTCTGCCAGCAAAATGTGGTCCCCAAACCGCATGATGCCCATAATCCCGCCTAATGACGCCAATAAGGCGCTTATCAGGGGTAGGCCTGCGTCCAGCAGTAGACCAATACAGGTTGTTGAGGTTGAGGTATCTAAGTGAATCGAACCAATGAATAATCATTTTCCATAGCAACTTTACTACTCTTTTAACCACCCCTTCAGAGGTCATTAATAAAAAAAATATCGTTATTTGGAACAGAAACAAACAATTGGTGTGGAAACGATAATGCGCGCAGTAGTTATAAAAAATATGTTGCGAAAAAAAATTGAGACTAATAGAAGCCTAATAGCCTATGTGTTATTCCAGAACCTAAACTATCTACACACCAAATTTCACCATAATCGGTTAAGTAATTACGGAAATACGTGGTAACAAACATTCTCACAAACGTCGGGAAATAAAAGCAAAAAGGCTAACTTTTATTTCCTACCTAATTATGTTAAAAAATCGTTTTTTAATCCTTATTAAATCTCTTAGAAGACCGACCCAGATCAGCAATTCTTTGTTGTTTACTTTATCAAACTGCTGTGAGTAGTTCATGATGAATAAATGAATCATTACGTAGCTTTCTTTCTCACAGTAGTGACAAAACAAACCTACCAACAATGCAAATGTGATGATCACTTGTGTAACAGTTAAAACTGTACTGATGAGTTAGGCCTATTGTATTGTGCTGTCTTCCCATGTTTTGTGTATGAAGAAAGCGTGGAAGTTTGTTTGACGGTCCGGCGTGATTTATGTAACTCTGATTGCATGATGAGAAATGGTGATTGAAAGACATTAATGGCGTATGGAAAACAAATATTGTGTTTATGGAACACGCGGCTATAAATTCATCATAGCTAACGGGTGTGGTTGTCCAGTATCTCAGTATTCACGGGATCAAGTTAAAAACTCGAATTACATTATAAGTATTTTATAAATAAAAAAAAACTTTGGTTTGTTAAATGTGAAAAAACAATAGAGAAAAAAATACGATAAAAGCATGTATGGATAAAACATGAAAGTTCACTGTTTCACACATTGTTTGGTCGAGATCTCAAAACCCCTGCTGTCCATTGAAATGACCTATGATTTGATTCGTAGGTTATTTACTAAGTAATTATTTTCTTTCTTGAACAAGCTTCTTTATAAGTTGTACAGTTTTCTAGTAAATAAGTAAAAACTTGATTCATGCGCTTACGTAACTCTATCCCGCTCCCATGAACGTGAAATGGGAATAACAAAAGAAATAATCCTATGCCTGTCCTTTTCACAAAATGCGCTTTGCGCCCATAAGGCGCATCCTAGATGTGTAAATGTATCAATATATCCTAGAATAGGCGACATTTCAGGTTAAAAGTCGTCTAGGTCTTCTCAGTCTACTCTACAACTCGCGAGTACCACACGGGGTTATTAATTTTTCCGACGTTTCAGCAGGCTTACAGCTATGAGGTAGTTACCTATGTAGGTGATTAAAGTTCGGCACTTTAGCGTCAACGTAAATTCTTTGTCATCACAATAAATTAGTCGTTGAACTTTGCGCTGCATATCTAGTGCTTTAGAAACCTTTCCAAATGTCTTGGCTATGCTCCTGGTGCAGCGAGCTAATGTGAACTTTTCACGCTAAAGTTCGGCGTGGTTTGTGAAGAGTTAGGATACATTCTTGCGATCATTAGGTAAAGTTCAAACAACATTGTTAACAATAGGGCATTTGTAAGACATATGATTCGATCTAACCTAATCTAGTGGGTAGATGTTATTGAAAGCAGCAGCGTCTTTGAGAGTGGTTATAAATTAATTACCTACTAACCTTTTATTGCTAATACAAATCCAAACAGCTTGGAGGAACAGTAGAGTAGGCTTGCACTTTTATGAAAGTGGTCTTCAACCGACCTTCACCTCCCACTGCACCAAGTAAAACAGAAGGTTTCCATCATAGCGGAGTAAAGTTGAGATATGTCAAATCGCTTTTTCTTGTTGGTCATGTCCAGTTATTTTGATACCATACCGTTGTTTTAAAGAGTATAACAATTTATTTTAAGCCCTTAAAAAAGATGCGGTAAAATAAAAACAAAGAACTGGCAATAAACCACTACCTACTTAGAAAAAAATATTAAGTACGACTACAAAAATATTTTTATCATTTAACGAAAAAACTCTACAAGTAGAGTCTAATGAATGAAATTGGTTTACCTATGTATGTGCGCAGCTAGAGTAGCTAGGTAAAATTTACTTCCTTCGTCAAATGCGAATAGAAGGATATTTATATTAATTAACCTACTTAGCCGAAAACTAGAATAATTACCTACTTTATAAGTTAACAGAATTCTAAAGTTTGTAGCAATAAAACGAAATGAACACTTTACAGCACAGGAATTATCTTAGTGTAAGTTTGTAGCCTTAATTGTGAATTAAGTTATGTAGAAATATTTTAATTATTAACAAAATAAGTATAACAAAATTAAACAGGTCCAGCCTCTGCTTAGGTAATGTCGCTACCGCAAGAGGACTCGGGTAACCACGCTGGTTTAAAGTGAACATCTACGTGGCGTATTGATGACGAACTACTCTAACCCCAAATAAATATTTCCAAAAACTCGCCACTTTTTTTTACAGGTCTACTGGGTTGGTCCCCTGGTCGGAGGCATGATATCTGGTCTCCTCTACAAGTACATCCTCAAGATCGGCAAGAACGGAGAGAGCGGCTCATACGACTTCTAGACGAGACACTCAGAGTACTCGTAACCATGCAGTGCCTTCGAACGATTCCACTTGCGCATCGGAATAACAGCCCTAGGAGATGAAATAGACGACACGAAACAAGAATATCGAGTAATAACTTGTTATCTATGAATTTGTTAGATGAAATAAAACATAATATTCATAGGTAGGTACTAAAGTCTTCTCACACCAAGGTAAGTTGGTCTATAAACTTACTTTTAGATTATATAATTATATGCGCGAGGAGAATCAAACTCAAATCTATAGGGTCTTCCAGTCTCGAAACACATGTCATGTATAAATTTAATCAGTTGTTAGCAACAGCTAATTTATTATATTATGTCCAAAGGTATAAGAAGATTATTATTCTGGCTAAATCAGATTCTACTTGTTATGTAAGATACCTAGCCTATTTATTATTTAAGTGTTAACATTAAGTTTATTTATGTTGTGAATAATTAATTATCTATAAGAATCGGCCTGTTAAAATGTGCCTATAGCCTGTGCTAGTTTTAAACAGTGAGATAGCAAATTGAGTTGTATTCATTCTCACGCAATATATTTTTATCGATGGAATAAAAATTATCGGATATTTTTTCTTCGTTTTCTTTGCCATATCATTCGCGAGTGTTTCTTATCTGTCATAATAGGCGAGCTATTATGACAGATAAGAAACACTCGTTTGAATGTCAGGATATCATAACTCGAATACAAATTCTAGGAATTGATTTAATGATGACTTCTCATATTCCCAAATATTGCCAGAATTCATTCCTATGTATTCTTAATAAAAAAGAAAAAGGGTGCCGTGTACTACATTAGGTACTGGACTAGGTCAATAAAAACGATTTTACCAAAAAAACACATATCTGATTACTACTAGGTACCTAACATCCTACGTTTCGCAACACTACGTGACATATCTCACTCCGATCTCAGGGCAAAGCTCTAATGTTACTATACTCTTTGTCTACAGCTAAACTCTCGTGTCAGGGCGAGCATTCGCTGTCAAGGCCGAGTCATCACGAGCGTCACGGCTTGACAAATGCACAAGTGTGTGACTTGAGTGTGTAAATTGTAAACAAAGGTGTAAGTTCAAATACCTGATGTGAGGCTCACTTGCACGGTAGTACGAGATTGCGATAACATTGCATGCAATGTAATAATATTGTGTATTAGTAGATATACTTGATTTATTGAGAATACTTGCTAAGCACCGATGGTCAATTGGACTTGGTTGTTGACAAATTGTATTGCAAGTTTGCAACATGAGAAATAAAAAACTCTAGGACTACCTAGAAATATGTTAGCTTTCTTTAGCGAACGTCTAAAGTAACGATTTGAAGGATTTAAATAAAACAAATTTTAAAGCGAAAACTACTATATTTAAGACTAAACCAAAAGCTGATACATAGAAGCACCAAATACAATTTTAGCAAACATTAAATAATTTATAAATAAGTGACTATTGAATAATAAATGTGACAGTTTTAAGTAGGTGGCATGTATGTGAACGCTATGCCTACGAATGAGTGGCCTCGCCAACAATGAACCGGCTCGAACAAAGCTAAAGAACCGTTCAATGTACGCAAACCCTGAATCACTTCTGCACATCACGACACCGGACAATGAATGCTGGTTACTTGATAAACAGTTCAAGAAACAAAGGACGATCGCGTTCGTCTAGGAACGAAGGAGGATTTCAAACTGTCTGGTTTGTATTCTAGGTTTAAAATCCCTTGGCATATACCATTTTATGCCAGATTCATAAACAAAAACGGATCGTATTATGCTCAACTAACGCAAAACAACACGTCATTTTAAAACAGGGTGAAAACGCGAACGTCCTCTATCCAATATCATCAAGGCTACGCTTAGCAGACCACACATCCATTATAACTAAAGCAATGCGCCACAAACTGCCTTCCTCAAGGCTGCTCATCCACCAGCGCCTGTAGGAAAGCATCTGGGTCCGGTATATCGGAGAGGAAACCAGCCGCGTCGCAGAACTCGGCGAACGAAGCGCAGGGAAGTAGCTCGTCTGTCAGAGTCGTGACGATACGTTCTGCTGCTTTGGCGTTTACTTCGTCGTTGTGGCGAATGTACTCGGCTAGCTTTATCGGCCACTGGTCTATGGCTGTTGCTGTTACGTTCTAAAATAAAAATATTTGAGGTCAAGCCATTGTGAAATATAATTTAGGAGAAATCCTAGTAATATGCCAGGGAAATATAAAAATATATAAAGTTTTATAAGGTCATGTAGAGAGAAAAGTTGCTTATCTGCTATATTGTGCTGGTTTTTTTAAGCAGTACGTTGTTCGAGTGGGGAGGTCCCGTTTGACGGAGCTAAATATTATACCAGTGCGACGAGTGAAGCGAACCGCAAATATTGCAACAGCCTGTAATGGTCCACTGCTGGACGCAGGCCTCCCCCTGATGAGCGCCTTGTTGGCGTTTATCTAAGGGTAATGCCCATAATCCCCACGCTGGACATGCGGGTTGGTGCAAATTCTAAGCCAGCACAACACAGCTTATACAGTCCACGCGATTTGAGTAATTACCTTGAACATGACGTTGTATAGCTGGTCTATGATGGCGGCGTAGAGCGCGTAGGGCTTGTAGTCGGGCCAGGCGCGCACTGCGCGCTGGTCGCCCGTCAGCGCGCGCAGAGCCGGCCCGCCCGGGCACACGGCGCGCACGTGACCGATCGTCAGCAGACGCTTCAGGATATCCACTTTTAGAGCGCGCCATCTGGTGGAGACGAGAAGAGTTAAAGATATGGTAGGCTGAAGAAGGTTTATGACATATACAATACATTGTACTCGCATAATGTGGTTGGTTGACTCACAAACAAACGTAAATTAACTAGTCTGAAAAAACTGTCGGCTTTCTCCGTTAAGCTATCACCTTGTCGTTGACTACGTGGAGCCTTTTTATGACCGGGTTGATCTGATTCCGAATTGGTTAACGTGTCAAAATGTTCTCTCACTGCAAATAGATATCTTTTCTTCGTAAATATCGCGTCGCATCGACCGCTCACAAGTCTTTCGCTGACCGGTTTGAGGGGATTTCGCATCGATAAATGGCGAGACCTTCTCGATCTGCTTGAAGTATTTTTTCTGCTGGTACTAATACAATACTCACTTAGCATGCGGGTACAGTATGAGCATGAGGGTCGCGAAGTAAAGCGGCCCTTCAGCGTCGTGTGCAGACTCGAGCACGCGGCTCGGCGCCCAAGCTAGCATGGCTTCTAGAGCGGTTACCTCGCGGGCTGCTACGCGGCTCCTGAGAAAACATAGTCGCAATCAATAAGTGAAAGATCTTATAGCAAAGAAACTTCTATGATGCCGCTTTAGACTGCAAGTAATAAAATCTAGTGGTTGCTCAAATTCGAGTGGCAGAAATCTGGATTTATAAGATTCTTTCTCCCTCGTGTGCTTCTATCATCACAAGTATGCGACCCTGTACGTAGTTTGGATGATACTGACAATTACTGAACATGTCATAGCCAAGTAGTGGCCAAGATTGAGTCGGAGAAATCTGGATTTCTAAAGGTCGATTCACACATATCAGTGAACCCACAGTTCCGGCACAGTACCGCATCAGTGATAATTATTCTTTCAAACATTCTCTATGGATGTATTCACACTTGTCAGTGTCAGTGTCGTCTCAGTACCGTCAGTGTCAGTGCCGGCACCGGCCATCACGGACGTGATCGGCGACGACGATATTTTATCACGGATCACTGACGCCGCTGCCCATTTTCTTTTTTTTCCTCGATTCTCTTCTTCTTCTTCGTCTAAAGCAACGGCTATCATAGCTTATTCTGTGTTATTGATGAGTGCCATCAAAACAATCGACGTCAACGCTAGTCTGAAGGGAACGTCGTGCACGAAGACCCGCAGAACTGTACTGTGCCTGATATGTGTGAATTGAAGCACTGACGCACCATTGTAGCACGGATATAAAACTGTAACGGTACTGTGCCGGAACTGTGGGTTCACTGATATGTGTGAATCGACCTTAATACTAAATCTTGATCGACGAAACGCATACTTCTAATGACAAAAGCACGTGTGGTAGAATAAATAGATCTGGGTATCATAATGTAGTCACAAAAATAATGTGACAACAATAATTGTTGTCACATTATTTTTGTAACTATTTTTGTGACTACATTGACTACATTATCAGCCGTCAATTATTGACGGCCGTAAACGGTCTCGTCGCGCACCGAGGTGATTCTTTTAGGCCTGGCCTTAGGGTTTAGTACGTCCACCCACAAAACGAGTTAACAGCAGCTTTAACTCCAGGATATAGAGCTGATATTGCAAGTAATACTCACGTATTGATGACGTATAGAGCCATGTGCAGTAAAGCGGGAACCAGCTGCATGTTGGACAAAGGGCCACCGCCGCCCGTGTCGTCGTGGAAGGTACGTCCCTTCGCGAACCGAGCCAGCAACAGCTTCAGATCGTGGATGGTGCAGGTATGCCCAATGTCGCGGTGACCGGTGCACTCCTGCAAGCGATTATGAACGTTAGCTCGTGGGTAGATGTTTGGTAATTGAATAACTTGGCCAGGAATCAAATGATGCCGAGATGTTATTATTGCGTAGAGATTTTAATGGTAATTACCGTTCTTACTGGAGTTATTCTAAGAATAGATCAAAGGTGATCTGATTCACATCGTTACGTGGATTTACGCTGTTCTGTCACAATGTATTTTCAATCACTATGTATTTTTAAGACAAATTGGCTACTGAAATGTGTCTTTCTATGTCTGTTGGGTTTGTCTCTATAAGTCGTTTTCAATAAGCAAAATAGTATTTACTAAAAGACTAATTAAGCACAAACAGGCAAAAAAATCTGATTATAGTTTGCGTAATGCATTACGCCAACTATCATATGATTATTTTTCAATGAAATAATTTTTGAAAATGTATGTTAGCAGTTAGTAGTCTCTGGTCTGCATTTCATATTGTACGCCGGATGGCACCTCTTATGCAAAACTGACGTTTTACATTCGAATTCATATTTTTTTTTTTTTTAACCTATAAGTTGTTACTGCTGGGCAAAGGTCTCCCCCAAACTCGTCCAGGAATCGCGTTCGTTGGCCAGGTCCCACCAATCTACCCGAAATGTGTCGAGATCGTCTCGCCAGCGTCTCCTTGGCCTGCCTCGGCGTCGTCGTCCGTCCCCAGGCACCCACGGTGTGATGATCCGAGCTTTCTGGATGCATGCGGCTCACATGCTGTCTTGTATCCAACGTCGGCAATTCCAGTTTTGGAACGTAGCGTGGTGTTCCGGGTTCGATCGATCCTCTTTACTCCAAGAACGCTACGCTAAATTGCCCTTTGGCAGACCTTAAGTTTTTATAATATTAGTGCAATCTTTCAAAGATTGTGTGGAACGTAAGAGTAGGATGGAACGTAAGGATGGTTTGGCGCTTTCTTTAAAACCTATAGTTCCACGGTTGCGAATCGGTTGGTCGCCAACCGCTAGTAATATTCGGCATGGGCCTGAATAAATAACATACCTGCAAGTAAGTAGTATGCCTGGCCAGACAACTAGCGAAGGCCGACTCTGGTACATGAGGTCCCCATAGCGGCAGTAACCCGTTGCAGCGAGTCGAAGCGTTTTGGAGAGCCGCACTTTCCCACTCGTCCCTAGAAAAAATGGTTCGTAATCTTGGATCGGCGACTTCAGGATGTCAGTGTGATATATAGCAGAAGATGACAATTGTATGGAGTTTTGGGTTTTGAAAACGCAGCTGCAACTAGACGCTGGTTTTAAGACGTGTTAATTCAAAAGTTTGGCCGATTCGAGTCGATTGCATACAGGTCAATACACAGAAGTACGTTACTCGTGCCGCGAGCGCGGACCGGGCGCCTACACGGAGGTCAGTGCATCAGCAGCAATCATACAAACCGCACTCATTTACGTCATAATTAGACGTAGTTTTATAAACAATATTGTTCCGTATACTCGACTTTTATGTAACGCATTAGATAATTCTAACTGTAATGTTATTTTTGTGATTAAAAAAAGTGAATTTGAATCTGAATTTATATATCAGCATCCCGGGAAGCTAGACGCGATTCATACATGGTCCTTCGAGCCGGATGTTCCTTCGAGCCTACAAATGTTCAGTGAATATTTACCTAGCACGGGCCAGCCTGACGGCCGCCATGTGACACTCCACGTGCACTATGTTGTAGTGCGACACCGTGGTGTAGCCGAGAGTCTTCCGCGCGCGCACTTCGAACTCTTCCACCGGGCAGCGCTTCGTGAACGTGTAGATTCCAAGCACCTGCGGAGGGAATGGCATCTCGTTAGTTTCAAGTTAGAAGATAAGTTTTAGAAAATGCATGAATAAAGTAGTCATACAAGGTTGCCCCATACACAAGACACAAACATCAATATAATAAACTCTGTTTTTGAGTTCATCGCATTTCAGCCATTTTTCCGCCGTGAACTCCCATCTTTGAATATTTATCTCATGCGCGTCTGAGATAGACAGTCCGGTACAAAAGCTACCTATCGCAGTGAGCGTTGACGGCATACTGATGGATCGGAGCGGCCGACGAGGGCCGATACTTCCCCCCCGTCTCGCCGCGCGCATACCTCAGGCGCGGTACAGCTATTTCTGTCAAACTATAAACGAACTATTAACTATCAAATTTACGGACGCGCTAGATGTTTATTTCGTGTTTACTCAGGATTTATTTCGTGTTTACTCAGGAGCACAAAAATCCATTCGAGCTGGATTTGTTGCGTTAGACGGAAATCACGATTGTTCAAGTGCGGTGAGCGAAGCGACACAGCGTGGCGAGCACAACGTGGCGAGAAAAATGTGAAAGCGCAGTGATCTACGCTTTCTCCTGACCGCGTTCGTTGTACACTCACCTTGGTGGGCTGGTACTTGTAGCCCTCGCGACAGATGCAGCAGACAGCGCCGGCCTCCTCGGCCAGCTCCGCCACCTGGTGCGTCAGTGAACACTGCGCCGTCACCTGTCCCCGTTCGTTGCTACGCATACCGAGTGCACCTAGCTGGCGCTCACGTACCGCCATGGCTAGACGTTTCTTCTCCTGTTGAACATATAATCATAAGTTAATAGATGCGTCGAGTAGGGTAGCCGTAATTTTTTTTTTTTATTCTAATGTCTGAAGCCTCCAAAATGTACTAGTAGAGTCGACGTGTTCTTATTGGACCTGCTCTATTTCATGCACAATAGGGCGTTGCTGCATATGTCGAGTGCGCCTAGCTGATGCCCGCGCACTGACATGGCTAGTCCTTTCTTTTCTTTTTGAACATAGAATGATAAGTCAGTGTACATGTGGAGCTTGGAATGAATAGACTTAAAAAAAGTTTAAGGTCAGGAGGAGTCTCCAGAAAGTTCTACAGTCGACGTGTTCTGATTGGATCTGCTCTATTCCTTGCACAGTTTTAGTTTCAGTATATTAATTAATAACGATTTGGGTTACATGCCAGTTCTCAAATATATGTATACTATACATTCATACCTAGGTATTGCAAAAAATTCGAAGTAAAGTAAAGTATCATTTATTGCATGCTTTCGAATAATAATAATAATAAATTAGTTGTCTAATACATGTTAAAAAAATTTAATAAAATAATAATTGGGAATACAATTATTATGCAAAAATAACGTAGTCGTGGACGATGCAAGAGCACAATAGACACATGTAACCGTAAACCTTATAGAGGAATCACAACAAGTGAATCGAGGTGTTGTGAAGAGTGTTGCTCTATTCTGTGCACAATAGGGCTCATATTTGATATGCAGTTGGGTGTATACTTGCCTGCCGAGTGAAGTCCCGCACTTCTTGCACCTTGGCAGCGCATTGCGGCTGCGAGCGCAAAGCTTCCAGAAGGTTCTCGGCTAGTGAACCGACGTGTTCCCCAGAAGACACTTGCTCGAGGCGATGAACTATCGGGATCACCTTCTCGCACACCAACATCTAGAGAAGAACAAGATATCAAATAAAATCCCAACAATTTTCGGCATCGACGGGAATCGAACCCGAGTTCTCCCCTCAGGATGTCATAACCGATAGACCACGATCTCGGATGCCGAAATTTTTTGGGATTGTATTTGATTTCTTAGAATTTTTTTTTATATATATAATTACTTAAAGTGTAAATCTATAATGACTAAAATCTTAAGAACAAGATAGTTTAGAAGTTGTTTGTTGTCATTCATAATTTGATTGTTTTGAAAATACTTAAAACTACTTCAAATTCCTTAGCGTTAACACAGATTTTTTAAGTTTCTCGGGAAAAATACTACTCCCTCGGAAATATTTTTTTATTGCGACAACCTCGGGATCATTTTCCATACAATAGCGAAAGAATTGACCAAATCAGTTGATACTTGGCGGAGAAGTCGAATTTGAATATCCTTTTTTTTATCAGTTATAAAAACGATAAACAAATGCATAGACAGATTGATAAAAATAAATTATAATTTTCTAAGATTAATTTCATACCTACGTAGGCTAGGTGGAAAATTTTATGCCTGAAATGTTTACAAGGTTAATTTCTCACCTGCGTAGGCTCATGATCGGTGGCGAGACCCGTGAGGAACCTCAGACAGTACTTGAGCGCCGGGCGACTGATGAACTCCTTGAGCTCGTCGGAATCTGTGCAGACTAGAGTTGGCTTTACGCATGGCGCATGTTCCTGTGTAAAGAGATTAGTAATTTTAGTAATTTTAGACTAACACTTTTAGTCGTACTGCAATGACAGAGCAGTGTTGTCAACGCAACAAAAGTTGCCAGTTGCCAAGTTGGCAATTGGCACCCGAGCGCCCTCAATTCCCACGACTCTAGGTCTAAAGTCTCGCTAAGTTTGCATAGTGTAGAATGACATCTAGAACGCCCATAACATTTACACTATTCAACACAGTCAAGGGAACAAGCATTATAGCTACTTCAACTTATTTGTGAAAACTAGCAAAAAAAAAGTACTGATCATAAAAAATTGGACTAGAAGCTTTTTTACTTTATACGCTTTTTATTTAATTACATAACTGAAATTAAGAATTTAATAGGTTTCTATTGATGTAAAACGTAAAATTTAAAATATACACTAAATTACTCTTGTTCCTTAAACTTTGTTGAGTTAGTGTATTTGCAGATCGTACAAAAAAAATCCCGAGTCTGGAATCGAACCCGCAACTTTCTGCGTTGCAGACAGATCTACGCCCGCTGCGCCGGAGGTCGTCAATTCCAACATTTGAATTTAAAACTTACCACGATATACTCCAAAGCATCACGAACAACCCCCAATGAGATCAAATAATCCTTCAGCGTTCCTCCAATAGAGTTCCTTTCGATATTAGCGCAGAGGACGCAGAATAGTTCCATTCGGAATTCTTCGTGCGCCCATTGTTCGTTATCCAGACGGTCGAAGTCTAGGGCCGGTTTGAAATGATCGACTAGCATCGCCATCTTGAGATCGTTGCCGTAGACTAGAGCCGCTAGCACGCGGGTAAGGTGGCCGAGAGCGAGCGAGTTGGTGCGGATTCCTGCGGGAAAATGAGTCTTGTCGTAAGGAGGAAAGATTGATAATAGAGTAACCGATCAATACTCGAATATTATAAATATCGAAACCACGGGTAGCAGCTAGTCAGTTATAAATTATGATATTTTATTAGTATTCAATGTATAATTACTCAAAATCGGTTTAATATCCGGGGTTAACTCGATCAGAAAATTCACTGTGTTCTATAGATATCAAGTAATTTTAACGGCAGTTGTACCTGGACATTCAGTGCAGTTGAGCAAAGCCTGAACATGTTCAGGTCCGCCAAATGTTAGGGAGAACTGTAGGAACGACTCCAGGCTTTCACTCGCCGCGACTGACAGGATTCGTTCCATTATCTGAAACAAATAGTTTTTATTTATTTATTTATACAGTGCACATTAGTTATTTCTAAAGAAAACACTAGTATGATTACAGTATGATTACAATCTAGCCACAACGTGGGCTAATGAGTAATTTATATTTAGGCTTAAATTGCTAGCATAGCTTATTCTAAGAACGTGTTCATTAACACCTTTCTTATTGTCTCTATTTAAGATTAGTGGACTGTTATGACTGTTTACGCTTCCGACTGGTATTCATATGGATCAGTTTTTTTTATTGCCATATTATAATTATTTATTACTTATTTATTGTTTCTTTCTTGTTTTCGTAATGAAAAGCAGTGTTGACCTAGGTGAAAGTAACTCATTTAGTTCCTCGAATTATAAGCGCCTCGCTGCGTTAAGTTACAATTAGGTTACTATCAAACCCTTGGGTAACAATTTACTATTTCTTATATGACAGTAATTTTATAAACGGTTATAATTATAATGTTCTCTTCAATATAGTGTAATTAATTACCTCTAACAGCTGATAGACGAGCGTGACGTCCCTCTCCTCAAGCGTGGCTAGATGAAGCGCGTGCAGCAGCACGGGCAGCGCGCGCGTGTCCGAGCGCGTCAGCACGCCGACGCAGCGCCGCACGCGCGTGCACAGCCCGAGCAGCCGTAGCAGGGTGGAGCAGAGCGCACGCGCGGCGCCTACTCGTTGGATAGCAGCCAGGCGTTGGAGCATCGCTTCTAGACCACCTGGGGACGAGAGTTTCAACATTAACAAATGATAATCGGTACCTAGTTGTGTCTAGATCAGCCAGCCCATTCGTACCGCTAAGGATTGTAGCTCGCTGCCTATCTCTTTTTTCCTAACCAACTACATCCCCGAGTCTCTTCAAGACGAGAGTAAATAGTGTTCTTCTAGACCTTCGTGATACATTTTCGGTCACGTCGTCACTTACCATCAGGTGAGATTGTGCCGTTTTTTTTAATAATTTATTTTTTGAGAGCGCTTAGCGACAACATTGCTCGTAAAAAATTAGCATACAAAGATAGAATATTAAAATATCACATAACACTAATATTATAAATGCGAAAGTTTGGATGGATGTATGTTACCTCGACTTGTATATAAAAAAACACTTTGTGGACAGTATTCAGACACTTGTTTCGAATATTTGTTTAACGGCTATTTGAATTTTAACTCTCGTTCATGTGCGAGATAGATACAATAGACCAAAACGACAGCAGACCACGAGACGTGTTGTCGCTTAGACAGGCGGAGACAGTGTTTGGGCCTCTGCGTTGGTTTGGGTCAGCGTATTTTGATCTCAGGCCTCAGTTGCGGCGCAAACATCTACCTTTATAAGAATCTACAATACTGTATACTAACCACAATCAGCCAGTACGTTAGCCATGCGGTACACTTGCTCGTCGTCGACCGCCTCCGCGTTGGTTTGGCTTAGCGTCTCTATGAACTCTTCCGTGGCGTCGCCGAGTAGACCTCGCATGCGGTAGACCACTCGCATCGCATCTACACCTTCGCCTGATGTGCACCACACCTAAAAACAAACATTGAGTATCTGACAATGTGATAAATAAACCGGATCTAATGAATAGATCCTAGAGAATCGGTAAAAAATATTTTAACAGTTTTGTTTGTTACAAGATTACATAATTAATGAACAATGGAAAAGAGAATTGTGACTCTTATACTTTTTAACTAACAAATATCTCTCAATGTCTCTATGAGATTGTTTTTCTTTTCTTGGCATAAGTCAGAAAGAGATACATTTTAACTAACAAATCTCTTCAACTTTAAGCTAAGAGTTTATTTTTCTTTTCTTGATATAAGTCAGAAAGTGAAACAAACTTCAAGATTACCAGTTCTCTAGTGCTCCAAGATGAAAGATGTGGAAGGAAATGGGGTGTGGCCACCTTGTCCTCCAGATTCACTACTATCGGCTTAGTACACATATTCCGTGGCATCTTTTACATAGAAGCTTTCAACCTTTCTCGGCTTAATATTTGGCCTTTATAAATTATTTAGTATGCGCGCGAAATTAACGCTCACCTTCTTGTAAACCTCCTTGACTGGTAGATCTAGAGACATGATCTTATTGCAGACGAGCAACTCCATTCCATTGTCGTCCTCCAATAGAGCGACCAGCTCGCAATCCGTACAGATCTTGTTCTTCACGTCTCGCATCAGGGGACCCATGCCAGGTTCAAGGGATGAATACGGGTTGCCCAACATACGACCCTGTAGGACAGAGAATAAGGTTGAAAATAAATTTATATACTACAAGCCGGTAGATGGCATGTTCTTTATAAACACTTAGAGTACCTTTTTATTGACTGAAAATAAGGTTCAAAATACCAACAATAAGACCATGGATAAATTAATACGGACAGTTCAGGCTAAAGAATCCTATTCTTGTAATTTCATACAGTTTATTTGTAAAACCATCTTTATATCACTATAGATAAAGCACAATTATACCTGCAAGAAATCTTCCTGCTGCGGATCCTTTTCCAACGTAAGGAAGAATTCCCCAACATCATTTTCTTCAGGGTATATGATGGAACAAAGCCTCTCGAATATGAACACGGGTGTGCGGTAGTCGTTGAGCGGGTACTTTTGTACTGTTTCTATGCACACTGCCATAAACTCTGCGGTTTCCGCTTCCGTTCCTGTAGCACAGAGAATATTTTAATGATATAATAAGCATGAAGATGACAAAAGAGAGAAGGTACGGTGGCGTCGCGACTCCAACGCATTTCTATCACGAAGTTGTGTAAATATCAACTCATAGGTACGGAACCATTCAAAAGCAAATAGGGGTTCCGCAAAATGCAATAGAACATTAAATAGAATAACATTTTTACACATTGCGCTTTTGAGTTTCAAGTACGCTTATACCGAGAACTTTTTATCAACCGGACAAAAATATAGGTGAATTTTCAACATCTATCTTGTCATTAAAGACAAGCGATGAGCGCTATCTTTTGAACGAAGTTCAAGGTAACTCAGATAAACATACCTGTGGTCATTTCCTCCAGCAGTTCCAGCAGTTTTTCCTGCGTGTCGTCTGTGAGACGCGTGCGCTGCACTAACAGTCGTTTGAGAGACAGGTAGCCTCCAAGGACGGCGCCCACCAGACGTGTCTTGTACGTGCGTCGAGCGCCACCCTCTTCTAAGAACATCGCTAGAAGCTCTGTTAGGCGTTTGAGAGCGTAACCTGTAAAGACAATTTGAGTAGGTATTATACAAAAGTGGTTAAAAGAACATATTCCTTTAATTTCAAAATTTGTGTAGAGAACTATAGTAATAGAAGCATCCAACAGCTAAGGGCTCTTATACACGGACTACACGTCTCTAATACACGGACGGCAATTTGCACGTCAACTGCCGTTGACTGTAGTTCGTGTATAAGAGCACTAACATCAAGTGCAACTGCTCAGAGTATTTTTGTACTTTAGATTTTTGGTGTAAGTTTTCTTCTAGATTTTTGATGTTGATGTAACGTAGCGTCTTAGATATGAATATGGATGTATAGAGGTAAGGCCTAAAAAGATGGATGGACTATGTGAATGATGACATGGAGAATTACTGAGAAGCGAATGAAAGAAAAAAACCTGTTGTGCTGACCCCATCTAAATGGGAAAATGAAAAGAGAATTAAAGAAAGAAAGAAATACATTTATTTATAACAACAGAAGAAACTTAATATACGAATATTGTATCCTACAACTATGAGTAAGTAGAATCAAAATACAATCTTAAAGGATGTAGTTATATAAAAGTTGTTATAAAAAGGCCCTAACTCAGCTTAAATGCTTGCTAGGTTCCCGGAAGAGTTCTAGCCTGCGCTGGTCTTACGTTAGAGCCCGAGACAGTGACGTCACGAACAGACAAAGTAATAAAAGAAAAAACTAAATAAAACGATTATGACAAAGTATGTGAGAACGCAGCGCAAAAACAACGCGCCATGGTGGTAGTAATACACATTGACATTTACATTTGACATTTCTTTGCATTAGTCAACCTAGACAAGATCAGAGTTGTGGCAGCAAAGACACAGCAAGCCATGAAATAAGAAGTTGAAGTTGACTAACAAGATATCACAGAAACAAAACGTCTATTGTCTTTATCATTCCCGGGCAAAATGTAGGTAGTCATGACTTTTCTTTACGTTCAAAGAACGTTAAAGTTCATCACCCGCCTTGAATCTCCCTCATCTCCCTGTGTGCCATGAATAAGAGTACCTACCTAAACGTAATTGCAATGTGAGGGAAGAAGCCTTCACGCGTGTAGGTAGTCATGACTTTTCTTTAATAAAGTTCATCACCTGCCTTGATTCTCCCTGTGTGCCATGAATAAGAGTACCTAAACGTAATTGCAATGTGAGTGAAGAAGCCTTCACGCGTGTGTTACACAGACCTCTGAACTCCGATGACAGAGGATGAATAGGATTTGACCTACGAGCTGACCACTTCACTTTTGTTTTCCTCCCATGTGGCGTGTGAAGTAAATGTAGTGGGCAAAGAATAAAGTAAGAAATTGACGGTAAACGAGGAGTCTGAAAAGGCTCGAAAATAAAAGGTAAGAAAGTGTGCTATTATTGTATGCATTTTTGGATCTCGAGTAGGTAATCTTTAACTTTATGTCGAAATGAAAAAACGCTCTTTATATCTCTAATTGGCGGGGGTAAATCATTCCAACATTTTGAGGATGCAAACCGGAACGATCCCCTAAATGCGGCCGTTCTGTGTTTGGGTGTATCAAATACATTTGTGCACTTACGTCTTGGGTAACGGGAGTTGCTTTTGGCCCAAATAAGCTTGGAGTTTAGGTATTGGGGTATCATATTTTTAGTAAGGCCAAAAAGTAGTATAGCAAGGTGGAGTCTCCTGCGAGCTTTCATTTTCAGCATGTTTGCTGAATTCAAGTAAGGGGTGACATGAGTGCGGGGAGGGATATGAAAACAAAAGCGTGTGAATTATGATGTTCCTTCTAGATTTTTAACCACATATGCGAGATTCAATCAGTTCGTTAGTTTCACCTTGTGCCAGATCCGAAGTGAGCGTGGTTTCCTCAAGGCGATGCAATTGTTCGATTTCCTTGGTCATCAAATCAGCGATTTGCTGCAAAACACCGCGCAGAGCCAGGAATTGTTTCCATGGCGCTTCCGAAGCCAGGCCTAGGGAGAGGTAATATAATTAATTTTTGAAATACTAATAATTTAACTAAAAACTGTGTTTATTTAGGGATTGGCTACATACTTTCGTAGAGACGTAGAAATTGCTCGCTCGCTTCACCAGCCGCGCCGACTTCAGGTAGGAAACTGGTCAGGAGTATCAGGATCTGTTAGAAAACAAAAGATGATAGTTAGATTAGCACAATCCACAATACACTCTCATACGAGATGTCAAAGCAGATCCCCGTTCCCTCTCTCAGAATAAGAATGGTTAAATTTAACACTTTTAAAGTATGAACTTTTCGGTTATTGATTTAAGAGGAACTATTTTGCCCGGACATTAAGAAACAGTAGGCATTGTCTATGGAACACAGTACTCACGGCTTTGGTGCGTTCGTATGAGTCACACAAGGAGCGCAGCATCTGACAGGCCGTGTCGCGGGCGATGCGCGAGCTCGGATCGAATAGTACCGGCTTCAGCCAACCGCCCGCTTCCAGCGACAGTGGACGCATGCCATGGGACATCATTGTCTGTGAAGCAAATTATACACAACATACAATACAACACGACGAATAAAGAATAATATGGCGCAACCGGTTGGATATAAATAAACTTTACACCTCTCTCGCTCGAAAACAGTGACTTTGATGCTCAAAACCAGTGAGCAAAGTCGAATTTTGTTCACAAGTGGAATAAAGGATATTATTCAACAAGTTGAAAAAAGTAATTTGAATTGAGAATGGTGTTACTGCATTTCAATGGTTTACTAGGCTCTAGGGGCTATTGATACTCTATGGTCAGCGCCGAAAAAAAGAAAAATCTCATCGCCTTGTTCAAAAACTTCTTTTGGCACGACGATACTTTACTTTATTGCTACCCATATTTTATTATTATTTAACAGAAAAGAAGATTTAAGAAAACAAGGATGTTTTTATAATTCGTTAAATTTTTCTTTTAAAAATAATACTACAAAAAATATCTCTTACACTCTAAAAATACTTTTTGGTAGCACACCTTTATGAACTATTGATTGTAAATACAGGCCAATCTGGCACAGCTAGGCAGATTTCCAACATACCACAAACAAGGTTTTTCTAAGACATTTAAAAGGTCGGCAACGAGCGTGTAATGTCCACTGATGTTGAGGTCAGGCGTTCATAGGCTGCGGTAACCGCTGTTCATCCTCACCTTGGTATACCACCAAGGTAGCAAGCAAGAATGCGGTCCGAAGTCGACTTTTTGATGACGACCTCTGTGGCGCGGTGGGCGAAGGTCCGCCTGCTACGCAGGAGGTGGCGGGTTCTATTCCCGCCTCGGGACAAATGTGTGTACGATCTGCAGATATTTGTTCAGGGCGTTCTGGGTGTTTTCTATGTATAATAAAAAATATCTATCTATGTAGTGTATTGTATTATGTATATAAGTCATCTAGTACCCATAACACAAGCTCTGCTTAGCTTGGGGCTAGATAATGCTGTGTGAATCGTCCAGCATTATTTATTTATTATTATTAAGTTAAAATAAAAAAACACTCACCATCTCCCTCCATTTGCCGATGTACTTGTGTGCGAGGTGCGCGTCTCTCGGCGGCAGCGAACCCTCGGCCGGCGGCGCTATCTTCGAAGCAGTAAGGCGGCGCCAATGTGAGTGAGGCACGCCTCCCGCCAGCCACGCCGCTAGGTCCACCACCACGTTACCAGTCGCTGATGGTACTGCGTTGGTGCTGGGGGTTAGGGCGTTGAGGTTCGCCGCCTCCTGTCGGGGAGGAAATTGGTTCGTAAGCTAATTGAATACGAAGACAAACAGTTTTAGGTAAAATAATACTGCACATAAAGTTAAGGATCTATTTCAAGAGTAGTCTTACAATCCGGAAAGGCTCGTGGTCACAGGCAAACGGAAAGCAACCGTGAGGACCAAGGCTTTTGCTTTGCTGAGAACAAATTCCAACCCTCAGCAGTTAGAACATCGACGCGAGGATTTGATATTTCCACTGTACCAGGACATTGATCCTCATACCAAAATATAAACACACCAGCGATTGAAGCACTATAAATCTATATCATCCATCTTACCTTTGCTTCCTTGGTCAAGTCAGAATCAGCAGACGTGGTCGAGGCCGAGGCGATAGGCGGCGCCATTATCTGCTGCATGTAGCGCAAGCAAGGGAGCGCCACTTGTTGCAGTGCGAACTGGTGAGCTAATATGAAACAACGCAAAGTAAGACACTATTGTCAGTTGGCCAGCTTTATTTATTTACTTAAATCATCATCACTTCATCACTATCACTATTATTATAAATGCGAAAGTTTGTATGGATGTATGGATGGATGGATGTTTGTTACCTCTTCACGCCAAACCTACTGAACGTATCGGGCTGAAATTTGCATACATGTAATTCTTATCCCGGAATCAAACATAGGCTACTTTTTATCCCATAAATCATTTCCCGTGGGTTGAAAATTACCTTTAAACGTTTCCATAAGAATAACGCGTGCGAAACCGCGGGGCGCAAGCTAGCACACTGATGAGTGCTTTCCCAATGACCCAGAAGGAATCGATAAACTAGCAGGCTCTGCTCCGCTGTGTGTCAGTGAGAACGCACTTTTCAGCGACCTTGCTGTCAATTCAGATGCCGCAAAAATTAAACCAAACCAATTTGACGGAACTATAAATGATTCCACCCTCCTTATTTCGTTATGAAAGGGACGGCACCATATTTAGTGCCGTCAAATTAGTTTAGTTTGGTTCAGGCGACATCTGAACTGACATCCCCTTGTCTAAACTACCCGGCTAACTATTCCCAAAAATTTTTAGCACTTTGAATAAAACGTAACAGCATTTGTATCTTGTAAATACAATTTTGGCTACTACAAACAATAAGGGAACTTACAGTTAGGCGACGAGGTATTTATCCCTGGTATTCCCTCCAAAGCCTCGGCCTTCAAGATGGCGTTAG
This sequence comes from Eupithecia tripunctaria, assembly GCA_955876795.1. Lineage (NCBI taxonomy): Eukaryota > Metazoa > Arthropoda > Insecta > Lepidoptera > Geometridae > Eupithecia > Eupithecia tripunctaria. The sequence continues at coordinate 4,132,904 of OY041600.1, forward strand.
CTGCGGGTGCTATGCCCGCCACTTCCGTCAGTTGAGGGCAACACCACACCCACAGTTTCACGATACAACGCAGTCTCGCCTCCCAACAGTCGACTGAATCTTGCACTTTGACGAGGGATCCTAGTAGCAACACTAGTGGGCGCACCTAGTAAACAAATAAAGATTTTGTGATTATTTGTGCATAATGGTGGGTACACACGTACGTACATGCGCGATGAGCATGGCTATCTACAAACATGCTCGGCCCTACACGCAAAAGCTTGCTCGAAGAACATTTAATGTGCGTTGAAACTCTTCGAGAAATCGTTTGAATCATGTTCGAATCGAACATTTCTGTTGGCTTTGAGCATTTGTCTTGAGACTTGCATGGTACACACGTTCGTACTTGGTCGAGATCGAGCAAGTACGTACGTGTACCCACCATAAGACTTAAAAAGAGAAGAGACATGATCCATCCACATTAACCCAGCTTCTGCCGGACGGATAGTAAACTATTTTGTAGTCGTTTGACAGAAATTAACCATAATAAACTTATGAATTTCATCTATTTAACGCATTCGCCACTGGGTTTATCCCGCAGTGTTGGTACACCTTTTTGAGAACCTGTCCCACTTATGAATATATAATTATTGATATAAACTTTCAAAGAAACTAAGTTGCAAAATAACTTACCGAGTTGTTATGATCCTGCGAAGCAGCGTGGCCCATAAGCGAGAGAGTTATTCGCTGAGTGAGCAATGTACACAGTTGCTCTGTCGCTGCTAAGTTATCGCGGGTTACTAGACAGATCAGCGAGCGGACTTCTTCTTGGCACTAGAAAAAGAAAGTAAACCATATTATTATAAACCACAAGGCTTTTTTTATTGTTGATTGAATTTAATTAATAAAAATTAAATTATTATTGAAAGTTAAAAAAGAAGAGGTTTATCAGTAACAACTTAATGTATACCTATGGTATATTATCTGGATGGTATGTTTTCGTAGTAGTGTAAGGTACATAAATAATACACATAACTTAATGCTACCTGTAGATTGTTTGCAACAGTCTGAAGTTAGCTCAATTGTTTCAATTATAAGTACTAGTTCTAATTTGTTTCTTTTCTTTTTACTCTTTAATTTTCTTTGGTTATTGCCAAAGAAAATTAAAGACTTTAAATTTGAGGTCACTCATAACTTCAATGCAGAAATGTTACCCTTATTTGTAAGCACAAAACTTACCTGTGGAGTGCCTCGATGCAAGTTGTGTTGGACCAACTCTTGCACCAACCCGAAGCGACACAGCCTTGTTCTATGTTCGGGCTGAGACGCCAACGCTCGGAGTAACGTCAGGCAATGTTCGGCGCAAGCCAACGAACATCCGTAGCAGCCGCCGCCTGATACTGCGGAAATTATGATAATTGGTAACAGAAAAAAATCTAAAACATAAGCAGGTTTATAATAACGTAGTTTAATAAGCTTGTAAGTCCAACATTATGGTATAGAATGCTCCATCTTAGGCCACATATTAAGTTTCTTAACGCACTGCCCAGTCACAGAGCTCAAGACGAGAGAGTGCATCCAAGGCCATGAAAGTATTAGTTTTAGGTTAGCCAGTTAGTTATAAATAAATAAATATAAATAATGATGGACACAGCATTGATGATGGACATAGCCCCAAGCTAAGCAGAGCTTGTGTTATGGGTACTAGATAACTGATATACATAATACAATACACTACATAGATATTTTTTTTATTATACATAGAAAACATCCAGAACGTCCTGAAGAAATATCTGCAGATCGTATACACATTCGTCCCGAGGCGGGAATCAAACCCGCAACCTCCTGCGTTGCAGGCGGACCTTCGCCCACCGCGAAACAGAGGTCGTCAGTTTGGTCAGTTAGTGACCAAAAATTTGAGTATCACTAATAAAAAAAGCCTTGTCAACTTTTATTTTATTGCCAGCCATCTAATTAACGGGCTGGGGAAACCAACTCACTGTCAGTTACACTTTAAAAAGAACATATCATCGAAAATATTTACCTTTAGAGACTTCCCCGTCGTAGTTCAGGACCAACCCTCCATACACAGGCACCGCTTCTCCTTTGAGCTGGTCGCACTGCGTCCGATCATATGACACAAGTTCCTTTCTGAAATATAAACAGAACATCTAAAATATCTTTACAAGCATATTTTTAACGTTAATTTATATTGAATTTATGGCTGTATACATGCTGTATACTACACCTTATCTATAAACACCCTCTGTGTGATCTTCGACAGGTCTTCGAAATATGACTAATTGTGTCATTCTATAGATATAACTACCAAAACAAGAACTCATCAAGGTAATCAATTGCTGCTTGCTTGTTTGGAAGATTTGTGAAGTGAATATCGTCTGGCTAGAAACGTTCATGGAGTACGATTTTAGGGGTTCATTATTTTTCTTTACCTGGAAGCTAGGACCTTCAGTATGATCTTCGAGAGGTCTTCGAAATGCGTTTTGCTGTCGACACAGTACTTGTGCGCCAGTGTCTGTATGACGCGGTTGATCTGCGCGCCTCCGAAGGACGTGGTGGAAGCGTTGCTGTTCTCATCGCCCGGTCGGCCATCGAGGCGGTGCTCGCTGATTTTGTGGAGGAGGGACTGTGAGAGAGATTAGACATGAAGTAAGGTGGAAAGTTGGTGCTCAAATCACAGAACTAATGCGGAGAAATTACCAGTAGTACTGTCAACAGAATTACTCAACAGAACAGGTGGGAATAGTAGAGATTAAAGTCAGGTGTAAAGCATAGTCTTTTAAGTCAGAGAACTAATGGGGGGAAAATCCCAGTAGTTCTTTGAACAGAAATACTCAACAGAACAAGTGGGAGTAAACGCGATTCTCTACTAAGTACGCGCAATAGTTTTTACAGATTTCAGCGCTATCCCCCCACTTTGCATCTTGTTCTTGTTGGTGATAGAAGTGCTAAACCTTAGAGTTAGAGTTAATCAGTTCTGATATTTAAAATCTACCGCTCCATGGAACTCACGGTCGCCGGTCGATCCGAAAGTTGTGGCGATCGAATGTTTGAGCACCTCTGATTTAGAATCCTTATAACGTGTCAGAGAGATACCTTCAGCACAAGTTTGTTATTAGTAAGCCGGCGGTACACCATGTCAGCCCTATCCAGCGGGGATCCGATAGTCTGCACTATCTATTTCCTTTCCTCAGCATTCTCTATCTAGTGTCGGCGACACAACAGGGATGAGACAACTAGAGCCAACTTTTTAAGCAGTTGTAGTATATGTATAAACATCAAACACAAACCTCCAACGCAGGCTTGTTGGTAGTAAGCTGGCGGTACACCCTGTCAGCCCTATCCAACAGGGATCCGATAGTTTGGACCATCTTCTTCCTTTCTTCATCATTCTCAATGGTGTCAACGGCGCAGCAGGGGCGCGCGGTTAGCGTGTAGTCGAACTTGGCGTATTTGCAGAAACCGCAGGCGTGGCAGAGGAACGGGTCTTTCTCATCGTAGTTTATGGCACTGGGGAGGAAATATCACGAAAATCAAGAAATGTGTGATATGACATTTTTGTTACGTTTTTCTTGTCATTGATGGGAAAAAGCCATCTTTATTATTCATACCTTTGATTTTGACAGTCTTATAGCAAACAAATAGGTACAACTCTATAGGGAAATAAAATCTAAATAAAGAAGCTGAGATTTTAACTTTAAACTAAAAATGCACTAACATTTGGATTTATGTTCAAAAATACTTACCGACACTTGTGACACTGGAAAACGTTCTCCCCACAGTTTGCGCAGACGCCGGGGTTGGCCGGCACAGATTGCGAGCACCGAGGACATTGCAGAGACTCGCCTAAAACAATATTACCTTGTACATCTAGGCGAGAAAATTCCCAATTCTCATTAAACTTAAGTTTAGCAATAAATTTTTCAATATCAAATGGCGGATTCGAATAATTTTGTTTTTCTTTGAACTAGTATGAAAAGAACCAAAATTTAAATTAAAAAAAAATCTAAATTACACGTTATAATGGATTTAGATACACTTTTCTCTCGCGCTATACGCGTTAGAAATGGAATTCCGTAGAGTTTTTCGTCTTGCATAAATATCAGTACGCCTGCAATGACGCACTTGTTTAGTAGTTCTTCACTTTATATTTGGAAAAGGAATACGAAACTTTTTGAGCAGGTGTAATATAAAAATATATCTCTCACCAGTAGCTTGTTGATTTTCGTAGAATTCAGCATACTCCATCATCAAGTTGCAAGCAACGATCGGCAGCGGGAAGTCGACGCGGACATCCGTCTGACCTGATTGCAGCGAAACGCGCTTGGCCTTGTGCCACATGCCTGTTAGAGAAATTCAACTTTATACCGTGGCTGTAAGTACTGATTGTATTTTGTGATATTTAAAACGTGAACTAAAAATCTCAATATTTATCCTTTGTGCCATTTCGAATCAGGATTTTATTGCCAAAGGGCAAGAGATCTTACTTTCCCACTTTGGTTAGATCATCACAAAAAAAATCTTCCATTCGCTTCTATCAGACATTCTGCCAATGTTTCAAAGATTATATTTGAAAGCATAAGGTTCAATATTTGATTTTTGTTAAATGGTAGGTGTGTACGATAGTGTACATTGGACACGGTAATAAAAGTTGATGGTCCGCATCTATCTTGCTTTGCTTGATGTGTAGTTATAAAATTGAACTCTCAAACAAGAAGACAAGAACTAATCTCCCTCACCAGGTCTGTTCTTCAACTCCTGCACCGCTTGCACCGTCCTATTGTTGTAATAGAAGTTGATGGTCCGCACCATCTTGCTTCGCTTGATGTCGCCGATGCGTAGGCTGATGCGGCTGATCATGTGGCTGTTCACCAGCTTCACTATTTGGGTGGTGGTCGTGAACTTCGAGTCGATCTGAAAGAAAGGGATTTTTAGTGCCATATAAAATGAAAACACTAACAACAAAATCAGCCTTTGATCAACCAGTGTTCAGGTCTGCTGGACCTTGACGCAATTTTTAAGGTTTCTCTAAATATTTCAATGAATGAAGGAATAGTATTTTTAAAATGAAATGTTGCGTTGGATGAGACAAATAGGCTTGTGTCCACTAAGAGTAAATAGGATGGATTAGAGTTTCTGATTATTAATTATGATACGTAAGTAGGCAAAAACAATTGATTAAAAAAATACAGATTGTTATTATTTTCAGAAAATAAATTCGATAAAAATAGGCACTAAGTCACGGAACACCAATCCGAATCTTGACGTCACTTTCTTGCAAAACATCACTGCTGAGACTAAAGTTATTTACAACGGGATAAACGTTTTATCATACTTGAGGTGGACCAAAAATATCGACACCAGCAACGAGCGGATCTTCTTGGTCCACCAAAAAGATTCGCACGCTGGTTTTATCTAAATCTCTTTATACAAAATGTAATTTTGTATAAAGTGTCGTTCATATTACCTTGTCAGTGGACAGTTAGATAGTCTGCATGGGAACTCGGGGTTGTTGCTGACGAGGCACGGCTCTGACTCTAGATAGTATCCGTCTAACTCTACGAAAGCACCGAGAACCTTGTGTCTAAGACATTCAGGTTCACATTACCTTGATAGTGGGCAGCTTGATGGTCTGCATGGGGACTTCAGGGTTGTTGCAGACGAGGCACGGCTCAGACTCCAGATAGTAGCCATCCAGTTCTACGAAGGCTCCAAGAGCCGCGTACAGAGCTGCGTTGCCGTGGGAAGACAGTAGCTGGTTCTGGTTGCGCAGGAGTTCGACCGCGCTGCCGACGTATTTCTGTGAAAGAGGTAGATTTATAATGAAACTAGCTGCGCCCCGCGGCTTCGCACGCTTTGTTTCTATGAATTTTATTTGCTATAAACGGCATCCCTTCGAGCACTGATTGTGACGTGCTCGAAGGGATGCGGAACGCGCGCGTCTAGAACCGCATTCGCCCTGAAGATGTCCCTCGTTAAGGGGTGAAACGTTGGTGTTCTTCCAACACAAACAAGGTTCGTAGTTAACCCGCTTACATTCATAATGAAATAGACGGACACTTCTAAAACTCTAGGCAACTAACTTATGGAGGCCAAGACGGAAATCCGAGGAATCAAATTATGGACACTCGCTAATATGTAAGCCTACATACATATTCCTAATCACTGTCTTACCTCAGTATCAATATCAGGAGTCTTCAACGTGAAGTATCCGAGTAGATCCAAAAACTGCGCCGCCTTGCGTCCGTAGGCAGGCAGCGACGGCCAGATGCCCCATAGCAGTGACACGAGGGACGCTTTGTTGGCTTGCGTCGAGTTGCTACACACAATAGGCACAAATTAGGAGATACAATTTGTTTTGGTTAAAAATAGGCATAAATTAACAGCACCGCCTTCCGGTCAGATTCATAAAATTTTAATTCGTATTAAGATTTATTTTTATGGTTTCGAAGTAATATTAGAGACGCTGGATGCTTGGTTAGATTAGGATGAGTTAAGGTTGGTTGGTCATTTAGTGTTGGCGTTTTTATCAAATCTAAACTTTGTGCAGATTGAAAATGGGTGCAATATTAGTAAGGGTAATTAGTTACAGCCTATAATTTCGAGTGAATTACAACTTTGAGATGTTCGAAAGTAAGTTCATTTTTGTTTGCTTACTTGTAAATAGCCAGCAGAAGTGCGTGCGCTTGCCAGCGAACGGCCGTCGTGTTGGTTTCCAGTAGGAATGCTTTCACAAACATTTTGAGTTCCTCTTCGGGTACCTATGAACAGAAACATTCAAATAGTCGAAACTTATCAAGTTATCACCTAGAATCGTAGTGAATCACAAACTTCAGGAGGTCGAATAAGTCCAAGTCGGATTGAGTTCCTATCGCTTAAAGCGCTCAGGCACTGCACGAGCTATTTTAATAAATTACCTTCAAAGAGAGCTCGGTTTCAATTTTATCTAGGTTTGGCGTGTTTGCGAAGTAATTTAAGGTAAAGGTAGTTTAGAAAGTAAAAAGTTTTTTTTTATACAAAGTTCAGACTCGCTGATACCAAACTATAAACACAACCTGGTGAAGCCTGAATCAAAATCAAAAATTCACTAATCCTCTCCCAACTTGGGGATTTTATTAAATAAATTTAACGCCATGGGCGTTAAATTTATTTAATAAAATCCCCGAAAACATAACAGTTTAGTAAAATATTAACATGTTCGAAACCAAAGTGAAAGAGATGGTCATAATTTTTTTTTGTTTAAATCAGTAGCTTTTGATTGCCTTTGTTATAAGGTCTACTCTACCATGCAAAGTGCAATTTAAGAGAAATCAAATAATGATACCTGTTTGAGTATCTGCTGCACCAGACCTGGCACTCTTGCTTCTTGGAACTTGGATCCGTCCGAAACAAACTGATCGTTTTCAGAGCTGGGCTCGCGGATCGACGCTTCCGTGGAATTCTGAAATATGAATCTCTATCAGCACTAATACAAATACCCTATATATATTTTTTTTTCATAGATAAAAACAAGATCCGTCAAGTGCGCGTGTGACCGCGCAGCGGGGATTTGCGAACTCTAGGTAATCTCTAATAACCAGTAAGAAACTTCGCCATCTGATCAAGAAACAGTAGTAAGTATAAACATTTCAGATGGATATCACGCTATGCGTGAGTTTTTTCAACACTTTCTGAGGTGCTAAGCACAGATTAGTGAAATCAAAATTTCTGCTCGGCTTTTTCACGGATTTGGATTAGTTAAGGTTAGAGGGGTATTCTGGTATAGTGCACAACGATGCACTTTCATGCGAGATAGCAATGCAAATCGCAGTTATAAGACCCCTCAAATATAAGACTGTATAACCAACTTTTATCGGGTTAGTCAAAACCTACCTGGAATAAATCCCTAATTTTAGTCTATACATTATTATATTGTCAAACACGTGAAGAAAATAAAGAAACATTTATTATCGACGGACTCACTTGGCTATTGGCCGTCAATAGGGTATAAGCATGTGACTTCAAAAAAGCTTATTTTTTTTACGTATTCTCTACTGATATAGAAATATATCTGTATATTTATTTTTGTATTTAATGGTGTTTTTATTGTGAAATTTAATCATTGAAAAGTAGATATTTTAAGTCGCATTAGCAAAATGTCTAAAAGCAACGCTATTGGCACGTGAATCGTGACCTCATACTTGAACATTTTTGTATGGGCATGAAGTTTTGACTTAGGCCGTCCGCACATGGAGCTACTCAAAATTGACGGAACTAATCAGTAATTGTAATTACAAACTAGTTAAAAACTGTACCTCGCACACGACGCTACTAAAGTTGCAAGGTTTCAGTCGCTTCTATTTTTTGCTCGTTCATTTTTCACAACAAAAAAACAGAAAAGTCGGTAACTAGTAGCGCGGCGACCGGCACGTCGAGTCACGCGTGATCAGTTGCTAACGCGTTATTAACTGGTTTTTGACTAGTAGCGTCGTGTGCGAACCTGTGCAAGAATGTATGGGCGGTGACGCTCAAGTAACTCCTTAGTAATTTGAGTTTGTAACTAGTTCTTTTTGAGTAGCTCCATGTGCGGACGGCCTAACTCCTTAGTAATTTGAGTTTGTAACTAGTTCTTTTTGAGTAGCTCCATGTGCGGACGGCCTTAGAGTTTACATAATATGGAACTCGATGATCCGTAACGTCATAAATGCAATGGCTAATGCATGGCAGCGTTTTTATCACCCGAAACTGAGTGTAGTTTTACTTTTAGTTTTTTACCTCGGTAATTATATTTTTTTTGGGTGTTATATTTTTTTTCGTTTATGTATTATCCTAAATAATCGATTAAAAAATAAAATAAATCCATGCATATACCCTATTGACCAGCAGCTTGCCTCGCTCACACGCCTTTCAGAAACGCACAGTATCTCTACTCTAGTATCCACATACCTTGCTATCTTGCTTGGGGGGCTGGGTCTGGCTGGGTGGCGGGCACAGAGCCGCCTGCAGTAGTTGCAGCACGGTGGGCGCCACGTGCGGGTGCACGCGCCGCGCCGCCCGCACGAGCCACGTGAGCACCTCGCGACGTTCGGATAGGCAGGTGTGTTGCCAGTTGCCGGTGCGAGTGACTACGATTTCAGCGCATGCCTGTACAAAGAAAGGAATATTTAAACGTTTACAGAGCACGAGTATTCTTACTACACGAGCCATTGCCGCACCGCTGCCGCACCACCGCCGCGCTATTACGCTTAGACTCACGGCTGGTGCTTGACGCGGGCAATTAAGTGTTTACCGGGCACCTGCTTTATAAAAGCAAATCTGTGTGTTACGTTTATTACACCATCAATTGATGATAAAACCAATAAGATTTTTCTTACTAGTCCAAGTCCAGAAATACAATGTTTTAAGGAAACAAGAAACAGGCAACGAAACGCAAAAATATCGTCGTTATCACGAAAACACATTTGGCAACTAGCAACTCAAAACACATTTCTAAATTTTACTTCACTGTAGAAATGTTTCACTGTCTACATTGTAATTTGTTAATAACTTAGGTATCCCTCTAAGAACCTTCATACCTTGAGATGTTCCATGAGCTGAACCAACTTGTCATAAGACAGGTCAGATGAAAGCAGTCCTTTCGCCTCAGTCAAGTGCGTGTCGAGCGCGTGGATGTCGCGTAGCTGACGGTAGCGCTCTCTGGTGCCACAGAGCAGAAGGAGTAGCTTGCGGACTTGTTTTCTAATTGAAAAGAGCAATGATTAATAAACGAATACTATATTGTTACACAAAATAAAATAACTTATATTATATATAAAAAAAAACGTACAATAGGCGGCTTTATTGTTTAAAGCAATTTCTTCTAGGCATTTAACATTAAACAAAAGATATAAGTACCTAAATATTGAGTTGGTAGTGCACAGGAACAAACAGTATAAAAGTTTTATCAATATAATGCATACATACAATAGAAATACAAATATATCTAGATAACTTTACATACATATACCTACAAGAGAGATGAGACTTACCTTAAAACAAAAAATATATAAACAATAATGCTGCAAGAAGAGTAATGTTAAGATATACGATTTTTAGAAAGCGACGCAATCATTTAAATATCATGTAGAATTAGAAACTGATCTCTTCACGCATGTACGACGGTTATAAATTCACAGTTTTCATATTGTTCACTCAAGAGATAAATCATGTAATTTAATTTGATTTAAATAGAGGTCCCTTTTATTTCTAATATAATAACTGGACATGACATAAATTATAAAAATGCACAAAGTTCAGCAATAACTAGAAAAGTATTCTTACCGTGTTCGCTTATGGATATAATAACTATATCTTTGGTTGTTAATTTCATTTCTAAGAATTTCATTGACATTACTAAGAATTTCTATCGTGGAAGCATTCGTTTTTACGAATGACAAAATTTAAAAATGTTCATACCTATTTTCAATTCTTGATTTTATTGGTTGTCTTGTTTAGTCCGCTAGGTAGCTTTCCGCCAAATATCAGAACCCTTGATACTTGTTCCTTAGATGTTGTGAGGTTGGTACCAGTTTGTGTCTGGCTGGTGAGTCTTTAACCCTCACGTTGTGGTTTGGAGAACACAATTCAGTGGTAGAATTGAACTGCAGGTAGTGCTACTGCTGCCTCCCGGTGGATACATCTAGGCACGCGCGGATCTTCGTAAACAAGACCTCTCGTCTTACTACATTCACGGGAAGAATTGCCGTAGGCATTGTCAGATTTAACCAACTAATAATGAAAGAATTGAAAGTCTACTTATAAGTTTACCTCAATGGGGTCTGAGGGTTCATCATGTACTCGCAGAGCAGGGTCCTCCAGCGCATGTCGAAGTTGGCTGGGTCGCAGTGCTTGTGGATCTGACACGGCAGGCGTAGGGCCATCTCCATCAGGAGCTGAGGGTAGCTGTCGAATACTTCCAGAGCTTGGCCTGGAAACGGGTGTTTAGTTAAGAAATCGGTGAAAATTCTAATTTTAAATTATTGGCAATGTGTAATTTAAAATAAATCTAACGTATGGAAAATTAAAAATACAAGGTACGCGATAAATACCCAGTAGATAGTCTTTTTAAAATGTCAAAAAATCTCGAAAGTTTTGAAAGTTTGATTGCTATCAAACAAAGGTTTACTGACTACAAAAAAAAATATTACATTGGAAACTATCGAATATTCGTCAACAGGACAGTATCGCGTTCAATATGACGGACTAGGAGAAAAGTGAAGAACTAATCGCAAAGGGTATGAAACAAGTAGACGATAAATAACTCACTCTTGACATATTCCTTGATGAAGAATGGCTGCATGTCTGGCAACGGCTGAGGCGGCTGCGGCTTCAACAGCGGCTGGGCAGCTGGCGCTGTTCCATTTGCTGAAATGAGAAGAAATTGTTAAACATTGAACTGAATTTAAAAGTTGCAAGTGCTTACAGTACTCATTTTCAGTGTAAATAACAAGTCAGAGAGTATATAACGGGTAGTATACAAACGTTAAACATTTACAACGTTTATAGGCTTCTTAATACTTGTAAGCAATTATCAGGTAATTTTAATGATGGTGAACTTGTATGCATTGTTTTTTAGCGCAGTGACTGAATGTCTGCCTGAGAAGCATAAGTGCAGTGGGTTCAATAGCCAATGCGGGCCGGAGCCTGCGCAGAAAGGCGGGAAATGTGCTATTTCAAACAACCAACTACACTAGAGATAATCACAACTATCCGATAAACTAGTAACCTTTTCCTTCCAATAACGCAACAGGGCGGCTAACAGTGTAGTAGTGGTTGGGGGCGGACCAGCGTCTGCGCTTTCCTAATAACTAACTACACTAGAGACAATCACAACAGTCTACTAACTAGTACCCTTTTCCTTCCAGTAAGGTAGCAGAGCCGCCAGCAACCTGTAGCAGTGGTTGGGTGCGCCGGCGCGGACCAGCGCCTGCGCAGAAAGGCGGGAGATATGCGCTGCGCAAGCGGTGCCGATCAGTTCCTTGGGCGCTGGGCCGCCGGGTGGGTGTTGCTTCCAACGGGCCATTAGTACACCTGGGGATGAAATAGAGAAGTAGCCTTAAATGTGTACCTTAAATATTGTTACTGTTCTTTTGTTACTTAATGGACGTTAAAGCTCGCTGACGCATGAGTTCAATAGGGTATATGTATGTTATTAGATTATGTAGCATAATACATAAGACATAACCGAATAAAAATAACACCCACGAAAATTTAAATTATTGACGTAAAAACCCAAAAGTAAAACTGCACTCAGTTTCGGCCATGTTAGCCTATAATATGTTATTGGAGTTATACAAAAGCCAAGTAAAACTGTCTGTGAATCGGATTCCAGGAAACACACAATACTTGTAAAATTATAGCAAAATCACGGGATATCCTAATGGCGTGTTGCACTTTGTGGACTATGATTTTATGTAACTCTGTGGTAAATGTTTGTTTACGTAAACACGATCCACGATTTAGCTCCAAAAAGCCGATGAAATCGGTTCGACTTTAAACGAGATTTCACTGGATATATGAACTCGTTTACTTAGAAACGAGTTTAGTTGAACACGTTTAAGATACTAACAGTGAAATCCCCCCTAAGTAGATATGTGTAAGATTTAAGATTAATGTTCGTAGATAGAACATCAAAATGCAAAGATTCAAGATGCTGAAAACAATAATTAAATTGATGTCGCAGTAGACATTAAACAAAATATAAAAATACCACTGTCCACCGCTTTACAGCTTAAAAACAGAGATTGCTCGGTCTTAGCGGTCGCCCTATTCATTTTCCTGGGTAAATCTCTAGATGGAGCAGTAGATAAGGGAACTGCAAAATTTAAAGAAACAGGTTACTCAAATCTAGGAGATCAGATAAGCTTCTTTCAACCGCTCTTTTCACAGTCAGACAATCTCACATAGTCTCCTGTTGCCCAGACTCTCAAGAGACCGGTGTCCTCCATAGACTCACTATACACACAAAAATCATTATTTCCATAAAATACTCACTCAAGAACCGCATAATAACAAGCTGCAGCTCCCTCCTATTAGTCCGCTCATGCACCGGCGTGCCCTCGTCGCTGGCCACGTCATCATTCTCCAACTCGGACACGAGTAGCTCCAGCCGCATGATAGCCAGTTGGAGCCCCTTTCCAGCGCTTTCCTCGCCAGCCTTCTCTTCGGGATGAATGTCCAGTTCGTTCACTAGGAGCTCTAGTAGTCTATCAAGGACTACACGGTCGCTCTCGACTGTGGAGTCTAGGTCGCCGGCGAGCATTAGTACGACCTGAGAAAGAGTTTTTGGATGTTTATTTTTATAGGGTTATATAAAAATATAGGGTATGTTTATTTTACTGGACTGATTTATACGTTGGATGACAACAAAGACTGTGGCTGACTGGACTGTCACAGTTAATTTCTAATGTAATGCGCATCCCTTGGAAAAATAACAGAGCATGGAACCCGGACTAAAATTAAAACCGATCTCCATAGTTTATTCATTTATGTCAAATAGCATTTCCTAAGGTGTGAGTGAAACAAGACATGGCTGTTTGTTCTTATTATTTTTGAACGTGTCACAAGAAAAAAAAATTGATCACCTTTAGTCATCTTATAATGCTAACAAATACAGAAGTTCTATCGAAGACGTCAAAATACAATAAGTCGGCTATCAACTTAATTTTGTAGTCTAATTTTGTTCGTCTCAAGTGACGAATATTTGACAGTTTTTCATTAAAATCTGTCAAAAATTCGCAACTTGAGACGAGCTTAAACCTGAGTTGCGTTTGAGTATTTGGGGGTTAGGCTTGTCAAATCAAACCGACGACGTTTCTGATGACATGGTCAATATGTTGTCGAACCGGACCATGATACGGATACTGATGCAATTTCGGATTTTTGCAATTTGAACGCAGACTCGCTGACTATGCTCAAAATCAGATAGACCTAAGTCAGAGATAGATAAAGTCTTATTAGAAGTACTAGACGTTCCAAATTAATATACCTGCAGGAAAGGAATAGCCCGTACTCCAGGCATTCTCCTCAACTTAGGCAACGCGTCCAAAGCCGACCATAGCAGCGATATACGCAATGCGTGAAGCTTGCGAGTTTCGACCTCCGACTCTTGCGTCTTCGCCGAGGTTGAAGCCAGGGGTTGGACTGATGATGAGGTAGATGGACCTGCTGTTGGAATATTCAGTTAACTCTGATGGTAAGGAATAGTAAGTTTGTGAGTTAGTACGTGATATGATAAGTAATTGATCAGTGCAGACCAAAGAACAATTTATGATAGTTTTGTTGCAGAAGATGTGTAAATGTATGTTCATAAGTCTTTTAAGAAATCATCATGATTCTAGCTGCACTTTAGTAAAAACAAAGGTATCCGGTTAAAAGACTAATGAGGATGATTTCATTCAAATCCTGAACATTAAAAGATAACATAATTTATGTATGGGTTTTAGACTGGAAAACTTGGAAATAATAAAATCTAATTTAAGTTGCGAAAAAGAAAACTGTTATACTCGTTTTAATAGATACATTATCGTGTTGGTATTTCGTTTAGACATTGATGGAAGGAGAGAGGTTATTTTCCAGGAGTGGGACAGCATAGGTTAATAAAAAAACTTACATCCTGTTCACACATGTTTTACTAAACTCTCTACCTGTTATAAAAAGTTGTGTTATAGGGTTTTCGGTTAGAAATATTAGATCCTGCTCAAAAAATTGTGGAAAGGTATTATAGAAAATATAGAACATAGACAATAAAAACAAAGTACGAATAAAATATCGTGCTTTTAAGTTGGTACAATCAACATGTTTAAACATTACTAGCCTGCGACCGCGACCGGAGCCGCGAAGCCGGCCGCCGCCATGGAGGAGGGAACACTGAACGTACCCACTGAAGGGGCCGTCATTTCCCCTAAAACATCACAAGGCATATTAACGCACAAAATAAATACAATACTTTGATACGTTATCAAGCTGAGAAACAATGAATAAAATAGTGTTCACGCGGTTTAGGCAACATGTTTAAAAAGCTAATGTAACGTTCGTTATTCCAAATCAAGGTCAAAGTCAAACTTTTAAGCTTCCTTCTACTTTTTTATAGACCTTCGTGGTTTCTTCCGTGTGATTCTTGCACTTAAAGGACGTGTACTTATGAAAACAGCTCTAATGCTGCATGACGTCGTCGTTCAGAGAGTACTACCATCTGTCATGATCTTTCTGAAGTATGCGCTAACAGTGATAGTTACCATAAGCACTGCTGCGTCCAGAAACCCCTCCAATGCTGTCGACGCCAGAGCCTCCGCTCTCGGATCCAGCGGAACCGACTGCCTCGGCGGTGAATGTGCGGAGAGTGCTGCCATCTGTCGCTGCAGTGCTGCCTTCGTCGTCCGATCTACAATAAGAAAATAATGATGATTAGGTATTGGAAGGGAAAAGATATTCTGGCGATATTGAAGTCAGAAAAGAATGGCTTTGGGAGTGTCAGGAGTACTATCTATATCGTATCCATTTTGAATGGAGCATAAACGTAAACAAACCGCCCATACTTAACCTAAAATTCACTTTGTTGGCGCGTCCTTTTCTACGTAATTTACATTACTTGTCGATTTTAGATCCTCCCTTCAATAAAAATTGTTTACAATTATATCTGAAACTCGACGGCAAGTGAGATTTTGTCATTTGTGTCATACTTTGTTTACTAACATGCTTCATTCAAAATGGATAAACCATAGTTCTAGTCTTACCTAGCGCACAGCGTGGCGAAAGAAGTCGCGCTGTTAGAGGCTGTGCCATAGCGGCAAGTGAAGCTGGTCGCACAGATTCAGATTCAGATTAATTTATTGGTATAAGATAATATAATGTCAAAAACGCTGTGTGTACATAAATTATATACACATACTCACATAATATAAAAAAATAAAATAGCGCTGGACAATCCACGCAGTTATCTAGCCCCAAAGTAAGCAGAGCGAAGCGCGTTGTGTGCTACTCGTTAGCACGCACGAGACTTAGGTACTCCACTACGGCTGCGTCCCTTGCCATACAGGATAACCTATTTTCTTCGGATTGGAGAGGATCTAAGCCTGATGAATCTTACTGTACATAGTATGTGTTATATATACCCAGGTGGAGAGGCGGTGACGTCACTAAAGCCGGGCGCGGGGGGTGGCGGCGCGGACGGCGCGGCAGGCGCGCGGCGTGCCTCGTCTTGCAAGGACAGAGCTATGGCCAGCTCTACCATGGTTTCGTCGTCTGCATCAGGTGGTATGTCGAGGAGAGCATCCAAGCCTGAATAAACAAAAAAAATGCGTTAATAATAGAAATTATTAATGGGCGGACAGTTGCATGCATGTGGCATGCAAATCTCGACCGAATGTTGCGGAATTTCGGAATTAAAGCTAGATTTGGCAGCTTCACGAAGACAATGGTTACAACAAATGGCCTGTAGGAGATGGCACTTACTCTCAGGAGGCATCATGACCATGGGCTCGAGCGGGTCATCGACGTCCATGAACTGGTTGTCTTGTTGTTCGTCTCGATTCGTATCGGTCTCAGAGATGGCTGCTTCGGTTATCGAGCTGGTCGGTTGCGCTGTAGTCACTGAAGATGCCGCTCCTAGATAAAGGAATGGTTATAAAAATACTGGAGGATATTTTATGAAGGATATTAAAAGTAACCCATATCTGATTACCACGCATAATGGACCAATAAGAAACCAAATGCGGAAACAGGAATACATTAAACGTAAACCTAAATAAAAAAATCTTCGAAATAAGTATACGCTTTTTTGCAATTATCGCCGATACTTTTTGCAGCTACAATTGCAAACGAGCGTGCTTTTCGAAGCATAAGCCATATTTTCACCAACACTCATAACTCTGTTCGGTGTTTTTAATTCAATACCATTCGATTTTTGTACTATCCTTAGCTAGGCGGCATTCTTTCAGCAGTTGTTAACGATTTGATTGGGTCCATACCAATGATGAGTAATGACAAGCACCACTTTACCTGGAGTGTTTGGTGGTGAGGGTATGTAGACGCGTCGCCTCTTGACGCGCGGTCGCAGCACTCTCATCAGAGCTGTCTTAGCGCCGAAGCTGATGTTCTGGTCTTCAGCCAACAGAAGAGATAGGTAGATCTGGTTGCCGAAGTCGATCTGTGAAGAAAATCGTAAGATTTTTTACAGTGAACTATGTTTTTGGTCGTGCACTGATGTGATAGATTTATTTGACTTCTTTGTTATTGGCAACATGCGTCTGGTTTTCCACTTTTGATGTGATTACCACGCCATCTACGTCTGGGGCATGAAATGATTAGATGCTTAGTCAGAGACAAGCATGCAAAATGATTGTTGGTTTAACAGATTGATTAGATAAATGGAATGTACTTCATTAAATAAAAACTTGTAATGGGCGAGCTCATTTTTTGCTGAAAAGTAAAAAGCAGAGGTTCAACTTTCTTGATACTAAGAAGTACTCTGTCTGTCTTTGTCTTTCACAAGTAAAAACAGTATAGATAAGCTACTCACACAATCGTTATCCCCATGCAACTGGAAGGCATGTATAGTATCAGCCAATGCGTGTAGCGTATGCTCCGTATGTCTCAGTCCGTAAGACAAGATGGTGGGCGGTCCACCCGGCGTAGACTTGCAATGTGCAAGGCGCCATAACACGCTCGTGAGTAAAGAGCACAGGTGCGGCTCTCTGTCTTTGTCTTTCACATCTATTTGGTCAGGGTGGTCCATCCAGTAGATTGACCAGTCGCCTATAAGAAAAAAATCAAGTATGAAACAGAGCTAAGTTGATTACGATGATAGTGAGTATTGGCGTTTGTGGATAAACTATAGGAAGACTAACCTAATTCTTATACAGAATAAGTCAGGCTACGTTACTTATGCTAGCATTACAGCTATTATTAAGGAGAAACTGAACTTTACGTCAAGACGACAAATAAGACTCACCCAGCACAGGTTTCGTCGGCGTAGGCGCAGTGTACTTCACTAAGTTAGTGGGCCTCGGCAAGGCCACGCCTCTCGCAAGGAGAACCAATCGGAAGAACGCTTCGGGATCTATGTTGTGCGCGTCCGCGGTGTCCCGCAGCTCTTTGAGAGAGTTGCACACGTATTTCAGGATCGCTTGGTCCTGTGAAATAATTATTTCTTTAGTTTATGTTGCAGACATAAAATGGCATACCACCAGAATACCATCGTACTGTTTTGTATAATTACATAACAACGCGTGCGAAGTCGCGGGCAGAAACTATCATAAATACAAGTTTGCATAGATAAATGGATTCTCGCTAATTAAAAAAAAAACAGGCATTACTAACTTCATATTTTTTCCCGTGGGATAGATAACCTTTAAATCTTTCGTTCCAGTCCGGCGAACGAAACGAACCATTATTTATAGACAGACGCAAAGTGCTAGTACGGCAAGCGAAGCGTGCGCTGTATGCAGCTTTCATGTACACACCAGACGTAGAACGTGCTCCACTGCATCAGCATTTTTATTTATATCTAGTGTTGTATAAGTGTCACCTTGTACTGATGGTACTGCGAGTGATGCAGCGCTCTCAGCAGACACTGCGCCCGCGCGTGCAGAACGGCGCTGGCGGGCGCACACAGCAGCTTGCGCGCTGCCTCCGCGCCGCCCTCGCCAATGGTCGCCGCTGGCGCTCCAGCGCCTAGTTCCAGCGCTTCAAGCGCTGCGCAGGCTAAGCGTTCCAGGGAGTTAGGTTTCGCTGAGCCAGCATTTTCCGATTCCTGAGGATAGAATATCAGATTAGTGGATTTATTACTTACCATCGGTGTTGCAGCGCTACCAGGAACTATGTATATAAACCCATATAATATTATGACTCACTTGAGGAACTTTGCTAGAAGACGGGCACGCCGATGGGTCCTCGTTTTCATCCGGCCATCCAAATTGCTCTTTATTCTTGCCGTACACCTAAAAATATGAACCTATTTATATCAACGAAATAGAGCAACGGAAAAGGTACTTTCATGCTAATAAGCTCGGGTGAAATTTCAAAAGAACTGATCTTATTTCAGTTAAAACCAACAAAGCTACATACCTTTACTGAATCAACCATGGTGACGCCATCAGGATCTTGCGAAGGACCGAAGATGATGACAAGTTTCTTGTCGGACTGCAAGGACTCTTCGCGTAACATCGGTATGTCGAACCAGCGGTTACGCATCACGATCGTTTGTATCGTACGACCGTGCAACTATGAAACAAAATAAACGGTAATCTAAATAAGTAACGTCAGACAAACATTATAAATTCGACATTTTTGACGGATGTTTGTTAGTTCTTCACGCCACAACTACTTGAACGGCGCTGGCGGGCGCACACAGTAGCTTCCGATTTCGGAAGCTACTGTGCGGAGGAATAATGCTGAAATATTGCATAGGTACATAGGTAGCTCTAGAAATGGAATCAAACAGCATAATTTAGCATACATTTGTTGCCATGGGATAAATAAAACTTCTGAACGTTAGATAGAAACGACGCGTGCGAAGTTTCGGGCAGAATCTAGTTAGTAATAAAGTATTCAATCATTTGGACACAACTAGAAGCTACTATAAAATTTTCTAACCAATCTAGACCATTTTCTATAATGAATGATACATCGTGTAGAAAATATAGTTTAATTTACCTCGACGAATGAGGGAGTTCTTGCGACGTCTTGAGTTCCTAAAAGCACGCGTATCCCGCAGATAACCATGTTCGGATCCGAATTCACCACTTCCATTTCGAATCCGCTCATCTTTGTCGACACCACGTATAAACCTGTACCAAAAAACGGAAACATAATGAAAAGAACAAAAAACAGTAATTTTCTTATACTTTCTGGATACAGTTTGACATGAGCAATCATTTTTTTACTCCTAACTGGATAGTTAGACATTTTGGAACTGGTAGGAAGAATGTCTGCGGCGGTTTGTGATAAGAATCGGAATCCTTCAAGCGTCGAAAAAGGAGACTAAGGTATTTTACTAGAAAAAGGGCAGCAGATTTATCCGTATTTTTCAACATACATTCAACATTTCAAGATCCCAAACCGCATTATTACAAACGCTCATCAGGGCAAGCCTTTTGTCCAGGAGTAGACAAGAATGGGGTGTAGATCTAATAGAAAGAAGCGTTTATGGTTACCTGTGGTATTAAACCTGTGTTTGATCTGCACAGTGTTGTAGACCTGCAGCAGATCGTTGCCACCGAATTCAATGTCAGTCATAGCGATGCAGTGCTCGAAGAAATCTATCGGGAACTGCGGCGCTCCACTCGCATTGGATTTTGTGGCCACCTGTGAGACATTGAGAATTCTTAGGTAAATACATGGACACAACAGTAATAACAGATACTAATCATTAGTTTATCTAGTCCTTTTATCAACATGAGTGTAAGACCGATATCACGTTCAAGCGCCTGACTGTAGGAAGACCTTGGAAGCCTATGCCGAGGAGCGGGTAAAGTCAGGCTGTAAATGATGATGATGACGACGACACGGTCCGTTCGGGAGTAGAGCCGGGTTTCCACCGCGAAGCCGAGCTCATTTCAAAGCATTCAACAAAAAGTTGAGCGTAAAGGACTGAGCAAGCAGTCCTTTACGCTCGACTATTTGCTGGTCTGAAGGAAATACAAGTATGCAGTTTACTCTTGTGAGTTGAAAGGAATAACGGATGAAAAGGTCCGCTTTGCTCGTGGTGAAAACTCAGCTTAACGATGGAATAGACATCCACACGAACTAACAAACATAATATAAACCGGGCCGTGTAATACAAATAAAACAATTATTAAAGATATTCACGAATATTTATCGCAATTATTTACCCGTTGAAACTTCGGAATAAATAGGAAAATAAACGCGATAAATACCCGTGAATATTTATAATAATGTGTTCTGAGTCTGATCAAGTTAGTTTAAAAAACTTAAAAACAAAACAAGAACACAAATCTCACCTGCTGCGTTTTCCCCTTAGCATGTGTGACAATCTTCGGCTTCCGTCTCGGCGCATGTATCGGCTGAATGGTCGGCGACAGCCAATACCCCGTCTGTTCAGCACTGGCCGCATAGATCCTCAAACTTCCGTCTTCACAGAGTAGTATTAGAGTGCTTTTTTGATCGCCGCCGCCGCCGCACCAGTGTCTCACCGTGACCATGTCCGTTATCTTGGCCTTGGCCGGTATCACCTTCGAGAAGAAGTTAATCTGTGTAAGAGTTAGGATGTGATACTACGGGTGTGGATGGTAAAGCAAAGTGGAAATGGAAAAGTGTGAATTCGAAGGATTTTTATTTCACTTGTTGTCAAAATGACCACGTTTTATGGACTACACACGTGGGTTTATGTTTGACATGATATTTGAGAGATTGTGAGGGGCGAAATGCGCAATTCAAAATTCAAACCGGAAAAATACGTACTGCTTTCGTATGACATCAAACATGATAGTAAATTCATTACGGATGTCAGCGGGTTAGCTACGAACCTTATTTGTGTTGGAAGTTCTTCCAAAACAATTAAGGTTCGTAATGAATTCGTCAAACTACGATAGTTTATAAAATAAATGATAGTAAATGTTAATTAATGGGTTTAAAGATTTCGGCACATTCATTTGCTTTTTTTCAAAATCGCGGCATAAAAGTTAAGGAAAAAAATGTAACCTATCTTCAAACCCCTTTGGAGTACAAAATAGAATTCGCATTTACCTTGATCTCTTGCACATAAATGTTGGAAGGCGTCAGCATCAACACAACAGGGTTGTTTGACGCTTGCATGATAGCTGTCACTAGACCCGGATGTCCGGCAACTTCCGCCCATTGACAGAGCGATTGCACCGATTGCTTGCCGCGACCGCCCTCCTTCTGAGATACCGCCGTTAGGGTAATCATTGCTGTGCCTAGTGAAAGAAAAAAAAGACTTAGAATGGTAGTAGCAAGAGGTAGTATTTAATGCATGAACTTTACACAGAGCACAGATCTGAAAGAGACCGCAAAATAACAGCAATAATGAACGAAATTTATTAAGCACTAAGCAATGTGATTGGCTAGGTTACGTTTGGCAGGAATTAGGTTACGTTTGGCAGGAATTCGTTTATGTTTAGCAGGAATTTTAAGGTCTCTTTACGAAATTTGCTCAGTGTTCTTGTACAAACCTCCAACAATTTCGAGTTGCTGATTCGAGGCTCGTCGCCTCTCGCGGAATGATAGGCCTGAATGCCAAGTTAATAAGCATGTATATGCGAGCAGAATACAATCAAAATACTGTGTTAGTCAAAGATATATAAACAAATAGGTGTATTAGTATTGTTAGTAGGGAATAAACTACAAAAGTTGGAGAGGTTTTTACCTTTCAGGCTTTCTTCGACGGTGTTCAGCGGTGCAAGGAAACTCTTTCCTTGGGCGTATGAGAAGAATACCATCTTGAGAGTGTGTGAGTAGTAGATAGACACGCCTCCTCCACCAACTAAACCAGCCACGTCCTGAAGTACAGAAGACGCATATATCGTAATCATGCCGACGACCATGATCAAAAATTTAATTAAAAATATGTTGAAAAATAAATGCTAATTGAGCGCTGTCTACAAGACTCAGCCTGGACGAGCCATAAAAAACCTCCAAAATTGAACCTCGGCAAATACTGCTGCTGTTTATTCCCCCTTGTTACCTTTTAAGATAGTAGCAACCTAGCAACCCTTAACAAAGCCCTCGTCGTTCATTGGCTAATGTAAGCCAATGAGTCAATACCTAGATTTGTCAGCGCTGCTCGTACCTAACCATCTATGTCTGATACAACATTAGACAATAGCAACTACCTGTATCTCGGGATGCAGCACTTCGAGCGTGTTTGTGACGTAGAAAGTTCCGAGCGAGGCACGCGACTCGTCGCTCATTGGCTGCCAGTAGATATGGCCTGCGCTGCTCATACAAAGCATGTACATTACGTTGGTCTGGTTCACGAAGGTAACGTCGCGGACCTGAGAAAAACAAAACTAATAAACAAAAGCTCAGACATGTGATGCCGGGTATAATATAAAACAACGAGCTAA
The DNA here is from genome assembly GCA_955876795.1 of Eupithecia tripunctaria. NCBI lineage: Eukaryota > Metazoa > Arthropoda > Insecta > Lepidoptera > Geometridae > Eupithecia > Eupithecia tripunctaria. The sequence continues at coordinate 4,155,967 of OY041600.1, forward strand.
TGAGCAATCGAACTCTTCCATAGCCTTCGCTAAGGAAGCGAACGCGAAAGAACCAGTGTGAACGTCATTGCGAAAGTAAGCGAACCACTAGCGAATGCCATCGTTCGGCTTCGGCCGTGCGCCGGCGGCTGTCGCATCAAAGAAACATGATTGGTACGTTCGTTACAGAACTTACCGATCGTCGCATCCCACTCGTTTGCTGCCAGTAGTATTCGCTCGCTCTCACTTACTTGATCTAAACCCACCATTAGGAATGGAGGAGCACCGGTATGTCAAGACGGCGCATGAGGTGGAAGCTGCCCTACCTTGGCTTGACCAAGTGGAAGCCGATCTCTGCGAGTTTAACGCTACTAGCTAGCGAGGGACAGCTCAGAACCGAGATGCCTGGAGAAGTTATGCGTGGACAGTTGGCTCTGAGCCATAGGAAGGATTTAGTACGTAAAAGACAAATGTGAAGCTCTCAGGTCACTCATTGGAGCCACCTGGTACCTGACCCGCACCGCCTTGCATCGTGCGCCGCAACCTCAACCAGTGAGCCTTGCTTGTGCCAAGGCCAGTAAACCTCGTACAAATCTCAAGTTTGAATCGGATTTGGCATGAGTCAAGTGTCATACCTTTCCACTGGGCACCAAGAAGTGGTGCATAGGAGTGTGGCAATCCCGGCTGAGGTCAAATATCTTAATAAAGTCTGAAGTGACCAGCGCAAGTTGTGTTTGCGAGCCGGGCAGCCAAATCGCCTTGATTATGTAGTTGTTGGCTTCAAGTCCCGTCATCAGCACTAGATGTTCGGCCACTGTACCTGAGAATATAAGACACGTTTATGCATAACAAGTTATAGATGAAATAAATTTAACGAAATAAATTTCGTCTTGTTTCGGGAAACAAGGAACCCTTATTGGATCATTTTGTTGTCCGTACTTTTCGTTGGCCTATAATCATGATATTTGGCAAGAAAATTATACTAAACCCGTGCGCGAGTCCGACACGCTCTTGACGTTATATTTGTTTACATCTGGTCAACGATGCGTCATAGGAAAGCTGGTCCAAGTTATCTACAACTTAGGTTCTATACGCTTTTTAGCATTTTTGAGCACTCATTGGCTGGATTAAGGTGGGGGTGGTTGTAAAAATTATCGAAGAAGTGTTTTGTTTATTTTCTCGAAACACTCGTATAAACGAAAGTTTAACTAACCTCCGCTGGTAAAGGTCAGTACATGGCACTCCTTCAGGCCGCATACAGCCAACAGATCTTCGTTCCAAGGGTTTCCACTTAGACTGATCACAGTGAACGGAATGGGAGCGGATGACAGGCGGGTTAGAGTCAACTTGTGTTTGGAGGAGTCGGCTTGCTTCAGTAGCGCTGATAGCTGGAGCACTGTTATTTTTCCTGTGAAATTAGAAGGGATAAAAGGGAATTATAATTTTATCATCTAAACTAAACCATAATTAGAAAATCTCTTCGGATGCAGCGAATAATTAAGTGTAATTAAGGGTAAACTTCACTTAAGGTAAGTTTGTTTAACCTAATTGAAGGTTAAACAAACTTACCTTATGTGAAGTGTGTTGTTTTAAAACGATAAACTGCTGAGGATGTTTTCGTAAGTTATTATTTTCTGAAATTTGAATGTTTTATGGAAAATTTCATGGAAAAGGGAACGGCGTCGCAATGAAGCATTCATTGCCATTGAAAGATAACATGCTTTTTGTCATCTTACTGAAAAAGTTCCGTAAATAATGGTAAGCACCAAACGTATACCTTTTTCGTGTGACACAGCGAGGTGCTGGCGCCGCCCCTGCGGCGAGGCAAGGCAACACATGGCAACACGGCGCAACTTGTGTGCCGACATCAGCTGACGAATGGTCTGGCCGTTTTCACCCGTGTACGACATACGAACGTTCTCGAATGCACCTTCTTGAGAACCTGGTTAAAGAAGTTTCAAATCAGATAATAAACCAGAACATAGTTTTAAATACAACACTAGAAACGCATATACAAAAACACTAGACACCGCTTACTTTATACATTTCGATCAAACGACGAATATCACGAGACTTCGCCCCAAAAACTGCCCCGACGGGCGCGATCCAATCGCAAGGCGCCTTCATTGGCCCACTTAGAGTGTCTTCAGCATGCATTGTGAACAGCCGTATTCTGTGACAATAAACTGCGAAATATCCTAGACAGGTTCGTAAAAACTCACCTAGCGTAGCCTGCATCAAATTGTCCGTATGAGTAAACTTCTTCTCTCCTAAATGCAGCTGCGCCAACGCTCTCTGGGCCCGTCCGTGCGCACCGGTCGGCGCGTTCCGTTCGCAAGCCGCCTTCACTGGCGCGCTTAGAGTGTCTAGGAGGCGACGCACGCGCTCCATGCACTGAGACCAGCCGTTGTATGATGTTAGGAATTGGCGGCAGCCTGGAGAAAGATAAATCATTAGGGTAAGGAAACAAAAGAAGGGTGCAACGTTGCGCGTTTAGTGTTCTATACATTTTTGATTTGGTTTGGTCAACATGAATGTTAGAAGGAACTTCTTTCACTGATTCTCTGTACTATCTTTAGGGACAGAAACAACCTTAAGCAATGTATCCTGTGCTGTGGTCACCTCTCTATATGAGGTATTGATCCATGTGTGATAGTTGTATTGTTATCAGTATTAATATAGTCTGTAGACTTGGTTGGTGCGACATTTCGATGTAGGAATCCTATACGTATGAATACAGTGGGTATTTTGATGAATTGTTGGACTCCTGCTACTTTCGGTGTGTAGCCATTAAGATCGGCTGTATTAGGAAGATGCCGCAAGTAAAATATGCATAGCGACTCTGCCCAGTTCAGAAGACCTCCCTCACCTTGTATGTTGTTAGCAAGCACGGGTCTGCGCGGCATGGCGAGCAGCGTGGGCGGGGTGGGGCTGGAAGGGCGGCGACGCAGGGTCGGCGCGGGCGGAGCGTCCTCGGTGCCCGTGCGAGCACCGCCCATCGTCACGGATCGCTTCACTAGAGCTTGGCAGCTGAAAATAATATGACATGTTAGAAGGACGCAGTAAAGTACCTACATGAAACGGAGAAAAAAAATTAAACTAAGTGCTTGTGCTTGAGAGAAGCACACATCGCGGATCGCTTGGCTCTCCAATACACAAAGCCTGAGTTTTTACGGAATATTTTCTTTACGTTTCACGTCGAAACTGATAAAAAAACAGCCAGGGAGGCAGAACCCTCTACTCGATAAAGGTCAACGCCTTTTGGAACCGCAAGAATTCCAACTAGCATTGACTCTTTGACCTGGCACAGAACCGAGGCGAATGGCGAATAGGTATCTATGATCAGCAGTGAGTCGACGAGAGCTGACTTCGCCGAGGAAACCTTACCTAGAATCAGGCTTAGCTCCACAATCACAGAAGAAGTTCCCAAACTTGGCGTAAGAGACGTCATGTCCCTTGTGACAGACGCGCGCGCAGACCGTACACACTCCGACACCGTCGACCATCTTGCAAGTGTGGCAGTGGTACCAGTGCTGGTTCATGAACTCGCGTTGCGTTAAAATGAACGTGCACAGCTTGTGTTGGAGCATTGAGCCTTCGTCCTGGGAAATAAATTACATCATTAGTTTTATAGATTGCTGACAGAGACAACTAGCTGTGTATGCTGAAGCAGAGATGTTAGAATTGTAACCTAAAAAACCTAAATCTTAATCACAAAGGGTTGTGGTTTCAGCCCAGTCTGTAGATCTTGTATAGTAAGTATCCATAACTCAACGTTTTGAAATTTCTTTTAGTATTTTTTTCTGAGTTTTGCATCTCGGTGTGCCTAGCTACTTTTACAGTGTCGTCAGCCAACGAAATTTCGGATGACCACGCACAAAAGCGCGTTGGACAGATTGGCGAGACTTATTTGGCTTGATCTCGGCCATCACTAGGAATAACTTTTCATCCACTAGCCAAGTAATCGCTCTAACACCAACGTAAAAGACAAAGCGCCGCACTCAGCGACGTTAATGCTTACTTAAACTGTCACTACGTAAAGGTTTTTGTATATAAATCTCTGAAGGAATCTGTAAGTATATAAAAAACAACGTACCGAGTCGTCAGCACTAGTATCTTCATCGTCTTGCTGCTCCTCGTTGTATTCGAACTCGAATCCGAGATCCGAAGGAGATTCCCAAGTAGGGCTTATTGAACGCCATGCTAAAATAAATAGGTCAATTAGAAACCAGTTTATTCCTTTCGAATACAATTAACACGAATATAGATCAAAGTTACCTTTGGTATTTCAAATGCGAATTATAAAGAATTATGGTGAAAGATTGTTCAAACTAGTGTCAAGTAGGGTTGAAAGATTTATTTCAATCTGCTATAACTCAAAACAAATATAGCTATATATATATATATATATATATATATATATATATATATTCAACATGTCTACTTTTTTTGGCCATTCCTCCTGGTAGATTACGCGTCAAATGACTATAAAATTGTTATTTTAAACTATTTGGCCATTCCTCTTGGTAGATTACGCGTCAAATTACTATAAAATTGTCATTTTAAACTATTGTAAGTAATGGCACAACTTACAATGAGACTGGCTGGTGTTGATAGCGTGTAGTGCGTCCGTGAGGTAGGACAGCAACACGCAAGCAGACTCAATTTGAGGGGCAAGGTTGCCGTCTACTTGACCTTCTTCTAACTTCTTTAGTATCTCTGGACTGCTGAGGTTATCCACACTGTACAAAGAAAAGAAAATACGTATGTAGAGTACATCACACTTATATTATAAATAGCGATATTCACATCAAAACATGTAAAATTTTACCTCTTTACACCAAAACCAAAAGCACTGAACGAACGGCTTTTTTATACCTAGTTCAACACCTGGATTACCATATAAGATACTTTTTATCCCGGAAAAACACGTGCAAAGCTAATTTTAAATTTTAATAAATAAAGTTATAAACAGCAATTAAAATACTGAATAAGTACAAGCGGATAGCGATCACTTGCTTATGATTCTGACATAACGCATAAGCGAGCGTCCGCTAAACGAAGCATGTGATACACTGCCTCAGGATTCACTAACGGTAGAAATAAATACAGGACAGGAGACAGCGGCCGGGAACAGTTGTTTATGGTCCGCTCCCGAGTGCGCATCCGTTAGACTAAACATCTCTCGGAGGATGAGAGGCGAGCACGGCGTTGTATCTTCAGTAAAAAGAACACTCACCCAGCGGACAGCCAGGAGACAGCGGCCGGGAACAGTTGTTTATGGTCCGCTCCCGAGTGCGCGTCCGTTAGACTAAACATCTCTCGGAGGATGAGAGGCGAGCACGGCGTTGTATCTTCAGTAAAAAGAACACTCACCCAGCGGACAGCCAGGAGACAGCGGCCGGGAACAGTTGTTTATGGTCCGCTCCCGAGTGCGCGTCCGTTAGACTAAATATCTCTCGGAGGATGAGAGGCGAGCACGGCGTTGTATCTTCAGTAAAGTGAACACTCACCCAGCGGACAGCCAGAAGACAGCGGCCGGGAACAGTTGCTTATGGTCCGCTCCCGAGTGCGCGTCCGTTAGACTAAACATCTCTCGGAGAATGAGAGGCGAGCACGGCGTTGTATTTTCAGTAATAAGAACACTCACCCAGCGGACAGCCAGGAGACAGCGGCCGGGAACAGTTGCTTGTGGTCCGCTCCCGAGTGCGCGTCCGCTAGACGACACATCTCTCGGAGGATGAGAGGCGAGCACGGCGTTTCACCGCACACGCCGATTAAGGTGGAAAGCATCCGCTCGCTTACTTCTGGAGTACTGTGGAATAATTGTTGCTCATCAAGAACGCATTATGAAAAAGAGATTTGTTAATCGTCTTGATTAACAAATCTCTTAGTTTAACTACAAGTAAAGTTACTAAACATAAAAAACTACAAGTTTTGTTAGTGGATCTTTCTAAAATCTTTTTCATTTACCCTACGAGAACTAAATAAAGAAAAATAGGATGTAAAATACGATTAAGAAAGGAATGAAAACTAAGACGACGGATCGCGATGAAAATGACTAACACCCGAATAGGTAGGTACTTAATTTCCACTACCATTGAAACAATTCGATCTCGCGGTTTTTTGAGAGTTTCGAAGAAAACCGGCTAGCACTATATTAACTCTATGGGAAAAACCCCTCAGCACAACACAAAGTAACAAAACAATGTCTATGTTCTTACCAGTGAATAACAACGTGCTTGCAGAGAGCGGACAGTAAAGCTGCGTTCTCATTGGCCGCGTCGGCGAGGGTAGTCGGCGGTTCAGAGGTAGCCGCGCTGGCGCTACCGCCTCCGCTGCCCACACCGCTTTCCTTGCCCACTTCCGACCAACTCGTGTCTGCAAGATATCAAGTTAGATATGCATTCATCACTACATATAGTCAGGAAAAATTGCGCCTTACCACCACCAGGGTGATTTTTCTGTGAATTGAATAGTTGCCAACCCCGGCTTGCTCGATATCTAACTTTTTAACGCAAAGCAAAATAGTTTCAAATTGGATAGGCATTACGTTTGGCGATGGTACATAGTATAAAACAAGTCGCTTCCCACTGTCTGTCCCTATGTATGCTTTGATCTTTAAAACTACGCAACGGATCTTGTTGGAACGTCACAAAATGGCATCTGCCTCAGCATGAAATAAATGTATATTTAGATACGTTATAGTCCACAAAAAAAAACAGAAAAACAAGGTTAGTTTGTTCTTTACCTGAATTAGCGGACTGTTGTCCAATTTCCGACTGAACTCTCGGTGCCGGTGATCTGTAAATAAGAAGTCAATAAGAATTGTGTGTAAATAAGTGTATAAGTGCTTCAAAATAAAACAAGCTTGTAGAAAGAAGACTGGAGTCAATTTAGATATTATCAGCCAGGTGCATGTTATTTCGCCCAGGTTATAAACTAATTTTCGTTCAAAACGTTGCAATCCCTTTCATCGGATCAAAATAAAAAGGATGGCATAATTTTAAGTGCCGACACATTAATTAAGTTTTGACGACATCCGATTGACATTATCATCAAACATTAACGGAACGCCGCCGTTGCCGACTAACGTATTAATACGTGCCATAGCGATAGCTAAGGAACAACGGCGTCCTCGTTCTGTCTGTCGGGTTCAAAACGGAACACATCAAAGTGCATAACAGTGAGAGATATGTAATAATATTATACTTACGATGCTTCAAACACAGGCAGGTCGGCGTCGTTGCTCCTAGCGGCGGCGATGGCGGCGGCGACGAGCTCGTTCTGTCTATCGGCTTCAGAACGGAACACACTTCGCAGCGCGTTCCGAAGCGCGACCGATGCTGGGTTGGCCGTCGGTTCGGGAGCCGAGGATGTTGGGGTCGGAAGTTCGGTTTCCGTCGGGGAGCCGTTTGCTGTGTTCGCAGAGACCGCTATAATTTGTTAATATCAGGGTAAACTAGCTTATCTATAAAAATGTGCGCTATACAAAGTGCTCATAATGATGTTACTATTTTATGTGTTTTTTTTGTATAATGTATTAGTTAATGATATTGTGTAAGTTATTATAAATACCTAGTAATTTTATCAAAAACTTTTAAAGGCCTCCTCAGCCAGTTAAGTTACAATTATTAATTGTTCTTGTACTAAGATAGGTTCAAAAGAATGGTTAGTTAATCTACCGATGTTAAACTTTTAAAACAAACAACATATATATTGATCTTTAGAACACATCACACTGATATTAATGCGATAATCAGGTAGGATGTTTGCCGCAACAACGTAGAATCACCCCGTTTTTAGAATGGCAAAGCTGCTTTCAAAACGAACGCTGATTTAGTTAGTTACCTAAATACATTGGTTTTCTGACCTGGAGAAAATACATGTTAGATTCTAGAAGCAACGCAATCAAGTATATTTCTGCTTGTAATTTTAGTCAGAGCGCTAGATGGAAGAAAACTGTCTTTCTATGTTGAAAGAGAGAGCATCTCTTTCTACACAATGCAAACTGAGCGAGAGTTTAGACCCAGCTAGTGCACTAACGCACTTGTAATAATCTGGCATTTTCGTGCAAAATGCTGCTGAGATCGGACTGATACTTGAAAAAATGTAGGTAGTCCTAGACTAGAAAACTCTTTTTATAAAAACGCGTGCAAAGCCGTGAGAAAAGCAAGTTAAAGATTGACGTTTTATAAACGAATTGCATACTTATTTCATGTTTGTCTATTAAAAAGTCGAAAAAGTCTACAAAGCTATAATAGGCCTGTGTCCTAACAAAATCGAATTAGTCCGTCAGCTAGATTATCAGAATATATTTGGATACGTATTTATTATTTTGTCGATTTAACAAAAAATTATGAAGATATAGTCAGTTAAAGTTCCGCGTGATGTCACACCTTGGGAGAGTGTCGCAATGTGTGACACATCACGCGGAACTTTCCCAACCAAACTTTAACGCGCTTAACTTTACTAATTTTTACCCTATTAGACTGTATCAATGTAATATTGATTACTAACCTAGAGATCCAAAACAGACTTGGTTCATGAAGCTGGCGAGTTTCTGCTGGTCAGCGACGCCGATGAACTTGCAGATGGAAATGCAGAGAGTGCTGTTCAGGTGATCGGATACCTCGCAAGAGTTGAATATCTTCACGAACAATCTATAACACAATATGGAATAGCTACAAGAAATGACGGCGAGCTTTCGTCATAATGCATAAAAAATACATAAAATACTGGAAAATTCACACATTATCTAGCCCCAAGCTAAGAGCTTGAGTTATAGGTAATAAATAACTAATAATATTGTTTCTATTTAACTAACTTGATAACCCGTTCAGCATAAGTAGGCCTGGCGTTGGGTGCAGAAAGCAGAATCTTGCCGAGCGTGTACAAAGAGTTGTCGGTAAACACGCTCTCGTACGCACTTCTACCGGGCGGGCGTTCCAGAATCTTCTCCCAGTATTTAACCTGCAAAAAAATTGACGTTAAACCACACCAATGTCGCACAAATGTGTTAAAGCTGGTCGCAGGCCTCCCCCTGATAAACCTTATTCCTTATTGGCTATTATCACAAGAGGGTTGTAATGCCCACAATCTTTACTCTGGGCATGCAGGTTTGGGTTCACAGTTGGGTGGTAGCATTATAGGCGCTTTGCAGCGTTTGGAAAACTACGTCGAGTCTTCTCGTCATCCATACCGCAATGCTTGAAAACGAAAGTTTTCAATCAGTGCGTCCTACCGGTCATGACCTACGGAGCTGAGACGTGGACACTCACGATAGGGCTGGTCTACCAGTTTAAAGTCGCTCAGCGAGCTATGGAAAGAGCTATGCTCGGAGTCTCTCTGAAAGAAGAATTCGTAATGAATACATCCGACAGAGAACCAAAGTATCGACATAGCTCAAAGAATTAGCAAGCTGAAGTGGCAGTGGGCCGGCCATATTTCGCGAAGAACCGATAACCGCTAGGGTAAACGAGTTCTTGAGTGGAGACCGCCACTCGGCAAACGTAGTGTAGGACGCCCTCCGGCCAGATGGGATGACGATCTGCGAAAGACTGCTGGCAGAGGTTTGATGCGTCAAGCTGAAGACAGGGCGCTATGGCGCTCATTAGGGGAGGCCTATGTCCAGCAGTGGACTAGTATAGGCTGATGATGATGATGATGCTTATAGGCGCTGCTGCCCGCTCCCCGGTGGATGTCGTTTCTATTAGTCGTCTATTGCTACAGGAAGAGTTTGAAGTAGTTCAAATTCTAAGGTGGCACAACACGGACAGCCGTTACCACAGAGCAAGTACTATGTTGTGTTTTGCACCACAGATTCAAAACAGAATAAGCTGATAATAGATAGCGAAACGCTGCGACTTTCATTTTAAAAGTAATTTTTTTATTTTATTGAACTAATCAAAAAGATTTCACAGAAAAACAAAACTTCAAGCTTATCAAACAAGGTCTTCAATTTCTGATGTGTTTCTCGTTTGTGAAAAGATCCAATACGTACAGTAATCTTATGTCGGAACCCAGGACTCTTTATAAAGGCTGAGGCCGGATTAATTAAACTCACCATATGCCTAAGAGTTTTCTCCGTAGACGGCTGCAGTTTGTCCACCATCACAGGGTAAGTAGTACGTATGATGTGCTCGTGGATCAGCTGTTCTGGCTTGTTCGCTTGCGGGACCAACACGTTTAGAGTTCCGTAGAGGGGCTCCGCTAAGAACTCGAGGCGGCCGTCGGTCTGTTCAAAGATAAATGGAATAACTGTCTTGGACGTTAAAAGAGGCTTTACGTCTGAAATAATGTTTCTCGTGTCTAATCACAAAAATAATCCGTTAAATTATTTCAAAAATATTAGTTGGCTTCGCTGGAGATAGAGAATGAAGATGAAAGTTCTTTAACCTTTTTAGTGATTTTAGCGTTATTAGCCAGATTTCGTGGTTCTCATTGGCGCTTATCAGTTTTCTTTAAATTAACGAGTAACGTTATGTAGCGGCAACACTCTGAACCACAAGTTCCATATTCTTCTTAGTGATTCTGGCGTTATTAGACAGCCTAGGAGCTCCGATCTTTGCGGCGAAGTAAGCCAGCATCATGAGAAACATACCGATGGAGTATTTATGAATGGCGCTGATCAGTATACTCTAAAGGAAGGGTCTCTACCGCAGGTACTCTAACGCAATGCAGCGGCAACACTTACCAAAGCTGGAACCACAAGATCAACAGTCTTCTTCATCAATTCAGGGTTATCCGTCAACCGAGGTGCGCCGATCTCAAGTAACTTCGCGGCGGAGTAAGCCAACATCATGAGAGACATTCCGATGGAGTATTTAGGATTGGCGCTGATCAGCTCGCAGTGCGATGAGACCAAGTTCAGAACTGCGCTTTCTGATGGTATTATGTGTGCTGAGTAGAACGACTGAGGAAAAAATAGATTATTTATTGTAAAGCACGATAGAGGACAGATAAAGCAGGCGATGGCAAAAAAACTGGGTTAATAACAAAATTGTTAAGCCCTTGTTTTTGCTTTAAATGTCATGGCAGCGATCATACTAGCCGCGAAACTATCAAAATTCAAAAGAGATCAAATTCATAGTTCACCGCGAGTCATCGAGGATAGCCAAATAGGCAGTAAACATAGTCCATATGTCCATACTCACAAGGTTCATACAAGCTAGCGACGGCGGCGTGGCCAGCCTATCCAACGCCGCGGCCACATTGGTCGGGAGGTGAGCGCGCAGCCACGACCCTAGCGCCGGCGGTGGCGTCGCGCCAGACGCGTTGCTGAGGGGGCCACACGTGCTGCAGACTTGGAGGCGAGCTATCCAAACCGCATGTTCGGACGAGTTGTTGGGGATTTCCATTAGAGCTTCGAGGTCTTTGCCCGCGCATATACTGTGGAAAAATTACTTTTTTTAGGGCGTATCTAAGGAAACAATGATCCAGTCTGGTATAAAAACATAAAGTAAAGAGATCACTGGATGTCAGAAGCCGGTGGCGAAGTGTCGGAGGCGAAGAGAAGCTTCGCGGTTATGCATGAGACATGAAAAACAAGTGAGTGGGAATCGGAAAAATATTTAAGTTTTACGATGAGAACGAATAAATCATGTAAGACAATTTGTGTGTGTTACTACACTACATTATATAGATATACATTATTTATTATACATAGTAAACCCCCAGAACTCTCGGAACAAATATCTTAAGAACTATCAAACTTTTTTCCGAGGCTGCTTTTTCGCAGCAGGAAAAAGCAGCCACTGGTCGTCAAATATAAGGAATACCAATACGAGATTAACCTCTCCTTTGCCTAAGCACAGATCAGTACCTACTAACTTTGTCGGCCTAAGCTCTGATCAGTGCGCTAGCAACCAGCGATACAATTTATTCGTTTATGGTATTTAAATACAGTGCAATACAGTCTAAATTGATTTATTTGTTTACCTCTGAAATGAACGAACCCACAATCATTGCATTCATTCAGTGAAGTTCATAGAACCGTCATTACAAGCAGTTCAAATTTGAACATCGGCAGGCAAGTGTGGATGTTTGTAGTGCGTCGAAAAGTGTCATTTTTTGTGGAAAAAACTTCATGAAGGGTAAGCTATGTATACATTTTATTATTCTTTACCTATTTTAAAACTGTAATCTACATGAATATAGTTATCAAATGTAACTAGTTTTGAAATATCTTTCGTCAAACGTACTGTACCCTTTGTAACAGCTGTCCGTAACTTATTCCGTTGATGATTTCATACATTTCGCGTATTGTTTTTGTTGAAATAGATATATCATTCAGATGGCAATTTCATTGAGAATATATCATTATATCTAAAATGAGTTATAAATGCGGAATAATTGTGCAAAGTCATTATTTATTACGCATCTGACGAAAATACACGCACACATACACAGTACAAAATGGCGATGTGATGTGTAAATATACGAAGTCACCAATGACGTTATACAGCATCTACTTTTTTCAGGTTCTGTAAACGATGGCATAATGAACATTGGACACAGTTATTACGTTTTAGTTATTTACCCCCTTTTTGACAGGACTCAATATCCCCTGTTGATTGTTTTATAGCTCTTATTTTGTATTGTAATAGTTTGTAAGATAAAAGTTATGTAAATATATTAAATTTGTAATGTGAATAAAACCAGTGCTTTTTACATCGTGTTTTTTTTATAATAAAAGTGGTTACCTCATGAAGTTTTGTAATTAGTATACATAATAATATAAAATACTAGCGGTCCGCACCGGCTTCGCACGGGTATATTCTATGGACTATGTTCATCAGGGATATTGTAGGATTCTAATGGTGAAAAAAAAACTCTAAATGGTCCAGTAGTTTCGGAGCCTATTCAATTCAAACAAACAAGCAAATCTTTCCTCTCTATAATATTAGTTTATAAGATATTTTTTTCATTCACTGTTTCCAAAATTAACAACCTGTATAGTGATCCTGATCAGTGCTTAGGCCGTTGACGGACCACTTTATGAGGGCTGATAAGTGCTACGGCAGTTGTCACTTTCTCTGTACACGCACACATGCAAATAATAATTGAACTAGAATGAACAATGATCGAAATCTATGCCTCACATGTTACCACAATATTCTAAATTATTTTGTATTGGACATTCATGAGTGTTTATTATCTATGAAAAGCTCATTTTGTCTATAATCATTCACAATCATTTCCATGGAGCATTGAGATTTAGAAGAACATGACAGCCTGTCGCAACACAATTGCCAAAAATTTAACCATGAAATTTACTAGTCTATGGTTGTAATGTAATGAAATTTAGCCAACTTTTGAAGCCAAATCTTATTTTTCTCAAGTTGGCACCGGAAATGACTATTTTATGCCTTATGGTTAGTTCTACTCAATGATTTTATTGTCAATGGCGGTCTTTGATGGCGTTTTTGTCAGATTTTATTTTTTTACATTTTTTACAAAATTTGAGATTGATTCGATCGAAAATACAAACTGTTGATTATTATCAAATATTTCGCTGCTAGAGTGACTTAAATGTATTTGTGTTATAATTTGCGTGTTTCCTGTTATAGTTTTATATCGGATTGTTGAGATAAACAACAATTTTGGATCAGACTAACAATTCTGAAAATTCAAGTATTTCAGCAGATAACTACCGTGAAAACTTCAGTAACATGGATAGTCGGCGTAACAGGAAGTGTGGTAAACGAAAGGTAACCAAGATGGTCATGCTTCTTTCAAGTTTTCCACTAGACCCTGATCGGTAAGTACCTACATACTTCTCCAATTTTACATGGTTATTATTGTGAAGCTGAATTCGATACTCCTACACGTGGGAAGGTAGACAGGCCTTTCAACTACCACTGTTCTACTTCACGTCACTACTTCCTTTCAATATTGGGGTCGAGTGGGTACCTGGACAACGTAGCAATGTACGTCACTCTTTCTGTGCAACATAATTTGTAAATCATACCAGTAGTTCCATAGCTCCTCCTCATAAACAAATTGTATTTATTTATATAATATTCTGGTGAAAAAAACACATGTTATCTGTTTAATTTTGATACCTAGTACATACTGCTTTTAATTTTTTTCAGATGTCGATTGTGGGTGAAAGCATCGGGCGTAGAATATTTGATTTATGTACCTACCTATTGAAAAACTGCACCAGCGTATGCAGGATGACCTGGTAATTGAGTTTCCTCTGCATGTGACATGGCATCATCATTTATGATGAAAGAAATTCAGGTAAGAAAACATAAAATTTGTATCGGTAGTAATTTGTGTCCCTGTTTGGCGGAGTGGACGTACGAGCATGAGTTATTCCCAGCGTCTCACGTGAGACCTACTCATTCCCAACGTCTCACGAAAAAATACTGGTGATAGTAATTTATTATGTGTCAATTAAAAGGTGATGACGAAAAATCCATCTTTAATGACAGCTGTCAAACTGAAAACGGTCATATCTCGGAAACTACTCGTCTCAGACCACTAGTTTGTATGGAGAAGTGACAGGTCTCGTTAAGATCTTCATTTTAGATGACAGCTTTCAAACTTAAAACGGTCATATCTCCGAAACTATTGATCCTAGACCATTAGTTTGTATGGAGATGTGACAGGTCTCGGTGAGATCTTCATTTTGGATGACAGCTGTCAAACTGAAAACGGTCATATCTCCGAAACTATTGATCCTAGACCATTAGTTTGTATGGAGATGTGACAGGTCTCGGTGAGATCTTCATTTTGGATGACAGCTGTCAAACTGAAAACGGTCATATCTTCGAAACTATTGATCCTAGACCATTAGTTTGTATGGAGAAGTGACAGGTCTCGATGAGATCTTCATTTTGGATGACAGCTGTCAAACTGAAAACGGTCATATCTCGGAAACTACTGATCCTAGACCACTGGTATGTATGGAGATATGACAGGTCTCGATGAGATCTTCATTTTGGATGACAGCTGTCAAACTGAAAACGGTCATATCTCGGAAACTACTGATCCTAGACCACTGGTATGTATGGAGATATGACAGGTATCGGTGAGATCTTCATTTTGGATGACAGCTGTCAAACTAAAAATGGTCATATCTCGGAAACTACTCGTCTCAGACCACTAGTTTGTATGGAGAAGTGACAGGTCTCGATGAGATCTTCATTTTGGATGACAGCTGTCAAACTAAAAATGGTCATATCTCGGAAACTACTCGTCTCAGACCACAAGTTTGTATGGAGAAGTGACAGGTCTCGTTAAGATCTTCATTTTGGATGACAGCTGTCAAACTGAAAACGGTCATATCTTCGAAACTATTGATCCTAGAACATTAGTTTGTATGGAGATGTGACAGGTCTCGGTGAGATCTTCATTTTGGATGACAGCTGTCAAACTGAAAACGGTCATATCTTCGAAACTATTGATCCTAGACCATTAGTTTGTATCGAGATGTGACAGGTCTCGGTGAGATCTTCATTTTGGATGACAGCTGTCAAACTAAAAATGGTCATATCTCGGAAACTACTCGTCTCAGACCACTAGTTTGTATGGAGAAGTGACAGGTCTCGTTAAGATCTTCATTTTGGATGACAGCTGTCAAACTAAAAATGGTCATATCTCGGAAACTACTCGTCTCAGACCACTAGTTTGTATGGAGAAGTGACAGGTCTCGATGAGATCTTCATTTTGGATGACAGCTGTCAAACTAAAAATGATCATATCTCGGAAACTACTCGGCTCAGACCACTAGTTTGTATGGAGAAGTGACAGGTCTCGTTAAGATCTTCATTTTGGATGACAGCTGTCAAACTGAAAACGGTCATATCTTCGAAACTATTGATCCTAGACCATTAGTTTGTATGGAGATGTGACAGGTCTCGGTGAGATCTTCATTTTGGATGACAGCTGTCAAACTGAAAACGGTCATATCTCGGAAACTACTGATCCTAGACCACTGGTATGTATGGAGATATGACAGGTATCGGTGAGATCTTCATTTTGGATGACAGCTGTCAAACTAAAAATGGTCATATCTCGGAAACTACTCGTCTCAGACCACTAGTTTGTATGGAGAAGTGACAGGTCTCGATGAGATCTTCATTTTGGATGACAGCTGTCAAACTAAAAATGGTCATATCTCGGAAACTACTCGTCTCAGACCATTAGTTTGTATGGAGATGTGACAGGTCTCGGTGAGATCTTCATTTTGGATGACAGCTGTCAAACTGAAAACGGTCATATCTTCGAAACTATTGATCCTAGACCATTAGTTTGTATGGAGATGTGACAGGTCTCGGTGAGATCTTCATTTTGGATTACAGCTGTCAAACTTAAAACGGTCATAATATCTCGGAAACTGCTCATCTCAGACTGAGGATCAACAATTTTATCGAAAAAAGTGTTGATTAACAATATTGATTATCTTGCCCAAAACAAAGCAGAGCTGGTAATAAGGGCAAGTAGCTGTGCCCCGCGGCTTCGGACGCGTTTATTCTATGGAAACGTTTAAAGGTGATTTATATCCCACGGGAACCGATTTATGGGTTAATATAAGTAAAAAAAGTAAAAGTAAAGTAAAAGTTCATTTATTGCTTGAAATACAATGTTATAAAGATCTTAAATATATTAAATTGGAATCATTGTTTTCTGCCTTTAGGCATGCAATCGTTTTAATACAATTATATAACTAAATTAAATTAAAAATAACACAAAATAATAAGCTTAATTAAAAATAAATGTCTGTAAATCAAACCGTAAATTTAAAATCATGTCAATCATTCTGTATAAGCTGGGTCAAGTAAAATATGAAGTAACATTTTTATCAATAATAAATTCATTTACGGTGTAATAGGCGGTTCTTGATAAGAATGATCTTAACCTCCTATAAAACAACAAACAAGGGAGCTTTCGCAGTGACTCTGGGAGTTTATTATATAAATAAGGAGCGGTGTAGAAGACGCTTTTGCGCATATAAGTAGTTTTACAGTCAGGGACACATACTTTATTATTGTCTCGTCTATTCCGTACAACGACGTCGGATAGTCTACAAAATAAATCAGCATTATTTTTTACCAGCATAGCCGTTTCCAGAATATACAACGAAGGAATAGTAAGGATATTGTGTTCTATGAAATAAGGTTTACAGGTATCTAGCACGTTAAGGTTGAACATCGCCCTAATACATCGTTTTTGATGTTTAAATACCCTTTCAACGTCGGTAGAGTTCCCCCAAAAAATCAATCCATATCTGACGCGAGATGCTATTAGACCATGATATGCTATAAGAAGTGTTTTTACGTTAACTGTTGGGGATAATTTATACAGAACATACGCAGTACTATTAATTTTCTTACATAAGAGCTCTATGTGCGATTTCCAGTTTAATTTTTTATCAATATTTAATCCTAAAAATTTCGTCGAGGTAACTTGTTCTATTATTGTATTATTGTATTTAATTTTCTTACATAAGAGCTCTATGTGCGATTTCCAGTTTAATTTTTTATCAATATTTAATCCTAAAAATTTCGTCGAGGTAACTTGTTCTATTATTGTATTATTGTATTTAATGTCAAAGTTTCTAGAATCAGCAGGGTCACGTTGTCGAAAATGAATAATTTTAGTTTTAGAGAGATTAATTTTTAAGTTATTGTCATCTAGCCAGGCTATTATATCACATAGGGCTACATTGATGTCACTTTTATATGTCGCAATATTTTTACATGTTATGGTCACTGTACTATCATCTGCAAACAAAGTCATGGGTTGTGTGGTGGCTTTTGGCAGATCGTTAATATATATTATAAACAAAAGAGGGCCTAGAACACTACCCTGTGGCACCCCGTACTTCATTATCCACTTTTTAGATGTAAAAGATTCTTCAGTCTTGGTTCTAGTATTAATATTGGTTATTTCTGTCATTTGTATTCTATTTTCTAAGTAAGATTTAATAAGTAACAAAACATTTCCTCTTAGTCCATAGAGTTCAAGTTTGCTTAGCAATATGTCATGTCTAATATAGTCAAAGGCTTGGGTCATGTCACAAAAAATCGAGCACGTTGGTATTCTTTTATCCATATTGTATGATACTCTATAAAGAAAGTCATATAAGGCCATATTAATTGTTTTATTTTTTCTGAAACCTGTTTGTTCTTTACAAAGTATATGACGAGCTTCAAAATAACTATTGATAGCATTGTAGATATATTTTTCAAAAATTTTTGAGATTACCGGTATAAGTGAGATTGGTCGGTAATTTTCCATGCTTTCTTTAGACTGTTTTTTATGTAAAGGTTTTAATACGGATACTTTAAGCGCATCAGGATAAACACCTTGCGTAATACTTAAGTTCAGCAGGTGACAAATTGGACCACATAAAGATTTAGATACATGTTTTAGAATTTTTGTTGCGATTCCGTCATATCCAACGCTATTGGTATTATTCAATGAGGCAATTATTTTTAAGATGTCATTTGGTATACAAGGTTGTATAAATAAAGAGTCTTTTTGGCTTGTTATCAATTTAGTGGGCTGTTTTTTAGAATCAGTAATGGGCGTAATCTTATCGATGAAAAAGTTATTAAAAGCATTAGAAATTTCACTTGGATTCGTAATAATTGTATCATTAATTTTAATTTTAGTAATTGGGTCCTTTGGCGTGTTTCTTTTAGAGCTATTTATAATGCTCCAAGATGTTTTTGACTTGTTCTTGGAAGAGTTTATTTTATAATTATTATGTGCCTTTTGCGTAAGTTTGATAATTTTTTTCAACAATTTACTGTATTTATGATATTCTTTTTTATTATTTTCATTCGGCACTCTCCTATAATTCCAAAGCATTTTCCTTTTCTTTTTACAACTTAACTTAATACCACGTGATATCCATTGAACTGGTCTGGTTGTCTTAATAGTGATTAATTTAAGAGGGAAACACAGATCATAAAACAGTTTAAATGTTTTTATGAACTCATTATAAGCGGCATTACAGTCCTCTTCGTTGTATATTTCGGAAAAGGAAATGCCTTCTAAGATGCGTGTAAATTTCCTTATATTGTCGACTGAATAATCCCGTCTGATAACTTTCCAATACTTCATGATACTATAATTATGTATTGGACAAGTAAT
This sequence comes from Eupithecia tripunctaria, assembly GCA_955876795.1. NCBI lineage: Eukaryota > Metazoa > Arthropoda > Insecta > Lepidoptera > Geometridae > Eupithecia > Eupithecia tripunctaria. The sequence goes on from OY041600.1 coordinate 4,175,059, forward strand.
AAGTTGAGCGGTGTGATCCGATAACGCGAACTCTATAACTTCAGTTACACATGATTTTTTGAAACTATGCGCAAAATTATCAATGCACGTTTGGCTCCTTATTCGTGTAGGTTGCTTCAAAGCCAGCTTAAGATTAAAATTTAAAAGCAGACATTCAAAGTCAAGCGTTACGTTATTCTTTTTTAATATATTAATATTAAAGTCACCAGCTACAAGAATATTCTGATAACTCTTTCGTGATAGTTCTTGCAATGTTTTCTCAAAAGTTTTCATAAACAAATCTAAGTTTTCAATTTTAGGTATTCTATACACACAAAGGATAACAATGTTGAAGTCTATAAGTTCCACTGCACAGCATTCAAAGGTACCAGCTACAGAAAAATTTGAGATTTTCTTTAAATTGTTCCATTTGTATCCATTTCTTACTAAGATGCATGTTCCTCCTCTTTTGCTATCTTTGCGACAAAAGATAGAGGTTAGAGTGTAGTTAGGGATTGTCAAATACTGTTCATATCCTTCCATCATGAAATGTTCCGTGATGCATACGACGTCAACTGTTTTCTCTTTTTCGGTCAATTCATCCAGGCATATATCTAAAAGATCCGATTTATTCAGCAGTCCAGCAATGTTTTGGTGTAGAATATTCAATTTATTGCTCAAGAAAAAACTGATTTTGTACTTCGTATTCTTCATTTTCTACATCTTTTATATATGATTCTCTTTGCTCTACATATTTCTTTAAGTTACATAGGAGGTGGGCTAAATCTTGCATAACAATACGAAGTCCATGATTACTTATCTTTCCAGATGGTTTATGGAACATGTTGTAGTCATATACTAAATGCCTATTTGTATCTAGGATGTATGCGTATTTATAAGTTTGTATGTCATGGTAGAGGAGGTTGTTAAAAATTTGAATTCTTTCATTTATTTTCTTCTTGCCATAGCCATAGTTGTAAATAGGTGCACATATTATAACATTTGTCCCTGTTATTTCTTGAAGAGTTTCCCTTATATTTCTCAAAAGTTCAGTGTTATCACATGACTCCTGAAAATCTTGGTCACCCATAAGTATTATGCAGTAATCCCTCATTGTATACTCTGTTAGTTTGGTTTTAAGTCCCCTTAGTAGTTGTCGAGTGTATGCTTGGGGGGTTAAGTAATGACATAAATTGTAATTATTTTGAATGTAGTCTTGGGCAATGGTAAGTACTTTATTTTCTTTGTTCTCGCTAATTAAACATATCTTTGGTCTATTTATCAATGTCGTTGCCTTATTTTTCGTGTTGTTTGCTATGTTTCGAATTTTGTAATGGGTTTTTTGCTGATTGTCCGTAAGTAAAGTATTCGTTTGTGTGCGTTTATTTTCTTTAGTAGGTGTTCGCATTCTCATAATGATCTCTGGAATAATTGTGTTTGTGTTTCCTGGTCCTTTTGGTGAAATTTTATGTTTTCTTTTTCTGTAATAATATTTGTTTGTGTCTCTTTATGAGTTTTTTTAGGTTTAGGTTGCAAATTAGCACTTTTAGACTTTGGTGTCGTTTTTGGGGAATTTTTCGGAGAGTTACGACCAAGTTTCATACATAGGTCATTTTTCTTTTTTAAGTTTTCCACATTCTTTCTAAGATCCTTATTTTCTAATGACAATTTCTCTATTTCATCATGGGCACTGTTAAGTTCAATTTGTAAGGTCTCTATTTTATCTATGAGATTTTTCATTTCTTCGTTTAGATCACCCGATAGCTCCGGGAGGCTACCTGTGGTGACATCTATCGTGTCTGCGCTCATTTCAGCTTCGGTTCGGGTAATATTCAATTGAGTTACCGCACGCCTTACTGTGATATAACTCTCATTATCACCCATCTTGATAGTTTAGTACCACTCGTATTTAGTAGATGGCACCTTGACGAGTCTCTTGTTGAATTTTGAAAAAAAGCAAAATTAATTAATTTGTCGAGTTTCGAACCAGCTTATGTCACATCAACCACATGTGCATAAAACTGAGACCTAACACCGCTAGGCCAATAGTGATTGTAGTAAGGGAGTCGAAATTATGTATATGGTAATAAAAATGTCTCTGATTGAATTTGAAAGTTCGTTACATTAGAAATGCAAGTTGAGTCACTATTTTTAACTTTACCCTCGTTCATAAAAATGTCTATGATTGTACACTGATATTATTAGAGTCGGGTTGTTTAATTCTGGCGTAAATCTACTTAAAGCTTTACACTGTCAGTTTTGGTTCGCAGTCACAAATCACAATTACAAAGTTATGTTTATTATTAGGTTTTCACAGCACTTAGTTGTCTTTTCGTGAGTTTTTTGGTAATACACATTCACTTTAGTTTCTCCGTAAGTTCGAGTTTTTTTTATTGGATAACACTCACGCGTGGGTTTTATGGCGTTATTATTCTTGTTATATTATTATTTGCATTGTTTTTATACTTTAAACATTTTATTTAATTAAATTTCCGTAGAGTCGATGTTTACATGGCAGTAGCGCCATCTGTCTTTGTATGTTGTCCTGTGTTAATATGTAACCTTTGTTTGATTCCAGAATTAGGAATGCAAAATTTGAGCCCGATCCGTTCAGTAGCTTTAGCGTTTATAATAGTAGTGTGAAAGATTATTGATATACTTAATGCAATACATGACATTGACAATATAACCCGTAGGAAACATCTGCGCACGCTCAAGGCAGAACAGTTCCGCGTTCAGGTTGTGAAGTGTCTGCTCGGTGAGCCGAAGCAGCTCCACAATTCAGCTGTACTGAACTAAATAGTAGTGAATAAAAGTCACTTGAATATTAATTGCCTGTTTCCTTTATAGAATCCCTCAACATCAACATCGACTGCTATCCTGGAGGTTGTGGGGCAAAATTTAGTTCATACACAATTAAAGATGAATGCAGTATTCCAACAATAGGCTGTACCATAGAAGTTCATACAAGCAAATACCAACAAGGTACGTAAAATAAGTGTCTAGAATTAGCTTTTCACCATTCTCGCTGTAAACTTGTTTACTCAAATATAAAATAAAAGTTCTGTAACTCAACCCGTCGTAGTAGCAAATTCGCAAAAAGAGATTATTTGCTATTTATTAGACCTTTCTTTTTCTCACTAAAGTTTTTAAGGTTTTGGTTATAATTATGTCAATTTAAAGGGTTCTGTACCCATTGGGTAACCGTCCCGGTGACCGGTAACGGGACCCTATTACTAAGACTCCGCTGTTGTTCATTGTGTTTTTTTAATTTTAGTTTGAGAGCTGTCATCCAAAATGAAGATCTCATCGAGACCTGTCACTTCTCCATACAAACTAGTGGTCTGAGACGAGTAGTTTCCGAGATATGACCATTTTTAGTTTGACAGCTGTCATCCAAAATGAAGATCTTAACGAGACCTGTCACTTCTCCATACAAACTAGTGGTCTGAGACGAGAAGCTTCCGAGATATGATCATTTTTAGTTTGACAGCTGTCATCCAAAATGAAGATCTCATCGAGACCTGTCACTTCTCCATACAAACTAGTGGTCTGAGACGAGTAGTTTCCGAGATATGACCATTTTTAGTTTGACAGCTGTCATCCAAAATGAAGATCTCACCGAGACCTGTTACTTCTCCATACAAACTAGTGGTCTGAGACGAGTAGTTTCCGAGATATGAACATTTTTAATTTGACAGCTGTCATCCAAAATGAAGATCTCATCGAGACCTGTCACTTCTCCATACAAACTAGTGGTCTGAGACGAGTAGTTTCCGAGATATGACCATTTTTAGTTTGACAGCTGTCATCCAAAATGAAGATCCTCATCGAGACCTATCACTTCTCCATACAAACTAGTGGTCTGAGACGAGTAGTTTCCGAAATATGACCATTTTTAGTTTGACAGCTGTCACCCGAAATGATGATCTAACCGAGAGCTGTCACTTCTCCATACAAACTAGTGGTCTAGGATCAGTAGCTTCCGAGATATGACCGTTTTAAGTTTGACAGCTGTCATCCAAAATGAAGATCTCACCGAGACCTGTCACATCTCCATACAAACTAATGGTCTAGGATCAATAGTTTCGGAGATATGACCGTTTTCAGTTTGACAGCTGTCATCCAAAATGAAGATCTCACCGAGACCTGTCACATCTCCATACAAACTAATGGTCTAGGATCAATAGTTTCGAAGATATGACCGTTTTCAGTTTGACAGCTGTCATCCAAAATGAAGATCTTAACGAGACCTGTCACTTCTCCATACAAACTAGTGGTCTGAGACGAGTAGTTTCCGAAATATGACCATTTTTAGTTTGACAGCTGTCATCCAAAATGAAGATCTCGTCGAGACCTGTCACTTCTCCATACAAACTAGTGGTCTAGGATCAGTAGTTTCCGAGATATGACCGTTTTCAGTTTGACAGCTGTCATCCAAAATGAAGATCTCACCGAGAGCTGTCACATCTCCACAAATCGCTCGATTTCTTTGGGGCAGGCAGGGCCAAAGAGTTGGTCTACAATGAAGACATAATGAATAAATTCAAAAATGTATATTGCAATTTCAGTTAAATTACACATAATTTATATACATTTTATTATACACAGGGTGTCCTACAACCATGCCACATGGAGCGGAAGTACTTAAATATTGTAGATAGAGTATTGTACTGAAAGAAGACTTCATTTTGATTTTAAAAACAATTACACATTATTCAAAGATTTTTGAAAAATCGCCCATCTAAATCACTAAAACCCGTAAAATTGTGATAAAACACCTTTTATTTTACTATTTCGATTTAAAGGCTCAATCGTATTATTTTATTCCAGATAACAATCATCATCATCAGCATATATTAGTCCACTGCTGGACATTGGCCTAATGAGCGCCATAGCGCCCTGTCTTCAGCTTGACGCATCCAGCATCTGCCTCCAGTCTTTCGCAAATCGTCATCCCAAGGTAACAATCATATCAAATAAAAGGAAGACCATGAAATTTTACATGTTATATAAAATAGTTACTGACCAACGGGACCAATTAGATAACCGCCGAGATCACTGGACCTCGCCCCGCTGATTTTTTTAATAGGTTATGTGAAAAAATTACCTTACTTTTATTCATAATTGTGGGCTAACATAAAACAGCTGCTAAATACTGTTATATCTCAGACTGACTTATGTCAATAGAAGAAGACAGAGCGAGATTGAGCAGTGTGCTGAGTTAGCATACTATTATGAATAAGGGGGTTAGTTTACAATAAGCAGTATGAAAATGTGCAGGAGTTACAAACTAAACTTGGTCCTGTAGTAACTCCTGCAAAAAAAACTGAACACCTTAAAAAGATAAATAAATCAACTGGTAACGAAATTATTAAATGAGTTAGAATTGGTATACAACAGAATGAATGGGCGGGACTTATTATTTTGAGCATTTGCTAAATTAGATTACCTGTAAGGAAAACGTAATTATTTTAATAGAATCTAAAATTTCATGGTCTTCTTTTATTTTAGATGCTTTGTTAAATGGAAAAACTAATCCATGCAATTGAGCCCTTACATGTCTGAAATCTTAAAGTTAACGGTGTTTTTCTTACAAATTTTCGGGTTCAATTCCCGGTTTAGGTGGATACAGGCGATTTTTCAAAAATCTTTGAATGCAGTTTTTAAAATCAAATTGAAATCTTCTTTCAATAAAATGTTATATAAATATAATAATATAAAATTTTATGTGGCCGTATAAATAAATTACTAGGGATATGTAATTTATTTATACTACTGTAGTAGCTGTCATACATTATTTTGTCATTTATATTTTATGTATTTATCAAACTATCAATTTACTTTGCTGCCAATGCCGATAAATACATATAACTATAGTGATAACTATAACTAATATTATAAAGGCGAAAGTTTGTACGGATGTATGGATGGATGGATGTTTGTTACTTCTTCACGCCAAAACTACTGGACGGATCTGGCTGAAATTTTGCATACAGGTAATTCTAATCCTGGAATAAAACATAGGCATACTTTTTATCCCATAAATCTGTTCCCGCGGGATGAAAATCACATTAAAATGTTTCCATAGGAACAACGCGTGCGAAGCCGCGGGGCGCAGCTAGTATAAAATACGCGTTTTCATCTGATATCTTATTAACTGACGGTACTTATCTATTTCAGATTACCTGTTGAACAATTCCACCGCCAACTGCGATCCCCAACTCACCCAGCGTGAGGATTAGTACTCAATATTTTAGAAAAATACTCAATATTTTTATTGAAGTTTTGTAAGTATTCATGCACCCTGCCTGTCAGATAGATTATGGCAGTGATCGTAATCTTAATCTATTAAGTAAGATTAATACTTAATCAGTAGGTATTTTATACAAAATTACAGCGAACTCTTGGGATATAAATAATAACATAACATAAGTTGTAAGTATTTACATTTCTAGATGAACTGTTTATAAAATCATGCAAGTAAATATTTCTGTATATTAAAAATAGTAAAAATAAATTCTTAATAGTAAGTACGTACAGCCGTTTTTTCATGGACCTACTATTTTCTCCTATTAGTAGGACCACGAGGGAGACCTTTTTCTGTCTGTCCTATTCTAGGGTGAATCAAAAATCTACCTCCTGTATAAGTTTCTCGTTACTCAGATGATAATGTACGTAATTAACAAAACTTTGTATAAATTTGACTAGGTTAAACTTAACATAAATAAATGTAACATTGGTACCCATCATGATCTAAAATTCACTTCGAAACTCGTTATAATTATCGTGCTTGGGTACCGATTTAAGGCATGTTGGTGGTTTATTATAATTATATTTTAAGGAACATGTAATCGTCGTGTATGCTTCGGATTATGTCACTACCTCATGCTTCGGATTTGATTAGTGTAATAAATTTGTAATGGTAAACGGTGTTTTTATTTTAGTCAACTGAGCCAAAATAACAAAGGGTATAATTATAATAGAATATAAATATTTTTCGAAAACTGTAGGTAGTAAATTTATAAGGGCAGCTAAAAATATCGATATCGATGAATGTGGTTTAGGGGTCACCCCTAAATCGCATTTATCGATATCGATATCGATGAATAAGCCGCAGCAGCACATCACTATTATTATTATTTTTTGTGTTGGTAGCCATGAATGTCTTTGTGACATGTGTCGTCTGCGCATGTCCAAATTGAAGTGGATAGGTTGGTTTTTCGCGATACATTCATAGACAGTGACGTTTGGTAGACTCATTTTATTCTAAGGAGGTCCCGTCTCTTCTTACGAAGTTATTGTATTCTCTTTGGAACATGAAATTTGTTTATGAAAAATGCCTTGACAAGTCACGTACCTGTTTTGGTTATTTATCGAAAAAATTGATTATTATTATAATACATGTACTTTTAGCACGTTACAAGTAGCAAATAATATATTTTACACTAACATGCGTACTTACTTTCATGAAAATTTAACCTAGAATGTTATTATCAAATAATAAAAGTGTGGTTTGAACAAATGTGAAATGGCAAACTTTTCGGTGTGAATTGTGATTTTCAACATGCTATTTCTAAATGATTTCTAGCTATAAAGATTGTGTTTTTCATATAAATAAACTGCTTTGATATTGAACTAACGAGGGTAATAAATTAAATTAAAAAATATTCACAGAATTTACTAAAAATATCATTATTTCTACAGCCAGTATGTTAATTTGATATTGGGTACAATAACCTGTGAAAAATAAAAGCGTAATAATGTTTTAGCAGTAAAAAGTACAGTAATTATCTAACTTTATAATATAAAATCATTAGATATGCTTCTACCAAACAATTTATTGAAAAATTCAATAAATTCCGAACCCTGTCGAGTGCACTCTCTGATTCCGCCATTTTGCGGCACACGATGGGTGCAATTCTTTTCCCGGTCTGGCCTTCCAAAGGTTAAGGCCCGTATTATGAAAGCTTGCTCAGTCAGAGCTATGAGTGACGTTTATGCCATAGAAAAGCGTTGCTCAAGCATACATCGATGACTAAGCAAGCTTTCATAATACGGGCCTAAGATACATAGATAGATAAAACATTTATTTGCTACTGCAATACACAATACAAATAAACACAATAAAAGGGAGCTAAAAAGAACATAAAAATTACTTGGGAAATAAAGGAGGATCCTTTAACATTCAGTCAATCCAGTACGAATACAGTATGTGTGTGCTGCAGCCTGACAAAAAGGCAATATTCAGCACAAAGCTTTGCTCGAAGAGCAAACACTGATTTTCAGTATTACCCTCTGAGGCGACCAGAAAAACGAGACACCAACAAAACAATGTACGTTTGCATGTTCATTTATAGTATTAAAATCATAATAAATATTAGCACATGAGAAAAGATGTGGTTAGGTGTTTGTGTCGGTACAATTTTGTCGTAGGTAGGTACTATAATCAGCTAGAAAACCTTGATTATGTAGAAGTAGCAGTAGCAGTAGCAACCCCAGTGCTTCCTACTTCTGGCAAACGAAGTGTTTAGGAATTCCCTCTTCCAGATATCGAAAGCTACCTTTGAAAGCTGCAATTTTATGGCTATGATAAAGTAGTGCAGATCTGATTGGCCTTATATTTCCAGTGGTATCTACAAATTTTAGCTTAGAGCGCAGATACTTAGATTTATTGAATTTGATAACGTCAAACATTAAACGCCCAAGGTGCAACTCTCTGCGCGATTCAGATTTCGATCTTCGAAAACCAAACTCAGGTTTTCCGTTGCCCAGAACGATCAGTATTTTAGTCAAAAGAGCACAAACCTACGCGTATCATTGAAGGTATACACAAACTTACCGGCAACATTCTAGAATAGTCTCCAAAAGATCCAGTAGATCCGGCATGAACTGCTGAGCGTCGTTGCCTGTAGAACTATCCGCGAGGCAGACTCTCAGCCTCACTAATGCACAGTCGCATGAGATGACGTCGAGCAGCGACGGCAGTTTATCCGCTGCAAGCAAATTACTCTTTATTTATTTGAGACACGGGTTTATTTCAGATTTATTTCAGAAGGTAGGCTAGCGTCCATATCTAATGGATAACACTATTCTAACTATCTTCATCACCATGTTCTACTTCTTTTTGTGGTCAACCCATCTTATGAAAGGACCACCCTAATTTATAAGGCCCAATTTTGGCGACCAACTCGTCCAGCTAAGCGTAGCTTTCTTGCCCAAGTCCACTTAAGGTCGACTCTGATCGCCATGTGATCATTCTACCTACCGTGGTGTAAGAAAGAAGAAGAAATAACTTACCAGTAACATTTTCCTTCAAGTGGTCAATGGTCTTAGACGCGAGCCAGGCAGTATACTTGATGTTATCGCATGACGCACTCACGCCGGCCAGCAAGTTTTCAGCGTACTGTGAAACATATTTATGATTAAATTTCACAGAGGCATTCCCTTTAAAAAATAGTTTGAACCGAATGAAATGATGTCGTTTTCCTGGCGGTCAAAATAAATTAGCACGTATAGTGTATTTTTGACGTAACATTTTTATCATTTTCGCTAAAGATTTCTGTATCTACCTGAAATAAATATTTCTAATCCTCCTAGAAATTATTTCCGGTCGCTAAACTGGTCGCTTAACAGGAAGTTCATAATCAATCAGTACAACACTTTACCTGAGTATACATCCCCTGTTTGACCAGGGCGTCCTTCAGCCAAGGGTTGAAGACCTTCTTGTTATCAGCTCGCGGCGCCCACACCACCGCGTGAAGTGGTAACGGCGAAGGGAGGATCGCGCCTGTGCCCAATGCTAGCTTGTCCATGTGAGGGGTAGCTGGTGGCATGCTGATTACTAGTCTGAAGGAAAAGTAAAGTAATATATATATATATAAAGCAAATAAAGCAGAGATTGTGATGAATAAAACCAAACATTACATAAACTATACAAAGAAATCACCCAGAAAAATTATTTGCAAACCGTACAAATATTTGCCTCGAGGCCTCAGCCTGCTGCGCCACTGAAGTCGACTTTCTAAATCAATAACAAACGAATCACTTTTTAATCGCTTAGATGCATAATCGTCTTCCGTGTTTGATTTGATAGCCAGTACAAAAACGCTGCATAGCAAACATTCCCCTGTTCGCTTTATCTCTCTCTTCGTCTCTAGAATAGCTTTCGTATCTACAATATTATCGTTCTCCCTATTACTGGAAACGTTAACTCAAATAAAACTCTTAAGAAGTCTCTTACCTCCAAGCGGTCTGGAAACAGTAATGCGCGGCAGACAAAGCCACGGTCGAGCTCTGATTAGCTTCATTATCACAGACGCCCGCTGTGTTCAACAAGGCGAGTAGAGCGTCCAATAGCAAGGGGTATTTGAGTTTATGAGGCGTGCCCAGCACGAAGTTGCACGCGAGCCCGTCGAATTTGGGGTTCTCCTGTGAATTGAGCTTTAAGTGAGATGCTGCTAGGCTATTTTAAACACAACACGACTTGATGCAATCTTTAAACTGCTCATAGGGTGTTTTCTACCAGAATTATATGTGCAAGCTTTATGAAGCTTGCACATATAATTCTGTATGAAATGCAAGTAATAGTTAAAATATAATGTTGTCTCTTTAAGTGATATTATGTTTTGGGGTGCCTTGATGGGTTGGGTTAGACAGATTTCACCTCTAGGTATAAAGTTTTGTTCCAATGGAAAAGTATTCTTATATCAATGTGCTATAAAGTTCACAAACTCACCTGATTATTAATTTCAGAGCTAGTAAGAGCGTAGAACTTAGGTCTCATAGACGTCTCATCATGAGACAGACGTCGGTAGGCCTGCTCGATGAATGGAACTTCGCAGTAAATACGAGACTTGATCTGGCTCGGTGCTGGCGGTTTGTTTCCGTTCTCGTTCACATCTGGCGGCGGCTGTGCTAAGCCGGGCGCTACTACGAGGTTCCATTCAATCTGAAATAATGGATAAGATTAACTTGTACTCAAATTAAGGTCAGTAAAGTTAATCCTAAATTAGAAAAGATAAAAGACAAAAGATAATCCTAAATTTGGTTGTTTAGCTGGTAAATCACTGCGGAATATTTTAATATAAGCACACCTTGTACAACTTGTATTTGCGGGCGCACATGTACACAAAATACAGGTAAAATCTGTTAGCGTGTTGCGACGGCATTACGGTCACAATCAAACAATATAGTTCCAACGGTAGTAACAACCGGTCCAACGATCACCAAGTAGTTGACAATCTCTGTGCGCGATGGGCGAAGGTCCACCTGCAACGCAGGAGATTGCGGATTCGATTTCCGCCTCAGGACATGGAGGAATGTGTGTACAATCTGTAGATATTTGTAAAGGGGGTTCCGAATGTTTTCTGTGTAATAAAAAAAATATATGTAGTGTATTGTATTTAGTATATCAGTTATGTAGTTAGTATCCATAACACAAGCTCTGCTTAGCTTGGGGCTAGATTATGATGTGTGATTTGTCTTGTTGTAATAATAATCGATTCCTATAAACGCTATGTTTTGTTAAATCTGTGTCCGCGATGACATGACAGTTGCATGACAGATGTCATTCTCTTCTTCTCTTTGGTTTTCTGTAAAACACAACCTATATCTTCCGACTGTTTTTCATCCAGCTTGATTAGCCTTGTAATCTAATTATAATCGAGAAATATAAGAGTGAACATTTTACTTAATTACATGCTGTTTATTGTATAGTAATAAATTGGCTGTAATCCATTTGTTGGACTTCATATTTTTTTTTTTTTTTTATTTTATTTTTTTTATCAGAGATAAAAAAATATATATATAATTTTCATATTTCCTATTGCCCACCTGCCTGACACACCACACCACTTAGCCGACACTTTGCAACATGTCTAACATTATCAATTTAGTTTCTTAGTGATCGTTGAATCCGTGCGCACGTGAGTAAGGTGAAGTTTGCTATCTCACCTGCTGCAACAAGCTCTGCGGTGCGTCGTAAAGATGCCGCATGAGATACTCCAACAGAAGCATCAGACGCGTCGTCAGCATCAGCTGGTGAGGCGCTAGCGTCATCGCTTTCTTCCTGTCGCTTATCGATAGGGTTTCTACAACCTAGAATAAACGGTATTTTTAAGTTGTTACATAATACTGACTTTTTTTTTATTGCTGATGGATAAGCGTTTGGCTACCAACTCACTTTAAGAAAGCGAAGATGTAGCCTAAGATGGAACACTCTTTTCCAGAAGGAACTTATTTACCCTAGATTTGAAGACTCCAAGATTGTACTCTAATGGGAAGACAGATGCAGGAAGGTCATTCCACTCTTTGGCTGTGGATATTATGAAAGTAGAGCAGAATTGTTTGGTTCGACACTGTGGTATGTCGACCAGGAATGGGTGGTATGAATTTGTGCATCTGCTGGTCCTATGATAGAAGGGAGAAGACGGGATAAGGTCGTGCAATGCTTGCGCACAATCACCAAAGTGGTACTTGTAGAACTGTAGAACACTGACAGTCTGGCAACGCGCCGCCTGTGATCAAGGCTTTGTAGGCTAGACTCTGTAAGCGAGACATCATCAACTGATATGTGCAACAACTGATATGTGCATAAAAACATAAAGGTCCGCTAAATAAGAAGGGAGCGTTTTGTGTTTTAAAAAGAATTTCGAAAATGTTTCTCGGTTTGGCCATGTGATAACGGCGAACCGTCGTTGATGACGTTATGAACTTCTCAGCAATGCATCAATTTAATATCAGTAAGGTAACTTCATGCCAAATGTGTGGCTAAACGCTGTAACCGCTGACACTCGACTAATTTCTCTGGTTTATAGTTTCCTATAAATAAGAATAGTGCAAGTTTATGATTAATAAATAAATATATAAATACAATAAAAATACATGCTGTCAGAATAAATATGAAGAAAATAAGAATTTACCCATGGTGAAGTTGACTTACTTTAATGATGGCGTTGGATGTCATAAGCAGTACAGATTTCTTCTGCATCAGAGTGAGTGAGTGGAACATGTAGACAAGCAGCTGAGCATGCTCCACGTTCAGATCTGGGAAGACACAAAATCATTAATGCTCACAGCTCTACAAATCAAGAGATTTCAACAAGTTCTGGAGACCCATGATGAGCGCCGCCGAGACACAACTGGTCATTGTTTTGACTTGCTCTAATGACAGCACGACATGCATGATATTATGCCAATCACACTAATATTATAAATGCGAAAGTTTGTATGGATGTATGGATGGATGTTTGTTACCTCTTCACGCCAAAACTACTGAACGGATCTGGCTGATATTTTGCATACAGGTAATTCTAATACTGGAATAAAACATAAGCTACTTTTTATCCCGTTAAACTGTTCCCGTGGGATAGAGATCACCTTTAAACGTTTCCATAGGAACAACGCGTGCGAAGCCGCGGGGCGCGTACCGTATTGTAGCCCGGTCGGTTGCCAAGAAAGCGTTGTAGACCAACTGGGCAAGACACCTATACCCGCCGCAACTCGACCCTACAATCTAGGCGTAGCGAGGGACCTTTTGAACCGAGACCTCTGGGGTCTTGTGACGCTGAGATTCACTTTTTGTCAGGCAGAGATTCACTGTCAATTGATGAGCAATACAGTATTAACCAATCTATACTAATATTATAAAGAGGAAAGATTTGTTCGTTTGTTTGTATTGAATAGGCTCCGAAACTACTGAACCGATTAAAAAAATCTTTCATTACTAAGAAGCTTAGTTTTCTTTTATCCCGGAATCCCCACGGGAACGGGAACTACAATAAGAAAAAAGTCTTACCTTCATAATCATGATCCTGCGAAGGCGCGGTCTGCAAAGCACACTCTTGTAGCGTATTGACAATCTTATGCCAGATCGCGAGGATGGCGTTTTCCCGTTCGGTCGGCAGTTTTCCAAGCACCATACCACCGATGAGTTTCACTACTCGAGGTCCAACCTAGTTAACAAAACAGCTGTTAAAACTTTTACAATCTTATGTCATGGTCGACGGGCCATGGTGTCTCTATGTTTGCTCTTGATAAATGTTGAGCATACATTCTTGAATAACCTTGTACTTTGGTTACTAAATATGTTGACCTCTGTGACTTGGTTTTGAGATTTCTGTGAGTGAATAGTTAAAGAATAACCCCCTTATTCATATAGTCTGCTTACTCAGCACACTGCTAAATCTCGCTCTGTCTTCTTCTATTTACATAAGTCAGACTGAGAAACAACACTACTTAGTAACTGTTTTATGTTAGCAGACCATTATGAATACGGGGGTTAGTAGTTTATTGACAAAGATGATATACTACATTACAATAATAATGTTCTTATTGTGTTAACTATAACAATCAATTACTTGTCAAATTATACCATGATTTGTCTATTTGAGCATTATTTTACTCATACATACTAAAGTCAAGAAGAAATAGATTGTATAGTCCTATACGTGAACACACAGAGCAGCCGCAATTTGTGCAGGCGTAAGTAGCAATGTCGGCGAGGATAGATACAGAAATGGAGTTTGAAATAGACAATACCAGGTTATTATTTGTAAGAGCAATTGTGGAAATTTAGCCGCGCTTCCATATAAAGTTAACATCTTATTATTTGGATTCTTAATTCTGTAAAACAATAGTATTTCTAGTGGACGGCCCTGAACTACTTAAATTAGAAAATCGGACTGCAAAGGATTTGGAACCCTAAACAGAATTAAATAAGGTAGCTATTCACCTGGAGCGGAGTCATGTTAGTCCGCTCAGAGCCCGTAGAACTAAGTTGTGTGAACAACTGCGGATGCATTGAGGCGAATGTGGTCGAACCGCTCAAGTTGTGAAGGTACCGCACCAGTGCTGCACTGAACGCAGCGTACAGCGTTCCGAGGCGTGGCCCGAAGCACATTGCGATCGTACCTGGAAGAAACATTCATTTAAGGATTTTCTGTTGGTCAATCAATACTAACTTTACTTTCCACGTTAAGGATGCATTTGTTCTAACGCGGCGAAAACGGAATCGATCAATTCTGTTGTTTCGGTTTGTAGCTGGTTGCTGATTAGTCGTTAAGCTTCGCGTTAGTCCGGACGCTCCCTTAAAATGCAAGAATGTTCTATTTCTAGTCCAAACCAATCAGAGCTTATTCTAAAAAGTATCAAAGTTAATTTCCCTTCCACGAAGCTCTCAGGCTCCAAAAGTCCTGCTCCATTACTTCAAAGAGCTGGGCTGGTTAGGGCCTGTTTAGGCAGGGGGATAATGCACAATAAACGCCCACGCGAGAAGACCGTGTAGTGTAGATCTAAGTTCCTCCACTCAGAATTAGAATTAGTTCACTTCTGAAAGTCTATGTAAACTTCCTTACCAGAGTCAGTACGTTGAGTTTCTCTATCGAGGTCCTTCGCTAAAGCTGCGAGCAACGCGTGGTGCGCCTCGTGTAAGGTCAAGGCGCCCGAACCGAGGCGGTCCGATCCGTCGCTGATTATCTCTTGGCGGAGTAAAATGAACACTTCTGTTGCTAGTTGGATGTACTGTAACAAAGAAATATAATAAGTGATCTGTTGAAGAGGGTTATAAACAATATCGTTGATGGGCAGTCTTTTGCAGATCGTCTATAAACTTGGACGAAGATAATTCAACGTCAAAACTATGTTTTTAACCGACTTCAAAAAAAGGAGGAGTTCTCAATTCGACTGTATTTTTTTATGTTTGTTACCTCAGAACTTTTGATGAGTGGTCCGATTTTCATGATTCTTTTTTTATTTGAAAGCAGGTGCTTCTCGTATGGTCCCATTTTAATTTGGTCCAGTTCTGACAATGGGATCCATTTAATTGAAGCCGGTTTATAGTTTTCTTAAAACGAAATCAATTATCTATTCAACAACTCTATCGACGCTAAACGTTGTGGTAACATCTTGTTTTACCTGGCATTTTTGATCACATAATTATGGTCCTTCAGTCCTTCCGTTTAACTCAGAGCGGCTGTGAAATTAGCGACCGCCACGTTAGTGCCTCCAATCGCTCAAAATATGTTTATAGTCCTCAAAGTCGAGAGAAACACAAGCTGGGATGAAAAAACATTATCCTATCATACACCCACAGTATACGGCTCAGCCTTGTCTGGTACGAGTGGGGTGCTGTCGGTCGTGTCCGTGGCTTCAGACCCGCCGCCGCGCATCATGAGACCGCTGTCGGCCGCGTCTGGCGCCACTAGGGTTGATTCGCACCAATGGCCGAGGAATTAGCGAGTAAATTGTTAGTCGTACTGTACACTCACAGAATACGGCTCGGCCTTGTCCGGTACTAGCGCGTTGGCAGGACGCGTGGTGCTGTCGGTCGCGTCAGTGGCTTCAGACCCGCCGCCGCGCATCATGAGACCGCTGTCGGCCGCGTCTGGGGCCACTAGGGTTGATTCGAACCAGTGGCCGAGAAGGGGTTCGCTATCTGTTAGGAGAATACAGTTTTAACGATTGTGCAGGACGTTTATTATCATAATTATACCAGCCAAAAGAGGCATAAGACACGTGAATAAAGATTGGCATTGAAAATGACCGACGCTCATGCATGGCCGAGAGGCCGTCTCTTCAATCCCAAGTGCCCAACGATCACCACACCACAATGCTCGGAAAAGTCGTTATCCCGAAACCTGAGACTCAATACATAACCCATGACAAATACAAGAGGGTTTCGTTATTAATTTCATAACCTAGCTCAGATTTCAGTGCAACCAATTGCAGTGCGCGGTGGTGAGCGTCAACCTAACTTGATCACATCTTGTGAGCTAGCTTAGTATTAGGTCCAAGTCCTACGAAGACCCGCACCAAAGTCCTTGAGTTTATTAAGATAAAGACTCATATCGGTCTACTCACCATCGTCAGTTTCCGAGTCTTCGGAGCACAGTATCATATCCTGGAAGTAGACGGTCGAGTCGGAGCGGTCGTGTTCAGCGTCGTTCTTCTGAACTCGCTTCAGGTTTGTGGCTTTGCGGTAGCATACCACACCGAGAGTTACGAGCAGCTGTGAACAGAAATATTGTTTATTGTTTATGGCAAATTAACGTTCAGAAAAAAAACATTGTGTAGAGCTCAGAAAATTTAATTGAAAACCGACTGCGCAGGCCGTGTCGAAAATTTTATATGGCGACAATGAGGCGCTTAGAGTTTTCAAGTTAATAATTTAGCCAATGATTCGTTGTTCAGCAATTGAGCACTGGAATGTGCGACACGCTGTTCGACTTACACCCTTTCTAGTTAAATTATTTGAATTTCAAAGTGACTTTCGTAGTTTAACGAATGAATTATGGATGTAGCGGTTTAACTAAGAACTTAGTTCAAATTAGAAGAATACCAACGTATCATCCCTTAATGAGGGACTTTATCAGGGTAAGTGCGGGGTTGCGTGATGCGCTTGTAAACGCAGCACCTTGCGCGTGAATTATTCCAACACAATATGGGTTCGTAGGTAGGTATAGGTTCGTAGGTGTCAGTTACCTGATGCAAAGGCGCCGGTGCAGCCAACCTCAGCTCTCTCTGATGCGCACTATGCTGCGCCAGTATCTGTAACGGAGCTGCTTGTTGCTCCGTCACTTCCGGCGCGTTCAGCGTCTCAAGGCGGCCGTCGCTGAGCAAAGCGTCTACCCACGCGAGACAGCGCCCGCCTAGAGCCACCCAGACCACGCCTAGACCGGCTTGCCTGTTCAACCGAATAATGATTTATTAACAAGGATTGTTTTGCCGAAGCAACAACCATCGGAATTAAACAAATGCTGCGTGCTAGTTTATGTAACGGAAAGCTACATAAACTAGCACGCAATGTTCAATCCATTCCGGCGTGCTCAGCGAGTCAAGGAGACCAGAAAATTCAAAACAACCGACGAGCGGC
This sequence comes from Eupithecia tripunctaria, assembly GCA_955876795.1. NCBI lineage: Eukaryota > Metazoa > Arthropoda > Insecta > Lepidoptera > Geometridae > Eupithecia > Eupithecia tripunctaria. The sequence goes on from OY041600.1 coordinate 4,192,910, forward strand.
TTGTTTCAATCATGCTGCATTGTTATGCTGCATCCTGGTAATTAAAAATAAGCATGCGGCGTTGCCAGCATTACAATAAAAATCGATACAAGTCGATTTTCTTTTGTTTTTTTACGGCAAAGTTAAAATTTCTCGCTGTTGAGCTGCCTATCATCAGGTGGTCCTATTGCAGTTTGCACTTACATCTTAGTGAGGTTGTAAGGGCGAGACGGCACTTTGGCGGGGCTCTTCCCGGGGACTGCGCACGGACATGGCGCGCCCGCGAGCGCGTGGTGTAAGCCGCAGAGAAGCACCCAGCCGCCTATCATCAGGTGGTTTTGATAGACCTACAACAAATATGATGATGAATGAAGACAGATAGGGCAAGAGAGAATGAGACAATGTAGACTTACAGCATGTGGATGTCGATTATACGTGTCGATGTCAATAAAAATGATAGTTTATCCAGCAAAACTGGTCTACTGTTAAAGTAGATGTCGCCAAAAGATCGCAACAGCTGAGCTGTCTGCATACAGCGTGTTTCCCGACAGTTTTACAAGTTCGTCACTCCCCCTAGTTTGGAGTCAGCCTACTCTGCGCCTATCGGTACAGTTAGTGCCTGAGCATTTTTAATTTTAAAGTGCAATTCGAGTACAAAAATATTGTCCTTGGTAACTTCTAGTTAAAAAGGAGAGTTTTTTACTCACATAGCCACCAGCGCGCGTAGATGTCTTGAATGTTTCACCTACATTGTTGTACAAACTGAGGGCGCTTTCTACTAACGTTGCCGTTTGCTGCTCGTTTTCATCGTCCTTTGGGTGGAGGGAGGCCTGATGGAAAAGAAAAACAATGATTGCGTATCAGTATAATTTACAGGTAGGAAAAGAAGTGATGCATTTTATTCAAAGTATATCTGACCTTTATAAATTTTGCCATCTTAACTGACATTGGTTTTGTTATTTTTATTGGTGTTGATGTTGAACGCAAAAAGTGAAGAAAATTTAAGAGAAAATAAAATCAATAACACCTTATTTGATAATTTAATTTATGGTATAAAGTTTTACTAGCCTAAGTGCCTATTTTGTAAACCTAAAGAAATGAAGTTATTAGAATCTGAAATCACTTAAAACCATTACAGAACAAGTACAAAGGATGGCAAAAACGGAAAAAAAGAAAGATGAACAATTCCAAAATACCTGTGCCGTTGCGCAAATCAGCGCAGCAGTGCTGATATCGCTGAGCTGAGCGATACGGTCCGGCGTGAACGGTTCTAGGACCGGCATGGATAGAGCCAGGCGGCACACGTTTACTTCGTTCACTAGGAAATGGAGCCTGTAAGGGAATGAGTACGTACATTTTTGATAGGCTTTAAAAGTTCGTACAATTTTATCCCTCCTGCTAGTTGCGAGATCTTAGAAGTACCGAATTTGAACAATTTTATTGAGCCTCTTAGTATGAACACTATAATCTCAGTCACAAGCGCAAAAACCCGAAAAGATCGTCGAAAGAGAATTCGACGTGGGGGGACGGGGGGGACGTTACACTGCTCTAGTTGTTATGTACTTACAGCGAGGCATCAGAGTTGAACTGCGGCGCAGAACCGGTCTCCTTGGCAGTCTGCCAGCGGCTGAGGTACCGTTGGAGACACGGCAGCGAGCCGCATACTTTCAACAGCACAGAGCCGGCGCGTAGTTGCATCAGGAGAGACGCGGTACTGGTCGCCAGCCATTTCTACAACCATTTCAACAGTGTCAAAAACCTAAAAGGCATCGTCTTGTGGCAATGAAGAAACCTATGTCACAGAAACCTGGACGGAGTTCTGTTTTTTATAATGTTTTATGTAGGTACAGCAATCACAAATTCGTCATTTAAGACATGCTTGAATATGAGTTTCGTTCGATTTGAGTATTTTAGGGTTAGTATGCCTTTCAGATCAATTGGTTGAGGATAACTGGTCTCAAATTCAGGTGCAAGATTTGTGCCGCACATACGAACAGTGCAAGTTAAATAAAAGCTTGTAATTAATTCTTCTGCTTACTTTCATGTCAATAGCTGCTTGTTGCTTCTCAGCTGCATCCTTAGCAATCTCCTCGATCTCCTTGCTTCCGGGAGATGACGCCGTCGGCGTTGAGGGCTGATGCGACGGCGATGAGGGTATACTTGACACGGGGTTCCTCAGGGGTAAGGTCAGTTGTTCTAGCAACGCGTCCGACCGCCGTTGTGCGGTCGAAGGAGGTTGCTTGTCAGAGGATGTTGTTTGGGAGACCAGTGATGTCATTGGACTTGGTAGCACTGAAGATTTGGTGGTTTGAGTTTCTGTAACAAAATTATCAAATATACCGTCAGGAAACTACTATGAGATGCGCGTGGGTCCAACTGATTAAGATTGAGATGCCTGGAGCACAGATAATATAATACTATACTACCTGGAGGGAACAAAGATGCCACAGGGATCCATCTAAGCCCGCTCTTGTTCCTCATTTACGTTTACAACATAATTAACGAAGCTTAGGCATATGTCAACCTTATAAAGAAATGGTTGAGGAATCTGCACATAGGAAATGCTTCTCAGGCATCCTACATGATTTTTAGGGCTAAAAATAAAAATATAGATAACCACACACCACTAACACTCAATGGCAAAACCCTCAAAACATGTGAGACCAAAAATATCTTGGACTCATCCTAGATAAACACTTAAATTGGAAGTCGCATTTAGACAAACTAAGATAAAAAAATGTCTTCTGATGGGAAGCATTCAAGCAACTACTGGTCAACCAGTAGTTAAATGCTTCCCAAGAAATATTAGAAAATTAATTTACAACTCACTCATAAAATTAAACTTGGAATACCTTATTGAGATTTGGGGAACTGCCGCCAAAACCAAGACAAAAAGATCTTCAAATAGCACAACTCATAATTGTAAAGAACCTTGTTAACTATTACTTTATGATAAGAATGCAGACCTTATAAGGAAACAAAACTGATGAGCCTAAGGCAAATATATACATATAACGCAGGCTACTCATAAAAATGGTTGGCTTATATTGAAACTCATAGCTGTTACATTCCACTTACCCTGAGGAGTGGAGCCAGGAGGAAACTTGCTGTTCTTCAACAGAGATGACAGTATCACCAAGTCAGACTGATCGTAGACTCCACCCTCTAGACCACAGAGGCCCACAATAGGTAGTAGAAGCTGAAACAATTGAAAATTGACGAAGAAATTACTCACAATTTGGTTTAACTAAGTGTTTGATTGTATTTGAAAATTAATTTATGCTATTTCTTTCTTCATACTAGATACAATAGGTCTTTTTCACGTAAAAAGCGTTCAATGACATTTCGGCACGATAATTGTAGGTATAGCCAAAGTTAATTTGAAATAATATGATTCGATTTTAGTGACTTGACTAAATTAAAAAATAACAATTTTTCATATAAAAATTTAAAATAGCTTAGCTATTAGTCCAAGCAGATCGATACGAATAGAAAAGGAATAACAAATAATAATGCTACAAATATTATAAACGCGAGAGTTTGTAAGCATGTCTGTATGTATGTTTGTTGCTCATTCAAAACAATACACACCTGCTTCACAGATACATTGGGAGCAGCAGTTGTAGCTTCATCGCAGCTCAGCCCGGCTTCTGAGAGCTTCTTGAGTATCTGTCTGAATATGACACGGAATGCATCTTGGGCCAAACTCAGTTGGTCAGTAGGCACTGTAACAGATAAAAATAATGTAATTTGAAAATTGTACTTAAATAAATAGAGATACAAAAAAATTGGACTGTATGAATCATGTAAATTGCACAACTATGTGAAAGGATAAAAATCTTGAAACCTACGTACACTCAACATGTAAATTCACTTTTATTTATTCTTCTCACACTGTTTAGGATATTAGAAATAAGACCTATGATTTATAACAATATCAATTATCATACTACTTCGTCAGGCTACGGAAGTTTTTATAGTAAAAATAAAATCATACTTACAGTTATTTGCATTCATGGTAAGGAAATGTGCAGACAGACACGCAAAGCATGTGTAGAACAAGTCATGAATATCATCATGGTTCTGGAAGTCATTCTCACTGCAAAAATAAACAACATTTTATAGTATATCACACAGACAAAATAAGATAAAGTTATAGATAAATATGTCATTATGTGAACTTAGAAATTTATAAAAAATCTTTGTAAAGCAGGTAGTAATAGTAAAAGCAGCTGTCTTGCGAATTTGACTGCTATATTCAGGGTTCATTTTTGCTTCACCTAAAAATACCTGTAAGTATTCTACCAGAATAGTGACTCAACTGAACCCTAGGAAAAATACAGGTCAGAGATCAGTAATTAACGGCGTAGGAGATATGGAAAGATTTTTTACAAAAAAATAAACAATGAGATCAGTATCAGCTGCCCGGAGACAACAAAAGTTAGTATACAAACCTTCTGAGAATGGCTTGTATGATCTCCACGGCATCATTTTTGTCGAAAAATTGTCCGTATAGCGTTGTTAGAATCGGTTTCACAGTAGTAGACCACTCAACACTTCCTTGACCTGAAGCAGCCATGGCTAATTGCATTTCAGGACGTGGAGAAATCTGAACGTGAGCCATTCATTACCAAACCATGTTTCTTTTCTCTATCCAAAGAAAATTCACCATTCATTGATTTTTGTCTGACTCAAAGAGAATACAATAGTTCCTGACTTGCCGATTTTCGAGCTTATTTTGACATTCTTCTAGTTCTTCCTTCGACATTGACATTTGTTTGTCTATATGGTGAGGACGGCAATAATGTACCAAAAAAATATTGTACGGCACAATAATTGGTGATCAAATTTGAACAGCAAAGTTTCTAAGTACTAGCTCTATGGCCTGTTCCTTCCTTCCTTTCTTCTTTTAATGGCGTCTACGTCTGGGTTGACATAATTTCGCCAATGTCCGTGATATTAGAGTAAAATAAAAATAAAAGCAACGTTGTTCGGTAATAAAGATAGATAAAGGAAGTGAATTCTTCGATAAAATGATTTGATGATGATGGCCTGTTCCTCCCAATGCCCAGCGCGGAGACAGGAGAACCAAATTGACAACTGCAATGGACAGGGATGCGGGCAATTACGCCGATAAAAATTCAATTCTTGTGAAATCGAGCACGTACATGACTTACCATAGTTACTATGGTAAGTCTTATGAATATTTTTTTTTTCTTTAAAATAAAACAGAAAGTTCCTTAAAACAAAACCATCTAACTACAAAAGAAACTAGCGTAGCTACCCTTAAGGGCCAAAAATTTGCCCCACCATGTATATATTATTTGACAAGTCGACGATGTTCACACTTGTGTCCATTCGATCAAAGGTAATCTAGTGCTCTAGTACTATAGAAGCTCGATGTTATACAGCTACAGCCTATTAATTCACGTACATGGCTTCCGATTATCGTGGTGTACATTAAGATACCCGTACAAAATCAGGCTGGGCTTTATTGACACGTGACGAACTAAAAAAAGACGTGTGGCACTCGGGGACTGCCGCGGTAAAGCTATTGCAATGCCATCTAGAGGCGAGTTGCTGAACTAAAGAGACAAACGTCAAGGTTTTTTCGTTATGGAATTTCTGTATTCGGTCCCCGCGCTCAAGGCCCGCGATAGAAGCTATGCAATAGCTTAAAAACAATTTTGGACGACCCAATACCCCCAACGAAGCCCACCCAAACCCCCGCGAAGCCGGGCGGGTGGCGGGTTCTTGGCGACTCTGTGACTGATAGGGGTGTGTTTATGTATACTTGCACCCAGAGCCCGATGCATATGGGGTGTACAATATCAGGCCATGCATTATCAAGTCGTGAAAGCTTGACAAGTGTTAATAATGCGCGACCAGTAGCACTTAAAATTATTGGAAGATATGCCTCATCCTGCTATGGGCAGGAGTGCGCGGGCACACCACGATAATCGGAAGCGATGTACTAGAATTATTAGGCTGTACAAATTTGACCACTAATTATTGTATTTTGTCATACATTATTGCCTCCCGAACAGAGGCGTCTCTAGCCCTTGTGGCGCCCGTGTGCAACAAGTACTCTGGCGCCCTCTAGTCTAGTAGGAGCGGGGTCAGAATGGAATACTACAGTTATATTTTCAAACGGAAATTCGGATGCAAATGGTGCAATTTTAAATGACGTCAGGAAGCAAAAAGTATTTTAGGAAGGAAGGGGTTATAAGAATAAAAAAATCACAACTTTCTAGTTCTTTCAAAAATATTTAATTAAAAAACTATTATAGTTACATAACAAACAGGACGCTCGTACACACAAATATGTACTTATTTTTTATTTTTATTAAAAATCAAGTAGGCTAATTTTGAAGGCCCCCTAGCCATGTTCGCACTAACGACGATATAGGTAAAAATGTCTTCACATCAAAATAAGAAACATACCTACCTAACTATTTTTAGACAACGGTCATTTTTAATTGAGTTTAATTTTAAAAAAAGTTTGGTAAGTAAATAACTTGATTTTTATAAAAATTAAAAAGTACCTAAGTAAAAATTTAATTCCTGAGATGCCTTCAAAATTAGCCTACCATTTTAAAAAAAGTAGTTACATACGAGTTTAAATTCAGAACCATTGAATGAGTGACATTGTTGTTTTCACTTAGGTACTCGTTTTTTTATAGAAAATGTACGGGAATTGTTTTTTTTAATTATTGCCAAAACTTACGATTTGATTTGGTATGTTCCTTTGGGAAAAGTGTTTCTGGTTGGAAATAGAGTCGATTAACGCCAACTTGTTTTTTTTGACAAATGTCATTTTTTGGGCGAACCGTACATTTTTTCAAAAAACTAAAAATGGCAATATTTTTTTCTTCAAAATAAAACAGAAAGTTCCTTAGAACAAAACCTTCTAACTACAAAAGAAACGGTAGCTACTCTTAAGGGGCCAAAAATTTGCCACACCCTGTATACACTTACACACAGACACAGATGTATTTACAAAAAAGTTACTTTGCGAGCTTTTGCATTAGCGAAATCTTTAACAATGTCACTAATTCAATTTAGATTTCATGTTCAATACTTATTAATAATAAATTTGTCAATCTACTTTGCGACAATGTTGATCTAAGGTTGTTTTTAATTATTTTTAGTTTAGAAAAATGCTATGTGCGTAAGGTCATTTTCCGTGACTGGATGTGTCAGGTATCCTCAGTCAATATCCTCAGTGCTGTGGACAGATTTGGGAACACTGAAATTAATTTGTGTAAATTTAAATAGAGTAGGAAAAGGTCCTTCTCTCTACTCCTTTTCCTACTCTATTAGCCTTGCTTTGCTACGGCGCGCAGGGTCTTTGAGAGCGCCGGCATCGACGCATCTTTGGAGGTGTCGCATTAGAGGGCGCAGGGCGCTCAGCGCCCCCTTATACCTAGTTTTTATATAACAATTTTTTGCCAAATTATATGGCATCCATCTGTGTTCCATTATTTTTAATTTTTATCAGTTTTAGTGACCAAAACATACGTTTCTTCCGATCGAAATCTATTCTAATCCAAACATTCCGAACTGAACACAAAATGTGAATACAAAGAAAGTCACGGTAATCCCCCAGCCGCCATCATGATCTTATAGATTTTTTGCAAAAATATTTTTTTTTAGCTCAAAGAATTCGTAACATACAAACAAACTGAACACACAAGGTACATGCACTTGCACACAACACATACACACTCACAGACGTGCACACAACACTAACATACACAAACACACACACACACACACACCTAGGCACACACCACATACAATCTCAACAATCACATGTGTGTTAATTTCTGCAAAGCAGTATTATACTGCTTAATTTAAATTTTTCAAAGACGCACCTGACAATAAAACTTTATATTACGGAAGAGCGGAACCCTCTAGCACAGGTATCTCTATACTTAACAGAGGGTCCCAAACCCATACATTGTAAATAAATTTAAGTTTCCTTAATAAATATTTGTAATTGTATTTGTATTTGTATAATTAGCAAGCTGAAGTGGCAGTGGGCCGGCCATATTTCGCGAAGAACTGACAACTGATGGGATAAACGAGTTCTTGAGTGGAGACCGCGACTCGGCAAACGTAGTGTAGGGCGCCCTCCGTCCAGGTGGGATGACGATCTGCGAAAGACTGCAGGCAGATGCTGGATGCATCAAGCTGAAGACAGGGCGCTATGGCGCTCATTAGGGGAGGCCTATGTCCAGCAGTTGACTAATATAGGCTGATGATGATGATGATGATAGTTACAAAAAGCTTTTTTAGGTTGTCGTTTTTCCTCTTAAATTTTAATAAAAATATAATTTATTTAATGTACTAGTTAGGTATTAAGCAAAGCAATGATTATAGTGGCATAAAAACAAGATGTTAGTACAAAACAAAACAAAACTGCAAAATTATGTGCATCGCTTTAACAAAAGTGATTTTATAACGGCATTAAAGTTACTAAAAACTATTTTTATGTTGTCGTTTTTACATTAAGTTTTAATAAAAATATAATTTCTTTAATGGGTGTCTTTAATTATTAATTATTTAACTATGAAAATCCCTAGACCCACTGTTAACCAACGGTTGACTCATTGTTCACCACTGGGTGTAAACAGTGGGTCATTTCTGCTCGTTTAAAAAAACCTAAATTACCCTGCTCTTCATCATCCGAGGCCAATCATTTTGTAATTCCCCGGGAGTTGATAAAAAATACAATACATGAAACCAAATTTTAGGCCAATCAGACAAATAGTCCCCCGTCGAGCGCCTTAGGAGCACCATATACACCTAAAAAAAAGCCCCATGGCGGCTTAGGTGTATATGGTGCTCATAAGATATGAGCTATTAAAAAAAATGACTCACTGTTTACCCGGTGACCCTACCTATATTTCGTTTTGGAGCTGGAAATTATGGCAAAGCAAACTGATAGGATAGCGTGAAACAAAGAGAATACAAGAGTTGTGGCCAAAGAGAATACAATAACTTGGTTGTGGCAGCAAAGACCAACCGTGCGTTCCGAGATAAGCTATTATCGATTTATGCGATCTCATCGATATTTGACGTTCCGAGTTAGTTCTCACGATTATTGACAGTTGAGTGCTATCCTATCTCGGAACACTCAATGAACGTGCTTACGGTCACGTGTCGCTTCTTCGCTTGTCAGATGCTTGTTAGTCAAAAAAATAAACAACACAACAATTCGAAATCCAGTAAAAATGGCTGAAATTCGAACTTTTTGTTTATGATCAAATGATTCCGATGACTCGGTTGAGGAGTGGGACAGCGACCAATCCAATTTGTGCCCTCTGGTACTGCTCTTGAGAGAACATTAAAGTTATTCCCCGACCGTTGACTTCGTCATCTATATGAATTTCCATTTATCTTTAAAAAACTAGCAAACAAATAAATTTTGTTATCAAACAGACAATATCAAGGAACATAAATAAATACTCTTCATGGAAGGAGGACAGGATGGCGAAGAAAATAAATGCAAACTGTCAGTTTTGACAGCGCGCTCACAGTGATTTCTGTTTGTAGGATGGTCACTGATATCGCAAAATGGCGCATGTAATGACGTCATCTATGACGTCACACGAGACATCGTTGTCGCGCTCACGGTGAGTCGGAACGCTTGATAGCGCGCTAATATCGATATTGGCGCAACTCGGAATGCATGGCAAGTATTTATGTTCCTTGGCAAAAACACAGCAAGCCATGAAATAAGAAGTTGAAGTAGACCTTCGCGTGAAAATAACTTTGCAAGAGAAGAGCAAAGAGAAAGACAATAACTAACTTGAGAAGAGCCAAAAAATAAAATATTGCAAAAGTGCAAATAGAGAAACATAGTGTTACATAATTTTCTCTGACCATAAATTATTTGATAAAATGACTGATCTGAAAGCTAAAAAGCGTAAATTATCAGATGCAAATGGTTCAGAACCAGCAGGTAAACGAATCTTTGTAACCTAATTTGATATTTGAACAACAACACACAACACCAATATTATGTCCTCTTTTCTAGAATCGATAATGAAAACCTCGCATATTCAGTGCCCGTACTTGGATACGATCAACCGGCACGTTCTTGACTTTGATTTTGAGAAGCTCTGTTCTGTTTCATTGACAAGAATCAATGTTTATGCATGCCTGATCTGCGGGAAATATTTCCAGGTAAGGTCACTTCATTATTATTACTGAGACACAGTTTAATAAAATTGAGTACATTATGAGTTCAAAATCATATCCGATATCTGAATAAGTTGTCATGAACATTTATTTCCAATTTGTTTGAGTCTTATCTATTAATGTTCACACAGGGCCGAGGTACCAACACTCATGCCTATACCCATTCTGTTGCTGATGGACATCATGTGTTCCTTAATCTTCATACTTTGAAGTTCTACTGCTTGCCGGATAACTACGAAGTTATTGGTAAGAATGATTTTTACTTCAAAGTGATTTAGTATGACTGTGTCAACCAATATACCTTCAAGGCTTCAACTTAGAATAAATAGTCATAAAGTTGTTTCAATTGTTTGTAAAACCTTACAAAATATTTGTATTAACTCTTTCATTACTTTACCTTTACTGAATTAATCTCTGGTAATTTTGTAATCAGATGTACATATTTTAAAGCAATGTTTTATTACAGATTCATCTCTCAATGACATCAAGTATGTGTTGAATCCCATCTTTGATGAAGAGCAGATTACACAGATGGACTCTGACACCAAGATGTCCCGAGCCTCAGATGGTACAATGTATATGCCGGGCATTGTAGGACTCAATAACATAAAGGCTAATGATTACTGCAATGTTATATTACAGGTGGGTAAGCGAGGCACACTAACTTGTATCCAAAGAAAGGTTTTCAGCTTGGGAAGTGGAATTGGCACCAACTGCTAATATGCTTAATCCCCCAACATTACTTGTAATTACCTCTAGTACCTATTGCATGTTTTCATCGTAAAAAGCTCCACTGTGAAATTATTGAAGTTGAATGGATTTCTTCTTTCTTTTTTAGAATAGTTTGGATTGATTCAATGTAATTTTTTTAACCGACTTCAAAAAATAGAGGAGGTATTCAATTCAACTGTATTTTTTATGTTTGTTACCTCAGAACTTTTGAGGGGGTGGTCCGATTTTCATGATTCTTTTTTATATGAAAGCTGGTGCTTTCTATGTGCTCCCATTTTAATTTTGTTCAGTTCTGACAATGGGATCCATGAAAATTCATGAAAAACCTATAAAAATTTAAATCGTTTTGTGGTTTTTTAAAACAAAATTAATTATAGACTATTTTCCACTTGATAAAAATCAATGTTATTGGCCTACTGTTGTTCCAGATCTAGAACTCCACCTCCCTATGCATCAACCGTATCAATAGGCTAGGATAGATGGCTTTAATAAATAATAAATTATAATTGGTCTGTCGGTTAGATTATCAGAAGATACTGGACACATATTTTCTTTTGTCAATCAAACAATGACAAAATAATTACAAAAATAAAGAATGTAAGTTTGGGACTGGGGCCCAGTGACGTCATGCTTAGCTAAAAAGTGTCACAAGGCATGAAATGATGCGGAATTTTAACTGGCTACATCTTCATAATATTTTGTATAATCGGCAAAAGAAATAAGTGTATCCAATATCTTCTGATAGTCTAACTGATGGATAATTTATAATTTATTAGTTACCTAGCCTTTTAGCATTGTCCACACACTTTATACTTAGCTTATGTAATGTTAAAAGGACATGCACATGTCAGGACATGGACATGCCAAGTGCTAGTCCCATAGTTACCTATTTATGTATTTATTAGTAAGCATATGTTTAATGCTATTGAGGGTTGGATTCGAATAACAGAGTTTATCCAATATTATGAGTCTATTCAATACAGAGACTAAAAGACTAGTAATTACATTACAATTACATCTATAACATAAGGGTAGTATGTGTGTTCTATGAGAGCTCAGTGGAATGACTGAATGAGTTCATTCAGTCATTCCACAACGCATTTCGCCTATTATATTAAGCCTTAGATGATGTAAAAGCTAAATAAGTGAAACGCGTTTGCGTCGCGTACTACAAACTAAACTGCGTCACTACATACCTAAGTAAAGTACCATCAAGTTCAATGACCTTAACATTTTCAGTGTCTATCCCAAGTAAAACCTCTCCGCAACTATTTCCTTCGCGAAGAGAACTACGCCGACGTCAAACGTCCGCCCGGCGACTCCATGTTTCTACTGGCACAGCGTTTTGGCGAGCTGCTGCGAAAGCTGTGGGACCCGCGAGCCTTCAAGGCACACGTCTCGCCGCATGAGATGCTGCAGGCTGTAGTGCTGTGGTCGAAGAAGCGGTTTCAGTTCATCAAGCAAAGTAAGTTTTTACTGCCTTGCCTCAGCGTGGTCAGGTGCGACCCACAGGAGCGCGTTGCGCGTTGCGCGTTGTGAAACATCTGCGTCTTGGGCCATGAAGGTGTTTAATGTTTATATTATTAGCTTAGCACAGTGAGTGGATAGACAACCTGCTCTCTGGTCAAAGCTTAGCAGCTAACGCGTCATGGAATTCACTGCCCAGCATTGCCATGGACGGCGGCATTTCGGCATGTGCGATGCTGAGCACCCAAAGTGTTAAGGGAAACTAGTACCGCATCCTACTCATTTAATTGTGAATGCTACACAACTCATAAAGTGTAAACATTCATTGATAACTTCCTCTCTGTCTTGTCTTGGGAAAATTGTTAATGAAGAAAGAGACCAATGCCATAGGAGGAACTGTGCAGGTAGACCCAAGATATCAAAAATATTATTGGTCTATTTGAAATTAATATCTATTCCATCAGTCAACTAATTCAAATTTTGTTTACAGGTGATCCTATAGACTTTCTGTCATGGTTCTTGAACTCTCTTCACATGGCTCTCAATGGCACAAAGAAAGCTAATAGCTCCATCATTTACAAATCATTCCTGGGTCATATGAGGATCTACACAAGGTAACATAATGGATTTGTTATTGGTATTGAATTCAGGTATTAATCATTTTTAATGGCCCAACTCAGTGTTGCAGTTTTGCCTGTGGCCTGGGCCAGATACCGGGGGGAACAGTGGTCTGCACAGACACCTTAGGAGTGTACCTATGTGCCTATGTGCATTATCCCCCTGCCTACACAGGCTCTAACCAGCCCAGCTCCTTGAAGTATCAGAATAGGACTTTTTGTGTCTGACAGCTTCAGTATACTTTACTTTTTATTTTATTTCAGAAAGCTACCGCCGCCGGACGGGGAGGAAGCTGCTAAAGTAGACTTAAAGAGCGAAGAGTACAGTGAAATGATCACAGAGTCGCCGTTCCTTTACTTGACGTGCGATCTACCGCCAACCCCGCTCTTTACGGACGAGTTTAGAGAAAATATTATCCCACAGGTGAATTCTTAGGCTAATTATTAAAATATACTACCTGTACCAAAGTTATCAACGTAGCTCAAATAATTAGCAAGCTGAAGGACCGACAATCGCTGGTGTAACCATGTTTTTGACTGGAGACTACTAGTATAGTATTATATTATCTGTGCTGGAGACCGTGACCCGGGAAACGAAGTGTAGGACGATTTCCGCCAGAAGGGCGGCCGTTCATGAAACATAGTTTTCCTTTGTTCCTCTCTTGTGTTGCGTGTAGTTACTTGTTTATCTCATGATATAATATCTCATTGCAGGTAAACCTGTACCAGCTCCTGTCAAAATTCAATGGACAATCTTCCAAAGAATACAAAACTTACAAAGAGAATTTCCTGAAGCGCTTTGAAATAACACAATTACCGCCCTATTTGATTCTATACATCAAGAGGTTTACGAAAAACACCTTTTTCGTTGAGAAGAATCCAACTGTCGTAAATTTTCCGGTCAAGTAAGTGTTCTTTAGTAATAAGATTTATTATGTAAGTACCTACTATAAAGTTAAACGCGAGCTTTGCTTTCTTTGACACATCTAATTTAGTGGAATGCTCAAATAAAGTAAAAGTAAAATCTGTGCTGAATAAATTAAATGAATGAAAAATGTTCGAAAGGGAAGGGAAAGGTGTGTTCTTTTGTTTTTTCTTTCCGTTTTGTCAAGAACTGACGAGTAATCATTTATTTGTGACAATGTTGAGTACCCTTAATTAAACAGCAACACAATATTGCGTGTGCAGGCTTTCCCGCGTGCAATCCTGTACGTTATTATATAGTCATCATGTCATTGTTACAGAAATGTTGATTTCGGCGACATCCTCACACCAGAGGTAAAGGCGAAACATAAAGGCAAAACGATTTACGAACTTGTGGGGAACATAGTGCACGATGGAACTCCAGAGAAGGGTACCTACAGAGCCCATGTGTTACATAAACCTACACAGCAATGGTATGTATCAATACGAGATATTATACTATGTAGTTGTGTTGAGCGCATTTAATATAAGCCTATGAGTTGTGAGATTTAATATTTCTCTTATTAAAAAGTATATGGTTCAGAATAAAATTCCCAATCACCCCATTGACTTACGTGAATGGATTTTTAATTTTTAACCACTACACAACCAATCTTGGGTTGGGATTGAAAAAGAGTTAATGGGGTGGTTGGGAATCTATCGCATATGTAAGTGTTGTTACTAGATTTATTTGGAAAAAAAAGGCATTTTGATGCGCACCATGTGGTTTCCAAACGCGCGTCAAGCGACGACGTGTGTAGATGGTTTTACTAAAGCGTGTGCTTCAAAACGCCTAAAGTTCCAACCTATAACCTACTTAGTTTTTTAAACTTACGCGATCAGAACACATTATAAATATTCACGGGTGACCACGACAGAGTAAACCTGTTGAAAAGTCGGGAAAAATGGTAAATAAACGCGATCAAATACTGCTTTAACTTTACACTTTTGTTTTAGGTATGAAATGCAAGATCTCCATGTAACTAGTGTACTCTCTCAAATGATCACCCTTACTGAAGCATACATCCAAATCTATGAACTAAAGCAGGACTGAGTTAATTTTAAGCAATAAATGAACCAAAACTTAAATGGATTTGTTTTATTGAGTACATTACATCAACATACATTTGGCTACACTATTTTAAAAATAATTAGAAAATCCCGTGGTCTGTGAAATTACCATTTCGCTTATAATAATGCTTATTTCATAATGGGAATATATTATTATATTACGCATTATATCTGTATCATATTTTCTATTTGACACAGACTGTAAAGTTCAGGAATAGTCCCAAGATTAAAATAATTACCGTATAACTAAATCTGGAATATAAAGGTAGAATTTAGCCAAATAGTTTATACTGAGAAAACATGGACATGCCTTTGTAAACATTTACCCGCATATCTTACACTTTTGTTTTAGGTATGAAATGCAAGATCTCCATGTAACTAGTGTACTCTCTCAAATGATCACCCTTACTGAAGCATACATCCAAATCTATGAACTAAAGCAGGACTGAGATAATTTTAAGCAATAAATGAACCAAGACTTAAATGGATTTGTTTTATTGAGTACATTACATCAACATACATTTGGCTACACTATTTTAAAAATAATTAGAAAATCCCGTGGTCTGTGAAATTACCATTTCGCTTATAATAATGCTTATTTCATAATGGGAATATATTATTATATTACGCATTATATCTGTATCATATTTTCTATTTGACACAGACTGTAAAGTTCAGGAATAGTCCCAAGATTAAAATAATTACCGTATAACTAAATCTGGAATATAAAGGTAGAATTTAGCCAAATAGTTTATACTGAGAAAACATGGACATGCCTTTGTAAACATTTACCCGCATATCTTTAGACAATTCTTGATCTAATCCTCCACTCAAAACCCATCTAAACACACTCGGTATGCTTAGTCTTTAATTCGGTTAAGACTGCCCAATAAAAGGTTGAAGTGAGTCAATTCATTGTAAAAGTAATTGAGATGTATGAGGAAATTTTATAAGGTTAGTTTTGAGTGGAGGAATCTGGTATGTTCAAGCATGCCCAAACGCAATAGGAGTTTCGAATTGAGGTAACAACTAAAGATATGGAGGCTAGTTTCAATTGCTGCTGTTTTTCTTATACTGAAGCAACATTGTGTTAGGTTACTGATTTTAAGTTCTCTGCAATATAATGTACAATACATCCAAGGCATTCAGCTGATTTACATTCATAATATTGGCTAGTGTCATACAGCCCCTCAGAAGTTTCCAGAACCCTGAACATAGACCAAGAACAGCTAATGACTCTCTCCTTTCTTGCCTGCTACCCTCTTGAACTCTCCCATGTTTGTTGTGGAAATTGGAGAGCCAAAGAATGCAAGATGATCAATCTGTGTGACTTCACCACCTGATTGGTTGTCTTTTATGAAGATTTGGATGTTCTGAACATTCTGGAATTTCACGAATTTCAGGGGTATGGGATTGCCTTCCAAGTCATTTGGTGAAAGGCTGAAAAGAAAGAAACTGTAAGTATCTTCTACAAGTTAATGCATCTTGTAAAATAAAATGTGCTGATAACAAACATAAAACTTCAGCCATATCTACAACTGAATTTTGTGAAATAAATAAACATTGAAGTGGCAATTTGCCTCACCTGTAGGCCTAGCACGAGAATTGTTGGCTTGGGTAGAATAGAAAAATATTACACTTTGACATTGAATGCGTAAAATGTTTGAACTTCATTCCTTCAACTTCAATAATTTAGCAAACATATGATGATGCACTGTCATTCTAGAGAACAATCAACATGCTAGGCCGGCAGGTGTGGGTTATGTGACGGCCACTGTTCCTTACTTCCATAAATTAGTAAAGCAAGTTTGATAAATCATGTATTAAAATACTCTATCTCTTCTATGGTTCTTAGCTTGATATTCTAAGTCTGCCCATTAGCGACAAAAAGCGAGTATTGCATATAATTTTTTTTTCATTCAATAATCATATGAGTATACTTACTCCAACTCTTGTACTGCTAAGTTCGCAGCTGCCAGATCAAAGTCCAGTGTTCGTGGCTGATTGATGTACAGTTTTATGACTTTAGGCCCTTTGTCTGCTGGACCTTTCACTTTCAGTGAGTGGACTTTCACCAACTGAAAAGGAAGAAATTCAAATACATTTTAGGCTTATCAAATCAAATTAAAAATTAATTTCGCTGCATTTCATACAACATAGATGATATTGTATGAAATGATTATGATTAGCCCCAGTGTAAGCAGAGCTTTGTGTGTTTAAAAACGGTGCTGTTTGTAATGTTTTTGATATGAATGTATTGACATTTTGTACGCTTGGCTCCTATTTATACAGAAATAATATTTATACTATTTATACCTGGTTAAAGGAAATGTTGATGATGAGCTGCTCATCGCAATCACTAGCTAGATATCCGCCGCTGCTGGTCAGGCAGTGCAACATTGGGTGGTCATCTGCCTCATTCAGACATTCACACTCGCTCTTTGTAATGAATGTGTTTAGGTCCATCTGTTTGAAAGATATTGAAATAAGAACTGTTATTTTTTTTGTATTACTTAAAAGCAGCTTTATATATAAATATAATAATTATATAATACGTACATGTCCTGCTACAGCACTATCTTCATCGCCTGCATCTTCAGTACCATAGTACTGTCTCACTTTATTCTCCAGTGATGCAGCATCGGCACCTTGCAGCCTGTCAATCTTTGTCTGCAGAAAATAGCATTATTTGAAGTATTCATTCAGCGAAATGAAGACAAAACGGGATAAGAAATCTGATGGTATTGTTAGATTTTTGTATTTTAGCTGATGTTACAAAATCTGAATATTGACTATCAGATAAAATTGTTCATTTGTAAGTAAGGAAGAAATTGTTAGTAAAAACAGTTCAATTTACCCGGTTCCTGTAAAATATGAATGTAGGCATCGCACTGACGCCTTGCGCCCCGGCCGTCTCTGCGCATCTGTCCACGTCCACCTTCAGAAACACGGCCCTTGGGTACTTCGCCGGGAGCTGCTCGAAGAACGGAGCGATTCTCTGGCAAGGTGGACACCTAAACAAGATAGAACAATGGTTCAGAGCGTTTAGAGCCCAACTGTTGCACCATGACTTGAAGTTTTGAGCACCAGCCGCTTACCATGTCGCTGTGAAATCAACCACTACAAGTTTGGTACCGGCACTTGCCATTTCCGTCTGGAAATGTGCTTCATTTTCAATAATTGTTGCTAAACCCATGGTTTCTGCTGAAAAAGCTGAAAAAATTTAATGCACAACACCCGGGAAGAGTGACGGAATGACACACTAAAAATTTCTACCAACTGAACTGACTGAACTTGAACTGACTGAACTGACAGCGAGTGAGCAAAGAGCGATTTTGATTTCGTTCGTCCGTGAATGAATTGACAATTTGACAGTATCTTCTGTGTTGCTGTTATAAATATATTTTGTATTAATTTATTACTGTTAATATTAAAATAAATTTTAAGAATACATATGCTATTCGGATTTGTTTTTAGAAAATGTGTATGGATGTATGGATGTATGGGTGTATGGATGTATGGATGTATGGATGTATGGATGTATGGATGTATGGATGTATGGATGTATGGATGTATGGATGTATGGATGTATGGATGTATGGATGTATGGATGTATGGATGTATGGATGTATGGATGTATGGATGTATGGATGTATGGATGTATGGATGTATGGATGTATGGATGTATGGGTGTATGGGTGTATGGATGTATGGATGTATGGATGTATGGATGTATGGATGTATGGATGTATGGATGTATGGATGTATGGATGTATGGATGTATGGATGTATGGATGTATGGATGTATGGATGTATGGATGTATGGATGTATGGATGTATGGATGTATGGATGTATGGATGTATGGATGTATGGATGTATGGATGTATGGATGTATGGATGTATGGATGTATGGATGGATGGATGTATGGATGTATGGATGTATGGATGGATGGATGGATGGATGGATGTTTGTTACCTCTTCACCCCAAAACTACTGAACGGATCGGAATGAAATTTTGGATACAGGTAATTCTAATCCTGGAATCAAACATAGGCTACTTTGTCCATAAATTAGTCCCGTGGGACAAAAATCACGTTTAAACGTTTCCATAGGAACAACGCGTGCGAAGCCGCGGGACGCAGCTAATATTTAATAAAACTAAATCAAACTGAACGGTTTAGTTACCTTTTATGATTTTAAAATTTTTAGAAATTTTAATTCGTCCTCTCGGGATTGAATAAGTTAGGCCGCCTGCATTTAAGTTTGTAAAATTAACAAAATATTTTATTAAATCAAACTTTACGGTTAGGTTACCTTTTATAATTTTAGAAAGGCAAATTAATCTGTACCTAGGTAATTTGAACTAACTTAATTGAGTAAGTAAGTAGGTACCTAAATCATTTATGTGATGTAACAATTGGTTTGGTGATTAAAATGAGGCAGAATTTTAATATTAGGTCCTTACATATGAAATTGGCGTTTTGTATGGGAGGAACAAAAAGTCGAATATTTTTTAATATAATATATTTAATTAATCAAAGTATGAACCATTATTTTCTATGCACTTTTGCCATGTTATAGGTAGTTCATTGATCCCTTTACTAAAAAAACCAGTCGGACGGGAATCAATAAAATCTTTGAAGGCGATTTGGACTGCCCCATCGGAGTTGAATTTTTTCCCTTGCAAGAAGTTATCCAAATTTCGAAAAAAATGGTAATCTGTTGGAGCAAGGTCCGGGGAGTACGGAGGATGTCTTAGACTTTCCAATTGAAGCTCTTCTAATTTAGTAGCCGTCCGTTGCGCAGTGTGTGGTCTAGCGTTGTCGTGAAGCAGCAGTGGCGTGGAGCGATTGACCAGCCTAGGTTGTTTAGCCGCTAGCTTTTCCATCATGGTTTGCAATTGCTGACAATAGACATCAGCCGTAATAGTCTGGCCAGATTTGAGAAAACTGTAATGAACAATACCGGCACTAGTCCACCAAACGCTTACAAGTAACTTTTTTGGGGTTAATTTTCGCTTGGGGCAGGATTTGGCTGGCTGGCCAGGATCCAACCATTGCGCTGAGCGCTTCCGATTATCGTAAAGAACCCATTTTTCATCACAGGTAGGTAATGATTCGGTTTAAAATACCTTCATTATTGTGCCGGTTTAGTAATGTAACGCAGCAGTCGACGCGCGTTTGCCGGTTTGCTTCAGTCAATTCGTGAGGTACCCACCTTTCAAGCTTTTTAATCTTCCCAATTTGCTTCAAGTGAATTAAAACAGTTTTATCACTAACATCGCAGCCTGCAGCTAACTCGGACGTGGTTTGCGATGGATCCGCTTCCACAATAGCCTTCAACTCTTCATTATCAACTTGAGTCTCAGGCCGTCCACGGGGCTTGTTCTGCAGGTCGAAATTTCCAGAACGAAAACGTTGGAACCAAAAACGAACTGTGTTTTCTTTTGCAACACGACCGCCATACACATCATTCACCCTTCGAGTTGTTTCCGCAGCACTAGTGCCACGGCGGAACTCGTACTCGTAAATAATGCGATATTTTAAGTTTTCCATTTTGTAAAATGAGTGACGCAAACAGAAAAAAACAGAAGAAAAAAAACAAATGAATGACGATCATCGAAGCACAAATACATGAGTCTATAGCTGTACAAATTTGAATTTGGAATTCCTTACCAAAGAGGAGAAATTTGTGATTAAAGTGGCCAGTACGAAAAACGCCAATTTCATATGTAAGGACCTAATATAATGTAGATATATAAAAACAAAGTTGAGGTAGATTAATAGTACCTACATTGTTACCCAAGATTTGAAAGCAAAGTAACTTATTTAGTCCCTCGAACGAACTATTAGTCTAGGGACTAAATAAGTTACTTACACCCGAGGTAACCACTGCTTTTCATCACGAATACAAGGAAAGTAAAAAAAAAACATGTAAAAAATAATTATAATATGCAAATTAACTAGACTGATCCATATCAATACCAGTCGAAAGCGTAAACAATCTGCAGGTAGCTCAACTGATTCATATCAATCACAATTTAACCGTTAATTATCGTTTAAGTTTAAGCCTTATACCTACTTTCCGAGTATGTGTGATGAAAAAATTATGTAAGTAGGTATTCTATTAGGTACTTAACCTACACCTACTTACATAAAAATGGTCCTCAACAAGTTTGTTCGGCACCCTCGGGTGCGTGAGGCTAAATACAATTCTTTACTAATTACAATTACCTATAAGCCACTTCGAAACACCATAAATCCGAATGAAATGAAAATGACTCTAGAAACCCCCTGCGAGCTACACTTATTCACAGCTTATCCCTGCTATAAATTATTTGCGGCCCTCCAAATCCCCTTAAGGCGAAGAGTTCACGAGACGAGTGCCCTCCAAATTCTGTGTTTCAAACATGTTTAGTAGGAAGTACCTACATATTTACATATTCGAATAAGTAACACATTTTTGTTTTACTAAAATTATGCTTGTCTAAGGCCCATATTAAGAAAGCTTCCTCAGTCATCGATATAGGCTTGAGCAACGCTTTTCTATAGCATAAACGTCACTCAAGCATAGCTCTATGACTGAGGAAGCTTTCATAATACGGGCCTAAGACGTGAAACGTCCTTAATTAATTGCTTACCTACATACATTAATTTCTTATAAGAAGTTAGTAGAAATAATTGATTTTGTTTTACAAAAACTATAAATTGACTTCAATCATATGGATCACATTGTCAGAACTGGAGAAAATTAAAATGTGACCAAACGGGAAGCAACAGCCTTCAAATAAAAAAAGAATCATGACCATCGGACTACCCAGTCTGAGTCTATGTCAGTTCTGAGCTACCTAACAGCATAAAAAATAAATTAAAAAATGAACAGATGAATTGAGAACCTCCCCTTTTTTTGAAGTAGTTAAAAATCTAACTAAGAATTTAGGTAACTTACCTGCTTAGTAAAGAAATCAACAGACAAATCACACGCGCCACACCGCGCGCAGCTCGGATGTCTGTGAGATAAATACAATACTCAACCTCAACCTCGAAGGCCTGTATTGGTCCACTGCTGGACACAGGCCTCCTCCTGACAAGCGCCTCGACACCCGGGGGAAGAGTTGGCGTGGTACAAATTCTAAGCCAGCGCCACACAGCTAACTAGAATACAATACTAATTAGGTTCTAAGTATTAATACCCAGTTGTTTATTTTTCTTCTCAGCCTGCAAATGCCATTTTTTGTGTGTTTATTGCTCAGAATAAATGGTTATTTGTGACTCATCATTATAAAAGGCTACCTATGTATTTGTTTTATTACATTAACAATGTGCATCTAATGTTCTAATACCTATGCATCGAGTTACCTATGTCTATTACACTGATAAATACTTTTTTACTTGACTGACGACAAATCTTTCTTTGTCAAATTCCAACCCATAGGTTTTACCTCAGAAATATATCTAACCTGTGGATTTATACCTTATACCCATTATCATAAATGAGGACGGGTATAGGAACCTATATACCAACTTATTAAAAAAAAAATGACCTCGTATACTTTTTACAAAGATCCAAGGCGCCTTAATAAACATGGATTCAGTTTCAATTTGTTGGACGGGATTTAATCTAACGGTCGCTACGCTACGGAGACATCAAAATAAGTTTGTTCTTTTTTCATTCAACTTCTTATCATATAACACTTGCCATGCCAGAATAGAGAATGCGGAATTAAACGTTGGTGCTCTTCAAACACAAAAAAGGTTTGAAGTTAACCCACTTACATCGGTAAGGAATGCGGGTAGTGTACTTCCATGTGGTAGAAATTGTATTGATTGATTCCTACTTGAGCATTTTCAATTGTCAGCGTCTCGATGGTATTCATTACCCAGAGCAGCGGTCTCAGAACACTTGCGCAAAAATTTTGTGCAAAGGACATTGCGCGAGTGGACGATTGCGCGAGTGGACGATTTTTGTGAAAAAATCACAAAACTTCTCATTTCTCTAGAAATAGACGTTGCAGAGAGTTGCGTATATTACATATATCTCACTTTTCTCTACCCCTCCCACTTTCTTTCCAATAACGTGAAATATACTTTTTCATCACTCATACTCGGTAAGTAGGTCGGAAGTTGCCTGTCTCCATATCAATACAAAACGATAATTAATCGATTGGTCAGTTTTAACTACCTGTAGATTATTTACGTTTCCGACTGGTATTAAATTAACTTATTATGAAAGCAACTTATTTAGTGCCGAGACAGGGATGGTAGCGAGGGCGCAATACGTCGAGGGACTAAATAAGTATCTTTCAACCCCTGGGTATCAATGTGCTAATTATAAAAGTTCCGTATTATATGTAAAGAAGAGAAAATTTAATATGATGAGACAAAAAACACTTACTCGTAATTTGAAGAAAAGAGATAAGAAAAAGACCAGCCACCAGTGTACAAGTACAATGCCAAGGAGTATTCAACTTCTTGGCAGCAGTAAATGTGGCCACGTCGACAGTCCACAGTAGCAGTCGGCAGTAGTACGTGCTACCATTTTCTATGTAATGACATTTTGAGTGTAGTAGAAAGTGCGTGCGCGTTAGAGTCTTTTGTTCGCTACGCCGATCCCTCGTAGCATTGTAGAGCGTGCTACGAAGGTCTACGTTAAAGTAGATTTCTCGTTATGGAGAAGGGTGTGAGAGAGATAGGGGAAAGATATATGTAAAGATATATCATAAGAAAGAAAACATAATTCTCTACTTATTGGTGAAATCTGCAAAGCTCTGCGATGTCTATTTTGAGGGATATTATGAGTTTTATGATATTCCCTCGTAGCATTGTAGAACGGCTAGGAAGGTCTACGTAATAGTATATTTCACGTTATTAGGAAGGAAGTGGGAGGGGTATCGGAAGGTGAGACATATTACAAGAAAATGAACAAAATTACCTACACATTGGTGAAATCCGCAACTCTTTGCAAAGTCTATTTCGAGAGATATAAGGAGTTTTGTGAGTTTTTCGCGCAAATGTCTTTTTGCGTAAACACCCTTCGCGCAAGCGTCATTCGCGAAAGTGTCTTTCGCGCATTACCGAGCAAGTCTGAACAGGCCTTTACATTACACCGAAAGCACCACCTTTGTTAAAGTTTTTCCACTCGGATCCACTAAACAAATCCATAGATAGATAGGTCTACTCCCATTACCTTCTTTTATTTCGTACTTACCTCTGCACCACGCACATGGCATTATCGTTTTGTACTCTTTAAGTCCCTTATTCATAATGGTCTGCTAACTTTAAACAGTTGCTAAATGGTATAATTTCTCTGTCTGATTTATGTCATCAGAAGAAAACAGAACGAACAAAAAGCAACTTTTCAAGTTAGCAGACTATTATGAATAAGAGGATTTGGCAATAACCCCCATATTCATAATAGTCTGCTAACTTGAAAAGTTGCTTTTTGTTCGTTCTGTTTTCTTCTGATGACATAAATCAGACAGAGAAATTATACCATTTAGCAACTGTTTAAAGTTAGCAGACCATTATGAATAAGGGACTTAAAGAGTACAAAACGATAATGCCATGTGCGTGGTGCAGAGGTAAGTACGAAATAAAAGAAGGTAATGGGAGTAGACCTATCTATCTATGGATTTGTTTAGTGGATCCGAGTGGAAAAACTTTAACAAAGGTGGTGCTTTCGGTGTAATGTAAAGGCCTGTTCAGACTTGCTCGGTAATGCGCGAAAGACACTTTCGCGAATGACGCTTGCGCGAAGGGTGTTTACGCAAAAAGACATTTGCGCGAAAAACTCACAAAACTCCTTATATCTCTCGAAATAGACTTTGCAAAGAGTTGCGGATTTCACCAATGTGTAGGTAATTTTGTTCATTTTCTTGTAATATGTCTCACCTTCCGATACCCCTCCCACTTCCTTCCTAATAACGTGAAATATACTATTACGTAGACCTTCCTAGCCGTTCTACAATGCTACGAGGGAATATCATAAAACTCATAATATCCCTCAAAATAGACATCGCAGAGCTTTGCAGATTTCACCAATAAGTAGAGAATTATGTTTTCTTTCTTATGATATATCTTTACATATATCTTTCCCCTATCTCTCTCACACCCTTCTCCATAACGAGAAATCTACTTTAACGTAGACCTTCGTAGCACGCTCTACAATGCTACGAGGGATCGGCGTAGCGAACAAAAGACTCTAACGCGCACGCACTTTCTACTACACTCAAAATGTCATTACATAGAAAATGGTAGCACGTACTACTGCCGACTGCTACTGTGGACTGTCGACGTGGCCACATTTACTGCTGCCAAGAAGTTGAATACTCCTTGGCATTGTACTTGTACACTGGTGGCTGGTCTTTTTCTTATCTCTTTTCTTCAAATTACGAGTAAGTGTTTTTTGTCTCATCATATTAAATTTTCTCTTCTTTACATATAATACGGAACTTTTATAATTAGCACATTGATACCCAGGGGTTGAAAGATACTTATTTAGTCCCTCGACGTATTGCGCCCTCGCTACCATCCCTGTCTCGGCACTAAATAAGTTGCTTTCATAATAAGTTAATTTAATACCAGTCGGAAACGTAAATAATCTACAGGTAGTTAAAACTGACCAATCGATTAATTATCGTTTTGTATTGATATGGAGACAGGCAACTTCCGACCTACTTACCGAGTATGTGTGATGAAAAAATTATGTAAGTAGGTATTCTATTAGGTACTTAACCTACACCTACTTACATAAAAATGGTCCTCAACAAGTTTGTTCGGCACCCTCGGGTGCGTGAGGCTAAATACAATTCTTTACTAATTACAATTACCTATAAGCCACTTCGAAACACCATAAATCCGAATGAAATGAAAATGACTCTAGAAACCCCCTGCGAGCTACACTTATTCACAGCTTATCCCTGCTATAAATTATTTGCGGCCCTCCAAATCCCCTTAAGGCGAAGAGTTCACGAGACGAGTGCCCTCCAAATTCTGTGTTTCAAACATGTTTAGTAGGAAGTACCTACATATTTACATATTCGAATAAGTAACACATTTTTGTTTTACTAAAATTATGCTTGTCTAAGGCCCATATTAAGAAAGCTTCCTCAGTCATCGATATAGGCTTGAGCAACGCTTTTCTATAGCATAAACGTCACTCAAGCATAGCTCTATGACTGAGGAAGCTTTCATAATACGGGCCTAAGACGTGAAACGTCCTTCATTAATTGCTTACCTACATACATTAATTTCGTTTTGTACTCTTTAAGTCCCTTATTCATAATGGTCTGCTAACTTTAAACAGTTGCTAAATGGTATAATTTCTCTGTCTGATTTATGTCATCAGAAGAAAACAGAACGAACAAAAAGCAACTTTTCAAGTTAGCAGACTATTATGAATAAGAGGATTTGGCAATAACCCCCATATTCATAATAGTCTGCTAACTTAGCACTCTGCCAAATCTCGCTCTGTCTTCTTCTATTGACATAAGTGAGACTGAGAAACAACACTATTTAGCAGCTGTTTTATGTTAGCAGACGATTATGAATAAGGGGGTTAGTGTTTAATGCAATGATGATACCAGCCAAGCTTGCTGCAGCTCCGTAGGGTGATGAGACGAAGACACAATGTGATCCACAGGGGCAGGTCATAAATAATAATAATACCTAAAATATTTTATTCAAGTAAACGTCTTATAAACAAAACAACCGCGTTTTTTGCCTCAATAGAAATAATGAGATATAATTTGGAAAAAAAAACGCTAGTCCCACTTTTTCTATTTTGCATTTCCATGGACATAGTAATAATAATAATAATAAAACTGGACAGTTCACACAGCATTATCTAGCCCCAAGCTAAGCAGAGCTTGTGTTATGGGTACTAGATAACTGATATACATAATACAATACACTACATAGATAGATATTTTTTATTATACATAGAAAACATCCAGAACGCCCTGAACAAATATCTGCAGATCGTACAAATATTTGTCCCGAGGCGGGAATCGAACCCGCAACCTCCTGCGTCGCAGGCAGACCTTCGCCCACCGCGCCATGACAGTGGTCGTCAATCAGTAGGATCATACCCTTTCAGCCGGGCTCTAGTCCGGCCAAACTAGATGTAGGTACCTATACCTACCCTGATCTGTAAGAATGGCTAAGTAGTAGGTACGTAATAAGTAGTACTCAATAGGTGACCAGATGGGCCGTCATTTAATTACAATAGTACAATAGTCGGTTCATAAAATTATTTCTGAGACATCAAGCTAGATTACAATAGTGTTATTTTAATAGGGCCTTCCTAATAGTTAATGTGAACTGCCTAAATCATAATTTTCTCAGCTTCATACCCATACATAATCGCAGTAGATAGATTAGATACATAAACATGGTCGCAGTAGTTTAGTAAATGCAGCATGGATATTGGTCCCTTGCCAAAACACGTAGCTAATTTTCCATGATATTATCAACTACAAACTGTCGTTGAAAAAACAATTGATTTGTAGTATACAATTCAATTGTTTTTTTTGGGAAATCCGCTGCTTCAAACACACCAGTGATGGAAGTCAGTTTTTTCATAGAAAATAGTTTAGATGCGGCAAATTACATTTCTGCTAGGTGTTTTTTCTATTGTAGAACGTAGATAAATTAAAA
Source organism: Eupithecia tripunctaria (assembly GCA_955876795.1). Lineage (NCBI taxonomy): Eukaryota > Metazoa > Arthropoda > Insecta > Lepidoptera > Geometridae > Eupithecia > Eupithecia tripunctaria. The sequence goes on from OY041600.1 coordinate 4,220,606, forward strand.
AAAAAACAGAGCAGATCTTTAAAACCCACCGGGGAAAGCAAAGGTTGTAAATTCGATGTAGGTAAATGTTCCAAATCCAAAACTAGACTCTACATTTAAAAAAAAAATCAACAGTATTTGAAAAAGAGGCAGTAGCCTCAACACAGTTAGCGTAATAGTTGTTGCGTGAGAAAAATATTTCACTGGGCGAGATAAAAGGAACGACAGCCATGGGATACGATTCAGTTTTCATTTGAATTCAGTTAGCACGATACGCGCGACCGCTCCATAATTGAAAACCTGAAACGTAGTGGAAATAATGCAAAATACTGCAAAAATAACAAATCAGTGATGCAGTCAAAGTTTATTATAAAAATTACCCTTTTGTATATAACTTTGAATTGGTTAAATACTGGCGGAAATGCTTTTCCGAATTTGAAAGCTATTCACTGCGCCGGAAATTATCCGACCCCTAATGATTTGCATGGCTTGTTGCATTCATTGGGGAAAATAATTAATTTCTCATTCGCGCATTGCAAACAATTGAATTTGGATCTTTTGTTTGGGTTATTTTTTGTAGACGGTAAGAGAATAATATGTTAAATTAAAAAAAGACGTGTGGCACTCGGGGACTGCCGCGGTAAAGCTATTGCAATGCCATCTAGAGGCGAGTTGCTGAACTAAAGAGACAAACGTCAAGGTTTTTTCGTTACGGAATTTCTGGATTCGGTCCCCGCGCTCAAGGCCCGCGATAGAAGCTATGCAGTAGCTTAAAAATAACAACGACGGAAGAATTTCAAAGCAAGACATTATAAGGAAGCATTTCTCAACAAGACAAGGAGCTATTTATTCCTTTTGCTAACAGAAATGTCTCAAACAGCATCTGTATTTGTGATATATTCATAATAAACATAAACACCTATTAATTTCAGCGAACCTTCGTTTCACCAACACCGATTCAATGCCACCATCATACCAAATTCACTTAAAAAGTTTGCTAAACACAAACCACAAAAGTATCGCTTGCGTTTATGAAAACCAGGTGGATCCAGGTGAAAAGAGTGAGTTTTTATAAACTGAATTACTTGTAAGTACACATTACATTGTGATTATTTGAGCAAAAGGAAAACATTGCTTTTCAGTAGTAACATTGTTCAAAAGCGCCAGGATGTGGTACACCCGTCAAAAGTCGTTGAAAGTGAAGAAGCAGCCAAAAGGAGCAATACCCATTAATACCGAACTCGAAGGGTACCCAGACTGGGAGACTTATTTTCGGAATGTTTTAGATTGGGATGGCTTGACTCCATCGCCTAATATATCAGGTATGTACCAAAAAATCATTTTTTTTTAATTATCTGATTGTTGTTCGCAGAACGCATGACGCGACAGCTGTTCAGTATCTGGCGCAGCGCATCATTATTTCCACACAGCGGGTCAATGCAGCCAGCGTTTTAGTGATGCTTCCGAATGGTATATGAGCTACCTGTAGATTGTTTACTCATGAACCATATCAATAGATGAGCGTCCCAAAGATGCTGGCTGCATAGGAGGGCGGGCAGTAGCACCCTCTGCAGAACCATTCTACCAATACCAACAGACTGCGATCTCCAACCCGCATGCCCAGCGTGGGGATTATGGGTATAACCCCCATGAGAGAAAAGCCAATAAGGCGCTTAACAGGCCCGAGTCCGATATAGACTGTTGAGGATGATGATTGGGTCAGATACTCACCAGCTCTCTCGTAGCATATCGTTTTTCGTGGCACTCTACGAAAGGCTTACATGCTAAAGTATCTTCTTGTTAATTTGATAATAAATACTTTTATTTTTATCCTTTAAAATGTTCGAACATAAAATATTTTGAAACTACTATTCTCAGCCTATAGTAAAATTGTTTGGAAAAAGACAAACATAGTTCAGGCGTTGAAATCTTTTGCAGGCACGCAAGTCTAGGCAGGTGTCTCGACCGCACTTTACTTCTACCTGTACGTTCTAATTTTACGTGAAACAACGATAGAAAAAAGTTAAAACTGAAAATAAAAAGTCATCTAATCCATCTCCTATCACATTTCCTAGGATCGTGATTTCCTAGTCAAATATCTTAAGTGCCTGATTTTTATCTCGTTCAAATCTAATTCACGCTTGCTCTTCTTTATGCCTACACTAACTTGTACTTAGTTTTAGGTTTGTTTTAATTAGGGTGACACAGTCATCCCCACGCTGGACATGGGTTGGGGATCACAGTTGCGTGGTGGATCTGTTCTGGAAGGGGTTCGCGCTGCTGCTGTGGATATCCCCTATTGTCTCTATTCTTATGCCCGCGGAAAGAGATGGAATGGTGCAAATTAATAGTCACTAAATTCTCTTGAATAGTTGGACAATCATCTCTGATTGCTCATAATTTAAAACAGGGTTTGTGCAACCAGAAAATAATATTTCATGTAATATCAAGCAGTTTAGTTAATTTGGTTGGATGTATTAAATAGGTCACCAAGGCTAGTAAGTAAATATATAAATAATAATGCTGGACAATCCATGTACCTAACGCAAGCAAGCTAAGCAGAGCTTGTGTTATGGATACTAGATGACTGATAGGTATACTTAATTTCATACAATACTTACATAAATATTTCTTATACAATACAATACACTTTAATGCACACCAATAAAATACAAAATATATATGAAAAGAGACTTGTAAAATGGGCGGCCTTATCGCTACTAGCGATCTTTTCCAGAAAACCTTGGGTTTGACACGGAGCAGTTTTATTATTCATAGAAAATACCCAGAAACCCGAAATAAACATTTAAAAAGGTACCTAGTTTTCTCCCTTAAGCGGGATTTTTAGGGGGAAAACTGGAATAACTTTTCCTAATAATTTCAGACAGATGCTTGATGAAGTTGGCTGATAATGAAGTAAATCCTTCGGTTGAACGTCCAGAATGTCGGATTCCTCAAGCTTGCTACGACATGTTGATCGATGGCTCGAATCGTGGCTACGCACTGACGCACAGGTTTTTTATTGAAATATTAGTAACGCGTATTGGGCACTAATCACTAATCGCATCACACTATCACTCTAATATTATAAATGCGAAAGTTTGGCTGTTTAGATGTATGGATGGATGGATGTTTGGTTCCTCTGCACGCCAAAACTTCTGAATGGATCGCGCTGAAATTTTGCTTATTGCTATTTTTTATCCCAGAGTCGAACATATGCTACTTTTTATACTATAAATCAGCTCCGGTGGGATAGAAATCATCTTAAAACATGTCCATAGAGAAAACGCGTGCGATGATAGTAAATTATGTGCGCTTCGCACGCGTTGTTTCCATGGAAACGTTTTATATATTTCTTATGGGATTGACTTACAAGATAAATAGTACCAGTTTCATTTCAAAACTAGAACCTGCTTATAGCCATATACTAATTAATTAGTCTATGTTATAGCTGATATGATGATAGCTTTCAAACTGCAGGGTCAAACTTCTCTGGAACGATATCTATTTTAACCGACTTCAAAAAAAGGAGGAGGTTCTCAATTCGTCGTGTTTTTTTTGTTTGAACAGCCTTCCTTTATGTTTCAGAACCTCAGAACTTTTGACTGGGTGGTCCGATTTTCATGATTATTTTTTTATACCAAAGCTGGTGCTTCCCGTGAGGTCCTATTTTAATTTAGTTCATTTCTGACAATGGAATCCATGAAAATTCATGAAAAAACTATAAAAATTGACGTCGGTTTATAGTTTTTAAAACAAAATTAATTAATGAGTAAATGTAGTCCAAAGGCTCCACACATGTCTGTTGTACAGATTGCTGCTTCTGATCGCCGCTCACTATGGCCGAGGCTGCACCATCTTCTCCAAACAACAGGACAAGGCGATGAGAAAAAAATTCTGCGAGATGATCTACGTTGAAGCTCACTACATAGCTGATAACGGATTCCACCTCGTCGACTTGTTGTTGGAACAGAGTAAGTTCATTTCACTGAGTGTGCCATAAGCATTTTACTTCAAAATTATACTTAAAAATCGTTATTTATCACAGAATCTGTGAAAGCTACCACATTCATATTTAGGGAAATGTTATTTCGATCTTTCATCTTGAATTACGTGTTCTAAAAACACGATTGGTGAAAGTTTCCTCTGTAAAGTACTTATATTTTTTCTGAAAAGTTATCACACCTTTTGGATCTCAGAAACAGCACACTTTTTTTCTTCTATTTTTCTTTGCTAGAAAACCTAGAAGTATTATTACTTTAGTTATATCTTTAAATTTTTAGTTTGGTTGTTTCATTAACTTGTAATCAGTTTTGGCGCATAAAAACTTCTCATTCGCGAAGAAACCATATCTAGCACAACAAGTATTAAAAATTATATACAGATTTTTTTAATAATTTGAGCATCCCATTGAAATTCTTCCTTACCTCAACAGCCTAGCCACGGTTGGACCTTTCAGTCCTCATCATATGTATCAGCTAATAAGGTATTGACCATGGCCACATAGCCACCTATTAAATCGAATCAGAACGCTTAAAATAAAAGGAAAAATACATTAAGGTATGTATTTTACTTTCCAGTTGCACTATGCAGTCTTGATGGGCACAGCGAGTTCATGAGCCGTCACTGGATGAGCAGCATCCAGCGGTTCCAAACACACTACGGCTGCTTCAAAGAACCATCGACACCACCGAGACTCTTCATACCAGCTTCGGAACTCTCCCAATTCTCAGACACACCAAAGGGAGATAATGACTTAAAATATGTCAGGGTGAACAACTTTATGAATGGTACATGTAGTACGCACGTAACTGCGGTAGCCGCCGCTGCTATTTCTGCGACTATTCGGTTTATTCTGGAAAATGATGATGTACTGTTCGTACGTTGTCGCACGTAAAGTTAATTGATAGCTGTAGGTAGTTAACCCAAGCATGCATTAGGGGTGACAATATTTATATATTTAGTATGCAGAACACATTAATGTTTATGAGAAAAGTGTTACACTTGTTTAATTTCTTCAGAATGTATGAAATTTAATAAACTTTAATGTACATGGTGTATGAATTTGGAACTTTCTATATCTTCTTAACTTCGAAACCGCTAAGTTTAATATTAGGTGAGTAGTGTAGAGAACTTACAATAATGTACAACAAATTAAACGTTCGAATCATCCACCTAACAAATCGATTTATAAATAAAATCCTATACCTCGTCAATAATTCCTGACAAAACTTAATTGAAAAGAAGGGCTTATAAGAGCTTGCTGATACTTTGTACCTTTAAAAAACTCTAGAATTGGAAATCAATTCAAGAAAATATTTATGCACAATTACGTGCAACGAACTGTTCTTTACTGTCAACAAGAAAAACACAGTACCCGTCCCTTCCTCCATTTTAAGGTCTTCAATATTGAAAGTGACACTTGTCGACCTTGCTTATTAATAAGACGCCAATGTCACCCGGATGCAGTGTAAGCTGACTTCCGGTCAAGGGAAGTGGTAAAACAGAATGGAAATGGCGGTTTGGTGCCACTTCTAAAAGGGCTGAAGTGGCTGTTGCATCATCTTCGACGGGATCACCAGATTGGTTGTGTCGGCAAAGACACCCATATTTTTGGTTATTATGTAAACACACTCAGTGTTTTAGTGTTTTTATTAAATTTAATAATATTCCAAAAAGATCAACTACGATGGGGATGTTATTTAAATAGAGTCTGTTCAAAAAGAGAAGAGTCGTGGCGTTTTGGTGAACTAACATTGTCAACGCAACAAAAGTTGTCAAATATGCACACGTGCTCCTGGCGGAGCACGAGCGCCCTCACCTCCCACGACTATTCTCTTTTTGAACAGACTAACTACCCATTAGCTTAGGCTTACTATAAAAAATCTTTTAATAAACTTGTTATGACTACAAACAGTTTCTAAGCAGCGTTTTGTCTTTTTATTATGTTCTGTCAACAGTAGAGTAGGCAGGCAGGATATAAAGTAAAGTAGGGCAACATAAAGAGGGTTTGTGGGTAACTAAAGGTTCCGAGACTGTCTGAAACCTAAATTTTAATACTGAAATTTTCAGAGTTCTGTAAGTTTTTTCACACTAATGTGAAATTTTGGACGTTATGATGGATGGATGTTTGTAACCTTTTCACGACAAAAGTACTGAACATATCGGGCAGAAATTTAGCATTACGTAAAAAAAAATCTGCCTGAGGCGTTCAGTACTTTTGGACCTCTACATGTGTGCACAATGTTAGCCTTATTTCCGCCGATTTTTACGAGGCTTATAACTATCTGGGCGTCGAATAAAACATAGGTTACTTTTTTTTTCCATAAATCAATTCTCAGCTAGAAATAACCTTTTCACTATTCCATAAAAAAAAACGCGTGCGAAGCCGCGAGACGTACTAAGTATTGGATTTTAGATAGGCATCTACAAAAAGTTCATATTTATTTATTCATTTATTTTATTTTATTTATTTATTTTATTTATTTATTTATATAAAGTACACCATTCTTCTTATATATGACATATGACGCACATGCCAACAACTAGCATGTTTAAGACCTCGTTTTGCAGCGGCAGCACACCCTTGCTCTTACATATTGTGAAGCTGAGTTCCGTACAGTCCCGTTAGTGTAGTGCAACGTGTTACATAGCGAAAGTTCGTTCAGTTATTTGGGGAAAAAGACGCTCGAAACATAAAGACACGGATTTCGGCGACGATGACGTAGCGACGCCGGCGTGGGGTGTGACGTATCATTGCATGGTCGATGCGAATGGGACTTTACGCCCCGTAACAACCAACGGTCAGTACCTTTCTTTTTTTTTTCTTCGGCGAGGAAAATTCGTTTACGTATGGACTGGTCTGGGGAAGACCAGAATTATATGGGACTCGACGCCCTGAGAAGGGCGTAATACCCACTAAAAACCTATCCGGTGTCCCTCTTTCGCTAATTTCGCCGAACCACGGGAACATAATAACCTCCGCGATCCGAACGGTCAGTACCTACTTGATTTAAGGTTAAGCCCAATCAGAGGACTTTGTGATATCATTTGCCAGGCTCTAAATTTCCTTAGGAATGGGTTTTTGGTAATGGTATATTTTTTGTCGCAAAGTTTGCCTCGTACTTGCCATCGCTGATTGGAATCTTATAAGGTACGTGACGAATTGATTAAGTCATTAGCAAGTCATTCACACAAACGATACGTACATTTGTATGTGTGAACCATACAGTTCAATGCGCTCGAGTTAGGCGCCAATTTATATTGCCTTATTATATCAGGCATGGGAGTGTTAGATAGATAGATAAATAGATAGAATATACTTTATTGCACAACAGTTGTACATAGGCGAACATAATGCTAGATGGCATTCTCTACTTGCTAACCTTTGGGTAGTGTGAACAACAATTTAGTAGGTAGTGCTAGAAAACAGAACAAAGAAGAAAGCTATTTATATATATATATATATATATATATATATATGTACATGATATATATACTACTCGCATAAATACCTAAAATACCTGTAATATATAAATAATTTTTATATATCGTACCGAATTATTCCTGAGAAAGAAAGAGATTTAAGACTTGTGAGTGTTATTAGGAGGCGAGGGTTAAGTTTGTAACGCTCTTGGTTATCTTGTAATATTTTGTCATGTGGTGACTAGGTAGGTGTCTAAAGCTCTGCTCATAATAATCCACACCGCTGGCGCACAGCATTTAAAAATGGTCTTAACCTCGTTGGATTTCTTGATGTAGTAAACTGTTGTCTGATGAAATTGTAATAGTAAAGCAAAATGAATCGTATATCGTAATCATCTTAGGTATGAAACCCGTTGGTTATTGTTTTTGACGTTGCACTCAAAATCAGACCCAAGAACATACTCATTACTAACGCCAAAAAGACTCCTTCTGTTCTTGACGGGGTATTATTTTATGGACTTAATGATGTGTGATCAAATATTAGACAGGAAGATTATTGTTAAGGATCAGTTGTGCTACCTGTAGATTTTTTGCAACAGTCTGCACTTACCTAGCTCAATTGTATCAATTGTAAATACTAGTTTTAATTATTTGATTGTAATTTTATTTTTTAATAAAAGATAGGTATCATTAAGTAGGAAGATAATTCTGTTATCTTGACTTCACAAAAACCAAAGCTTTCAACTTCCTCACCAGTCCACTCTAGATATACTCGTAGATGTGACTCTACATTCTACTCTGCACCGAGAAGTGCTCCATTTCGTGACCGGTCGAATAGCTTCCTCGTGACGTCACCAAGGCCAACTGCATTTCTGTCTATACCAAGTCCAGTTTAATTACGTCTACCTACTTTTATGAAAACTTTACATAAATGTAAGTTGATTTAAACCTGAGTAAATTTATATTTCCCTTCTCGTTCAGATGAAATGACGATATATAAGATGCGGAACCTAAGTGAAGCAAGACGCTATCGCACTCATTTGGTAAGACATTTGGTTATTTAGCCCCGAGACGGGGTTTTGTCCAGTCGGAATCGTAAACAATCTATACGTAGCTCAACTGACCGCGACAGATTCGCCATTTTAGCAAAATGGCCGCCCGACAGTCCATGGGCTATACGGAAATAATAAACAAAATTCCACAACTCAAAAAAACAAATGAAGATCGGATTGCCGCTTTCCCGCTTTTTTTCCTTAGGCAGAGACTGTATACTCGTAGTCTAATTGGTAGAAGAATGGGAGTCCTCCGAATGGTAAGCATGTTCTACCATCAATTTTGATTTTCATCATTGAAAAATTTGTTAATATTTTTCCGAAATCTATGTTATTTTGCTATTATTCTGATAATTATAAACAGCTGTGGTTGCTAAGCTAATGGTAAGTTAGAGTAGAGTCTTTCATTCCATTAGATTTGGATACTCAATCAGTTATGTTTTCCCTAGAACTGCATAAGCCGTATGGGCGGCACATATAATTTCATCAGAGCCACTGATCTGATGACTAACGCATCCTTGGTGCGGATGCAACGTCTGCATACATTAGTACTATCTCCAGGCTCTGTTAAACGATGCTTGGTGGCTCGTTCTACCAGGTGCGACTGAATTTTAATCAAAATCAAACACGTTTATTTTTATTAGCTTACAAAATAAATTTGAAAAATGAAATCAAATAAGAAATAAAATGATTTTTAATTAAATTTTTTGAAAGATGAATAAATATTTACCAATGAAATGGAAAAGGCACTTTTTATTCAATAGATTGTGCTACGTGCAGACAATAATGCATAAGTATAGATATTTTTAATTTAAAACGCCAGAACTTTTTCTGACAAAGCATGAGATATAAACAAATTTTCACTTAAAAAAACATTTACAACGGGATATTTACCGTGATTTGATACCGATATTTATCGTGAGTTTCGAGTTTCTCAATAATTCAGACAAAACTTTTCCGAAATATTGGAAAGCTCAAAAAACCCGTTGTAAATAACTATGGTGTGATAATCATGATAGATTTAAAAAAAAATCCCTATCAAACTTTCTTTTCCGCCGTGTTCTTCAGAACCTTCAGACAAAATGATAAAATTTTTCGAACTCGAAGTAAACTCGAAGTAAACGGCGCGCAGCAGTAGTGTGCAAGAGCCTCGGAGTATTGAGCTATTGCAGATACTATTGTTGTGCGAACAATGAGTTGGGACACCCACAGACGCGGCGTGGAAGCCGATGATGGGATACAAGGGCGTTGCTTTTTGCCAACTTCATCATTCTCATCATCAGCTTTTCTATATACAGCCTTTACCGTTCCACTGCTGGACGCAGACCTCCCCCTGATAAACTCCTCATTGGTATTTGTAAAAAAAATGGGGGGTAATGCGCATTATCCCCACGCTGGGCATGCGGGTTGGGGATCGCAGTTTGGTGGTAAAATTGTTCTTCAGTAGGTGCTGCTGCCCACCCCTGTAGTTATTCCATAGTCGCCTCTTACGACATGTGTGTAGTGGGAAGAGTTGGGGTGGTGCAAATTCTAAGCTGGTACCACATAGCTCAGCATCAGCCTTTGATAGTCTACTAAACTCTTCATAACCCAGACATGACATGATGAGCAGGACGAAGGCCCCAATAGCATCCTAAAATCCGTGGCAGAGCACTGTTTGTCTCCCATATGGACACATTTTCTTTTTTTTTTTTTTTTTATTGATGATGTATCAGCGTTTGGCTACCAACTCACTTTAAGAAAGCGAAGATGTAGCCTAAGATGGAACACGCTTTTCCAGAAGGAACTTATTTACCCTAGATTTGAAGACTCCAAGATTGTACTCAACTGGGAAGACAGACGCAGGAAGATCATTCCACTCTTTGGCTGTGGATATTATGAAAGTAGAGCAGAATTTTTTGGTTCGACACTGTGGTATGTCGACCAGGAATAGGTGGTATGAATTTGTGCGTCTGTTGGTCCTATGATAGAAGGGAGAAGACGGGATAAGGTCGTGTAATGCTTGCGCACAATCACCAAAGTGGTACTTGTAGAAAACTGACAGTCTGGCAACGCGCCGCCTGTGATCGAGGCTTTGTAGACTAGACTCTTTAAGCGAGACATCATCAACAAGTCTAACAGCGCGTCTTTCAATCGAGTTGAGAGCTTCAAGTTGGTATTTAGCCGAGCCGTCCCAAAGGTGGCAGCAATACTCCATGCAAGTTCGGACCTGCGCCTTATACAAACTGAGGAGCTGCTGTCCCGGTGTGAAGTACCGCCGAACCTTAGCCAGGATGCCCAGCTTCATCGCAGCAAATTTGGCCTTCGACTCGATATGGTGGCCAAAGTTTAAATTCGAGCTAAGCTCTACGCCCAAAAGGTTCAGACTGTTAGTGATCTGAAGCACAGCACCACAGAAACTGGGCACAGGATTGAATTGTGTCTTCTTAGCCGTGAACACACACGCCTGGGTTTTGGATGCGTTGAACCGCACAAGGTTGGCGTCCACCATCTCGCTACGGAGTTCTTGAATTTTGTCCGCACTATCACGTGGACTGGCGAAATTTCTATCAGCAACTGTGCTGTCATCTGCATACCCAAAAATACCGGGTTTCAGCAGGTCGTTGATGTGCAGCAAGAATAGGGTTGCCGATAGAACTGACCCTTGAGGTACCCCAGCATTTATAGCCAATAGATCGGAGGAGCAGCCATTTACGACGACCCGAATCGATCGTTCCCACAAGAAGTCAGAAATCCACTCGATTAGATTGGACGGTAGACCATAAGAGGAAAGCTTGCTAATAAGACCTTTATGCCAAACTCTATCGAAAGCCTTAGAAATATCCAAAGAAACTGCAAGAGCCTCGCCGTGTTTTTCCATGGCTTCACTCCAGATGTGAGTAGCATACGCTAGAAGATCACCCGTGGATCGTTTACGGCGAAAGCCGTATTGACTATCAGTTAGGAGATCATTATTCTCTAGGTATGCTAGGAGCTTGGAGTTGACAACACGCTCCATGGTCTTACAGAGGATGGAGGTGATAGAGATTGGCCGGTAGTTGGTGGGGTCAGACCTACTACCTTTTTTGGGAACAGGTTGAACATTAGCTAGCTTCCATGATATTGGCACCGTACCAGTATCAAGAGAAAGGCGGAACAGGCGTGTGAGAATCGGAGACAGTTCGGGTGCGCACCTCTTCAGCACAATCGCCGGAATCCCGTCAGGACCACTGGCTTTATTCACGTCTAGTGAGAGCAATACTTTAAGTACCTCCTTCTGCCTGATGCGAACTTCAGGCATCAATGAACCACATCTGGGTATGGTTGGGGGTATCTCATTTGAAGTATCTAGACGCGAAGACTCGGCAAAGAGAGTAGCAAACAAGTTGCTTTCTCTTCAGCGGTGTGGGCCAGCAATCCGTCGGGTTTCAGCATCGGAGCTAGGGAAGGTCGACAGAAGTTGGATTCAACCGCTTTAGCTAGGGACCAAAAGGCTTTACTCCCAGGTGGGTGCGCAGCTAGCTTGGTACCAATCTTGCTGATGTGGTTGAACCTTGCCCTCCTCAATACCTTTTTGCATGACCTGGCAGCACTGTTGTAGGCCTTCTTCTTAGACTCTAAATCTGCAGTCTTGTTCTTACGAGCAGACACCCAGGCAAGATAGGCTTCATGCTTTAGCGCGTCAGCACGTCGGCAGTCAACGTCGAACCAGGAGTCTACTCTAGTTGATAGTGGTTTGTCGGAGAATGGTATGTAGAATTCCATACCCTGACGCACCACATCAACAATGGCATTTGCACAGGATGAAGAGTCACCAGAAGAAAAACACAGAGGCTGCCAGGGAAAAGATGCAAAAAAGTGGCGCATTTCATCCCAATTAGCGGACCTGTATCTCCACACTCGCCGGCTGCCTATGGGGCTAGAATCTTATAATGTGTATAAGAAAATGTGTAATGTCTTTATATGTATGTGTTGCACCAATATGATATCATATTATGTGATTTAACTAAATTAAATTAAATTACAATAAGTACATTTATTTACATACCGCTCTTAGCTTAGGTAGGCATGTAATTAGATGTAATGAAATTTAATTTAATTAAAAAAAAATCCTTAAACTCATCTCGGCATATTTACCGTATTTTAATAATAATTATATTTAATCTAATTAACTAACGTATTCATATTTAATTAATTATAATAGTTTTTAAATGTATCCAATCCTATTTAGCTATAAATTTAATTGACAATCTAATTTTTTGTGTGTGATATACATTGTTATGTAATCTGAAATAAATGAAATACAAAACAATAACTCACATTTCAAATGGCGATAATTTGACAGTCTCTCATGAAAATTAGCCAAAAAACGCAATTTGTTAAAACGCAACGTGTTAAAATCTCGGTTGCGTTTGAGTACCTATTCGGGGGTATATTTAAAAAAATAGTTTCATCACTCATACTCGGAAGTAGGTCGGAAGTTACCTGGGAAGCGGGATCAAGACCAAAAGTATTGACAAGTTGTGACAGCTGTCACGTCACATCCGTGTCTGGTTTGACGCAATTCATACAGCCACTCAATTACAGTGCGATGAACTAACATAAAGTTAAGTCAATTATTAATACTGAGCTTAAATAACATAAAGTGTAGTCAATTACCATATTAAATGCAAGAACTCTTCATTTCGGTAACTACAACAACGGTAAACGTAGTAAAATTAAAATGGACATGGAAATAAAATTCGTCCCAAGCTTTATATTATCCTCATACTAGCTGACCCGACGAACTTTGACTGATTTTGGATTTTATATAGTTAATTTTTTATTGGGATAATGTTAATAAAAATAACAAGTATGTATTTTAATGATTCTTTATTGGCTATCTATTTTGGTGCATGGGTTTGCTCTCTTCAGTGAAGCACCTTGTGGTAGACGACATTTTTCTTTTTATTATCAGTCACAAGAACTGGCCATGTATTCTGATGTATAGGTTGCACTCTTCAGTGAAGCACGCACCTTGTGGTAGACGAAAGTTTTCGTATCATTGGCACAATAACAAATAACGCATGATGGTCTTATTCTCTTCCAACCCGTGCACATGCCACATAATATTGACGATGGGTAAAACATGGATTTTCTAGATACAGACAAGTATTTAGTTTAAGGATTGGCCATGTGATTTGTTAATGCGATTATGCGGTTATGGCGATTGCAAGACGGATCGGAAACTTGAAGTCTGTTACGTTTTGTTATACCACGTTTTATGTCACGTCCCACGGGATAAAAAGTGAAAGTCCGCCTCCTGTTTCTACCTCCCCACCAATTTTCAGCCAAATCTGTTCAGCCGTACTTGAGTTATAAATAGTGTAACTTACACGATTTGCTTTCATATATATTATATAGATGTATGTAATACCTAGTTATTGTCATATGCCCCCCCTTTATAAAGTATATGTCTAAAAACATAAATTTAATAACTAGGAACAACTAACATGTAATAGTCGTATTTTTGCTGCCCCTGAACTTATTCTTGGAAAATGATATTACAGCACTATGATACAAAAATAACAGGAAAATGGTTCGAATCGATCGTAGAGTAGCAACCTTTTTTTCTGTGGTTTGGGATTGGGCCCTTCCCTTTATCTACTTATCAAACTTTGATTTTTTTACAAGAAATGTCACAATTTAAGATCGTACAATTTCAAAAGGTCTAAAATCTTAATCAAAATTATTCTACACTCGTGAGCTTGTTTTTTTATTTCGGTGGGAATATTAAAAAGGAAATCGGCTAAATCATTTGCACCTAAATTTTGTAAGACATAATATGAATGGTTATGGCTTTCTAAAAAGACATTTACGTTCTCTTCCTATGAAATAGTGCACTTCCTCTGACAGGCTCATCCATCTTTAACCCCGGAAGGAAAAAGATGACACACTCATTGGGAAAATGGTTCGAATATCTCGAGATAAAAAAATCTACAAAACTGTCATTCCGGATGTCGCCATAAATAAAAACATTTGACAATACTATTGTTGTTACCGTCCTTTTCACAACTGACGAAATAAAACGGATGGCATTGTTTTAGTGTAAGTCTAAACATTTGTACACCTTAAAAATTGTATGTATAGCTACCTAAAATAATCTTACAAGGGCGCAATGCATTTTGTGAAAAGGTTTACGCAAATGTTCGCAATTTTTATTCTCAATCGTGTTTTAACATTCAAAGGACCAAAGAAAAAATGTTGACAAAAGTCAACACAGAAAACTGTAATCGAGTACTTTGCCACGTCCTGTGAGTACTTGAGGTATAGGCCTGAATTGGCAACCAAGCTCGTTAGGTTCACCCCATAATTCTTGCCCAAACAAAATTTTATGTCTAGCGTCCTATATCACTATAATGTCGCTCAAAAATACATACATAAATTCCTACAGGTTGGTGATTCTGGTATCAGAACGACTATAGGATAGTTCAAGATACCTACCTACTCACGGTGACTGGCCTAACCAGAGGTCCACCTCATTCCATCGCCGAAATCAAGACCGTAGGGTCATTTACAGTAAAATCGTGTATTAAAATGCACGACCATTCCCACCTACCGTTATGTTGGACAATGAATAAGGTGCTAGAGTCCAGGACTTGCACCGAATTTCAATTCTTCAATCAAATTAGAGCATAGATGGCAATCGTGAGTTATGAGACGTTTACACTAATTTATTGATCAATTTCATCAATGGGAATGCGAAGTTTATACCGTTGTGATTTCTATTGAATTTGATATTGATTAGGATAGCAAATTTGATTCATGAGGCGGATTTTGAATATGTTTAGCTCTAGTTCATTTTGTGCAACTAATATTCGATTGGTATCGGTACATGTAGTGTCTCATAAAACCATTGATATAAACGAAGTGCTCAGCGTCATCAGGCAGCTATCTCACTAATTTTGTAGCTTTTGTAACTCACGGAAGACAAACTAATTTAATCCCAGCTTCATTACAAATATCATGCTGAACCTAAATACCTACCGACCGACGTACTTATCTACCAAGAAACAAAATCATTATTTTGTTGCTGACTTAGAACTTACCATAGAGTAGCTTAGGGAAAAGATGTGACATTAATTTTCGTCTAATAAAAATTAGGTACACACAGGTACAGTTTGTCTTGTTTTTGACTTTTTGATTTATAGCGGAAATTATAGCGTAATGTTATAATAAATTATTAAAATATTGAAAAATTCCATGTTTTTCCCCAACCTGGATTAACCAAAGATTAGTATTAGGATCTTTGGGATTAACGATTACGTAAGACATTTATCTTATCAATTCGTAATCCTGGATATTTTACAAAATAATTGAAATTATAATATTTTTACCAGACTGAAAAAAGGCCGTAATGGCTTTTGGTCGGACATTAAAATGGCATAAACCCGTCGGACGTCCAACCATGTTCGACATGGTTGGACGTCCCAAAGATTACTTCTATTATTCCACAAAAGATCAGCAGCGCCGTACCTAAGGTAAACAAGGTTTTTTTAGATATAAGGTAAATCAAAATCTGGCATCCCTTGTTCATCCGTAAATCTAATTTAATGCAGATAATACCAAAAAACTCTTTGAGGCTTTTCGCGAACCTCAGCAATTGCGGGATCTGCACCTAGTGGCACAGTGATGCTCTCTGATGCAACTGACATTGCGTAAACATTTTAGCATGCCGACAGCAAAGCTTTCTCAAGCATTCGGCGAAGCACCCGACACTTTTGTTCGATTCGACGTAGGTAGGCCGTGAAATTGACACACTATCAGTTGTCAATTGTCATGCAGTGACGAATGGCGAGTACGTAACCGAGTTTGGCGGTACCGTAACTTTGCATCTGTAGTTTTTTTGTTTTTTTTTCATGATAACACAGCACTAAAAAGCTTATTAAAGATCATATATATTTTATTACAATTAGGGAAATAATTAATAAATTACTAAACACTGTTCTAAGGGAACAATCTGTAAATCATACCGTTACCTTGTACTTATCTTACATAAATTCATTTGATTCCTACTGACTAATAAAATAAATAAAAATCTTTTATTTCGGACAGCAAATAGTTAGGTATGGAGATGGTTAAGAGAAGTCACAGAACTGTTTCTGTGTAGTCAAGACATAACAAATATAGTGCAACAAATAAAAAACAAGAATTTCGTAACTCTTACTTAACATGCCTTTAATCACTAAATTGGTCGTAACTTAGTATTTATCAGCGGTTGATCGGCGTGTCACCACCCTAGACTTCGCAGTTATGTAAAAATGTGTGAGAAGGACATGCACACACTACTAATATACATACAGACATACATACAAATGTTGACGGTCGTTCACCTGTGGAAGTTTCGATTAGGAGATAGAGAGTTACAACTTCTAGGTTAAATGAACATAAAATACTAGGACAAAAAAAATGCTGGGTAAAGTTACTAAAACATTTAAGAGAGGAAGAGCGCGTTTAAGTCTTTTGTATGAAAAAACTTTATGAATATTATGTACTTTTATTTAATGAGTGGAATTGAAATTCTTGCTTATTCAATATAGTATCTAATTGAGAGATTGCATCACACATTTTTACAAAAGTCAAGGTCATTTTCAGGATTAAAAATGCATAAGATCATCATTTTAATATTGATGTGCTATCAAGTCTGACATTTAATAAGCTTCTCTGCATAGGTAGGTATTCTTGTTTTAACAAAATTGGTAATCATTAATTGATATGAAAAGATATTCGAATTAGTTTTTTTCAATATTGCTAATTCACGGATAATTTGCTACATTTCGCACTACCAAATCTTGGTTCCGGACAGAATTACTCGTAGAATCCAAACGAGATTTTTATTCAAATTAAAAAACGCGAGAAAGTGAATTACATGGACTATAAGGTAGGTATTACGCAGATATTGTGTGTAATATAAGAGTTGTTGACTTTGGTTACATCCAAACATAGAAAGGTACATAAATGATAGAATTTTCGAGAACATTACGGTGTTCTTGTGTAGTTAAACAACAACTCATCTGTGCTTTGTGGTTATAGCATAGCATGATTTGTAACATTAGTTTTTTAGATTTATTTATAGTTTTCGATGCCAGTAGAACGTTCTTCTTCTGGGGAGTGGGTTTTGCAAAGTTTCCTGTGAAAACTGTGGTTTTGTATGAACTTTACGCACCAGTTTTCGTTAAGAAAGGAAGTTCACAGTTTTCAGGTTGTCAGCCTTAATGGATTGTAAAAAGTATATTTGTCGTCCTTAGAGACTAATTAATTTTGACTTGACTTACAGCCGCACTCAGAGACGTTTTAAAACTGACACTTAGTAAAGATTCCAACACCAAAACCTCTACTTAGTGACAGTTTAAGTAAGGTGTTCCCTGTGATATACATAAATGAATTGAATCTATGATATACATAAATGAATTGAATTGAGACTTTGGTGGGTACAGGAATGCTTACTTATTGGCCAGTCCTAATGCATTGGCCAATGACCGAATGTAACCTGGAGAGATTCCAAACTGACAATAAGATGGATGACCAGATTATTGGCAAACATACTGCTCTGGTGTACTTACACGTAATGTTAGATGGCTATACCAACGTTGGTATTACATCATTGTATACTGTAGGGCATAAGGTTTACCTACTAACAGAGATTCATATGAGTAGGTTAGTTCTATAGATTTGGCGATGGCAAACTACTAAACTTGTTCCATTAATTTTAGCCATTTGGCTGAATAAATGACTAAGTACCAACTTAAATTTGTTTTGTATGTCATAGAACAATAGAAATCTCTCTGTGTGTTAGGTTCTCTTCCCAGCAGCTGAGCTAATAAACGAGGTGCAAAGTAATTAAATTTCCGTGGTCTCCAAGTGATCTAGCAATTTAATGACCTGGTAAATCAAATTGTCGGGCTGTTTGATATACCATTTTTTGGTTTAGATCGAAAAGTGTTGGTAAATCAAATAGCCCTTATACATATTTGATTTACCAATCCGTCGATCCGACCAAAATACTGTTTTCCGAAGTAAAATCATAAATCCTTGAAACACTCACTAAAATTAATCAGTAATTAAGCAGATGCCGGTTCAGTCTTATTACTATCGGTAAGTTCACAAAGTCGTCCATAGACAACTCAGATTGACTAACACCTAAATGCCAAGCTATTTATTATTTACATATCCACTTTCCATTTGCGAGGGGGTCAAAAGAGGCTAATGGATACTCGTATGAGGATCATTGCTCGATCCTTTTATGACCTCGTCATTCTGTTGGACTTGACTAAGTGTTCCCTGTGATAAAGTTTTTTTAAATTTACGCGATTAGAACACATTATTAGAAATATTTACGGGTAATTTATGAGTCATCTCGTGATCACGACAGAGCGTAAACCTGTTGAAACGTCGGGAAAATAGGTAATATAGTGTAATAAAAGCGATAAATACCCGTGATTATTTATAATAAGGTGTTCCATGTGAATCAGAAAAAAAAATGTTACAGTTGAAATGATCTGATGAGTAGTTTAGGCAGCACCAATTTTTTTTTATTCTAGTAGAATCAAAGCTTTCTGATCTATAACATTATAAATCTGAAGCATCTTTAATTCGCTGGCTGCATTGCCCCGCGCTGTACCAAACAAAAGTGTAAAAATTACTCTCCCGCTGCCCATAAAGAACTAAAAAACATCTTGAGAACATAATATAATTTTAAATAATTCTACGTACCTACTACTAATTTGCTATATTAGATTATTAGGTTGTATAATAATGTTTGACGTTTTGGAATTTATATTTATAAAGTCAAGTTTGATAAATAAATAAAAAACTAAAAAATAAAGTAGAAATATTCAAACGCTTTCAGCATGTAGCTAGAAGTTCTAGTTTCTGTACGTCCATAGGCTATAGAACAAAGCACTGACCACAATAAGTCAAGTACCGTTTTCTACTTCTCGGGCAATAGGCACATTGCGAGGCGGGTCACACCACGCTTCCGTTACACTGGTCTGATATAACTATGACATTTTTACCATTGGGACCAATGTGGACAATGTGGCCCGATGTGAATAATGTAGGCCAAGCTTTGTCTGGCCGCCGCTGTGACACGGACACTCTGAGTAAGGATTTCATGGACTACTTTCGGGTTAAAGTTCTGATTCTTTGAATTTGTTCTAGTTTATAATGAGCGGTTCGTTAATTGAGAGTTTATGTTTACCTTTTCAAGATTGCTTTCTATCTACGATAATATTGTAAGGCGTTTTTTGTACTTTTGTATTTTTGCTTATACTCGCATGTAACGAATAAACTCGACTTCGAGACCGAATTCCGATAAAATTTTATAATTAACGAAACATGTCTTCACTTATGTTATGACGTTAATTTTTGTATTCAATGAAAACAATTGCAAAAGTTATCTCATAAACTTTACAGTATTTTTTCCAAGTATTTTAATTATTCACGCATATGTCCCAACTCATATTACAAATACATATTCAGCGAACTGTGACCAAATTTCGAGCACAACCAGCTTTTTTGACACCACAATTTTTATGGCTCATAAAAAAACTGTTTTATCTATTTCGCCATAAAACATTTAGAATATCAACTTCTGTTGGATGCGTATCGTGATAATGAGTTAGGTCCGACTAAGTTTCGTTTTAGTTAGGTAGATACCATTTATTATAAACCTGACAAAACAACATAACTAACTATTTCTACGGCCGGGTTTTTAACACACTTGTGTTTTTAACACAATTGTTCTAAACATACTTGAGTTCTGCAAAATGTTGCTCATATAAGATTACTTTAACATACTTGGGTCCTTAAAGTAATCTTATATGAGCAACATTTTGCAGAACTAAACATTTTTTTATAACATGAAAATATTATTTATGAATGCACAAGTTTAGACACAGGTGGTGGATCAGATTTTTTGTTTTTATTAAATAAATCTATGTAATGTAAAAAAAACCTTTAGTAAAATTTAACATAGTAAACAAATTTTTAATATATTTATGTGTGTTGAAAATATATATTTTTATACGGATTCTTAGTTAGATCAATTGACTACTATACTCTACTACTACAATTGACTAATATACTATACTCTACTATACGGGTCCCAACCCGCGCGTTGTATAACAACCTACCAGTAGTGGTACACACAGAACACCTAAACGGATCACATTGTCATTGCGCTAGGCCTCACCTCCTTGTTTCGTGAAATTCCACCCTGTATAGTTATTATATGCAAGTATGCATCCATCCTGTAGAGTTATTATCTAGTAGGTACAAGATCGTGCGCATTTTGGTTTAAATAGGTATCAAGCCGCCGAAGTGCACTGATTGCCCACGACTCGGTCACATGCCACGCTTTGCTTGTACATTACTGCTTACAAAAACTAGGTAGACCTGCCTAATTATTAGACGATAAGTACCAACGGCTTCAAATAGACGAATACTTAATTATAATTATCAGAAAGTAGTTGACCCGGCGAACTTCTTACCGCATAAACGATGTCTGAACTTTATTTTCCCACCTCTTAAACCTGTCTTGGATTTCTACAAATATTTCAAAACCGAAATTAGCCAAATCGGTCCAGCCGTCCTCGAGTTTTTGTGACACTTACATACATCAGTTAATTTTTATAAAGAGAAAGATTTTTAGAGATTTTTGTATAAGTCTTGAGTTGTTTTTAGTTTTATGTCACTGTCGTACCCTTTTTGGGGGGCAGTTATTTTGATGTGTGATAATTGTCATTGGTATGTTGTAGAAACGTCTACAACATACCGAATATAATGTAGGGAAGATAATGGATATCTACAACGGTAGATATCCATTTACTTCCCTACATTATATTCGCTCAAGCTAAAAGTTCATGTCTGGGCCAGGTGGGATGACGATGGAAACATTGCAGGCAGATATTGGATGTGGCAAGCTAAAAACACGGCGTTATGGCGCTCAATAGGGGAGGGCTATGTCCAGCGATGGATAGATATAGTTTGATGATGCATAGGTAATTCTTAGGCTCCAAAAAATCAAAGTTTCTATACCTAATAAGTGGCCTCGCCTGCAAAGATGGCTTGATTGTGGGTTCTACATTCTGGTTTGTTTTATGATTCTAGTTCTGGTTCTCTCATATGAATATTTCCTGAAAACATTCACTCATCGTTCACCTATATTTTATAAATTATTTATACATACATATATTGTGTATTAAGGCCTCGTGTAAGAAATTGCTTCAAGCTATAATGTTACCTAGTTTATTTTAAATTTAATTATAAATTATATATTTTGTACAGTAATGTGTTCTTTAATTCATTCATTGTATGTAAACTCGCTGCCGACTAATTTTATACGAGTTATAAATTCCACTACGTACTTTTATCACTACAATCAGCGGCAAGATTCAAGAGAAAACAATAATACCACTATTAATTGTGTACTATGTTGTTTTATTGTCTGGTTACGTACACGTACGAAGAAAAGTGAAAGCAAGTAATGATTTATAGCATGTGAAGATGCGTCTCAAGGCGAGGGAAGCCTACTGCACTGGTGCTTATAAAACTAGTGACAATGCTCCATTAACATGTTGGTAGAGTCATCACAAAAGGTCATTGGGGTGACAAATTGGAGAGCCTGACACTCTGATGATGTTCTCATTGGCGAATCTCCCAAGACTTGCCATCTGCGCTGGACATAATAATATTATAGAGAAAACTCTACAGGGTAGAGATCAGGAGCAGCAACACCTTGACGGGTTTTTATGAGACTCTACCACGACCATGGATTTACAGACAACCTCTGATGCGGATGAATATGAATATGTGTTTCCTCGGATGAATATGTGTTTATGAAGTAAAAGATTTGTCAAAAGATAAGTGATAAGTATGTATTCCAGATCATTCTAGAAAGTTCCACAAAAAATATATATAAAACTTATTGCTATTAGTGGGACCAGGAAAATTTATATAGATAAATATGTTAGAGGTGTAGAAACACTTACTAGACATAAATTATATACACTTTTATTGTACTTATACTACACTTTTATTGTACTTATACTACTTACAATCTAAATTTTAACATCTAGTTCTACAAATGATGGATCTTATGATAATGTCAGTTTGCTGCACTTATCAAAAATACCCAAGTTTTTAAGTAGTAAATAAACCTCAACCTCCTCCTAAATCAGAGAGATTCATCACCCGAAAATTATTGAATGGCCTGCAAGCCTTGACCAATATAAAGTTTGCCAAAAATATACGGCGCAGTGCCATCGATTACACCTGTAAGGTCAAGGCAGAGAACCCGATGAGCTGGTCTTTACAACTGAATTTAATTAACAGATAACTTGAGATATATTGCAAATTGAGAGGATGAACAACTATCACATTGTAAGTTTAGTAGAACTCTGCAAAGACAGTGCTAGGATCTTAGTTTTATTATTTAAAAGTTGCTGCCCATGGCTTGCTTGATGTATTATAACCATAACCTGAGTTAAAACAAGGTTTTATTTTAGTAAGAACATTACAATAATGTGTAAATGTCAACTGCAGTTGTCCATTGACTTGTTGGTTTATATTTCCAACATTTCCTTCTTGGCAGCTCGGTTTTTGTTGTTAAATTTAGTTTTTTAGAAATTACTAGCTGCACCCCGCGGCTTCGCACGCGTTGTTCCTATGGAGACATTAAAAGGTGATTTTGCTGTGTCGCTCGCCAGCGCCATGACACATCGCTCACCGATCACTATTTGAGTTAGCAGTGTTCAGCCGTTTAGGTGTGAAAACGTTAGACAGACAGACAGAGTTAGTTACTTTCGATTTTTTAATGATAATTATGGAAGTATGGATTCAGTCTTTTTAATAGGTACTAAATTAAAACTAATCAAATGAATTGAAATATCTCAGTATTTTTGGAAACACGTATATGGGTGCTGTGTTACCCCAAAGATGGTTGTGATGGCTCCAATACTTTTCAGGAATTACATAATTTTCGATAACATTTGGAACTTGCAATCGCAATTTCTCTACGTCCTTTATTGCAGAGACCCAGTCGTTCTTAGCAACCATGAACACCATAGGTGACGTAATCCTGGAAACCGGGTAATCAGGAGGCTTCGGTTTACCGTATCTTTTTATGTTCCCCTTCTTTCCTTCGTTGTAGCGTCGGAATTTTCCCGATGTTATCAGCTGGCCAAAATGTGCCAGATCTTTCGTGGAGATACCGACCAATAAATGTCCGAATGATATTGACAGCGAACTTGATCGAATACTCCCCACTTTGAATCCGGTAGTGAGTGATAACCCCTGGCCACAGAAGAGATCGGGACCTAGATGGCATAGGAACTCTACTAGAAAATGTGAGATGTGGTCTTTTGCGAATAGCTCTCTGTAGCCTGCTCCTTCTAAAAACGCTTTTATCGGCGCAATGTTTTGAGCTGCTAGGATAGGCAGGGGACTCGTTATGTTCCCCATGTAGGCGACTGGAGCTAACTGTATCGACAGCCTTACTTTATCGTTGTATTCCGGTCGTAGTGAGTTCATGACGAAGAAATTCGTGGTTCCTTGCGAGTGTCCGATGTAATACAGCTGCGGGCGCCTGCTAGCAGCAAGCACGTAATCAACCATAGCTGGCAGGTCGTAATAACCGTGCTCGTCGAACGTGTACTCCCAGTACTCAGGATCTGTGTCTGGGTCGAGGCGGACATGTCGACGAGAGTAGTGGTTACCTCTGTGGTTAGCGGCCCAAACGTCGAAGCAGTTATCCGATAGGATGTAAGCGAGACCATTTTCGGGCCCGGCAACGATCCACAGATCGGAACTGTCGAAGATTCCGTGGAGGAGTAGCACTGGATGACGTTTCACTTGAGGGCACCTCGAGAGTATCCTGAACATAGTCAGGATGTACCCATCTTCTGTGAAGACTCTATGTTCTTCGGTCTTGTACCGGTACTTTGAGGCTAGTTCCGTGAAGTTCAAGTAGGTGTCTTCATGGTATCCTAGGGCTTGTTTCAATGCCCGGTTTTCTGGTATTGAGTACTGTATCAGTCTTGGTTTAGGGTTACTTTTTGTATTAACACAATTTACACATAACACTAAAACCAAAATCTTCCACATATTGGTTTTTTGTCCGGTGTTGTTATTGTTTCAATCACGTTTCACACAATGTATATCAACTTATGTTTCCCTTTAGTAACTGTTCTGTTTTATAAAGTGGTTTTGACCTTCCTATAAGGCCTTTAGTACAAAAATGAACCTGTGCGAAAATAAAACTTGTCTTATATATAATGTTTATTATAAATACAAAAAGTAAGCGATTACCAGTTTCTAGATACCTTCCTTATCTCATTCGTATTGTGCTTATAAAATATACGCGTAGTCATATTTTTTAATCTCACAACAAGAAATACCTGTAAATTAGTGCTATCTCTTCTTAATCCGTATTAAAGAAAGAGATATAAAATCATCCTAAGGTGCTATATTTACGACGAAGCATGAAAATGATGTAAAAAATGCGATAATTTTATGAATATGTGAATAAATTTTAATACTAAGGCAATACTTAGTTGTTTTTTGGTCCTGTCTAACTAGATCCCCAGTATATAATTAAAACCTGATTTGGTCAAGATTACCTCAAATTGCGTAGGTTAATACAATTCTCAACCAGAAATAACAAAATAAGCAAAAACAGCCCAAACCACCAATCAATACTAAATTAATCTTGAGAATGAGATTGCTATAAGATATATAAATGAATGAATACCTACCAAGAAAAACTGAGATCGCTATGAAGAACCACGAGAGCAAAAAGAGCAATAGGAACTATCAAAAGTACAAAGTATCAATTTATTTTATCACGCTATACAATACAGAACCCTGCCATGCCTGGGTCTCGGTAAAATTAAAACAAAGAGACCTGACTCAGAAGGTCAGAAAAAGACCAATAAGAAGTACAATGGTTCTACGTGGGTAGCCAGCCTAAGGTGCCCTACAGACCAGTATCAAAGATCGAGGACGACTTAACACTTAAGCCTTACACTTAGCCTTAGCATAGCATCCTACTAATATAATAAATATGAAAGTCTGTGTGAATGTCTGTTACCTCAACCTCACCTCAACCTCAACAGCCTGTATTGGTCCACTGCTGGACGCAGGCCTCCACCTGATATGCGCGTTGCTGGCGTTTGTATCATGGGGGGTAATGCCTATAATCCCCACTCTGGACATGCGGGTTGGGGAACGCAGTTTAGTGGTAGAATTGTTCTGCAGGGGGCGCCGCTGCCCGCCCCCTGATGGGTATCCCTTAGTTGCCTCTTACGACACCACGGGAAGAGTCGGGGTGGTCGGTGTGGAATTCTATGCCGGCACCACACAGCTTTTAGATTAGATTATACTTTAGATGAAATTGGATACGTAGATAGTTAAGGTTCTAAAAAACAGATCTTGGCTAGTTTAGTTTTGAAAGAATAACCCGATTGAGTTATAATTGGTGGTAAAGTTTTTATGGAAAATTATTACTCCTTAGTACGATTCCCTCAAAACTCGGTATAAATCTATACTAATAATATAAAGAGAAAAGCTTGATTGTTTGTTTGTATGGAATAAGCTCCGAAACTACTGGACAGATAAAAAAAATTCTTTCATCATTAAAAAGCTTACTTTTCAGGAAGTGTACATAGGCTATATTTTATCCCGGAACTCCCACGGGAACGGGAACAAAGCGGGTAAAACCGCGAGGTGCTGCTAGTAATCTATAAAGTAAATCATGTATTTTAATTTTTTTATAATTTCTTGTTACAAATTTAAAAAATTGTATAGTTTCCATACGAGCGAGGCCACTGGGCGCAGCTATAGTAACTTGATGCTAATTGTTTTGAAAACTACTTCAATGAGCAAGCATATCTAAAACTGGTTTCAGAATAAAACTGCGTACATGAGGTTTTTATAAATAAATAAATAAATAATGTTAGACAATTCACACAGCATTAGCTAGCCCCAAACTAAGCAGCAAGCTAAAGAAATGACTAGTTTCTACGGCTTCACACGTTGTTTCTATAGAAACGTTTTATATCCCATGGGAACTTATTAATGGGATGGGAACGTTTAAATGTGATTTCTATCCCCAGAAACTGATTTATGGGATAAAAAGTAACCTCAACCTCAACCTCAACAGCTTGTATCGGTCCACTGCTGGACGAAGGCCTCCCCTGATAAACGCCTATTGGCGTTTACCTCATGGTGGTTATTGAGCATAATCCCCACGCTGGGCATGCGGGTTGGGGATCGCAGTTTGGTGGAAGATTTGTTCTGCAGGGGGCGCTGCTGCCCGTCCCTCGGTGTATATCCCTTGGTCGCCTCTTATGACACCCACGGGAAGAATTGGGGTGGTGCAAATTCTAAGCCAGCACCACACAGCACGTAGCCGGGATAAAAAGTAAGCCTATGCTTAACTCCGGGTATAAAATTACCTGTAATCAAAATTTCAGCCAGATCCGTTCAGTAGTTTTGGCGTGAAAAGGTAACAAACATCATACATCCAAACTTTCGCATTTATAATATTAGTGTTATAGTGTTAAGTGTCCAGTGATGACAGTGACTTTCCTTGATCTGACTCATATACTTTATTTTGGTTTTCCTTTTCCTCGTCTTTCTACTTTTTTGACATACGGTAATTTTAATCCTTGACTAAAAATGGGCTACTTTTTATTCCATTAATCATAAAACCGTTTACCTGTTCTGTTAAGTATAGTTCTGTTAAGTATAGTTCTGTTGACAGAAATACTGAGATTTTTTTCCCATTAGTTCTGTACACAAAACAAATGGGAATACTATTCTCACCTGTTCTATTTAGTAGTTCTGTTGACAGAACTACCGGGGTTCTTTTTCTATTAGTTCTGTACACAAAACAAATCGGAATAGAAACAACGCGTGCGAAACAGCAGGCAGAAACTAGTATTACAAATATGAAAGTTTGCATGTTTCCATACATCCATACATCCATACATCCATACATCCATACATCCATACATCCATACATCCATACATCCATACATCCATACATCCATACATCCATACATCCATACATCCATACATCCATACATCCATACATCCATACATCCATACATCCATACATCCATACATCCATACATCCATACATCCATACATCCATACATCCATACATCCATACATCCATACATCCATACATCCATACATCCATACATCCATACATCCATACATCCATACATCCATACATCCATACATCCATACATCCATACATCCATACATCCATACATCCATACATCCATACATCCATACATCCATACATCCATACATCCATACATCCATACATCCATACATCCATACATCCATACATCCATACATCCATACATCCATACATCCATACATCCATACATCCATACATCCATACATCCATACATCCATACATCCATACATCCATACATCCATACATCCATACATCCATACATCCATACATCCATACATCCATACATCCATACATCCATACATCCATACATCCATACATCCATACATCCATACATCCATACATCCATACATCCATACATCCATACATCCATACATCCATACATCCATACATCCATACATCCATACATCCATACATCCATACATCCATACATCCATACATCCATACATCCATACATCCATACATCCATACATCCATACATCCATACATCGTGCAATATTAGTGTGATAGTGGTGTCGATTCTGTTATTTTATGATTCCTAACCTAAATTTTAAGATTCCTAAATTTTCTATGCTAAACAGATATATATACTAGATAAAAAAAATTATGGTATTCTCTTTAAAGGTCCTTAAAATACCTATATTAGAACGTTTTTCAAAATCGCAAAACCTCTCTGAGTTGAGTGGTTGGGATTTTGCTGTGAGCTTAATATGTTCTTTTCTAAAATGTTATTTCAAAATACTTCTTTACATGGGTCAAACAGCTCATCCATTTGTTTGAGAAATCGTTTAGAAATCCAAATCGATAAATTTTAATCATGACCTAATTAGATGCCTGCTAAAATTAGGTAGACGTTTCTAACCATAGCTAAAATGTAATGCAAAGAATAGGGTTAAAGCTACTTATAAATAATTTAAGTTGTTTTAGATCTATTAATCTAATTTTAGAGCTGTTATCCTAATTTTAAACCCGTTAGTTTAATTTTTCAAACAACTAAAATGTTACGAAAGGAATATGGTTATAGCCATTTTAACTAAATTGAGTTGTTTTGGGTCTGTCAGCTTAATTTTAGTGCTTTCATCGTAATTTTAAACGTGTCTGTCACATTTTTCAACCATAGAATCGTTTTTATCTATTTGAAATTCCGAAATCCTAATCTTAGCGAATCCTAAAACAACAGAATCGACACCAGTGTGATGTACTATCTATTTACAAACATTTATTTAAGTTAGTAGTCGCCATTTTTGGCGTAGGCCTCCCCCAGTTCCTTCCACATTTTCCTATCTCTGGCCGTTGTCTTCCAGTTAGGACCTCTTCGTAAATATTTCCTGCCATCTCTTCTCTGGTCGACATCTAGATCTTTTTACTTGTTATTAATATTAGAATAAAATAACTACGCCGCCTACGTCCAAAAACTTCCACTTCTTCCAAAATCCACTTATTCGTCATACGTCTCAAAAGTTCCATTCAAAAAATTAGCATGTTTTAGAGTTCGCTGTTCCGCTTGTTCGTAGGTATATCTTACTACCGATCGTACTTACCTTTAATTGAATTCATATAAAAAAATTACACTTCCTGATGCCAAGTAGGGTAAGGAGTCAAAAGCCTAACCAGGCACATCCGAGCATCGAACCCGCTCTTGTAGGTCAGTAACCGCACGCTACCGACAACCTTTCGAGAGATGCTTCTAAATGCCAAACGTTGGGTAATTATTTCATAAAAGTGCATTTATGTAATAATGCTTTTAGTTTCTAATAGATTTCTCTTACTATAAACGCCAAACAAAGTCTGGTAAAATAATAATATGTAAGTAGCCAACAATGCTGTTAAAAGTAAAAACCTCAACAGCCTTTATTGGCCCACTGCTGGACGAAAGCATCCCCCTGATAAGTGCCTTATTAGCTTTTATCTCATGGGGGTAGTGCCCAAAATCCCCATCTAGGTACTAGTTATGCGGGTCGGGGATTGCAAATCTGTGGTCGAATCGCTCTTAAGGGGGTGCTGCTGTCCGACTCCGGTGGATATTCCTTATATTATACGACATCAACGGGAAGGGTTGGGGGAACAAAAGTACTTTACTAATAGTTTAATAAAATTCTCTTTTCGTAGGTACAGGTGTTTTGTCAGGTAAAAGTATATATAACTAGCTGCGCCCCGTGGCTTCGGATACCTATCACACGGGAACTGATTTATGGGATAAAAGAAGCCTATGTGTTATTCCAGGTCTAGAACTACTAGTTTTTGCGTGGAAGAGCAACAAACATACATACATGTTTACATACCTACCTGTTTACAAACTTATAGTTCATTTCATTTATTTGTAACCATAAGAAAACAATGGAACGGTCGGTTAAGGCGCATACCCGAGCCAATATGACAGCGATATCCATTTTATCATATTTTTACGCTTATCTTAGGAATTTTTAAAAATCCTACGTTCAGTTTGTGGTATCTATTAAAAGCTATTTTTTAATACCTCTGTAATAATTTTATCTCATATAGTTTAGGAGGAGATGCGAAAATAGAGTTTGTTGTGTATCTCCGTATCTCTGCCTAAGCTTTACAAAATGAAACTATTACAGAGGCATTAATAAATAACTTATAATAGATACCACAAACTGAAAGATGGATTTTTCAAACTTGCTGCGTTTAACGTAATAATAACATAAAATAGTTGGGAGCGCCACTTTTACTGGTGTATGGTCCTTAATCCATAGAAAATCCAATCAAAGTCTGATAAAATAGTCGAGAATTCTGCTAGAGATAGTATAGTAGGTACCAAAACTTAAAATAGTAATTAGTTAAATGTGATAATTAATACAACCGGTACTCTTATTACCTACAAATTAACTAAGAGGGCTTACAAAAATACAAAATCCACTTTCTAGGCTAAAATAACTAGAAATACTTAATGAGGCTAACTATTGCTCTACCTTACGTAATGTGATCACATTCTACCACCATGACGAATATATTATAAGTATTAATAATATCTACTATGAAATTATTATGTCGTTACAAAGACATGGTGTAGCTATTTTAAACCTACTTATTTAACTGTATTACATAAGGTCTTTACGTTCTTTAAGGTTCTTAATAGTTACTATAAAAACCATACTCTCGTTATGGATGATTTAACTAGAGTACGGGCACCTAAATACTACGAGCCTGAACAGCCTGTATCCTTGTTGGCGTTTATCTAATAGGGGGTAATGCCCATATTCCCCACGCTAGGCATGCGGGTTGGGGATTGCAGTTCGGTGGTAGAATTGTTCTTACCCATGTACAAATGTTTCCGGCATTACAACGCAAACTACTTCCTGACATATACAATCGATATAATAACAAATAACGAAACTTTTTGCATCAAACGTTAGGAACTAAAATGGCGGATAGATTATTATTATGCTTATCATGATTTTGCGTCTACTCATTCCGCATTAATATATTAAAGTCGGTAATTTATGTCTTCAATCAATCATGATATATTCGGCAGCTACAGTTACTATAAATTGTAATGGCACTATAGCACTATTCTAGGGAATTCTAGCAAGTTGCCGGTCAGCTGTAAGGTGTTGGCTTAGAATTTGCACCATACATACTCTTCCCGTGGGTGTTGTAAGAGGCGATAAAGGGATATCCTGGGGCGGGCAGCAGCGCCCCCTGCAGAACTATTCTACCACCGAAACTGCAATCTCCAACCCGTATGCCGAGCGTGGAGATTATGGGCATTTTTAAATTGAGGGGACCTTCAATGACACAGATAAAATTTCAAATTCACAAGACAAATTCACATCCCTCTGTTTGAGTCAACGGTTAAAAATAGGTACGTCTCTACCTGGTTTCTAATCACACCATCACATAAACCCATAGGTAGCTACAGGTATGCCCATGAGATAAAAACTAATAACGCGCTTATCAGGGGGAGGCCTGTGTCCAGCAGTGGACCAATACAGGCTGTTGATGTTGAGGTTGAGGTTGCCGGTCATAATTATCTCGCGAAGAACCGACCAACACTGGGTAGGTTAACTTGTTCTTATCACTTAGCAAACTTAGTGTAGGATGCACTTCGGCAAGGTGGGATGACGACATACGAAAGACTGCAGGCAGATGCATGCGGCTAGCTGAAGACAGGGCGCTATGCCTCTCATTAGGGAACGCCAGCAGCGGTCTAATATGGGCTCATGATGATCATGAAAGAATTCTAGATCTCGTAGAAAATCACAGAACTGCATGATCATGATGCGTCATCAGAGGACCCGTGTGTTATATCTACAAGGAAGTGCGTCGCAGCGAAGTGCAATTTGAGCGCCAGACCATTGCCCTTCGTGAATAATAAACAAAGTACCGTTTTATTTGAACTTTGAGACGAGTTTTTGAAGGTACAAGAGTCACATTCATAAACGTACTTCAACTGTCATTTTGATACCAAAACGCAACTTTCATGTTGCGTTTTGGTATAGATGGTATAGTATAGATGAATGAAGTAAACTGTTATTCTGTTCATTTAGTAGAAGCATTCGATGAACTTTAAGGCATACACCAGTGAAAGTGGCGCCCCCGCCTATTTTATCTCAATATTACGTTAAACTTTCATTGAATCCTAGCCTATACCAACTTCATCCTTTTCTTAGGTCTACATGCTAAATGCTAGTTTTATCTTATATATCTTATGGAAGAGATGCGAAAATAGAGTATTATTATATATATATATATATTTAAAACTTCCTGTAGTTTTAAAAATCCATCGTACAGTTTATGGTATCTATTATAAACTATTTATGAATGCCTCTGTAGTAGTTTCATTTTGTAAAGCATAGGCAGAGATACGCAGTTGCACATTTTGGCCACCAAACTCTATTTTCGCATCTCTTCCATAAGATATATAAGATAAAACTAGCATTTAGCATGTAGACCTAAGAAAAGGATGAAGTTGGTATAGGCTAGGATTCAATCATCATCATCAGCCTGTATTAATCCACTGCTTTGCTAGACCAATGGACTCGGGAACTATTTGTGTACGTTCAAATGCCGCCGGATCAGGTGAAAATGGGTGAGCAGGTGTACTTTTTTATCACAAAACTCGTAAAAAGTTTCTAGCCGCGGCTTCGCACGCGTTGTTTCTATTGTAACGTTTTCTATCCCATGGGAAATTAAAAAAGATTTATGGGAAAGCAGCCTATGTTTGATTCCAGGATTAGAATTACCTGTATGCTAAATTTGAGCCCAATTCGAAGTATGTTTTGCGTGAAAGAGTAACAAACATCCATACGTACAAACTTTCGCGTTTATAATATTAGTAGGATACAAAAAATGATACCGAAAGATATAGAATCAAAGGTTTGTATACATAATACGTATCATTCTGATTCGATATCTCCTCAAATCTTAGTCGAAGTTTAATACGTCGTTAATAAGCCAATTCATAATTTTCACAAAATTTTCAATTAATAGAAGTTCGGTCAATTCAGAAAGAAAAAAAAAATCTCTTGATTCTTGTTGAATTTCGGTAGATAAGGAGCAAACAACGTTCATACCATGAAATCTTAAACATAGTAAGTAGGAAATCTTTGGCATGGCAATTACTTTTCAAAGAAAAGTAACATAGGTACCTAATATGTAATAGTACTTAGTGTATTCTGAAAGAGACCTGCGATGCCATATAAAAGCACTACTAGCATTCGTGGTTATTTAATAATTTGAATATTTTTAATCTGTCTGAGTTTGTATTGAACTTGACAAGGTATTACTTAATCTTGATAATCGTAAACAATCGTTGCACTGAGAAGTTACGTAACTGCTTCTCAGGTATTCATAATACTTACTCACCTTCCCGGTTCGCGGTAACCTCCAATCAACTTCCTTTTTCAATTTTGACGAATGAAGGGTTTTCCAAACTTAAAGCTGAAAACCTTCACGATGAAAACGTTTTTCTCGAATAATGGCTAAAAACAAAGCAATAAAAACTCTTTGATAACAACAATGCATGACAAAAAATAGAAACCATAAAAGAGCAGCCGGCATAGCACGGGGATTGTTGTTTAGGTTAGAATAGAACTAAAATAGCATCGTCATGCATTGCGTAGTATAATTCAAATCTCGAAGCCGAAGACAGGACAATTGAAGTTGAAGAATGAATTTCAAACATTTTGTCACAAATGTAACACATGTCTAAGGCTCATCGGTTTATGCTTGAGCAATGCTTGTCTATGGCATAAATGTCACTCCAGGATACATTTATGAGAGCTTTATATTACGGGTCTAGATCTCTGAGTTTCCGAGCTTGAGTAATACCTTATAATGTAGGATATAGCGTGGTCCACGTTAAAAGGAAAATAATTAAACATCACGTGGACATATTCCCACCCTCTCATTTTGTAACACGTAACGTACCCCTTAAGTCCCCGGTGAAAAATTTAGTTTGTTATGTTGGTTAGAAGAGGGTGCTCAACGACTGTTAAATATCAAAATTTTCGGAAAAAACGCCATATTACAAAGAACTTGTCAAATATTAAAATATTACGGATAACTCAAATATTTTTGTAATTAAAGTCAAAAATAGTCATTAGTCACATAAAACCCCTTATACAGCAGGTTAAGACGACTTAAATTACGATTAAAATAATATCAAAAGTCACGATTAAATTATTATTAAAATAATAAATATGTAAATCAATTGTTTCGATGCATCGATCAGGTATTTCGCGGCCTTTATCGATCCTAATCTAAAACTTTGATCGATGTTTCAATGCGATTAGAATAGCTGTCAAAAAAGTCGACGGTAATGTGAATTTCGCTTCATTTATGGTGAGAGTGCCAACGGATTGTCTCTGAACACATTCGATAGCGGATTTTGGGCGAAGGTAATCTTGTTCAGGAAGTTGTGGAAGATACGACAACGAGCTAGTGCTAATGACATGATTCTAATTGAGTTTTTATGATTATACTTTTTAATCTCTAAGTTTATTAACGTTGTGGGTACTAAGTTACTTTGTACATACTACAGTTTTTAACTAGTTCAGGAGCCTATGGACCTATAACTGAATGTCAACTTATAATTATGCCAATAAAGAAATTTTTACTGTTTTTTTTATACTTAATAAATGATTATTATGAATTAATTTATTATTTAGTTCATTTGATAGAGGTTTCGCGTTTCTTAATTCTAAGGTTTTTGTTATAATTGTGCGTAAGTGTAAAAATTTCTTAGAAACCCTGAGGGACACTCAGGGTTTCTAAGAAATCAAATAACCAGAACCAATAGCTGTGTGGTGCTGTCTTAGAATTTGCACCTCCCCATCTCTTCCCGTGGGTGTCGTAAGAGGCGACTGAGGGATATCCACAAGGGCGTGGACAGCAGCGCCCCCTGCAGAACAATTCTACCAACGAACTGCGATCCCCAACCCACATGCCCAGCGTGGGGATTATGGGCAATACTACTAAATAACCAGAGAGAAGCAAGTACACCCAGACCAAACATCATCAGATCGTATTCCGGGTGTTCTGGTTGTTTTCTATGCATAAGTACTAAAAGTAACTATATATCTTA
Organism: Eupithecia tripunctaria; assembly: GCA_955876795.1. Classification (NCBI taxonomy): domain Eukaryota; kingdom Metazoa; phylum Arthropoda; class Insecta; order Lepidoptera; family Geometridae; genus Eupithecia; species Eupithecia tripunctaria. The sequence continues at coordinate 4,255,836 of OY041600.1, forward strand.
GTCGTATATTGTATTTAGTTTCTTATCGCGTTCCCATAACACAAGCTCTGCTTTGATTGGGGCTAGATATGCTGAGTGGATTGTGTGTTGATTGCTATATCTATAAGGCACCAAATAAATTACATCACACTTCACATCACACTAACATCCTAAATGTGAAAGTTTGTATGGATGCATGGATGGATGGATGGATGGATGGATGGATGGATGGATGGATGGATGGATGGATGGATGGATGGATGGATGGATGGATGGATGGATGGATGGATGGATGGATGGATGGATGGATGGATGGATGGATGGATGGATGGATGGATGGATGGATGGATGGATGGATGGATGTTTGTTACTTTTCATCCCATAAATCTGATCCCGTGGGATAAAAATCACCTTTAAACGTTTCCATAGGAACAACGCGTGCGAAGCCGCGGGGCACAGCTAGTTTTATATAATTTCATAACTAAAATAAACTGACATAAAATTTTTCATGGATTTTCATGGATCCCATTGTCATAACTCAACCAAAATAAAATAGGACCTCGTAGAAAGCACCAGCTTTTATATAAAAATAGAATCATGAAAATCGGACCACCCAGTCCAAAGTTCTGAGGTGACAAACATAAAAAAAAGAAAACAAAAAAATACAGTCGAATTGAGAACCTCCTCCTTTTTTGAAGTCGGATAAAAATGGTAAGTATAATACCGTGGTATAATTCTGTGGAGACGTCATTTTAGGAATGGTTTATCCCTACCGAAAAAATTCGTGATGAATAAATAATACCAGCAAATAAACTTGTAAGTAATCTATAGTTTAGTTACAGTTAGGTATTTCGTTCAAGGATTTGAATTAGTCGTTGAACACACCACGCACGCTTGAATGAATCATTATGATAGGTTAGTAAGCGTTACCTACAAGTTTCTCAGAATTTATTGTAGAAATATTAAAGCCATATAATAGAGATTCTAAATAACAACAGGCACTTAACTTTTGGCGACTGTAAATATTCTATGATAGCTTTCCAGTTGATGACTTTGAAAGGTTAAAGTTCAAAGCTTGGACTTTCTTTCAAGGTGTCCTAGGAAGGCCAGTCCTATATGTATCAGTGAGATTGTTTTGAGTGACATTGTAGTGCATGCGAGGTTGTTCTGATGTAAGTATGTTTGTTTGTGTCGTCACGGGCGCGGGCGCCGGCGAAGCGCGCGGCCGCAGGGTGCTCGCCGGCGCCGCTTTTCACCGTCAACACTACGTACGCCCACCCGATATATAAGCCTCAGACGCCCATTCACCCGCTCGCAGTGTGTGCTTGAACGTTACAGTGTCTACATCTCGTGCACTGACAAGGACTTACAGTTTAATCATGAATTCACGGTGTTTATTAGTGCTAGCAGCCGCCCTTGGCGTGGGTACGTAGCTTTTTTAATATATAGGGCGTTCGCGCGCGCGCAGTGAGATGTGGCATGAATCAATACCCAATAAATCGATATCGGGAAAGTCGAAGTGTGATCTACACGATTGATGTCACGGTTTCCTCAGCGGTGCAGCTGCCCAAGCGCAAGCTGAATAGATATTGCGGATAATGTGGTGTGGCCATAGCGCTCGTTGTGACTATGGAAATGCATGGTGATTTGGATGTTTGGGGATTGAAAGTACAAATTACAGTAACAAATTAAAAAAATCAAATTGAAATTATTGCAAGAACATTGAACATGTATAAATAATATAATTCATACATATAACATATAATAAGCGGATCTTCGATCGGTAACTTCTGCAAAGTATTTGTCTGAGCTTTGAAGAGATTTTCAGGAAAGTTTTCCAATCGTTCATTATCATCATCTTGTCCTCTTGTTTGTCTCTTTGTTATATTCAGTAAAATATTCCTTGAAAGCCAGGTGAAATATAATTTTCCGAAAGCTCGCTTTCACTTGCCTAGTTATTTTAACAATTTCCATGTAATCGTATAAGCTTATACAAGTTTACACCTTGAGTTATATAATAATCTACAAAATTTAATGAGGCACTATAGATCCATGAAATTAGATTCAATGTCTGTCTGTTAAGATCAATTTCTAAACTCCACAGTCCACAATTGCGAATGGCATAATAGAAACAAAGTATAGAAATCAGAGTAAAAACAAAATGACTCAAATAATAGCTGTAACGAGAGAGATTTTCCGATGATAGCTGTTCGGAACCAAGCCTTAGTGCTTAGAAAGTGGACACATAATTCCTAGTTTCAAACTAGTACCCGACTATGAATAGAAATCGGAGAGGTGGGTACATTAAATAGTTGTAAAACTATTTTTATCAAGAAGTAGGTCGTCAGTACGATAACATATGTGATAACTTGTTGTACATATTATGTATTATGTATATATGTTATGGGTTTAATTAATATGTCGTACAGGTTCTAATATTTTTGTTCTTGAACTTTTTTTAAGGTTTAGTGAACCATCATAAATGCCTCTAATGTTTTGATTTATGTTCATGAAAGTCTATGTACTTACTCGTGATATGTAGATGAAAATGTCTAGAATAGTCTAGAATCTTCATACCATTGCTTGGACGTTTCATTTTCACTTTGACTCTTTACAACATTGGTATTCACATTGTTTAGGATTTCTAACACGTACCTAGTTCTCACGTTCAATACAATAACTTCTAGTTTCTTCTAGTAAACCCTCAACACTCATAATAGTTGCTATATCATAGGATTTCACTTCATTCACTATTGTGTCAGTTATGCAAAGATTTTTTTATGATTTTGCATTTGTCATTGTTGATTGCGTTGATATTCTCAGTTGTAATGTTAACATACTCACTTGTGTCGTTTTTTGGTTATCATCATCTTCCAAGCTTAATTTATACAGAAAATGACATGGGTCATTTTGTTTTGTTTCTATTGTTGAATTTGCCGTAAGGTTTACCATTTCATCTTATTTCACATTCTTACTCTAACCAAAAAAGGTTTTGGCTTTATTTGTTTGATTTCGTCAAACCTTAGTCATGATTACCGAATAATTAAATAGAATAAGCAAATATTCTTTGACATACAAAGGTAAGTACGCATAGGTAAAAAAAAATATAGAAGATATATCGTCGGGGACATCATTATGTTAGATAAAAAAGGTTGATTCTTTTACCGATGCGATCATTCCATAAAGATTAAATATACTTGTAGCAAGCGTGAAGGTATTCAGTCACATCTTCGTGCGTGGATTTCACGAGCACGATGAAAACGGTGAAATTGTTTCAACTGCTTCACTGGGCAACACAAATTCTTTGACGAGAGTCATCATCATTTCAGCAGCCTGTATCATATTTATATCTTATGTCTTATTGATTTTAAGACTACGAAATTTCGACTTTGGGCCTTTGGAACTTTGGGCCCTTTCAAAAGTTTTGGGCGCTAAAGTGTCTACAACTGGACCTGTTCGAAATTGAAAAAAAAATCCGTCCAATCCAAAAAAAGTAGCACTACCTACTGAAGCAAATGTAGACAGATGAAAAATACCATAATATTAAGTTTCTCATGTAAGTAACATATTGGTTGTATATGAGAAAAAAAAGATCTTAAAATATAACTTTTTGGATGAAAGGACTGAGTAATACATTAAGACTATCAACCCATTATCGATCTTCCTTACTTTGTGACTTTTGTAATGGTCGTAATCATAACACAATATATTTGTATTTACTAGTATTCAAGATCACACGCAGAAGTAGAATTAAAATATTTTTATCAACGTCATATATACACCTGTAAAAAAAATATGCTGAAGATCAGAAGTTGAATCAGGTTTTATTCACCTATCCTAATTCATAGACTAGTTTAAATGAATAGATATATTTAATATGAATTGATATAAATCATCTTTGTTCATCAAATTTAAAGCTTTGAACTTTAAATAAAATGTAGATGATTTACGAAAAAAAAAACGAATATGGCAAAACACGTTTTTTAAACACGTGGCTGACTGATAACTGACAAAAATGCAAAATTTTGTTAAATAAGTTCGTAAACCACAAAATTACCGTTTCTGAAAAAAAATATTCGAAGAGCTTGATCAAATACTTAAAATTCTTGTTTCTAAAGAAATTTTGTAGATGTTGATGATCCCACGTGATATTATTGATGACATAATTTCACGAACACTCTCACTGCTCACCTTGCGTGACCATTCCTCAATAATGATCATATTTAATTAGTTAATTGGGTTTCTCTCTAATTCTGTCATTATAATGATTGTCTAATGTTACATGCGATTACGTTCATCATGAGAAATGTAACGTATTAACAGAATTCCGAAGATATATATTACATTTTTAAATAGTTTGATTAACAAACACATAAGACTTTCAGATCTACTAGACGCGCTATAAAGTCCGGACGCACATAACAAAAAAATTAATTAGTGCCGTGGGATATTCTAAAACTGTAACTTATTCGAATGAAACAAATAATATTAAACATATTTCTTAGGTAAATAAAGATTTATCAAGTATTCAATTGTAGAAAGATAACGCCACCCCAACAATGGGAGGTCACCTAGCAACCGGAAACACAGTTAGTAATTAACCTACCCACAATTCTAAAAATCCTAGCAACAATGATATCACACGGCTGCTGTACAAAGTACTAACAATGATTTGTGTATCCCATGAAGGCCAAGTAAGGTCTTTTAGCAGAAATACAGAAGAACTTTAAACTAGTAAAGGCAAGGCAAATCCTAGAAAAGAGTTCTGTTTTAGCCAAGCTTATTGGAAATAGATTGAACTGTACCTATAATAATAATACCATACCATTTTCTAAGTCAAGACGTGCGAAGAGTGCCACAGTACCAAACGTTAAAACGCAATAGAAAAGAAGCCAATACCCAACGGAAGGTTCTAACAAGCTGATTGAATAGAAGTAAAGACAAACCAATCGGTATGCAAGCAAAGCGGTGAATGCAACCTTCAGTTATAAATAGTGTCCTATTTCATACGTTCTCTACCTGTTGGTAGTATTGACTCGTCTTAGAATTGCAGACGAACTTTGATATTTTCTTAGAGCGAAAGGTGATAATAAAATGGCGTAGCTCATAATCATGGATCTCGAAATCGATAAAATTTTCATAACATAGCGTTAAGTAGCGTATAAAAGCTTAAGTTCAAATACCTATTAAAAAGTATTATACCCAAATGTTAGGCATAATATATAGGTAAACCTACCTAATAGTACTCATTATATGAATTGGAATTCAGAAGACATTGTAACTAGTGTTCAGGTGATAAATGATCTTAAATTTGCGGTTATGTAAAGATTATCGACACCGTTGTGGTTGTGGTGAGACACTGATCTATGCTTTTGAAGCATTTGACATGTTATATCATGTCTCCATGACGTCTTGATGATCTGTAACTAATCTATGATTGAATGCTCGTATATTCTTTGATTACATTTGCTTTATTAGCATAACACAAACTCTGCTTAGCTTGGGAATATATGAGGTTGTGTCGATGGGCCATTATTAATTTATTTTTATTATTTACCGGTTTAGTATGTTTTATCTGTCTTACTCCCATGTTTGTGATCAATTTTGCGCATGGAATCTTTTAGCCTTGTTAAGTATCTTTTTCTTTTACCTTTAGTATCACTTAATGCTTCTTGAACGTCGAATCTACTTCATTCTCCTCCACCTCATCTTTCAAGTTTCATTCATCACAGTCAACAATACTCTTAAATTAAGATTAAATCATACTCCGGAACTTTCCTCAGAACTTTCACCGAGAGCATGTGCATGTTTAACAATAGTAATATTCTGATTCAATAGTTACATCACATGTCACTGACCCCAAATTATAGAACTGGGTCAATGAATTGTATATAGACTAAATAAAAATAATGTAGTTTTATATTATTCTTACAAAACAATGTATTGATATTACTACATCAAGAAAGTAAATGACAATCCCAATGTAGAAATCTAATAAATAGTGACTGTGAAACCGTTAAAAACTAACAGTAGTCTATTCCACAAAGAACCTTTACTAATCTATAACTACTAGTTGTGTAGCTGTATCTTGGTTGTACCAAATACTACTACCGCGTTACGCATGCGTCAAGAGCATATCTATTGCGTATACGCACGTTTAACGGCCACTTTAGTTTCTGAATAAACCGGCCGCTACATTTCTAATCTCGTGTCTTGCAACTGGATTCTTAGAAGCATGTTTTTTTGCTTAAAAAATAAAGTATGATATAGGTTACTAGCGCGGAAAAAACCTCCATTCCTCGGTCACTTCTGTCTATCCAGGGGGCCTAAATAATGTAACAATCGATGTCGAAAGCTATAGTTGAAAAGTCCAAAAGCATTGGTCTCCGATGATCTGTTGAATTTTTTTCCCTACGAATCTTTTAATTGTTTTCGATTCGCTTCAAAGCGAATGCCGGTTGGCATTGTGTGTCCCTCAGTGATATCTCCTGGCAATCGCTGTATGGCATCAGTGCCATCTATAGGTAGGTCCTATGTGACCAAGACATCCGTTTTCTTACTGGAATTCTAGAAGGAACCTCAGCATCACGAGGTACCTATATTCTGAATTCTAGAAGGTATAACAACCTTCTAGAATTTAGAGTATAGGTACCATTACTAAAATAGTTTGGCTTATCTTTTATTTCGCCAATTAATTAGACGCTATTGGTAATACCGGTACGAAATGTTTTTGTACCTTATATCCGTTATAAGATAAGCTGTTGTGGTTTATTTTAATTTAAAGTTGTTTTGAATCGTTGTTAATGTAATAACGATTTGGTAAACAACTTTAAATTTAAATAAATACTTCCTCACAATTACGACATTATATTATGTTTAGTGTTCTATGTAAATTAACGACCAAAATCTAAATTAAACAATTTTGTAAACACAACTACTTGTGCTCCTAATTATAATATGATAGACACAAGTCTTGAATGAGGCCATTTTTTGATATGTCCTATGCAAATTGAGCTAATTTGAATCGTATAGAGGATGAGATAAAGGTCAATTGGTTGCCCAACGTGAGGTGAACATGAACATCTGAGCGAAATCGAAAGTCCACCCACATCTTTGGGTCAGTGGGCTTTCACTGTATTACTTAATGGTTGACGACCTGTAAAGCTTATGTAACTTCCACCGGTGATGATTACAGGTTTTTTATTTGTTTGCCCCGGTGTAACACTTTTGTGCTTTTTGTTGTGGCTAGATCGTGATTGGTTCTAATGCATCGATCAAATTTGAATGAAGTTCCAAGGTCAACCAGGATGAGATTTTTTGTAATATTCCAGTAGTCATTAAACTTATTTACTCAGCACCAAAAAGTATTTGTAATATTTATAATTTCTTAGAAAATTACAGAAGCAAGAAAATGCATTGCCTATTCGGGATTTCCAACTCAAACTAGCATAATGTTCAATAAGTATTCCCTATTAAATTGAACATTTAAAAAAAAGAAACAACTCTTCTCTCTTCTTGACAACATACAAACTCGCGTAATGTTCAATACTCGCATCCATTGAGGCTACATTCTCGCATAGTTTCATCATCTCTATGCTTATTGTTACCTAAGCATTATGACATTAATGACACATCAGTGTTGCCAGTCCAATAGGCCTTGCAGTAATTATGTCAGTGGCCTAGGGCTCCGGTGTCCCGGCCTTGCGCAAGCGTAGCATAGAGGCGGCTACGCCTCGCCGCCTCCGGCGCCCTGCTTCACACGTGTGACACTCATTCTTATTATAACTACCTATTAGTTACGTAGGTCGTAGGTTTTAAGTTTTTCGAAAAATAACAATTCAGCACAATTTTGTTATTACAAAAACAATTAGTCCAACAAATAAGGTAGATACTAATACCTCTCAATTTTAACTAATGCCATAGAATGCAAACATTCTCTAGATTGACTTCAATGAACCGACCTCGTAAGGAATGCGATCCAGAAGTGACGGTGGTTCACCTCGATACAACCGTTTGATTTCAATAAGAAAGGTTGACTACATTATACTACCTAAATGCCCATAATTGCTAATAGTACCTATTACAAGAACGCAGCGTTTACCTTCGAAACAACTATCATCTTCTGTCACATTTGTTTTAGAATGCCTGCAATAGGATTAATATTTTAATGAATAGATTTATGTTTGATTCGTTTCCCAATAACTACATAAAGCCCAATCAAAGATCACATAGCGAAAAACTATATGGATTTTAATACAACATGATTGACTAAACTAACTTTCTGCTAGAAAGAAAAGAGTGAATATGACATGGTGTCTTCTTGTCGACCTTCGTAACCACATCATCACTGACCATGGATCAGACTGCGTTCAAATGAAAGTCTATTCAACATAAAAACTACATAATTTTTTATTTATGTACTTATATGTAATTTCAGAACTTTCATCACTCGACTATGATTCCCACGTTAGGCTAATTAGCAAATGAACTAGAAAACTGGACCATAATTGAGAGATTTTGCAACACAGCAATGCGTACATTGATTACATAAACGATTAGGTACTTGATTAGTAAAGTTTTCATCATGGGCTCAAGTTTTGTAAGTGATAATGAGTACTTTGTCTGTGAACTGAGATTTAGAGTTGGCTATGAATTACAAACTTCAATAGAACTATGTTTGATATTTAAGATGACAACCATGCATTTCTCAGGATAAAAAACATATCATACTACGTTAATACAGGCCTATAAATCTCTTTGCAAAATTTGACCCGATCCATACGTTTTGGTGCAAAGAGGTACCTGACAAATATCCACACATCAAAGTTTTCCTGTTTATTATATAAGTGTGATAACAAATCTATACGTATAAAATAGTAGAGTCAGTTCTAGAAGATATTGTGTAAATAGAAGGGTCCTTACCCGGAAAAGTAGCATCAATAGGTATTACAAAATACGCAATATGCTTGGATGACATCTTCTCTTTACATACAAATGCGCAAATGTCAACCGACTGGTGGCGTACACATGTGATGTAATTTTACATAACTGTAAAGTGGGTAAAACGTTACGCACTATGGAAAATAAGATCTCTGAATTCATGTAGGTATAAACCAAAAGTAGAGAGGCAAAATCCCAAAGTCTGTTAAAATACAACTTGCTTAACATAAAAAACGTTAAATTCAGACAATTATAAATATTTCGATACACTTTCACGGTTTTTATCGTTCATTTTATAGCATCTTCATTAAATACATTGCAGATTTTTACGCTAACAACGTCCAAAACTCCATCCTCTTTTATGTAATAAATTAAATGCAACAATAAAAACCGGTCATATAAAACCGAGTCCATAGATCTTTCTGGATCTAAGTTTTACTTTTCATTATCTAGAGCAAAAATAAAACACATGCTAGAAAGTACTCAGCATTCTGTTTCCTTATATTTTGTAGGTAGAGTAACAAAACACGATTACGCTCATCTTTTATTAATGTGCTTTGGCCAAAAATTCCAGGGCGTTGTTACTTTAAATTCCTTGATGCAAGTAATACAGCTAATGCCAACAACCACCAACATATTTGTCGTGAGGTTACCTCATCATCAGGCACGTTCAAAAACTCAGATAATCGAAACCGCAACATTACCGCACAACGGTTTTTCTCAACATAAAACCAGTTATCGCGAAATTCCACGAAGAAATGTAAGAGACTTGATCTATTTACACGTGTCCTAATCTGCTCAGAAAACATTAGCAATTGCCGTTTTGCCAACAATAGAGCAACCAGGTGTCGATTGCGCAAGAGATCGTTTTACATTCCTCTGAGTACAGCGATTCATACCAATAGTTAGCACGTGTCCCAGACAAAGCTTCAGCCTCAAACAATTAGCCATCGTGGTTTTGCCAACAATACCAGCAGCTGTTACCCAAGACGTCGGCACCGTGTCACATTCCGCGGAGAAAGAGCGGCCGTGCCCGAGACCGGTGCTTGCGACACCTCGCGTGCCATAACCGCTGTTTACCAAACCCCCTCGTGGTTCATTTTGTAATTTCAATTAAAATTCAAGACGGATCGTGTTTTAAATAAGTTTCCTCATCTTTGCATCGCAATATTGGAGGACTGTCAAATATTTGAGGGGTTACGACATGTGCTAATTTAGAACTATGCTAATATTTACTTTAAATCCTTTTATAATTTTAAAAAACATTCCTGAAGGTTAGGTCTACATCCATGCAACTGAACTTTTAAAAATAGATTAATTATCCGAACATATCTATTGATTCATGCCACAACAACAAAGCAACAAACTATAAATTTTCAACAATTTTGTTACACCTTCAAAGACTAACCTACCCTTGTTCTTTCCAGCCGTCGCCCAAGAGTCCTTCAAATGCCCGGATGACTTCGGTTTCTACCCCCACCACATCTCCTGCGACAAGTACTGGAAGTGCGACAATGGAGTCGCCGAGCTGAAGACCTGTGGGAACGGATTAGCTTTCGACGCCAGTGACTCCAAGTACCTTACTGAGAACTGCGACTACCAGCACAACGTTGAGTGTGGAGAGAGGACACAGCTTGGTGAGTAGAGCTTTATAAAACATGAGATTCATACCCCATATTCATATGGGAAGTAGCTGTTTACCTGTAACACAGCTACATTGTAGCTACCACAGGATATAGAGCTCTAACTATATTTGTACTAATAATTTTGAAAATAAACGATTTTTTTGTATTGTATAGTCTGCTAATTTAAAACAGTTGCTAAGCAGGTAGGCTACCATTTCATTGCGGAGCAGTGTTATGAATAAGGGGGTTGGCTTCAAATCCCTCTTTAACTTTTTACCTCGTGGTTTCTTAATTTTAAACAATTATTCATTTCAATCAATAAATATGTTTTTGTATTTTGCATAATAAACATTGACACCATCAGCAAATTTTAAAACCTGGTTTAGTGGTTATCAGAGTTGGCCTTCGTTTTTACCATCATGATCTGTTACAGTGATCTCGCTCCAAAAATAATAATAATACGTGGTCACAAATTGAAGCGATAACAATTTTAAACGATCAATCAATTGAAAACAATTTACAATGATCCGATGAATAAAAACTTCATCACCATTCTGTATTAAGATACAGATTTAGTAAAATATGCGAAGACTCTTCAAATTCCCAGTAACAGTAAAGTGACGGTCAAGGTCATGTTTTTGCATAATTAAACACTATAAAAGGATTATTATTCGCACAACCAGGATGTAAAAACTAGAAGGTCACTTGGACAACGTACCGTGTGACCAATCGCCTCATCTAAAAACAGACCTATCATACTGACGTTTTTGATTTTCGATTTTTTTGAATGCGATATCAGTAAAGACAACTCTTTTATGAGTTTTTTGTTCTGATCCCAAACTTACAACTCTTCTATCGTAAGATATTAAATCGGTATTATTATCATGAGTTTAGACAGTCACATGTAGAACGTGTAAGTTATCTATTCAGAAGCCCCCCTTCTAAAGCTTTTAATATAAATTTGTCTTATGAATAATCATAGACTAGCCAATCATCTTCCAAGCAAAATATGAAATCTTTCGATCAACTAATCAGACCCGTCTTTCAGAACCACCAATCTCGACCCCCCACTGCGAGCGCCTGTACGGAATCTTCGCCGATGCCGCCAAATGCGACGTGTTCTGGAACTGCTGGAACGGAGAGGCCTCCCGCTACCAGTGCAGCCCCGGACTCGCCTACGACAGGGAATCCCGCGTCTGCATGTGGGCTGATCAGGTCCCCGAGTGCAGGAACGAGGGTACGTTTCTTTAGTCTGAACCAACAAGTGCCAAGTCTCAGGGGAATTTAATAAAGTCAAAGACGATCTAAAACAAATGAAATGCGAAAGTTCAAAAGTACGCGGGACTAGTTTCCTTGACATTAGAAAATTTGCAGTTATTTATTTCGGTTCCGAACTGAATTAAAACAAAAACTAGTCGTCCATAAATCAAGAACTGTTTATGCTTCAAATATGGACCCTGCGGTGGAAATTTGTGGCCGATGTCAATAAATAAAGTTTAAAGTGGATACAAGTGACATTTTTAGACTGGTGTACCTATTTTTCAGAATTCTGCGATTGTATGATAGGGTCAGGTTGACATCCTTGAAATTGGAATGTTCGAGCAATTATCGAGCCAGCGCTTATAGCCGTTACAGCCCATTATCACTTCTAATCGAAACAATAATGCTAAATGGAATGTGTGGATACATTTTTCTTCGAACAAATTTAAATTTAAGAACTCAGCACGTTCTAAAAGCACATGACTGACCGCACTCTACCTTATAGCGATTTTCTTCTTATCCAGCAACAACTTTATCTGATCTATGTTTCGGTTTCACCTTCCCCCTTTTCTCACGTGACCCCTTTCGGTATTCCTCAGAAGTAGCGAACGGTTTCGGTTGCCCCGCTCCTGGTGAGGTGTCCAACGCTGGCTCCTTCAGCCGTCACGCTCACCCCGAGGACTGCCGCAAGTACTACATCTGTCTCGAGGGCGTCGCCCGTGAGTACGGCTGCCCCATCGGAACCGTCTTCAAGATCGGCGATGCTGACGGCACCGGCAACTGCGAAGACCCCGAAGATGTTCCCGGATGGTAAGTCCATAGAAACCTTTCCGATACGTCGGCAGTCGCCGCACGTATCGAGTCCGGATATCCCATTCCGTTCATGCCGTTCACGACCGCATTGAACGCTTTAAGTTTCTTCTACTCACTGGTCGGATATCACTGGTTCTGTGGTAAATCAGTGTCTGGTTAACACCTTTTGTAACTCATTTATCGAAAGGTGATACCGCGATCTGACCACATTCAGGTGCGGTGTCGCACTTCGATGTAACAGGACCCTTCCACACAACCAATGTCATCCCTGTGACTAACCATTCTTCTTGCACTTATTTTACCTATTAGGCTTTAGCTGGCTATGCATCGATATTGTATACGTAGGTAGTATCGCCCACTTCAATACCGTTGAGGCAGCGCAAATATGCGGTCCGGAGCCTTGCAACTTGCGACATATTTAGGCCAGCCTTAGAAATTAACATGATTTAAAGCAAATAGTTTGGTTGAGAAGCGTGTGTTATGCGCAGACGACCGTGGTCAATGCCGACCGGTGCACGGCAGTATATGGTAATGACCGTTTGTAGTGTAACTGTAACTCTACAAAATTTGAATACCCAAATGCCTCTCATTAAAAATAAGGAAATGTTTTAAAACCACTCACTGCCTCCATGGAATAACAAAAAGGCCGTGAGTGGGACACTTTAAAATTCTCCAACATGGTAACCACTTGGATATTCTGAAAGTGTCCGGTTCGGAGATAATGAATTCAGTACCAGTCTATATGTACCTTATACCATCTTAATTTATTGGTATTTCACTTTGCATAAATAGGTATCTTGAAGTCTTTATTGGAATAGTAGGTAACTGCAATGCATGAATGTATTTATGTCGAATCGATTTAAATCTTGCCTTAAAAGGATCGACACATCGAAAAAATAAAGGTCAATTAAACAAGTTTTGAGACTTTTTGCAACCGCTCCATACTTATTTGCTTTGAAAAGTTAGATAATGTTTGTTGGAAAAGCGAGCGGTTATCATGCTTGTTACCGTTTCAAGGCAGTTCAGTTTCGCCGCTTGTAAGCAAGATATCATTACACAATACATACCTAGGACGCAGATAGTTCTGTTAAATTTTTATATAAATAAATAGTTAAGATAGGACAATGTAGTGGTAGGTAGAGCTAAGCTGGGACATACAAGGGGCCCGATGTAAGCTGCGCATCCATTTTCAGCGAGGACTACTATGGAGACTTGGACCTGAAGGCTATCCGCAAGAGCGAGCAGTTCGCTGGCCTGAACCAAGACGGCGGCCAGACCCGCCCAACTTCCCCCAAGCAGCTCAAACCTCGCCCCCAAAAGGAGTAAACTCATCTCCACCCACCCTTACCTTCTAATACTCAAATAACATTCTTCGAACACCAGGTAACTCATGCCAGCGCACTGGCTGAATAATAATTAAAACCTTCATGCTTTTGGTGTTCGGAGATGTTCCAGGTTCAAATTATAATTTCGAATGTTTGATGCGTAAGCTTCGATTGATTTGTTTTCTTTTCTAGTTGCCAAATACTTTTCTCATTGTAACTTTCTTTGGATCAGTTTCGCAAAGCAAGTTAGAGATAGTAAATAATAGAAATCATACAGCGATAGAAATATTTATTGTAATAATGTTCATTAATTGTTTATATTAACATCTTTATGTACCTAGACAAGACCGAATTATGTTTGCCACGTAAGTTGTATGTAAAGTAACTTAGTAGAGCGTTTACTAGTAGGTTTGCATTTAGAGCATTGTAATTTTTTGCAACACGTGATTTCAATATCTTTTACAATATGACATCTTGTAAATATTTTTGTACTGAAATGGTTCGCTGCGACTGAGCGTTGTTGTTTGATAGAAACTGTAATACTTAAGTTTTTATTTTTAGTGATAAAATAAACAAAAATCATAAAAATTATGTTGTAGTATTTATTCTTTCTAGAGATGCACCGTTTCCCTAATATTTCACACTCACACGTGTCACACTCTGTTCCTACCTATTGCAATTTCTTTTTATAACACACTTACAACTCACTTGGTAATTTTATTTTTATCCATTAGTTTCTACTATATTAATTTTCTTCACAGTTATTTCCTACATGACTAAAGTTTCATAACAGACTGGTAATTTCTGCACTGACCATATTTGGGATAACAGGTATGTTTGTTTTCTTCCGTATTATATTTATGTGCCAGACACTAATAATTTTATCTGTAAAAATATAAAGAATAAGAAAAAGTTTAAAAATTGTAGACGATATTTTTTTCAGAAAACGTTTTAGAAAATGTTTTTTTTTACTTTAAAACTAGAGCCTTTGACTGTTTTCACTTTTTTTTAAAGTTTATACATAAATTAACGAACGTTATCTGGAGGTCAAGTATTTGGGCAATAGATAAAAAAAGAGAATTTCCTTTGTTTAAAAAATATTAAAATGGCATTCACGGAGTTTCAAATAATAATTTTTAAAATCATCTGATAAAAGTACTCACAAAAAAATATTAAAATTAATCACCGTATAATTTTAAACACCAATATTCCTTTGACATAATATGCCAAGTTTTCAAGATTTTCTGAATGTATCGATCAGTGTCATTAAAATGCAGGGCATTATTTTAAAAAATTGGTTATCGGTTATTAGTCAAAAATCTGGGAATGCTATTTTACTTATATAACAAATAAATGAGCAAAAATAGATGTCCTTAATATTTCGGGTACTTAACCTCCAGGTAACGTGCATTGTTCCACCCTGTAGAACTTTTTAACGGTTTTCAGCGAGGACTACTACGGCGACGTCGACCTCAAAGCTCTGAAGAAGTTGGGATTCTGAATGTCAAGGAGCGGCTCCAAAGACAAACTGAAGCTCAATCCCTTTGACTTACTGTAGTGCCTCTTTAATGTGTGAGAAAGTAGTGTCAATGTGTGAAAAAGGTAGTGTAAAAAAAAATGCCTTCAGTTAGATTATCCGAAGTATTTTGTCTTTTGTCAAAGACAAAGTTTGAGAATTGGGGCTAGTGACGTCACACCTTGCTAAATAGTATCGCAAGCTGTGACATCACGCGGAACATTAACTAGCTGATCTGGCTATCTACATTATTTGTTTAATTGTCAAAATAAAAAAATACAAGTCCAATATCTTCGAATAATCTTACTGACTAACTAATTAGAATTTTTTAGGACACTAGCCTATTAGAGGTTGTGTTTGTCTGAAGAGGCGCTCAAGTGTACATGGACCTTTATACTTCCTTTAGTGAGTCATACAGTAACAGTCGTGCTTTTGTAAAAGCAGTTTTGTTAGCCTTTTCTAAGTCAAAAACGTAGAGAACTCTACCGAGCTTTCTTACTTACATGTTTGCTTATTTGTTTGTAGACAAGCGATTAAAGAGTTTCACACACGGTAGCTATAATGTATATCAATGTACATGATATCCCTTTATATTTCATTCATGTAAAAATATACATAATAGCTGCCGTGTGTGATCTCCTGATGATTTCTATGGAAATATGTAATGAGATGTATCGTAAATAATAGATTCAGGCGTTACTTTGCGGAAATCCATTGTAAATATAAGAATGAAAAATATTTAGTAACAATTCCGAGACGAGACATCATCAGAATCGTGTGGTGTCCTGATGATGTCTCGTGGAGAGACGAAACTAGTTGACGACTTGCTTTGATAAATGTTCTTTCATTTTGTATAAATGTATAATTTTGTATAATTTGTTAGATATTATCGCAGAAGGTTTTTTCGCGGAATTGTTACTAAATATTTTTCATTCTTATATTTGAGATGTATCGTGCTATAATAATTCATTTTTACATTATAGCTGCCGTGTGTCTCTTTACTTGTAATTTCAGCGCCAGTTTTCAAAGCCGCAACGTTTTTATTGTAATTTAGTATTTTATGTTTTGGAATAGAATATTTATGTAACTGAAACATAATTGCCAAAACGTTTCAAAATTTAACCTTGACACCACACCAACAGCTCCAAGGTGTGGGTGTTGTGTCGAAATAAATGGCGGGAGTCTTATAATGTGTGAAACTAAGTTAAGATAACATTTTTTTATGACAGTGTAAATAAAATATTTTTATAACGATTTTGATACCTACTCATTTTGTGAACCTAAATCTTCTTACTAGCACGATCACATAAACAGCTTTCAAAGAAATTGAGCGTCGCACGAAAGAAGTAACAAAAACATTGGTAAAAATAAAATACCACTTTGTTTCAATTTATTCTATTCCATAAATAATTCAGAGACAAACTACGGGCTTAGAAAGGACAAATACAGCTAGATTTCCTCAATAAATATCAATAAGTGACCTGGCTTTGCAGTTGACGAATCGCGTCCTGACGTGACATGGCGACGTTAGTTGGTGCGCAGCCTGTGAATAGAAAATAATAGTTAACTTCATGTCCATCCACACCTCACCTCAATAGCCTATATTGGTCCACTGCTGGACGCAGGCCTCTCCGTAATAAGGGCCTTATTGGCTTTTATCTCATGGTGGTAATGCTCATAATCCCTACGCTTGGCCTCCGATATGGGATTCGCAATTTGGTGGTAGAATTATTCTGCAGAGGGCTCTGCTGCCCGCCCCCAGTGGATATCCCTTTGGCAGGTGGCGAAAATTCTTAGCCGTAAGTCATGGAAACACAGAGTTTTACAGACAGAGCTATCAGACAGTTTGATAAAATGTATCTTCCTACTTCAAGACATTTGGCAAATGTGTCTTTATCAAAATTTTAATAGACATAGCTTAGACAAATAACTCCAACACAGACATACATGCGAGTAACTTAAGGAAAGCTGAATAATCATGCTAAATGCTAATCAAACTTACCTGGAGTAAAAAGTCCACTGCCAGGTTTTTCAGAAGGCGCTGGTAATGACTCAATCGGTGCAGCAGCTGGAGACGGTTTTATAAACGACGGTCGTAGGTTCGAAGACGCCGGTGGGATCATAGGAGACACGGGGATATCAGGGGATCCTGGTGCGAGAAACGAGGGATTGGGGAGAATAGGCTTTGAAGGAAATCTATCAGAGAAGGAAGGGAAGACTGAAGGAAGAGACGGTGATTCGGGTAAGGCTGAATCTTGAGGTAGCATAGGACTTTGGGGTAATGTTGAATCTTGAGGAGATTCTGGGTTTTGGGGTAATAGAGCAGGTTTTTCAGGAATGATTGGGTTTTGAGGGAGGAGGATAGGTCCGACTGGTGAAGGCTGAGGGAGTGGTAGGTTGGTGATGGTGGGGGGGAAGTTAGGCTGGTATGGAGGGGAGACAGGTGCTGCTGTGGATTTGCAATCAACGCGGTCTGCGTAGTCGCATACACCCAATACCTGGAAAACCAAAATAAAATTGTTTAATGCTGGAAGTTTTATACTGGGTCCAAAGTACAAAGTTATTTTTAAGCATCATCATCATCACCAATCGACCTATGTCAGTCCACAGCTCGACATAATAATGATAATAAGTACCCTCCTAGCCGAATTTCGGCCATGGCGGCCAGTCTCAACGAAGACTAGCCAGGTGCGCAGGACATATTATAGTGCACAAGTGGTAGCACAAACACAAATGCACTCTCTATTCCCTCACTCTCATAATCCGATGGGACGGCAGACCGACACGACCGGGTGAGGTTAGGCGCAGGACCAACAGTTTATCGTGCCCTGCGAGGCACAGGGGTGTGGTGTAATACCGCCAACTTCCTGACTACAGGCTGCTACTGTGAATTTTCTTGGTAGAAAAACCCCAATAACAACTATTGGCTCGATCCGGGATTTGAACCCAGGACGTCATAATCAGCAACTATTGGCTCGATCCGGGATTTGAACCCAGGACCTCATAATCAGCGGTTGAACATGCTGACCGCTAGACCAACGAGGCAGTCAACTACTGGACATAGGGCCTCCTATAAGAAGCGCCATAGCGCCCCTTTGCCAGCTTGCCACATCCAGCATCTGCCGGCAGTCTCTCGCAGGTCTTCTTTTAATCACTGTACCGAGGTACACAAAACAACAAAATTCAACAAAACTCATTAAAATTACTAAGCCATGACTATAGTTCTGACAAAATGTATCTGAAGGAGATGCATTCTTCATAATCATGTCATATCATAGGAGTTCTGCGAAACTTAGGTATAAAAACTCAAAATAAAACGGAAAATTTAAGAAAAGTAAATTGAATAAGAGCTTAAATCGTTTTGTTACAGACAATTTTAGATAAGACGTAGAGCATTCTGGAACATTTGCAGCCAATTCGAACCAGGCGCGACGTGCCTTTATTTGATAGGTGTTTTGACAAGATAATTTACACCATTTACGCGATGATGTCATTATAAAGGTTGTCAAGTGAAAGGTCTCCATGTAATTAAATATTTACTCAGGCATGCGGATGTCAGACACAACATCAAGTTATAATCTGGAGGTCATTGCAGTTCTCGGGCAGTTGACCACAAGTTAAAAATTAATGTTCTTTAATAATGGACGTTGTATACTTTTGCTTTTAATCCCTTAGGATTTAATTTGCAAAAAGCATAATGCTCACCTGTCTGTCTAGTTTTCTCTAATTCTAGCTAATACAAATAATGATTTGCATTAATTGTTAGTCAGTGACACAACACAAACGAATATACACGATTGATTAAAAATATATACATTGTAGAGATTAAGTACCTACTTGAATAATTTATAAAATTGTCCGAAAACGGGTAGGCACTATAGGCAAGCAGGGGTATTTATTGCATAAAATAATTATCCTTATTGAGATTCGGTTTTAAGAACAGTTTTTGCCGTTGATATCAAACTTAACACCCAAAATAAATAAAAAAGTACCTACTAACCTTTTTCAACAATTAACCATGAAAATTACTACCAAAAAACAAAAACAAATAGAACAAGTATTTACAATTGAAAGAGTTGAGCTAGCTGCAGACCGTTATAAACAATCGCGAGGATCAAGTGATCCGTATCAATACCAGTCGGAACCAGGTGTCCGTCAAGTTAGCAGTCCCACCATGGACTGGTACTTTCAACTATGCCAATAAATGTGCATTAAATAGTGCATCCCGGTGCCCTAAGTGAAAGAAACAGTGCACAAGTACTTTACGAGATACTTAGGTCTAACTGTGGCTGTAAAGTACTAACTTGGCTATAAGAGAGATCAGCTGGACACTTGAACCTGACGGGCTGGCGGTTCACGCAGACGAAGAACTCGTTACAGTCCATCTTGTTTCGGAAGGTCTCGAAGTCCTTATTGCAGGTTGGCTCAGGCTGGGGCTGCAGTTTATTCTCTGAAAGAAAGGAAATCACTCTTTAAGTAGCATCTACCAGCTGGTTTTTCCGGGATAAAAAGCCTATATTTTAATCCAGGTCTAAAAATTTCAACCTGATTCGTTCATTACTTTCTTTAATGAAATCAAAAATTCTTTAGTTCTATAAATACAATAAATATACACTTAGAAAAGATCAAATTAAACACTGACATGGATATAAAGTGATATTTTTTATTTATGTCGTTTGTATGCAGACTAAAGTAAAGAAGCGACAAAAAACCTTTAGCCTGATTTTTTGGAGTTGGCGTAAAAAGATATCAAACCTCTCAATATCCAAACTTTTGTATTTTTATTATTACTTGTGTTTAATAATGATGATGTGAACGGAGTTATTCCTAACGTCACGTGAGCCGTCAACCTCAAAGAATTTATCAGAATGAATTAAAATATGGCTTTTACAGAAGAAGAACCCAAACTAAACATGTTTTTATAAAGGCCTCTAAGTTTTATCCTGGAAACCGTCTATTGTGCAATCCGCTAGTTACGTTCAGTTTCTGAAGCTACTCAACTTACCTCTAAGGAAATGTCGAGCATGTTTTTCTCCTAGGTTTTATTTAGTTTTGTTTATATAATGGTGCCATGAAGCAAAGTTATCGACATAGCTCAAAGAATAAGCAAACTGAACTGTCAGTGGGCCGGTCATATCTCGAAAAGAACCGACAACCGCTGCTGGGGTAAACAAGTTCTTGAGTGGAGACAGCGACTCGGCAAACGTAGTGTAGGACGCCCTCCGGCCAGGTGGGATGACGATCTTCGAAAAACTGCAGGCAGATGCTGGATGCGTCAAGCTGAAGACAGGGCGCTATGGCGCTCATAAGGGGAGGCCTATGTCCTGCAGCGGACTAGTATAGGCTGATGATGATGAAAAAAGTACCAACAAAAGAACTCACGATCAACTTTCCTATTGTGACAATTGACGTTATCAGCGTAGTCGCAGTATCCAGCATTAGAGAACAGCAGCCCGGTGGGACACTCCTGCTCCACCGCCCACCCGTCCCAGCAGTTCAAGAAGTTGTTGCAGAATGATGGGGAGGGCACCTGGACACATATTGGATAAGAGTCAGAGTCAGTCAGAGTCAAATCGTTTATTTCTTTAGACTTACAAAATAAGTATAAAAAAAAATAAAAATCAAAATAGTACTCAGACAAGTCAAATTTTTACTATATAAACAGCTTGATAAAGGTAAGGTCCATTCTTAGGCTAGACGACTAGTAAATTCTAATTCGTCCATCAGTTAGATTATAAGAATATATTAGACACGTATTTATTATTTCGCAGAGCAAAAAAATAGTAGTCAGTTTAAGTTCCACGTGACGTCACGCTTTGTGACACTTTATACCAAAGCGTATCGTGACGTCACTAGCCCCGACTCACAAACTTTGACGAGTTTTATTTTTGTAATTTTTTTGCTTAATTGATAAAAGACACTAATCAGCATTTTTATTAGTCGTCTATCCGTCGTTATCTAGCCACGTAGGTTATTTTTTATTGAGGCATAACAAACAACTACATTTTAATTCATTACACATTTGTGTCTCTCTTCTGTGTAAAAATGAGCAATATTCAACGCCAAAAAAATGTAGAATTATGAATTATGTTGGGTTATTATTATTACTTAAATTTACTTGACAACTTACTTAACTAGGTTATTATGTACGGATTAAAACCGTACATAATAACCTAGTCAGGATAATAATAATAATAATAAATAATGCTGGACAATTCACACCGCATCATCTAGCCCCAAAAGAAAGCAGAGCTAGTGTTATGGCTATGGTTCTGTGATTATAAATCATAACTGATATAATCACAGAACCCAGCATAGAAAAGCAATACCCGAGCCAATATGACAGCGATACCTATTTTATCATATTTTTACGTTTATCGTAGGAATTTTTCAAAATCCTACGTTCAGTTTGTGGTATCTATTATTATAAGCTATTTTTTAATACCCCTGTAATAATTTTATCTCTTAAAGTTTAGGAGGAGATGCGAAAATAGAGTTGGTTGCCAAAAAGCGCAACTTCGTATCTCTGCCTATCTGCCTAAGCTTTACAAAATGAAACTATTACAGAGGCTTTAATAAATAACTTATAATAGATAGCACAAACTGAACGATGTATTTTTAAAACTTGCTGCGTTTAACGTAATAATAAGATAAAAAAGTTGGTAACAAAAGTACGTTAGGTTGCAGTCCGCGAGAACTACCACCGTTAAACAACTAATAAATCCCGTTGTACGTTGAATAAAAACAGACTTTTTACCGACTCTTAAAAGACTACTAAGAATCTTAGTCTTACTTAGAATATTAAGAAGAAAGCACCTCTAGATAAGCTAATCGTACCTGTGTCCGTTTCCCCTCGCACTGCGGGTTCGGTTCTACTACCGGGTTCCTCGGGACCACGACCAGTGAGCTCTGGAAGGCAGGGTCCCTCTGGATCTGCTGGACAATAGCGCTGGAAACCGGGATCGTGAATGCTGCTAGGGAGTTGCCGAACGCCTGGACAAAGTACAATATCAAACTGATATGATAAATTTGATTCAAAGCGTTATGAGCGTTATGGAGTTTAATCATATGAAACAAAAAACGAAAAAAATTGCAAAGGAAGTAACTACCGACTTATGATCCTTTCCTACTACTAATTATACAAAGGCACACATTTTGGCCTTTACTATATAATAAAGACTAAAGTTTGTGCTTTTATGTAGTCGTTTGGCCAAAGACAACGGCAAAACTGCTGAAATAGGTGACCCATCATTCTGACGGTAACAATGGAGCAAGCTGCATTGCACTGCACAGATAAAGATTTGGACATACACACTACTCAAAGGCATGCAAAACCGCCAACATAAGCTAGTAGGGCTAGTAGGCTAGTAGGGCGTAGTTATATCAATGTTGTCGGAATCCATATCATATATAACAAAGCAATACCTAATAAAAGATAATAATAAAATAATCATCTCAAGGAAATTGAATCGTGAACGCGGAACTTAATCACTTACTGTGTAAAACACCTGAAAAACTAAAGCAAATTGCAGGTAAGCAGTTGCTTACCTGAATAAAGTTGAAAAATGGATTGAGAACGTTTCCGTAGTAGGGGAACCGGTCCCCGTTTAACGCCAGGTTGCCCAGGTAAGGGTTCGAGTAGGTCTTCACTAGGGCGCCGCCTTCGTCGAAAACTGAAATATGAAAACTTTATAAAAGTAAACATGAAAGGAAAATACCGCGTGGCATTCCCAAGGTCCGCTTTTTCTTCTTCTTTTTCGGCATAAAGGCCCTGCTGGGCACATAGTATCTATGTATGAAGGAGTTTTTCGCGCTGCCGCCGGACAGTCCGCCGGACAGTTCCTGTTCAAAGGGTAATTTAAACTTTCTTTTGTTTTTTATGAAGTAACAAATGTGTCAGTACTTAGTAACGACCTCTTTAAAAATAGAAATTAAGTACGGCCTAGTTTTAATACGCTGTTTTTTTCGGGGTTGTGCATAAAATTAATTATGGTTTTACCATTGAAGTAATACTACTATCCAACTCACTGGGTTTTACACAAATAATATAGAGTAATTTTATAGTAGTTTTATTCTAAAAATGATTTGGGCCACTGATTAGGGCTGGTAAGCTTTTAATGTTGTCTAACATATATTTATTAATATTTTGAGTCACAGACAATCTAGTCGCATATTTGACTTGCATCTGCGACACAGTATTATACTTCTGCAGGTCGCATCGCTGCCTATTTCTGTTATTTTACCACATTTATACCACTGTTATTTTACCATATTTCTATGGTTGGAATCTATGTAACATAAAACAATAATTAACTCACAACACAAGATCGGTCCCAGGACCTGATCACAAATATTTCTTGCATTATTTATTTAGTTACTTATACATAACTACCTACACTTCGCTTTAGTATTACATCAAGTAAATATGTCATAAGACAAGAAAAACATAACGAAAACAAGTCAGAGGCAGTTGACACAATATCCAAAGTGAGCGGGAAACAAAATGTCAACTGAAGTAAAATAGCTTGCTAGTATAATTATTTTTGCAATTAAATTATACCTACAGCGATTTCTTGCAAATCTGTTAGCCTATAGTTGTAGGAGCGTTGACCGGCCGTTGAGTTGAGATGTAGTGCATGAGAAGTGAAACAAAAGCGTGTACGGACAGCAACACAAATGGATGTCTAGTCATTAGTAACGGGATAAATATTTTCAGAACGCGATCTGAACACATTCTTTTTAATATTATTTAACGGGTAAATATTTTTTATATATTTACTTTGTGTTTGAATTTGGCTTGAATTCTCTAAGCTCTGTCCCAACTCTAATCTCAAAAATATTTTTAATTGTTGTGCTTGTAAATACTAGTTTAATTCGTTTCTATTATTGCTCTGTAATATTGTTTGTTATATAAAAAAACATAACTTGATAGTTTGTTTTTCTATCTCTACTAGGTACTTTAAGAAGAAATCTAGAAACGTGACGTGCTCGAGCGTATTATGAGAGCAATTACATTGACAAGCAATTACATCGACAGGTAAGGGATGGGATGTTTAATGATTTTGTAATTGTAAAATTTGTGAGTTTTTGCAACTAAACAACTGGGATGGTTTTAAATTAACAGCTATGTGAAAATTTACTCTTGTATTATGACGTAAAATTTTTTTACGGGGAATAAAAAGTGCTGAAACTATTTTGTTAAATTTTATGATATTATGAGAAAAATATAATAAGGCAGTGCTCGAAGGGTCCCTAAAGGGTTAAGGGATGAAACGTTGGTGTTCTTCCAACACAAATAAGGTTCGTAGTTAACCCGCTTACATCCGTAATGAATATAAAATACTTGCGATTAAATTTCAAAATTCCTTAAATTTTATTAAATTTCATATTTTATTTTAGTTCAAGTTTTAAATTAGTTCAAGTGACTTTGTGGATTTGACGGGAAACATATTTTTGATTTTAAAAATATATTTTTAAAATAAGCTTTTATATCTTTTATGAACAAAGAGCTTGGGAAGACAAATTCAATGGACCCAACTCAACAGGCCACCTTCTGTCCCCATCATCAGACCAGCCTGATGGTAACATGACATTGCACTGTCACTAAACTTACAAGTCTAAAGTTTTCTTTCTTTACCGTGGTCGTACCGTTGATAATACATCAGACAGTACCGTTGATGGTACAAAGGCGGAAATAATTGCAATATTAGTCCCACACATACTAACAGGACAAAGTAAATAAAAACTTGTAAAAGACATTTACTTTGCAGGAGTAAACAAATAAATGTTCAAAGGTTCATAAGGGTAGTTCCACCCCGCTCCAAATCCCATAGTTTATAATATAATTTATAATTTTAAATTTTTTTTATTGATTCCACCACACACTAACATACGATTGTGTTTATATTTTATGAGTTATTTTAGACGGTTTGTGATGTAGGCTTATTCTATAATTAAGTGATTTAGTTTTAAATTATTGGACAAAGTTATTTATATGTAAATTAAAGTAGGTAAAATATATGAGAACCCAGTGCCTAGATAAACCTAACATAGGCTTTAAGGCATTGCTAACCAACCTATGTAACAAAGTTTAAATGAATAAATTATCTATCTATCTTTGTATCTACCCCCGCGCTCCAAAAATTTTAGTAGAGTTTGTACAAAAATAAACTTAGCATGAAACTTATATACTTATATATAAAATATTTTCATAAAAGAAATAAAACATATCAGATTATGTTTATATCACCTATGTCTACTTATTTGTATAAATGAAAATCTGGGTATCTATCTATTAATTTACTACATTTATTTCTTCTTAAAAATTCAAACACGTCTATAACTACAGATGATTTGGGGTATCAACCCCACAACCAGTGTCCAATCCTGCCATATTCACAATTTGCCGGGTTTTGGTTGACAACGTAAGCGGTTTATGACAGATTTATGACATTGATTGGGACTTCTATAGCTCCTATCGTCGCGCCGAAAATTGACACAAATCCGTTCCTGTTGTCAATCAAAAGCACTTCCAAAAAAAAAAGGAAAAGAAAAACTTAGATGCAAACAAAATGTACTCACATAAAAGCCTTTTCTGTCTTCCGCCCTCATTTTTCTCCGTGCTCTCATCCGCGCCAGCGCAGACTGCCAACGCCAAAACCAACGCAATCTTCATCTCAAGGGATGGTGAATGGGCAACGGCGGCAGGACAATGTCAGGGCTGAAACCAAAGGCTAGCTTATATAGCGCGGACATCGAAAACAAGTACTGTAGGTACTTACGTGGGTTCTAGTTTTAGTCTGGATGCGAAAGACTAAACGGATATGACGCTATTTTATTATTGTCGAGGTTTTATAGGACCATTTTGTTGCTAAAAGTTGTAGGCAGTGCTTGTAGGGAAAGGATTTAATGGCTAGGGTCTTTGTTCTGTTATTTTATGATTCGTATTTTATGATAATCTGTGGGACTCAGCGTTTTAAAAGTTGTAGGTACGAGGCACATCTAGATTGTTTTTATGATTTACATAGAGATTAATTATCTTATTAATTCAAATGCCCCAAATTTTGTTCTAATAATGCATTTTCAAAAATAATCGAGGGTTGCGCTCGTATTCAATCAATGGTTATGAAATAGGAAATGTAATGTAATGTTTAGAAAAGTAATTAAAAAAAGTTATTTTTCCTCATAATACCTTTTTTAGTAATGAAATATTTAACTACTTGCCATAAAGTACTAAATTATCTCTATGCTTGCCATGTAGAGAGTAACCGAGGAGAGGTAGATAACAACAAGTTTTTACAGAAGTTAATGAATCGCTACAATTTTTGTAAAGGAGCAACTCGCTTGTAGGCCCGTTTCTGATCGGCTGAGAA
Source organism: Eupithecia tripunctaria (assembly GCA_955876795.1). Classification (NCBI taxonomy): domain Eukaryota; kingdom Metazoa; phylum Arthropoda; class Insecta; order Lepidoptera; family Geometridae; genus Eupithecia; species Eupithecia tripunctaria. Next base: position 4,282,666 of record OY041600.1, read on the forward strand.
GTGCTCTAACCATATAAGAAAGTCCATCTATTATGAACATAATCAGCTCAAATGATTATAATAATCCTCTATTTACCTTTCGCCCGACGACGTAGCACTTCCTGACAGCGCACCCTTTGCCTTCTCATCCTGGTTCATTCATCACGGAGATCTCGATCCGTTCCTGTAACTCCATGTCATTATCTATTATACATTCCCTGTTCTATTATACATTATGTGTGTTCTATTGTACGTTTCACCACAGAAGAAATATGTAGTACTTACTACGTTTCACTTTATCTAAAGGGGTTTTGTTCATTAAGAGGAAATTGAGGTTAGTAACCAATTAAACAAAAGATCTTAAACAAATGTTTGTTCTAAAATTACTTTGATATACGAGTACATACAAAATACAAAAAAAAATCGTTAAAATAATACGCAGACACAATGGCAATTATTTTAGCCCTGAAATTTTCAACCAAACCCTGTAATCATATTTTTTAATCTGATTGAATATAAGCTTCAAACAAAAGGTCAACTATAAAAAAATGCATATTTTGAGCCCGCCAGCAATTAACAGAAAATTAGTTTTTAACTTATTTTTAAGAATGTTAAATATCATTCTGTCGCCATTACAAAGTTTTTTTTCTTTTTGATGTTACGTATTGATCGTGTAATGCTTATACTTATACATATATATTTTTATGCTACATAATTGCTCAAAGGAAACACTTAACACTTTACACCTACTCAAGGATGATAGCAATTGTCAGCTCCATACTTCGACTCCTCTGCCTTGAATCATTGCGAAGGATATTTAAATCAATTACAAGTATTAATTCATCTTCATTTATTTCTTTGTAACTATTAATAAAACTGTCGGGATACTCTTTTGCAATCTGCCAGTGCGAGCCTACTTCTCAAGTGATTTTATTTATTTTTCAATAACATACCGACAATCGAGGAATCGTATGGTCCATATGGTGCTTTAATCCTGACACAAACGATCAATTTAATGTGGTGACTACTCCTTTCCTTTGTCGGCGTCACATTGCAATATGGACCGTCTCCGTCTATATAATCTACTTGTTGGTCGACTCGGTGCAAACGTCCATTGTGATGACAGATTTGACAGTCTGTACAAGGCTCATGTACTTCTTTCATCTGAGGGTTTATCATGACTCGACCAACATGTAGACCGAGAAAAACACTAGTGACAATTACCTTTTGACGGTTAAGTCGGCACGGTTGTGTTGGTTGCGCTCAAAAGGGACTGATAGTTAAAATCGGAGGTCCTGATAGACACACATATTCACTAGGTGTCATTATGACACCTATCTCTCTTGGAGTGCAATATTGCTGCACTGCGCAAGACAAAACGCTCCCTATGACAAACGGTAGAAATTTATTGACTTAAGTTAATTGTTAAACTGAAAAATCTACTCTTTCTCTTTCACTATACATAGAGTAAGAACGAACTATAAAAACAACAACAAATATTTATTGATTTTGGTTTAGTATGTTACGTTTAACGAGTCTGTTATAAAGTGCGGGGGTGTAGCTGCGGGTATTCTTAATTGAACCAATAAAAATACTAAAATATATAGGACATAAGTAAGCTTTTATTGGGCAAGCAGGATATCTATAGTTTCGCAATAAAATCCCTACTAAGTCGTACTGTGAGCTCCAAGCGTGGGCCCTCGCGTGCCTGGGGTGTGAGTTTACTTAATTACGAGATAACACCTCGCTTGTTTAAAGTCTATTTAAGGAAGAATGCTCTGTGTAGTTAGCGCCTTCATTTGCGATATGTTAGATACGATAGTTTACTTATCTAAGTAAACGTTATTTTGATTTTGGTTTAGAAATGACTAGTAATGAAGGTGCTATAAAGAAGGCTAGACAGGGATATGAATAAGATGTGATATTCTTATATTGGTATTAGTACCTACTAGTGTAAATCATCATATTCATTAGCCTATATTAGTCCATAGACTGATGATGATGATGATACTGGATATAGACCTCCCCAGTTGTTGGTTCTTCGCGAGATATGGTCGGCCGCATGCTAATTCTTTGAGCTATCTCGAAAACTTTGGTTCTTTGTCGGATGTAGGTATTTGTAACAAAGTGTAAACTTTCAGGGGTTACCCTGACCCCGAATTATCAAACGCAACTTAGATTTATGGATCGATGTCGCGATTTGTTGATAGATTTTTAAATACTGACTTGAGATATAATTATAAAAACAGAAATTCAAGGGTAAAAATTGTATTTGTTTTAATTTTTCCAATTATTTATAAAATGAATTGATGATTGAAGCCTGATGATAAATTGTTTTGTAGTTTTGTAGTTTTTTAAACTGACGCGATCAGAATACTTTATATAAAATTTGAAACGTCGGGAAAAATAGTCAAGTAAACGCAATAAATACCCGTGAATCTATAATATTATTAATCTTTATTGTGAACTTTACCAAATAGGTTGGTATAGAAGAAACCCTCATAAATCAATGTTTCAGTTGATATTGATATTGTTTAGCATCTCACGGAACTATCCCTACAAAATGCAACGCAAATTGCGATTCAATTATCTACTTAATATGCAGAACAATGACCGCGTTAAACATTTCATACATAAATCCAATAACAATTAAAATCAACATTTTTCTTTACCTGGTTTTAAAAAAAATATTGTAGGCATTTTGATCCGTGTGTCAACAGCTTGAAGATATAATTATAAAAACAATTTAAATTCTTCATTTGGGGAAGTCCAATTAAAATTTCCTGTTAAATTTTTGACGATCCTATAACCTATAAAAAACAACCTTGTCTTATAAAATTGCTGACATATTAAGCTCTGGTAAAAGTTGTACTATTTATTTGCACATTGAACCGAATATTGATGCCATTTAGATAATTTTAAGGAAACCAACTGAATATTAAAGGCATACAGAATGCTTACAAAGGGCCATCAAAGGGTTACATTCATACATGCCAGACTTTGGCATTGACAAGGAGCGTGTCCGGGATCATTCATCATTTAGCAGAATCCTTTCTAGAGAGATCAAATAAAATGGGATTGCTTCGGCTTGTGTAAAATAGTGTGCTGTTTTGGCAGGGACGATCAGACGTGTCCGATCAATTTACGATAATACTGTTGCCTTAAAAGATTTATCTTATTACTAAGAAAATAGAGGTACAAGAAAAACAGACGCGATCTCAGCTTATCTTTTGGTTGATGCAATTGTTAAGAATAAGAGAATAATTATTTCTAAAAATTTTAGCGTTTGATTTAATTTTTTCACCCTTAACTAATTTGGTAATACATTCCACGATTACACTTATTAGGTACGTATAGATAGATCAGAGAAACATACATTTATTAGAAGTTTTCAAAGACCAGTAGTCATTATAAAGCTTATTAGAATAGTAATTAAATAAACAGTCACCGTAATACAGAAAAAGATTAACTGCATTTTTGAATTTGGTCCAGTAATTCTCTTGCAGAACACGTAAAACAATAACTGGATCCTGTCCAGTGTTTGATGTGGGACAGGGATAGGTACATTGAACAACAGCAACGAGCGAACGAGACAGATATGTAAATGTAACCTTTCGCTGAGCTACTGAGCAGCTAAGAATGGATGACAAAAACTGCTCAAGTCAGTGTGCTATAGAGAGCGAGGCGGTCGTGAGCCATCAACTTAGATAAGTCATAATTAAGTGACTTTTAAGTTATAAGTGACATTTAAGTGCATCAAACAAGATGGCGTTTCGGTCCGGTGTGGGGGTCATCTTTCTAGGGTGCTTGGTTGGTAAGTTGTGCGGACCTTAGCTTCGTAAAAGTACTAGTCATACATTATCCATAAATGCAGTTAGCTCTACCAATGGGCTTGTTTATGGCTGTATTCAGTTCTTAGGAGTCATTCTTCATACCTTCCATAATACAAAGCGGAAACTTGTTCAGATAGATTCAACAGATACACAAGGACATAAGCTGATTAGGCACCTTTTTTTGATTTAGTGGTAAAAGTTGAGAAAACTGTTACATGAATTTAACTCGAGCGTATTATTTATGTTTATATGTCAACGGTTTTGATTTTTTTTCACATTGACCTAAATGTATTGCCTAACCTTTATAAATAATAGCAATTTTAGACGGCAATATTATTTTAAAGCCCCGATGGCCTTGAGGTTTTGATTATCAGCCAATCTAATTTGTTACTGTCGCTATTTTATTACAAAAACTTGATTGAAATCTACCTTGAGGACATAGTTACATTAAATATATAAGAAGTATAAATACTATGTGAAACCTACTCCACTTACAAGTACTATTTAATTACTTACTCACTTATCATCTTTAGCAGGTTTTCTTTTACGTTCTTTCTTTTATTATGTAAACCTTGAAAATAAACGGAGCGCACCTTAAAAAACCCAGATATAGCAAATTGACCATATCCGAGGTCGACAAATTTTGAGATTTCATCATCTTACAAAGTCAACCGCCGTTCGGTTCCTAAAGGAAACAAAAGACCAGTTGATAATGTAATCTTGTATGAGCTACTTAAAATGACATAGTTTGTCATTCTGAGGTCCTAGTAACGGGAAAATATCAATGATTACGGAGCACAGAACTGTATTTACAGCTTTTGACGCAATTTACATAACATTCTGAAGTTCAGTGCAAAAGACTTCAACGAGCTCGCTTTCTATTTTGTATTTGTTTTGATTGGAAATCTGCATGTATGACTTACCGAGATATATTATAACAATATTAATTGTTATATTAGAAATTAAATATTATGAACCTGAAAGTTTATATGAATGGATGTTTGTTGCACGCAAAATCTATTGAACGGATCAGGCTGAAATTTCGCATACAGTTAATTCTAATCCTGGAATCAAACACAGATTTTTTATCCTATAAATCAGTTTCTATGGAATAGAAATTACCATTAAACATTACCATAGAAACGATGCGTGCGAATACGCGGGCAGGAACTAGTTAGAAAATAAAGGAAAATTCGATAACATAAAGAAAAATAGTGGAGTCATGGACGATCAAATATACGGTACAGTCGTGCGTGCAAGGTTTTGGTATTATTTCACACGGACTGATTAGATTTACGATTGATGAAACCGTTTTCTATTTGCGAAAGTATTTTACGGCTATGTATTTATTTGTGCTCGGAATGCATTGTTGATCAGCGGTAAACTAAAAACTAGTATCTAGGTTAAGTACGATGTCTGTGAGCAAATGGATATGTAGTATTCTGAGAACGAATTATATTTCGTTAAGACGAAAATAAATTATTCTCTCTTATGATAAACATGTAGGTAGGTATGTCACTCGATCTTACTTTACAATTCACACAAATATTATGTGTACATTTGATGAAAGTTTGGATGTATGGATATTTGGATGGATGTTTCATGCCATTAATCAATTTCCGTAGGATCAAAATAATCTTAAAACGTTTCCATAGAAACAACATGGAAAGTATTTGCATATAAATGAATATAAATGCAAAAGTTCGGATGACTAGATGTATTTATATTTCTTCACACCAAAACTTCGAAATGGATTGGCCTGAAATTTTCCATAAATGTAGGCATAGATTTGGAACAACATTATAAACTACCTTTTATCCATAAACCAGATCCCATTGGATAGTAAATTTCCATAGAAAAAACGCGTGCAGAGTTGCGAGCAGAAACGTGTAGGAAATGTAATTTAGTACAAGTAACGTACAGAAATTGCATTACATTTTATTCTATGAGGAAGTTGAACTCAATGTAGACTGCTTTGATTTCTCGCTCATGGCAGGCTGGAAATGTCGCGTAGGTGGATGAGCGAACGTAATGTCACTGTTGCATGTACTTAAACCCAAGAAATTCTATATTCCAAACTAGTAATACCGTTCTATTGAAACGAATGAATAAGAATAGAGGAGGCTTGCAGCAGCAAAAAGAGGCCTTTATCCTGCAGTGGGTGATCCCAATCTCGGATGATGTAAAAAGGTTTTTTCGTTCTACACCTTCGAAAACTTTAAAGTTCTCGCAGTACGATACAGAGGCATTATTTTCTTCAAATATATAATTTTACAATTACATGATGATTCGATGTTATTGAGTAAGTTTACATACGAAATCAAATAAAGTACCCACTAGACTACGATGTCGGATAGCCATTGACCCGAAAAACGACGATTTCAATCTTCAGATCCCGATGAAGTTCGCCATTTCTTACATACCAAGGAGCATTAACAATCACCCTGAGTACTTTATTCTTGAATCTCTGTATGATTGCTACATTTGTCTTTTTGGCCCCCCAGAGCTATATGCCGTAGGTCCAAATTGGCTTAAGGACTTGTTTGTATAATAGAACTTTATTGTGTACTGCTAGAGTAGTTTTCTTCTGAACATGGTATCATAAGTATAGATAACAGATAGCACAAAATATAGGTGTAGCAACATTTAGCGCTGATTTCACTATTACCTAACCACGCGTAGCTTTGGTCGACAGAAGTCACTGGGTCAAAACATAATTACTATGGCATTACGTTACATTATGTAGAGTTTTGTTGACATCGTCATTACAACCAGGAAGAGAATTCTCGCGATTACTCTTTGAGAGGAAGTCGGTACACCTTATTTTATTCTCAGAGACTATATACTATATACTAGTACAATTGGAGCCGTTGATCTATCTACGGACTGTTTCAAGCAATATAGAAGAAGCTCAAATGATCCAAATGAATACTAAGGGTTCAGAATAAGTTTGACTAGCATTGCATATATTATTATTATTATTATTGCCATATCGCAGAGCAATGCAGTAAGCGTCATGGGATGTTCAGACCGGCTCTCGGATCATGATTTGCCAATGCACTTATAAAATTATCAAATAGGAGAGGGTTTGGGGGGCTTTCTCCATGCGCATACTCTCCTTTGTCTCGAACAACTTACTATAATATTTCTTTGGTCTCGATAATTTATTTAAAATAACTAAAGAAGTAAAACCTTTTCCAGTATTAGCCTCATCAGCGGGTCAGAAGGGAAGAAGACCTGTGAACCCTCCAAAGCGGACCTTCGAAGAACAGAACGCGGAGTCAGAAAGAGATGCGGAGATCACCAGCTCGTGCCCTGACGACGGATTCTTCGCTGATGCTGAGCAGTGTGATAAATATTATGAGTGCAGGTAAAGCTTGGCCCTAAATGTTTTCAAAAATTAGACCTGTAATTAATTTTCTCTCAAGGTTCGATAATCACCTTATATTATTGCAATTTATTGCATTTTCATATTGCACGAACTTTGTCAATAAACACAACACAAAAACACATAATTTACTGATTCTAAATGAGTGAGCTCACTTATTTCGCTTGGCAAACACGGCGCAGTCTCACTACGGAAAGGGCCTATCTAACGATTCAAATCTTTGTTCCGTACCGTTTGTTTGAACATTTGCAAATCAAAACTTCGAATCAACATTCAATAGCTCTATTTCACTGCTCCAGAAGGTACTCGTATATTTTGAACTAGAACCACTTTAGCAGGGCCATTAGATGTGGCTTAGCCACAAAATAAGTTATTAATTCACCTTGCATAATGATTGACATAACGATGCAATCTAATGGGCGTTTATCATAAATTCCGATTGATAATTAAAGCAATCAGCAAAAATTTAGAGCGACAATATTGCAGTAGCTCGGAAGAAACAATTTTCATGTTCATTGGTTAAAATGCTGAAATTAAAATTACTGCAAGTGTTGCGAACAAGATTAATTATTATTTGTGTACTAAGTAATTACCTGTGTGCTGGCTTAGAATTTGCACCACCACAACTCTTCCCACGTATGTCGTAAGAGGTGACTAAGGGATATCCACCGGGGAGCGGGCAGCAGTGCCCCCGGCAGAACAATTATACCACCAAACTGCGATCCCCAACCCGCATGCCCAGCGTGGGGATTATGGGCAATCCCCTCCATGAGATAGACGCCAATAAGGCGCTTATCAGGAAGAGGGCTGCGTCCAGCAGTGGACCAATACAGGCTGTTGAGGTTGAGGTTGAGGTTGAGAAAGTACTTACCTACTTTGAGCTCGTTGTCGCGACATTAGAAACGATCGCTCCAGAGGAAGGAACTTGTGGATGTCGATACGTACAAATACAGACAAATGGGACAAACAGAGGAAGGGCAACAACATCCCTTTGTCTAACGTAACACCACTACATGACCTGATCCACCATCCCCCTTCCACTCCAGGACAAGCAGACGCATAGCGCAATACCATCCATACTTGGTGGATGTACCCTCCACTCTCACTAAGCGGTTTTCCTCCACCTTTATTATTCGCACCGCAAAGGAATGGAACTCGCTCCCTGCCTCTGTTTTTCCAGCCAATTACAACCTGGGTCTCTTCAAGACAAGGGTGAATAGGTATCTTCTAGACCTTCGTGATACACCGTCGGCCGCATCTTCGCTTTTCATCAGATGAGATTGCGGTCAAACAAAAGTCTATGTACCGTAAAAAAAAAACACCACTACTGCGATCATAAATCCGTCTACCGAGCGCGGCAATTCCTTACGACGGAGTATTTTGAATAAATCTCGAGAAAAAAAATATTATTACTCAGCCTTACGTTATCAATAAAGTCCTACGCAAAAAGTATTAAGTAACAAATGCATTAACATTCAATGAGATTCTGCAAATAAATCTCTGACTTCTTTCTCGGCATATTACACACATTTAGCATTTATCCTCAAAAGTGCATCGACTTGAGACTTGCATTTGTATACCTATATACTTACCCAAGTATTATGCAACAGTACGGCAGAATATTATATTACTAAATCAGTTTGGTTACAGTCGTTCCTGGCATCAATCTCTCATAAATTAGTCCAAAGATTACCTTCTTTTTACAAATTAATCTGAAATAAAATTTAGTTTAACTAATAATAATAATAATAATCACGCAGCATTATCTAGCCCCAAGCTAAGCAGAATTTGTGTTATGGGTACTAGATAACTGATATACATAATACAATACATTACATATTATGTAGATAAATATTTTTTTATACATAGTAAACATCCAGAACGCCCTGAACAAATGTCTGCAGATCGTACACACATTTGTCCCGAGGCGGGAATCGAACCCGGAACCTCCTGCGTCGCAGGCAGACCTTCGCTCATATGACGACCTCTGTGGTGCAGAACAGGCTACCGAAGCAGAAGGTTGTTGGTTTGAATCCTGGACTCTGATCTGCAGATAAACGATCCTGTGTGAATTTTCCAGAATGTTTTTTATCTAGTCATATTTACGTTGATCTAGTGGTTGTTTTTGACATCTCTCAACTTCAACATCAACAGCCTGTATTGGTCCACTACTGGACCAATACAGGCTGTTGAAGCAGGCCTCCCCCTGATAAGCGCTTTATTGGTGTTTATCTCATGGGGGGTAATTCCCATAACCCCATAATCCCCAGCGTGGGGATTATTATTTATACCTGACATCCCTGATCTTATCAAAATTGCAAAGCCGGACTCCACCCTTTCCTCATCATTTGAGCGACATCCAAGCTCAAAGTAATAATAATAATAATTTATTTAAAACAATTTAGAACTAAAGTATACCCATTCACAGTACCTTCTTAGAGTCACCTATATTGTACCAACCTACTTTAGTTAAATTTAAAGAAATAAATAAGTGTTATGATTTAAAAATAAAAATATTACTTAGTAATCTACGTCACCTATTTAACTGGTTACATACTATTAATTTCAGTATGTTTTCTATTTTTTAATTTAACTTCAATATCTTATGTTCAAAGTATATCTGCTTATAGACTGACAAATTGGAATCAATGTTTGTCAAATCAAACTTTATATATTTAACTTTAAGATCACCAAATAATAATGTATGCTCCTATACTTAATATGTGTAGTGCCAAGGAGGCGAGCGATGACGTAGCTCCACAGTTTTAAACTTTTGCTGTCTCATCGTTCATTTGTAACTTATATATTATGTACCTTATTCTAAATAAAATATTTTGTATAATTCAATTATGCACTAGGCCGCGTCCATAAGCTCAAAGTCGTTCAGCGAGCTATGGAGAGAGCTATTCTCGGAGTTTCTCTACGCGATAGGATCCGTAATACGGAAATCCGCAGAACAACCAGAGTTACCGACATAGCTTTCAGAATTAGCACATTAAAGTGGCGATGGGCAGGCCATATAGCTCGCAGAACCGATAACCGTTGGGGAGCAAAGGTTCTCGAGTGGCGACCGCGATACAATGCGTACCGGAGTGTGGGAAGACCTCCCACTCGATAGACCGACGACATTGTAGCGGTCGCAGGGAGTCGATGGATGAAGGCGGCTCAGAACCGCTATTCGTGGCTTTGTTTGGGGTAGGCCTATGTTCAGCAGTGGACTTACACAGGCTGATAATGATGATAATGATGATAATTCACTTTGTAATATTCCAGAGCCGGTGAGATCATTGAGAAGTTGTGTCCCGACGGCATGGTGTTCAACGACTATGCGCAGGATCAGGAGAAATGCGATCTGCCCTTCAACCTCGACTGCTCAGCGAGGCCTAAGCTGCGTGAGTACCATCATTTTTAACCGACTTCAAAGAGGAAGAGGACATCAATTTTTATATTGTATAGGTATGTATGTTACTTGATATCTTCGCTTATGGTAAACCGATTTTGTGAACACACTAGTGTATAGAGAATGATCCCGAGGTATTAGTATTTATACCGTAAAGCTAAAAAAAAACATTGTTGTAGTAATTTTGTATGTTGTCAAATAGCCTATTTAAAGTCGGTTTGCATGCTGTGTACTTTCTGATGTCTTTCTCGTCATTTGAAAAGTTACAAGCTATTTTATAATCTGACATATATTCGTGTCTGTTAGCATCTACAGTATTCTCAACCTCAACCTTAACAGCCTGTATTGGTCCACTGCATTCACAGCACCTTCTTATAATCACTTAATAATACTTCATGCTTCATCACTTAATGCGATCCTCAATCCGCATGCCCAGCGTATGGATTAACGCTGGGCATGCGGATTGAGTATCGCAGTTCGAAGGTATAATTGTTCTACAGGGGGCGCTACTGCCCGCCCCCAGGGGATATCCCTTAGACGCCTCTTACGACACCCGCGGGAAGAGTTGGGGATGTGCAAATTATAAGCTAGCACCACACAGCTCTACTAGTATATATATGAATAAATAAAATGGTAGCAAATCTATTTTCAATCAAACAAAACCAGTCTCATCTCAGTTCTACAAGCAGTCGTGCAAAGACAACTTTCCAATCTCAAGGGAAACGCGGCCTTGCTGCTTTTGTATTTACGTACAATACTCGTTTGTACGTACTTACGTCATAAATGTAAATCGATCATTGTCTATCATTGTAGTTGCGAATGATATGAGTCGAGGAAATTTAATAATATGAATGGGCAAAAGTTGTATAAAAATATAATTAATAATAATGATAACAATGCTGAGCAATTCACACAACAAATATTTTGACAGACTAAAAACGCGTAGTCGGCTAGAAGATATATATTATTTTAAATTCCTATTAGCTTTTTGTGATATATATTTTTTTTATTTACTTTAATTGACACGGTAACGTACCACTTACATTAATTTAATTTAACAATCATATCTCACGTGAGACGAGGGGAATAATTATAATCTGTATTACCAATCCTTTTTTTTTAGTTTGAGTCTAGTAGGTAGGTGCCTAAAGCTCTGCCCACATTAATCCAGTACCGCTACCATACAGCATAAAACATGCATTCAAATCTATGGGCATTAGCTTCAGATACATTCTAGCAGTGCTTACCAAGAGTGCGAAAGGCTATATACTCGTACATCCGAGTTTATTGACAATGTCTTGACTGAAGTTTTGAGTCTTAAGAGGCCAGCGGAGGATGAATTGCCCATACAAACGGAATACCAAAATTATTTCTAATTCAACTCATATTTGTATTCGAATAGTATTCACCTAGGTTCCTAGATAGATGTTTTTTCAAATTTCTTACCTAAAACGAAATAAAGCCAATCGCATTTTGCACATTTTTATGCCAAAATTGACAAGTTTTCTTCTAGTCTAGTTCTGTCCAGTTACAGAATAACAATAGAAGAATAAAAAAAGTTTCCAATCATCCTCTTTGGTATTACGGAACACAACCAAAATCATACCATTTTTGAACGGCTAATATTATACTATCGAGTAGAGATAAACTTGTCGTCGTTACCTTAACTCAAACTAACGAAATTAATTACAAAAAATGTTACATTGCATAATAGCAATACACATGACATACAAAATATAGTAGGATAAGACACAAGATGCTTACTAAAATGGCTAACACTCAGCAGATGCTATGGCAGGATGTATTCTGACATAGCGCTGGTCTTCCGTAAATGCCAGAATGAGACATGTGATTTGAACTTTCTTTGAAGCTAATCTAGTGCTGTCTTCCCCACAGAAACCCCGATTCCCGGTCTTCACTGTCAACGTCAGAACGGCTACTTCTCGCACGAGGATCCCAAGGAGTGCGGCAAGTTCTACTACTGTGTGGACGGCAAGTTCAACATGATCACCTGTCCTGACGGGCTGGTGTACAACGACAAGACAGGAATCTGCACCTGGCCCGATGAAGCCAAGAAGAAGGGATGTGGCGCCTCAGGTAAACGAAGCTTAGATATAAATTTGCTATATAGTACTGTGGCAAGTTCTACAACTGTATCTGAGTCAGAGTCAAATCGATAATATCTTTAGACTTACAAAATAAGCACTTTGACAAATCAAATTTTTTACTATATAAACAGCTTGATAAATAGTAATTACTATCAAATAAGAAATAAGGGGCAATTGACTCTAATTCAAGTTTATCAACAATCTTTGTTGCCTAATAAGTCAAAATTATGTTTTAAAAATCCATCGTACAGTTTGTGGTATCTATTAAAAGCTATTTTTTTATAAATCTGCCACTTTCACACGTAAATGTGCCAAAATCTCAGAAGATCAAGCCAAATTTCAGCATTATTCGTCAAGATTTTTGTGTATTTTTATTGTAGAAATACTAAGAATTTTGAAACAAAACTGTATTAAGAGTTTAAAAGCAATAAATTGTCATAAACTCGTACAAACAAATAAGTACACTCACAGTATAACTTTTTTGGGCCCCAGGGTGTTATAGTCTTATTTCAACATCCTGGTTCCTTAACAACAGATAAGTAGACATTCTATATATATATAATTATATAATATTATATAATTATGATTCATATAATTATGAATTCATAATTAGATACATATAATTATATATTATGTATCACCATAATAACACGGCTATAATGCACTCTTCATTCGCTTTTTCAGTAAAGTATTTTTATCAAGTAAAGTATTCCAGATGTTCAATGCTTGAAAACGAAAGTTTTCAATCAGTGCGTCCATGACCTACGGATCTGAGACGTGGACACTCACGATAGGGCTGGTCCACCAGTTCAAGGTCGCTCAGCGAGCTATGGAAAGAGCTATGCTTGGAGTCTCTCTGAAGGATAGGATTCGTAATGAATACATCCGACAGAGAACCAAAGTTATCGACATAGCTCAGAGAATTAGCAAGCTGAAGTGGCAGTGGGCCGGCCATATTTCGCGAAGAACTGACAACCGATGGGGTAAACGAGTTCTTGAGTGGAGACCGCGACTCGGCAAACGTAGTGTAGGGCGCCCTCCGGCCAGGTGGGATGACGATCTGCGAAAGACTGCAGGCAGATGCTGGATGCGTGAAGCTGAAGACAGGGCGCTATGGCGCTCATTAGGGGAGGCCTATGTCCAACAGTGGACTAATATAGGCTGATGATGAAATGGTATCTATCTTCATCACTATAAAACTCTCTTTCCACCTTCCAGAGGTGTTCGACTTCGACTGTCCCGCTGTAAACGAGACCTTCGGCCAGACCCACCCCCGCTACGCTGATCCCGAAGACTGTCAGTTCTTCTACGTCTGCATCAATGGCAAGACGCCGCGCCGCTCCGGCTGCAAGCTGGGACAGGCCTTCGATGATGTGAAGAAACACTGCGAGTGGGCAAGGACTGTGCCTGAGTGGTATGTAATTAAACTTAAGGCTATTTTATCTTATTATTACGTTCAGTTTGTGGTATCTATTATAAGTTATTTATTAATGCCTCTGTAATAGTTTCATTTTGTAAAGCTCAAGCAGAGATACGAAGTTGCGCTTTATGGCAACCAAACTCTATTTTCGCATCTCCTCCTTAACTATATGAGATAATTCTTTTACAAATGTATTAAAAATAGCTTACAATAGATACCACAAACTGAACGTAGGATTTTTAAAAATTTCTATGATGAACGTAAAAATATGATAAAATAGGTATCGCTGTCATATTGGCTCGGGTATGCGCCTTAACCACACTTGTTGTTAATTTTTTTGACATAATTTGCTCTACTTGTCATTTGGCTCGTTCCTACAATGCTAAGACCAGAGTTCACCAACAGATGGTTAAATTGTAAATAGTTATTTTGATGTTTTTCACAAAGTTTTTTAACATAAAGTCTTCTCTTTTGGTAAACATCAATCTTAGTGTGAGCAAAATTATATTTCAAAATCGAGATTTGGATTTTTCTTTTCTGTGTTGCTTACAAACATTAATTCCTCATAAGCTCGAGAATTAAACAAAAAATCCAATTGGGTCTACGTCTAATAACTTTCATAGATAAACTTTGATACACTTGAATCAAAGGTTGCCAGTTTATCTCAGTGATAAAGCCTATATAGCCTTTTTATCTGAAATTTTACTAAATGTAACTTTAAGCTAAGGTCGACAATAATTCAAACACGACGCTCAATGTACAACGAAGTATATAATTAATTTAGGTTACGTTCGTTAGCTTCCAAACACCCACATACGATCGCTGTTACATTATTTTTATTATGACTTTAGCTATAGCGCTTCATTTGTTTTAATTATAATTAACAATCGCCTACTTTTCTAAGCTACAGTGTACTCGTAGAAGGAGTATGAAGGAAAGCTACTTATTTGGATCAGCAGGGGTAATTTAAATTCATTCGATTCGTTTCCAAAGCGAAATCGTCAGATTCGAATTTGCATTCTATTCTGACGGAACCTTAGAACGCTATTTTGATTTGTCAAAAGTTTCCGATATCGAATCCGAAGGCCTTTCCGACGAACTAAAATACCCTTGCAATATTTTCAATTACTGTGTATTGTCCAGCAATATGTATTTATATGTTCCAATTCCAGCGCCGACTGGTACAAAGGTCAGCTGACAGACGCAGAGCTAGACGCCCTAGAACATCCGCCTACCGTGAAGCCAAAACCGGCGGGCGGCGGCCAACCGTCGCGTCGCAAGCCCAACCGCCCGCCCAAGGGCAAGTCGGCGCCCGTGCCAGTCGCACTCGAGGATGAAGAGTAGAGCATTTATTATTTAGGGTTTTTTTACAAATAAATTATATATTTTTAGATATGTGTTTGTTTTTTTCTTTCCTTGTTCTTGTACCTAGTTAACATCCGTTTATTATGTTCAAAGAATATTAATTAAAAAATACACATCGTATGGCGTGGGTCGGATTGCGATGAGCGAATAAACAAATATATCAAATTGAATAGTCTATTTTTAATATCAACATACTTGCTTGTTACTGAACAAATCTATACTTAATAATGTTATATAGATAAAAGATTTTATTGTTTGTTTGTTTGTTTACATTGAATAAACTACGAAACTACTAAACCGATATAGAAAATAAAACATTCAAAAGACTTTTCAGGCAGTGACATAGGCTATATATATTTTATCCCAGTATTCCCACGGGAACGGGAGCAACGCGAGTGCTGCTAGTAATACTAATATTATAAATGCAAAAGTTTGTATGGATGGATGGATGTTTGTTACCTCTTCACGCCAAAACTACTGAGCGGATCGGGCTGAAATTGAATACAGGTAATTCTAATCCTGAAATCAAACACAGGCTACTACTTATCCCATAAATCAGTTCCCGTGGGATAAAAAGCCGCGGGGCGCAGCTAGTACATTATAAAATTATACAACACCAAATGTCTGTCCACTGTTGCAGAGCGAGGCAGCGTTGTGGACGGGTCTGTTCATTGATGGAGTTCCTAATTTTTGAATAAATTCCACTCGCTTTGCGGTTTTCTTTGGTTTTTTAAACTTATTCTCAAATCCCTTTCCACTGAAGCGGTACGAAGATTTTATGAAATCCTTATTATTGGCACAAATCATTAAATTTAGATAAGAGCCAACAGGGGGTGGCCTGCGTCGAGGTTGAGTTTATAAAAAAATTCGACCAAAAATTTTACCCATAAAATTGTGGATTCTACGTGGGCGAAGCAGCAGCGAAGTCTCCAAATAAATATAAACTCACGTTTAACACCAACAGATTTTACTAGTCCACAGTAATAAGAAATTGCATATTATTTTATCAAAAAAGAATTAATAAAACGTCAACTTAACTTTTAAAATGTTTATTTATTTTCACACATATTTGTTTATTTACATTTTTTTCAATATTTACATGAAATATCTATAAAAATATATAAATGATTCTACATTGTATATGTAACGATGCATATTCTATGGTAACTAATATCACGTAAAACATTCGTATTTGGTAAGTCCTGTTTTTAAAAAGTGGTTTTAAGTATTTATGTACAAAATTACAAAAATATAATATATTTAGTAATGGTATAAGATTGTTAACCTGCAATAGCTTATTGTGGTGTATAACATAATTATTTTTATATTTATCAGATTTATCTGAAGCGGAGAAATAGAAAAATACCAAAAAATTTAACTCGCTAAGCGGTAGAAATGAAGTTTTCTCATTAAATACTTGACATATTTTCATAACTCAATTTAATCTTGTCTGGTGGTAGTAAATTAATTGGTTAATCGTATGGTTTTGTCATAAGAGCATGGCAAGATCACCTAAATAATACATTAAATATCCTCTAACTCTGCTGAAATGCAGAAAGTACGGTATAAGATGCGTACTTGATAGAAAGGGATTAAGAATGACGTCGTCTCTGTCTCAGATCGTATTTAAACCAAGCAGAACAAAGAATTAATAATATAAATAAAATAATACTTGACAATTCAAACAGAATCATCCAGCCCTAAGCTATGTTATGGTACTAGATGACTGTTATACCATTACATAGATAGATATTTTTTATTAAACGTAGAATATACCCAAACGCTCAGAACAAATATTTCCAGATAGTACAAAAATTTGTTTTAAGGCAGGGACAGAGCCCGCAACCTTCAGTGTCACAGGCGGACCTTCGCCCGCCGAGCCACTTCAGTCGTCATGACTTCATTCTCAATCCCATTTCATAAGTAGGCAGGTAGGTAACTTTAGTTAGATCTTCAATATACATAGGTAAATTAAAAAAAACTGGCGCGATCTCTTTTGGCTTCCAACAACAAAAGGTGATCTTTTGTTACAAATCCAGGCCTCTCGTAAACGAATATCAAAAGGGGATAGCGCTAGCTTTTAAAAAATTACAATCCATTTAGAGCTACTCGACACTAATGGCCAGTACCACAGTGTGGAACTAGCTCGGGATCCTCACAGGTCAGGTTCTGGTCATCGAACACCTTGCCTTCACCGCACGCGATGAGCCGAGGGTGACCTTCGACGCAGGTGATCAGGTGATGGCAGTCTCCAGGCACTGGGAAACGAGGGAACGGCCAGAACTTCGCGGATTGCGTGTGCGCGGGAACCTTAGAGGGGCATTTGAAGCCGATGACAGCTGGAAAAGAAAATAATACGACATAAGTAACGGTAAGGATGAATAGAAGATGTTCAGGTCCAACCAGAAATCTGTGGGTCTAACAGCGGATAGTAATAGTGTTATTACCTCCTACCTCCTATTATCTATAGATTATATAGTTCCTAAACGAAAAAAAATCTACTTAAACGCCGTCGTAGACCTACATTTTCTGCGCAATATTTAACACATTTTCTGCAATTCAGGACGAAAGCAAATCCAACAACTTAAATATTACTAAAATCGATCCGGCAGCAGTTCTTCATATAAATGTTGTTTTTAACCCTGAATTATGCGGTCGGAACAAATTGGGTCGACTGTCCTAGCTCTACGAACCTACTCACCTTTGTCAAAGTAGGTATTTGACGAATAAGATCAGAGTTCTCCAACAGATGGTTAAATTTTAAACTGTTTTTTTGACGTTTTTGACACAAGTTTTCATAAATTAAACGTCAAATTTAACCAACGAACCTGCGTAATTGTCTGATTATCTTTTGGTGAACACAGACCTTAGGAGTCAGTTTTATTGTAACAAGAATACTAAACACGTGGTACACGATACACCCTCTTACTTATCTAAATTTATCTCATCAATAGGCACCATCTAAGTGTTTTCATCCCTTCAATTGTTTGAATTATAATAAGCGTTTTCATCTCTTGACTCTCTCTGAAAGTATAAAAGACTTAAGGCCTAAATAAACAACTGCATAGCAAAAGCTATGGGAAAAAAACTCAATGACTAAAAACAAAACGGCAATAGCCTAAAGTGAAGAGTTTGCTCAAGAAAGTACTAGTATCATACCTTCAGGGTTACAGAAAGGCTGCAGCAGATCAGGCCAGTTGCAGCCATGGATGCGTTCATCGTAGACCAGACCAGGCGTACAGGGCTCCTGGTTGGGGATCCCGTAGGCGCACTTTACGTAGCTGGTGGAGCATTCAGCGCTATCGGGGTAGATCCCGAACTGGTACTCACACCCGGGAGTTGAGTAGGGGGTCACTGGAAAGGAAAAGAGCAATGGTTTTAAGAAGACAAATGATTAGAGTGAGTGAGTCGAATATCCTATATATATCCGCCTTGGCCTATATATAATTTTTGGTTCGGACACAGCTTTATGAAACCTTTGATCCGATTAGCCTAATTTTTTCCCTCCCCTCTTAAAACCTTCCCCTTGTACATTTTTCTGGTAATTTATGAGCCGATATCGATGGATAAGGATCTTGTAATGGCTCCAAGACGTCACGATTAAGTCTCGTTACTTACGTAAAATAGATTCACCCGTTAGATATCGTGAGCTTTTATTTGGTCTCGCCGCACTCGACCGCCCAATAGTAGTTGCAGTGGTTGTGGACCGTACGACCAACTGAAGTCCGTTCAAACATTTGTCCTGACTCGGAAATCGAATCCGCTCCCTCCTGTGTCGTAGGCGCACCATCGCCCGCAGTGCCAAATCGGTCATAATTATTTTGACACTCACAGTCTTCCTCTCACCTCACTCGATGGCCCAGTTGTAGTACACCACAGCAGGTTTTGAACCGCGCCTCTCCCGTTGAACCGCAGCTGCGCAGCCCGCTTAACCATTTGTCCTGAGTCGGGAATTGAACCCGCAACCTCCTGCGTCATAAACCTTTGCCCTCAGTGCCACATCGGTCGTCATTGAACCAAACTAATAAAAGACTCACAATCCGCTTTCCTCTCGCCGCACTCGACGGCCCAGTTGTAGTTGCAGTGGTTGTGCACCGCGCCTTTCCCGTCGAACAGTAGCCCGTTCTCGCATGTCTCCACGGTCAGGGTTCCGTTGGTGCAGAGGAAGAACTGGTCGCAGGCTTCTGGGTGGGCGTACGCCTGGAAAAAGTACAACCAATAAAAAATTGGAAACGGCAAAAAATAATAAGCACACACATTATTAAAAACTACTTAAAGGCATATCTTTTGTTGAATAGGTACTAAATATTTTGGATCAATTTTGAAATGAAGCGAGCAAAACATTGCCAAGCAGCTATGGTAAAAAAATAATTTGGTTTCAGATACCATTGTCTAGTACCAATGGTTACCAGTTACGCTGCCAATTTTTTAAGTTGTTATAAATGTTGTAATGTAATAAGTACAATATTATCATGTTTACCTGGACTCCATATTGTTCTGGACAGGCTGGTGCATGCTCCAGCAGGATGCCTGCACTGGCTGTAAAAGAAAATTCTTTGGTTAGAAAATTCATTATATTTCGCTGTTTGGGCTTGTTAGGGTGATAACTGATAAGATAACTAACTAATTTATTAAGAAATGCATTTACGCAAAACTATTTCAGAACTGACCTTATTACTGACCTTGTGAAATTACTCGACCTAAAATTTGGAGGTTGTAAAAAGAGGTCAACATTCATTAATAAGTAACATAGAAAAATCAAAAATTCTTGAATGTACAGTCATAGAGAGAGTTTATTTGTATATTATTCATGAATATTTGCTCATTGGTCGTGTTAATTTTGTTCTAAATTTTAATTATGAAATTCGATTTAAAAAATACAAGGTCCAAATAAAATAATTGAATCACTATATTGAGGCGGCCGTTTCCCTTGTTTTAGCCTAATAATGCTCATTATCATCGGCCGTACACCGTCAAAAGAGACGATTTAGGTAATGCCTGTAGTTTGGATGAATTTACATTTCTTGTGGTCTGTACAGCGCTATGCGCGAACGCACCGAGCGACGGCAAACTACGTACACGCAGAATTTGCGCATTTACCTAACAATGAACAGCCTCGTGTAACAAGCGCTTACAAAAGGGCTTCATTAGGCAGCGCTTTCGAGGCATTAATGTGTGTAATCGACGGCGGTGTAGTGAAGCGAGACATTGGCCAACCCTATTGAACTCTAAAGGTAAACGCTGTTTGGATGAACGCATTTTTAATGTCTGCAAAATGCAACAACTTTCATAGATAATGAGATAATGTTTTATTAAGAGAACTTTTATATATAAACTAGTTTGGTAAAAGAAACGTGTAAAAGAACGATGTAAAAGAAACGTGCAAGGCAAGGCAAAAGCAAGTATTTGATATTTACATAACAATAGTCATTTAAAATCATTAGCTATTAAAAATTATATTTGGAGACCTTCGCAAAAACAAAAGGTGAACGCATTTTAAATCGGTCTCTATTATTTTGTTTGGCTCAATCCATGTCTCCTAATAATATAAATAAATGTGAAAATCTGTGTAAATGTTTGTCAACACGTATCTCCGTTATCACTTAACTGATTTGGCATGGTGGTAAATTTAAGTTCTAAAATAACACGATAACCTAATTTTGAAAAGTTTACCTCTGAGGGGGTTGAAAGGGTGGTACAGCTTCCATGGAAAATTACTATTCTTTGTTTCTATTCACTCAAAACTCGGTATATATCAATACTTCTATATTATAGATATATAAGTATTGATATATACCGAGTTTTGAGTTTTTTATTATTAAGAAGAAAGATTTATTTGTTTGTTGATTTAAAAAATTATTTCACTATAAGAAAGCTTTCTTTTCTGGGAGTGACATAGGCTATATTATCCCGAAATTCCCACAGAACCGGGAACTACGCTGGTAAAACTGCGAGATACTGCTAGTAAACTATAAATTTAATTTGAATTATGTATTTTATATTCTTACAAAACTACCCCCAGGGGGTGTGATATATTTGTAAAAATTCCACGCGAACAAAGCGGCGGGGTGCAGCGCTGTTAGTCTATCATATTAAAAACACAACAACAGTCGTTTGAATTACTCGTAATGGCGATTGTAATTTTCAGTAAACATTTGAAAATCACTTTGGCACAAAACGAAAGATAATTATAATTTGGCTAGGAGCCAAATTAATCGTTTACGTCTTTCTATTGTTTACGCTCAACGCACGTTCAACTCGAAGATCATTCAATTCATTGACACTAATTGGTGCTACAAATGTTCTATTATAAACTTTATTTCCTTGAAATAAAGCTTTATTTTATCCGCAGATGTATCAGAAACGTGAGTGAAGCAACCGTTTACATCGATGTCGGTTACAGTATCAACAACCTCTTTGTACTTTTACTTTCTGTTGACAATACCTACGATAAAACATATCACATGATGCGTTCGGTACTTAAATTATAAAAAAAGATACGCTTATCTTGGAACTATGGAATAAAAAGCAGCTATATATTATTCCAGATGAAAAGAAAGAAGCTATATATTACAGAAGAAAGCAGCTATATATTACTCCAGGTGTGCAAAATTTAAGCTTGATCCATACCGTATTTTTGGCGTTGTCTTCGGCCAAATATTTTCACAGCAGCATAATATTCGCAGGATAGTGTTTGATTTTTATATGTGTATTATTTTACTTGATTTATTTTATATCAAATTGATTATTTTACCTATTTGAGCCATTTGGGGTTGAAACCCTTGGCACTTGGGGTTCTGGGGCACACGCAATTTATAAAGATCTTCGACCAAACTTCTCATAGAGTCCACCGGTGATCGGAATGCTACCTTCAATTTCGGTCAACGTATTAGCATTGCCATTCAACGTGACAATGCTGTCTTTTAGTAACTACTTAAATTTTTGAGAAATAGATATAAGTGTAAAAACGAGTTGTAATTCTTTAATTCTATTATAGTAATTTTTTTTGTAAATTAATGTTATTAATTCTCTAGCACTCTAAACTATAAAATTCTAGCATTTTATAGTTTTTATCTTGACTTGACAAAAGTTCGATCCCCAACCCGTATGCCCAGTGTAAAGATTATGGGTACCTATAGATTATGGGCATCACACATGAGATAAACGCCAATAAGACGCTTATCCGGGGGAGACCTGCGTCCAGCAGTGGACCAATACAGGCTGTTGAGGTTGAGGTTGACAAAGGTATTCGGTAGGTACTGGTAAAGTAACAGTAGATTGTGCAAGTTTTCCTGCGACCTTGTTTTACTTGTATCGTATGTATTACCTACCATTTTATGATTTCAAGTTAACATTCTGAACTAGTAGGTAACACTTGAGTGATCAATCAATGTACAAATAAAAACAATAGTTACTATCGTAATTTAGTATAAGTGAAGAGTCACACGTATATTAAATTAACGATTTTTTTAGGATTTTTCAAACATTAGTCGTTACTTGTGCCAATTTTCACTTATTCGTTACTTGGGATTGCTTATCGTTATGATTATCTCGTATAATTTTCCCACATAGAATCACCTCCCAGATAATCCCAGAATCCCAGAACAGATAATCCCATAATCCCAGAATACTTAGACAGTCAACAAAAATGTCTTAGAACGTGTACTCAATTTTCTGATAGTATTTAAAAGCGGGATAGTGGTAGCTATATTGTATATTTTAATAATAGCAATATACTGCGTGCCACCTCATCTAAAAATAGATAGATAGATAGGAAATACTTTTATTGCATATTTAAAACTAATGAGCAATTTACAAATCTATAATATAAAAATAAGTCGTGTTTTCCTTCCTGACGCTATAACACCAGAACGCACGAACCGATTTCCACGGTTTTACATTCGTTGAAAAGGTCTCGGGCTTCGTGAGGTTTATAGCAAAGAAAATAAGAACAACGCGTGCGAAGCCGCGGGGCGCAGCTAGTGAAATAATAAAAACTTAGTGACAATTGGTCTATGCTTAAGAACGATCTCTGCCAGATAACATGATATGGATAGAAAACGTCGGATT
This sequence comes from Eupithecia tripunctaria, assembly GCA_955876795.1. NCBI lineage: Eukaryota > Metazoa > Arthropoda > Insecta > Lepidoptera > Geometridae > Eupithecia > Eupithecia tripunctaria. Next base: position 4,306,229 of record OY041600.1, read on the forward strand.
ACATGGGTTAAGGTCTGCGTGCATGTAAAAATACCTCAAATAAAAACCAAACCATATTAAATGATTGACCAAAAGCATAAATGGCTTGGCTAATAAGCGAAAGTGGCCGCAAGCCGCTAGCCTTGAGGCCGTGCCTAGTGTGAACTGGCAGGATTAGATCACAACGTACTTGTCTACTTCAAGTTTTTAATTGTCTTGTATTTATAGACGTTTAATATTTTTACCTAACCCTGTGTGCTTTGAACCAAATCACAATGTATTGGCATCTTACTTAAGGTATGCAATTGACTTGTATAACAGAAACTGTAAGTGAATAGAGCTAAATGGTTCAAGTAGTAGCTGTGTGGCTTAGAATTTGCACGGAGTGGTGCAAATTCTAAGCCAGCATCACAAAGCTACCTACTACTCGAACCATTTAGCTCTAATCTCTTCCCGTGAGTGTCGTAAGAGGCGACTAAAGGCGTTATGTTATCCAACGGGCAGCAGCGCCCCCTGCAGAACAATTCTATAATTCTATGGGGTTATGGGCATTATCCATTATTATCATTGGATAAACGATAAAACGAGGCACTAATCAGGGGGAGGCCTGCGTCCAGCAGTGGACCAGTACAGGCTGTTGAGGTTGAGGTTGAGGTTTTGTTTTTAGTTTTTTTTGATAGTTGATAGTTGAAGGCATTTACAAATTATCGTAGTGCAGGATATCTTGGCATCAGGTTTGCATTTAATTGTTCCTTAGTTGTTTCAACTTTTAATTGTATAATATATATTGAACTTTTATATAGCTAGCGTTGGTGGTACACCACCTCCAACGCTAGCTATATAAAAGTTCATATTTAGGTAATATAAAATTTATTTAAGCTCAAATAAAAGACACAATAGAACCTTACCAAACTTACCACAAACTAAGATACAATAAATTAGATATGTCAAACGTTTCTGTCGCTTACGTAACAGCCAGTTTCTCTGCGCCTTCCGCATTTTGCAACTCGAATAGAATACCTTACGATTCAGAAATCGACCTGTGACTTTTCATTGCATTTGATAAGTCACAATTATGTAGATTAGGCATACTGAGCTGTTTGACTGGTGTCACTGATATAACATGGTTGTGGTTGATCGGTAAAAATTAAAAACTTTTGACAAGTTTACCTTGAATTATCATAATATTTGTTGTGCTTTTTATAAAACATTGTCGAATTAAGTCACGTTTCAGAAAACTCTAACCCAGATCAATTTATCCGGCTGTGTGACAAACAAATAGACACAAACATCCCAACTAACCCCTTACAAAGACTTTTTTTAGAGATTTCGGGCCTTTTATAATACAATGGTGTCGATTCAGTTATTTAAGGATTAAATAATTTTAAAATTAATTTTGCTAAAATGTACTTAAATATACCCAAAACCGACCAAATTCCTATTCTAAATAATTCTCCTGAAAATAAATTCAATAATCAATAAGAAACCATTAAATTTATAACTAATACAAGTCAACATTTGAAACGTAACCTTTCCAAGTCTCAATTACCTATTTCAATAATTTGTTACCAATTCAATTTAAGCGCATTTTGCTCCCTGTTTAAATAAAAATCCAATCGAGTCTGTAAGTGCTTAGATCGTAATACGTAGAACGGAATTCAAGTCAGCCAGTTCTATGATTTGGTTTTTTGTAACTTGCAACAACCTATTGCAAGTAAGCAATATAAAACCGGCCAAGATTGAGAATTTCGCGCACGGTTCCGTACCATCAATTTGTTACCAATTAAATAAATAAATATAAGCGCATTATGCGCCCTATTTAAAAAGCCAATGGAGCCTGTGCATGCAAATTATGTTTTAATGTTTATGACAGAATGGAGTGAATGAATAGAATGGAGTTCAAGTCAGCCAGCAAATTAATGATTTGATTTTTTTGTGTAATAAAATACAAATACATACAATAAAATATTTTATTTGGTATAATAAATTTTAGTTACTAAATGATTAAATTTATTATATTATTATTATTTGTTGTTATAGCGACCCTGCCAAAATAACGGTTCAAGATATACAGTCTTAACAAACGTAAAGCAAAAAAATCAATAAAATCTCGTTTTTGTATGGGAGCCGCTTATAAATAAGCCCCTAAGCAAGAAAATACACATTCTGTGTGTCATTTACGGTTCATGAGACACAACCCGTTGACTGACGGACAGACAGCTAAGGTTTAGACAATAGAGTCCCGTTTCACCCTTAGGGTACGGAACCCTAAAAATATGTTACTTTGAAGTAAAACCAAGCAGGGTTATGACTTCTTAGTTAGTCTTTTTTGGTGAGGGTATCAGAATGAAAAGCTCAAGCAGCGCGTTGATGTCTTTTGTATGGATCAAATATGTTTGGTCTCAATAACCCAATTAGTTAACTAAATCCCTCATCCTAATCCACAACAGCCTATAATGGTCCACTGCTGGACTCAGGCCTCTCCCTGATAAGCATCTTTTTGGTTTATATCTCATGGTGATACCCATAAATAAGGAATTTTAGTTATAATATATACTTATTTGAAACCTGCTTTAGGCCTACAAACTGACGAGGCATTTAAATCATAAAATAGACATGATATTTTAGAGAAGACGTCATAAATCATATTACATATAAAAAAGAGCTTAATCGAAATTGTATTATAGTTTCACAACATAAATCAGCCAAACCTGCCCAAACGATTTGTTTTTATATGTCGCCCACGCTCTCGCCTTGAGTTCCAATCTCGATTCCGGCTATGCCCCTTTCCAATCAGTTGAGTAATTCTAACTACCGGAGGAAATGTTTAAAACAATTATTGTTGAGGTCGAATGGTATAGATTGGTTGTTATATTATTACGCTATAATCGTTTTACAACTTTTTAATAACTAACAACTGATTCGCATTACATAAACCTACTAGAGTTATCTATTTTGCTAAACTATTATAATAGCACGCCAACGTCCTGTAAAAACATATGTGATTTTGATCGTCAGGAATCCAGTATTTAGTATTTATTGCATTCATACAATCAGGCTTAGTAATAAGGAGCTTAAGTTAAGATCACAGTGGTGTCGATTCTGTTGTTTTAGAATTACACATAAAATTAGCTAAAATTAGGATTTACGAATGTCAATTATACGATAGCTTTTCAAATTGAATAGTTCTTCTTTTTGACATCAAAACTAGCTTAAATGAGAATTTAGGAATCATTGGGGAACGATTAAGGAATCAAAATGTATCGTTTGACATTCCTAAATCCTAATTTTAGCTAATTTTATCAAATTCTAAAACAACAGCATCGATACCATTATGCACCCATTATGGGTATTGCAATGGAAAAGTGGCAGGTATCGCGCAGTATCTATATTATTAAGAACTTACTATTTGGTGCACTAATTTATAACTTTATTTTTGAGTTCCTAAAAGGATCATTGAAAAAGTAATTAAGTTCGTAATAAAAAAAAATTGTGACTGTCTCTTTCAGTTTTGTTTCGAAAGTGTTTTATTAAGACATTTTAAGATTTTGAGATTTTATTGTACACTTTTAAGGCAATCGAGATGGGAAAGGATTGGTAGATTTTTAGTTTTGATTCTGGCTTTATCAGGTTTATTTATATCTAGTTTGGTTTCGACGGGGCTAATCATTTGGTAGAAAATGTCTCGGAATTAATTCCACCCTATGTACCTTGTTCAATAAAGTTTAAAATCCTACTTATATTATAAAGCTAATTGTTTGTAAAAAAATAAGTAAATTAAATAAATAAGAAAAAGTGTAAAGTGTCAAATAAGTAGTTCTATTAAAATAACATCTCTCATCTCAATAAAACTATGGTCCTAATAAATAAATAAATTTAATAGGTCTTAGCTAGAGATTAATGTGTTAGGGCTACCTCGATAGCACACAGCACTTATGCATTATACATAGTATTGCTATCATTATACACAGAAGATGTAGCTATAATTTGTATGTCATAATAGCCGTATACCTATACATTGTATAATATTGGCACATTAAAAGCATGAATGGATGAATAGCTTTTACTCTCTGTACTATACAGCTTCCGACAACCTTACATAAAAGTTTTTATGAACTACGTTTTGAGTACGCTTTGACTAAAAGGTATGTGTGGGTTTAAAAAGTCATATTTCATATCCCTCAAAAGTGTGGTAGCCCAAATAGAATGATCAGTACTATAATCATAAATAAATAAATCCCGACTACGATGTATAAGTTAGTTTTATTATAATTCATTTTTACGTTTAAACAATGTATTAATGTGTGTTTATTTATTAAATAAACAAATCTGACATCTTAATAACCAGTAATATTTTAATATATTTTTTTATCCATATTTGTATGGTAGAACATATATAGTAGTAGCAGTAGTAATATATATGTACTTCTATGTCAGGATATCTTTATCCTGACATAGAAGTACATATATATTATATTTTTAAAGGATGTCTTCAAGAGCTTAGCATGTAGAGTTACATATTTTTTACAAATAAACAATTTTGAAGTAGTGTGAAAGTAAAGTCCGAATAAATTAAATCTTTTTTTTTGAAATGTTTTAGATTTGCTCTAAACAAGTTATTATGTAAGACGGGTACAAAACGAATGCCCCATAGAGGGAGCCCACTTCTGGTAGATCTTCATGTTACATAGACAGTTATGTAACTACAAACATACCTTAATCAGGTTTAAGTCACTTGATTAGATATAAATGAGCAGTGGTTAGCGACTTTTTAGAAGAACATATTTGCACTAGACCTGTTGTAAGAGTATGATATTTCTGAGTTGTTGTGTTTAGAAATTTAACTCTCAGTTTTTAATTTAAACTTTGCATGCCCTTATCTGCTTTATACCAGATCTAACATGGATATTGGGTAAACACGCCAGATGTAAGTAAAAAAAAAGTACAAATAAAGTTACAGAACTACACTCGCGTGCAATCGAATCGGAGCCGCAATTTGGTACAAAAAAAGTTTTTTCAGCAAAACCGCATTGGAAAAACCGTTCCTTTAGACGCCTGTAGGTATACTCGGACTCTTTTGTCGTTTCCATGCAGACACATTATGGTCCATATGTCGGGTTGAGTCGATTCAATTGCACGCAAGTACAATAGTTTATATGCATATAAAAATAATATTAAATTTCCTGAAAAATCATTAATCTTAAAAATTGCTAAGAGGCTTTTCAGGGTTAAAAAGCCACCAAGCTATTGCAGTTGGACCCACCTAGTCCAGCAACCCTATGTCTCTTTAAGACAAGCGTCAATCAAACAAGCGAACAATCTGTCCAATAACCAATAGGTATGTTCCATTCGACCTCAAGAACAAAGGTCAGCGCTCAATTCTTTGTTCCAAAACATACAACCGATCAATCATGAAAGATCTCTGTCAACAAATTGAAAGTTGACAAAGCTACTCTACAAAGGTCACGATAACTCCAACATTGTAGATATCCTATATGTCAGTTCAACTTACAACACAAGTAGTAAATACTTAGTACTTGCGTCGTAAGTTGTACCTATAAGTTCAACCTACGATTCAATCTTAATTACGGGACAACAAAGCATGGCTAAGAATCTTAGATCGTTGTAAGCTGATAGAAGGTTAAAAATGTCTTATTAATTCAAAGAGCGTATAATTACAATTAGATTATAATCTTGTTAGCTTCTTAATTTGATACGGTATGTTAACAATAGTTGAAGTAGCTGGTGGTTTGCTATGTCACTTTAAGCTAGAACCACTGCTTTTTTAATAATAAATCATTTGAAATAATTTGTATTTGAATTTGAATTTTTTTACTGTACAGCACAGGGTATCCTAGTGTGGAAATTGAGATCACGATTAATCTTATTAAATATATAGTAAAATAAGAATAATTCTAAGTGTTATTGTTGTAATATGTAGATACACGTATTGTGATGAATAAATTATTATTATAATTATTCCAATTTTTATGGGAAAATCTAAATTAATTTGATAGGAGTAAAATTATGTTTTTCTCTTCATAGCTTACTCACTTCATAGATTAGTTTAGTTTAGTTTTTATGCCATCTGAATTGAAACCAATGCCACGGGCAAGATTAAGGGTGGGAAAAAGTAATATTGAAACTGTAAAAAAATGTTCCAGCTGTTGACATATAACGAATAGTAGTGTTATTCCAACCTCGTTGATTTATATTGTTAACCAGATCAAAGCACATTTACACTGTTATTTTCGTTAATATTAGACATACGAATCATCACATCTTGGTTTGTGTAGATTTTCGATTTTGTTGTTAGATACTTTTAAACCAGTTTAAAGTTATACTTGTTTCATTAAATAATAGTTTTTGTGGCTCAGGTTTGACTTGAATTTAGATATTGATAATTCACAGTGATATTTTTGGGTTACATGGACTATTATAAGTAGGACTTCATAGGAACTTCAATGTCTCTTCCTGATATGATAAAGTTTCTCACATCACCTGTTGTTTAGAGATAAACCTGTTTACTCTATCGTATCAACTATATGTCTATTATGACACGTAAATTTATATTAAACATACTCTAATTTAATGCTTTCGGAATTTGAAAAAAATCAACTAATCGATAAAAAAAAACGTAGATGAATAATGGTAATACTTTAAAAGCTAAATCTCACCATAAGCTGCGCAGGCGGCTAAGATCACGAGTCGCGCACAAGTCATCGTCACGTCTTGCGTCGGTGTTGGCCCGGCAACACTGGAGCGGCGGCCGGCAGCGCCCGTCGCTGGCAACCACGAGCCGGTAGCTATAGAGGGGCTCTACGTATCTACATTTTTATTATTTCTTTTGATTTAGAAAACATATGGTACTTTAAATCACAAAAATATTGTTAACGATCAACAAAAATAAATTTCTCCTATATGTTACACAACAGTTCTCTAGTCTATTGTTCTTTACCTAGTTTTTTAGTGAATATATGTGGAAACTTGTAATTAGCCCTCAGAAGCATATCATGTATGCAAATACCTTATTGTACAATCATAGCTGTAAGTTTTCGTAAAATAAAATAAAATAAAATAAGTAGAGCTAAGTGTTGATGACAAATAGGAAGTCTCCATTTATTAACCCAGGGTAACAGATGTGACGCATAATTGATTTTAAAAGTAATTTATTACATCACTTAGATTGAGCCCTACACGAAAAAATGCTCATCAATTGTTTCACTGTTGATGCTATTGTTTTATTGCATTCTCCAGTAAATTTTAAAACATTAAATTAATTTCCAGTTGACTGAAATAATTTGTAGAAAATGATTAATTGACAAGAAATTCAAATTCATTAATTAATTGCATATATGTATGTTAGCTACGTTACGTAGCTTAGGTTCAAATTACTACTAAAATTAGAGAGAGAAAAAAGCCCAAATAATTAATTGCTAAAATAAAAAAAAATATTTTTCCTAGTGGCCTGTAACGACCCGGCTATAAATACAGCTCACGTCACTATTGAGTTCAAGTAGCATTACGAAAACGGGCATATACTTTGCGGCGTGCTTTGTATGACAACGCCAAAAACATACGTTCGACAAGAACTGACGACATACATTTTACATTATTACATTATATTTCAGATAAAAGCTTACCGACCGCGTGTCAGCAAAATTATCGATATCGATAAAAGTACAAAGTGCTTGAACATGATTAGTACCTATCTACTCTGATTAATTACATAGAAATAGAGAGCCGTAGAGAAATAACTCGGTAGTATCATTCAAAAATTATAACATACTAGCTGTGCCCCGCGGCTTCATCGGAACTGATTTAAGGATAAAAAATCTACGTGTTATTCCAGGTCGAAAACTACCTGAATGCAAAATTTCAGCCCGATCCGTTCAGTAGTTTTTGCTTGAAAGAGCAACAAACACACATGTTAACTTACATGTTTACAAACTTTCGCGCTTATAATATTAGTAGGATCATAATAAATGATACTTCTGATTAACAACTAAACTGATGCCACCTATATCTTATTTTATAGACTAACAGGTCGATCATGAAGCACCTACAGAAAAGATATAAAATCCCTAAAAAAATCGACTTTGAACCCGCGTCGTCCGTTCCGATGGGGATGTCATAACCGCTAGACCACATAGTCGATACGGCATCGGTAATTCTCTGGGACTTTGTACTGACTATAATGCTGTTACCCAGGGTTGTGGAGCTTACGCACTACAACAACAAAAATCTTAGAACCTATAGAAAGTCAGAAAGTCGAGGCAGGGATTGGGATCGAGTGATAGGTCACTTGCCTTATTTTGTGTACGGGTTATTAGATTTGACAATGAAATGATAGCCGTGTGCTGCCGGCTTACAATTTGCACCACTCCAACTCTTCCCGCAAGTATTGTAAGAGGCAACTAAGAATATCCACCGGGAGCGGGCAGCAGCGCTCTCTGCAGAACCATTCTACCATCGAACTCCAAGCCGCATACCCAGCGTGGGGATTATAGGTATTATTACCCCATGAGATAAAAGCCAGTAAGCTGTAAGGTGCTTATCAGTGGGAGGCCTGCGTCCAGCCGTGGACCCATAGGCTGTTGAGGTAAGATGAGGGATTAGTTAGATATTAGATATTAGAAAGTAAAAAATTCTGTCCAATAGATTTATTTGTTTAATAATTATTTGGGCGATTGGAGAGGAATACCTTGTTGTTGAGCATAACATGGTATTACGTAAGTGATGACATCCGAGAGAAATTTGCTAAATCTGTCTGTGGACTTTCTATAAGTAGGTTCAAATTTGACTAGCAAAATCTATGATAGAAAAGCCAGCTAACTTTTACTAATTTATTATTAAAATCTAGCGAATTTGACTCTTTTTTTAATCTCGAGCATAGGTTAGTAGAACACCGAAAGTGAATCAAAAGCTGATATGCTATGCAATGCAAGACATACTACTATAATTTTTATCATATTATTAAATAAGGTTGGTTCAGCTTTTACCTTTTTAGGGTTCCGTACCCAAGGGTAAAACGGGACCCTATTACTAAGCCTCCGCTGTCCCTCTGTCCGTCTGTCCGTCTGTCACCAGGCTATATCTCATAGCTAGACAGTTACAATTTCCCAGATGATGTATTTCTGTTGCCGCTATAACAACAAATAATAAAAGTTAAATAATTTTAATAATAAAGGGGGGCAATGTCCTTATCACATTGAGAACCGATCAGCGAGGTTTAGCAACGTCAGGCACGGTCAATATTTGGATGGGTGACCGCGTCAAGTTGACTTTTTTTACGAGGAAAGATTTGTATTTTTTGTTTTATAGATAATGGTACGGAACCCTTCGTGCACGAGTGTGACTCGCATTTGGCCGGGTTTTTTTTAATTAGGATTGTATTCGTCTTTTTAATTTTTCATTCTACATATGTAATATGTATGTATGTCTTGAACCAATCCTTTTCCAATTTCATTCAAGATATTATGTGGGTATGTATGTCAATCTTTATAACGAAAATAAAATTTGTAATCACCTACCTATTGGAGTGATTGCGTGACAATTACATATTATTGAAATTGCAGGTACCAGAGACAAAAAGTTGGCACTATCTTATCAACTTGCACTCTCGTTACCGAGTGACCACACCGGGCGCAACACTCAGCTACGAAGATCGGATACGTTTTAAACCGAAATTCGATAAAATGTCGGTGAACAATGAATTTATCGTTCAGTGGGCGCTGGGATTTGATCATACAACGCAAGACAATGAATGTCAGGGAAAACAATTAAAAAACTAAAACTAAAAACTTGCTAGATAAAAGATGAAATTGAGAATTTTACACGGTCGAAGCCAAAAATCAAAAGTGAGGATAAATAAAATTAGGTACACAAAACACCTTGTACTTCTTAATAAGTCAAACATTGATCATATAAATTATTTTGAGAAAAACCTTCCAATCTCAGAAAACAGTGTACCTTTAGTGTACTTTTAGTAAAAAAGACGCGTGGCACTCGGGGACTGCCTCGGTTAAGCTATTGCATAGCATAAGTCATTAAAAGTTCTGCTATTCATCGATAGATGGCAGAACTAAAAAGTATCACCGCTGTGCCGGTCGGAGTGGGGGGTGTTAGGTTATTTTCGTTACGGAATTTCTGGATTCGGTCTCCACGCTCAAGGCCCGCGATAGAAGCTATGCAATAGCTTAAAAAATTACAAAAACCTGTAAAGCTTTAGAAACAAAAATTAATTCGCTTCTTTAAACCACATTCAAAAAACTCAATAGACTCATTCTAGGCCATATTAAATTCCAAACGACAGTTGAGTGACACATGTCATGTAATAAGTTTCTATTACAAGCCTATTTGAGCGATTATTGTCTCAACCCGTCAAGCCGGCTTTCTTACATCGACGGTCACGGCGTGTGCGCTTACGCAACTGCAACAATTATTGTCTGTAATTTCTGTCTGTAATTGGCCCGCAATCCAGTATGGCCTATACCAATTTACAGGGGAGTTGTGAGGACTGAGTTATTGGGGCAACTTTAATGTTAACGCTTAGGTACTGAAAACTCAATTGGATAAAGCCAGACATTACCTTAATACTTTTGTGGTCTCAGTGGTATTCATCTTAAGCCCTCAAGCTTTGTTGTAGTCGTTTTTTTTTAAATAGACAATATAAATTACTAAATGGATAGTATTTGGTATATACATTACATATGCGTGGTAAAATGGATATATTGTCTAATTTCTTCGTTAGTTTTTCCGTTACTATGTTACAAGATTCATTATTTTTAAGACTTTTCTAAGATATAAAATGCTTAGATATATTATCATTATACGTTTCCAAAAAGTAAAACGCATACCTAGTTGAAGACTTGGAATCATAATAGGCTACCCTAAAATTATCCGGGATAATGGTAGGAACTAGATACTGAATAAGTTTCACTTTAACAAAATTTGAAAAACTTTCATTAACCCTTTAACGACCAAGATTTTTTTTCTTAGTTTTTATGTTTTTTTTGTGAAAATATGTTTCTGTGGTAAACAAAGATGACAACAAAAGTAATAAAAAAAAATCTAACTATTGTACTTTTTTGGAAATTGTATGTATCTGAAATGTTACATTGCGCAACATGTAGAGAAGTAGCAATTAAATGGGATGTATCACCTAAGTTACATTGCGCGACATACAGAGAAATAGCAGAATAACAAAATATGGTATATATCCATAAATTGGTACTAAGTCTAGGTTCTAAATAACAAAAAAAGTTCATTTTGATATTATCATACAACAGAGTATTCAAAACAGGCAGTTGATTATCATATTGAATTGCAGGCAGGAACATTTCGTTAACCTTTCTTGTCTTCTTGTCTTCAACAAATGGCGTAAATATATCATTATGGTCTACTGGTTTGTGCATAATATGATGTACGCTGGCATGATTTGAGATGCAGTCCAAGTCTGCAGTAGGTTTTAGTATACAAAAATGAATTATTGATAATGATAAGCGCACCAGTAAACACACAAAATCATTGCTGAATATATAAATCTAGTAAAATACCTAAGCGCATTTGTAAATCACGCCAACACAACATGAAAAGGATAATATTTTCCCACTTCTTGTTTCTAAAAATAAATAGATTTTTCATCATTTACACTCGGAAAATAGGTCGGAATTAGCCTGGGAAGCGGGATGAAAAGTAATACATGTAGGTACAGCTGTCACGTCTCGAACTTTCTATACAGCCACTCTGGCTAGCCATGGTAGAATAATAGTTCTTGCTATTCTACCATGGTTATTATGCCATCTCTAGAAACGAGAGCTATTCTACAATTCAGTAGAGACCAGTGTCTGTCTAAGGAAAAAATAAAGCGAGACAGCGGCGATCTGATCTTCAATGGTTTTGTAGAGTTATTGTCGAGTTTTGTATATACTTCCGTAGAGCAGAGATTTGTATTATAATGAGTTCATCTGATTCAGCTATCTGTAGTTTGTTTACGCTTATTTACTTAGCTATTTACTACTTATTTACGTTTACTTTCCTTGTATTTGAAAAGCACAGTGTTTACCTCGGGTGAACTTATTTAGCCCCTCGAACCATTATCGCCTCGTCTCGGGACTTATAAGTTACCTCATCCCTTGGGTAACAATGTACTATATTCTCCCCTATTGTTATGATTTTTAGATCAATTGCTGCGCCCTTACAGGGTACATGTACCTTTCAGCTAATTACCATCTAAGCTAAAACCATGTTATAATAGGAATGTATGCTATAAATAAATATGAATATAATTATTAATATGAATAATTTATGATTTCATACATATAAAGCCACCTAATCGGTTAAAGTGTTTAAAACTTCTTTCAAAAATCAAGCAAACCATTGTGTTAGCAGTAGGACAATGTATCACCTGAGATACATACAAAGCGAGAGCTACTTTACCGTATGTTGGACAATGTGTCACTGGAGATACGTATCCAAATTCGTATTGATAAAATCAAAACTAAACATGATCAAATGCTATTTTCATATGTTTTAGTTAAATGCACTTACTAACAAACAGTTTATAGTATTCAATTGTTAAAATATTCCCGATTATTACTTTTACGAATAAAAACTTAACGAGCATTCGTGACCTCCTCGACGTGGAGGCGCCTTTTTGCAATTTATTGAAAATCAGTGCGCATGAGTGACTTCATTATTTTTTTACTAGATGACATTAGTATATATAATAATAAAGTGAAGTTATTATTACGAAATCATTTATAGTTTTTGCACAATATTTTTTTGTTTCGACTGTATCAGCTGTGACACGTTGCGAAGTAAAGGGTTAATGATGACAAAGTATGTTATTTCGTTGCCTAATTCTTATAATACGTACTAACTAATAGCTTTCTTATTCGATAGTGATTATTATTTATCAAGCAGTTTAGATCGTAAAAAAATTGACTTGTCAAAGTGCTTATTTTGTAAGTCTAAAGAAATAACCGATTTACCTCTGACTCTGTACGCATGTCGACCAGCAACTTCATTCCATATTCATTTTTCAAAACCAGAAATGTATTGTGAAAATGTTCCTCAATGGGCAAAACGACGCTAGTCATTTTTCTTAGTGTCGTTTGAGTGGGCGAGACGAAACTACTCGCTTTTTTTTTTTTTCTTTATATCGCAGCGGCGGCGGTGGCGTGCCCCTTCAGCTCATTATTTTTTAACCTTACAACGACTCTGGTAATCTTTGTGAAATTGCACATTGTAGTCTAAAGGTTGACTTAGCTGTACATTGCAGTAAACTGGATTGCTTCACTGAAAGGGAGCAATGTGAATTATTTATTTTATTCACATTTAAATACTCAAGTCCATTTTCTGGATCTGCCCGCTTATTTTCATGTCCACCTTAATTCCTTGCATTCGTTTTATTAAATTCGAATTTATGCCTGTTAGTAGGTAGAACCTCTCTAAATAGGTATGAATAGGGCCTACGACTGGCTGTGTGGTGCTGGGTTAGAATTTGCAACACACCAACTCTTCACGTGGGTGTCGTAAGAGATGAGTAAGGGATATCCATCCTGGGTGCAGGCAGCAGCGCCCCTGTAGAACAATTCTATCACCGAATTGCGATCTCCAACCCGCATACCCAGCGTGGGGATTATAGGCACTCCATGAGATAAACATAAGGCGCTTATCAGGGGGAGGCCTCCTTCCAGCAGTGGACCAATACAGACTGTGAGGTTGAGGGCGTGAGGGCCTACAATAATCTTTTTTGGTTATGAACATTCAAATATCATCCACAGTTACGATTAATTTAGTAACTATAACACTTCGTTGGTTAATTATGATACATCCATATCTTAGGTCCAATTTCAGCGTTTTTAATTAAACGCGATCAATATTAGTAAGATAAACTAAGACAGGTCATAAAATGTCAAACACGACAGACAGCAAACAGGGGACAGACTGACATTCATACATTCAATGTCGGATGTAAACTTCGTTTTCACAAACGCGTTCAAAAGATAGCGAACGGTTAAATTAGACCTTACTCTAACTGCCCATAGACGATGTCAATTTAGCACATTTTTTGACACAGCCAGTCTTCAGTCAGTAATTTCTTTCGTCTTTCGACTCTCTTGCGATGGGTTGTATAGGGTTAAATAAAACTACCATAAAATTAATTATAATTTATTAGCTTAAAATAACATAATTTATTTCTAATATTCGCCGCCCACCTTCTTGGGGAATTTGTTCTTCTCTGTCGTCTGGCCTTCATAGTAGTTTTCACTGTAAAGAAAAAATCATTATATTTTTATTTCCATCCTAGCACAATAAGAGCTAGTATAATAAATTACATAGAATATTTGTTAAATTGTATGAACACTGTAACATTGAAAGCCAACCGATTAGATCAACTTTTAAGTTTTTAATTCTACATAGACAAAGATAATAAGTATGCCAAATTTTAACTCAACTGGTGATCTGTGCCACATACTAGCAGGTCAAGTTAAGCTTGTTAACATTTGGTTGTAAGGTAGATAGTATACCGGGAGTAGACATAGGCTACTTTATATTTATTTTTCACTTCTTCCGCTAGTGGACAAAACATTGAAGTGAATTAGACTCAATTGTACCTTATTTCTTATTTGATAGTAATAACAAGCTGTTTATATAGTAAAAATTTGACTTATTTAAGTACTTATTTTGTAAGTCTTAAAGCAATAAACGATTTGACTCTGACTCTGACTCATATCCTGGAAAAACGCGTAAAGTAAGCCGCGCAGAAAATAGTCATTGAAATTGTCGCAAAAAAGAAAGAACAGACATAATGCTTGTAACTCACCATCCTTGAACATTCTCCGGCTTATCGCACATAAACGTGTCCTCGTTGTAGACCTTTCCAGATGGACAGCTTCCCTTCTGAGGCTGGACGCCGTTGCGGCAGATGTAGAACTTCTGGCAGTCTTCGGGGTGGGGGAAGGTAGGGTGGGGGAGGGAACGGCCGTTGGGGCCTGCGACTTCACCGTCGGGGCAGGTGAAACCGTCGTCTAGGACATCTGAGGACACAAAATGCATAGAGATATTAATTGTCAATATTTTTCATGGTTCTTCTTACAAAAATAAATAGCTATATTTTAGTTTAAAAGATTATAAATATTTGATAAAGTGAACAGGTACTTTTTTACGAATTAATTTTAAATCTACGTGTATGTAATACACGATTTAAAATTAATTCGTAAAAAAGTACCTGTTCTAATCTACGTGTATGTAATACACGATTTAAAATTAATTCGTAAACTTTATCAAATATTTATAATCTTTTAAACTAAAATATAGCTTTTTATTTTTGTAAGAAGAACCATGAAAAATATTGACAATTAATTTTAGTACTTCTATAGGGAGACAATAATTATATGCAGTAAGAATGGTTTGTCATATAAATAATTGTTAAACGACTTCATAGTCACTTACACATCTATCAGTTTTCAGTCCCAATCATTTTGGTCTATTGACAGAAATCCTGACAAATACAGTTCCTACTAGGTGCTCTGCTAGCGCCACCTGACAACCCCCAAATTTGTGAAAACTGTTTTTAATCTCTATAGAGGATAAAGTAAGGATAAAGTGTTCTTTTTTCAATTTGCTTTGTACGCGGTTCTTTACGCGGCATTGTTAAACCTTATATTAAAGACAAGAAACTTGAAAACAAGTGAAAAAACTAAAATGAGTGATTCTAGCGACGAGGAAGTTTGTTTTTGCATTAAGTAATTTCCTCGCTCAGGTGGAATGAAAAGTTACGTGTTGCACTCGAGTGCAAAGATTTTTCACCTCGTGCTCTTTTGATTCCCTCGCTAACGCTCAGGATTCTAATTTTTTTCAATTTTAGAATCCTTCGCTTGCTCGGTCATCAAAATTGAACACAGTGGTTAAAAAGCAACTTTGCACTCTTGTATAACAAATAACTATTTCCGAGTCAAAACTAACTAATATCGTATTGATTAAATGTATTGTTAGGTTAGCTTCCTTGTTCATGGTCAACCGGGGCTTTATATCCCACCTTACCTTAAGAACTTGATCTGAAACAACTCAATAAATTATTACCTTTTGTGATTTTCTCGCATTTCCGGTTAACAGCCTCCTTCCAGTCACAGTTGGAGGTCTCCTCGTCGAAGTACAGACCAGGGGGACATGAGTGTTCGTTGGGAAGACCGTCGGCACAGAAAACGAACTTGTCACATGCCTGAAAGTAAAGGAAAATGTCAATAACTTGAGGAAAGCATGAAGTTGTTTGAGAGATGAAATCACAGATGTACTAGGGATGCTAACGCATGATGAAATGAAGACCGAAATGAAACTGTGGAACAAAGAAAGAATATAAACAACTTTCTTCTATAGTTGAACGCAGTGAGCAGCTCCAGGTACATTTCCTGGAGGGCGATTTTAGTTGTTCAAATAAAAGAGGTTTTATTTTACAAAGCAGACTTAAAATCCAAACCAAAGAAGACAAACACTATGGGAGGCAGTGATGGGTTTGAAACCAGTGAGGTTTATATCGCGTTCAATAAACTTTTTGCAATAGAGACCAAAGAGGCAGCATCATAGAGTTTATATAGTACGATATTTCTATGCTTGGCATATATACATAATACTAGCTAAAAGCTCGATGAAACTTTTAGCACCGCAGAGAGGTTTTTTAAAACTTCCATGCAAACGTTGTCCTTGATTAAAATCCAACGGTGAAATAATAAACGAGTTATTTTTGGAAACCCAATACGCAGAAGAAGGTCATCAACGTGCAAAGCACCAAAATACCGGGCACGATATTACGTGGCAATAAGGTTTCGTAACAGGTTATTTCACAATTTACCTGCGGGTCGGGATGCACGTAATATCCGTTCTGGCGCGGGCAGTCTTTCGTTGGTTTTGGCTCCTCTGGGGAATAAAGTAATAAAATTAGCATTCAGTAAAAAGGTAGTTTGATGTAGAAAACTGGTTATTCAATGTCTTATTAGGTACTTGAATTAAAGACATTCAACAAGCAAATCGTATCGGCGGCGTATGGAACTCAAAATATCTAAATCTAGTTCATAACTGTTGTTAATGTTCAATACTGTTGGGGTTTCTATGAACCTTATACTTGGACCGGGTTCCACACTATTTTGCATTAGGTTTTTTGATTCTGCTATACTTACGTAGTTCTTTCCTTTCTCCACATTCTACATTGGACGGGATATCACACAGCTCCTTGTTGGGGTGGTCGTCTGAGAACACGAGGCCATCTGGACACAGCTTCGCTTCGGATTTGCCTGAAACAGAAGAGATAATGGTTAAAACATCTACATATATGCTTAAATTAAATTAAAATTAAATTACATTCATTTATTAATTCAGACACAAAGATCCATAGAAAAGAGCATGTAGTAAATGTCACAGATTAAAGTAATATAAATATAATAATTTTAAAACAATGGGATTTGGCTTTAAAAAATTAGTAATATAGGTAACCTACCTAAGAAAAGGGGTAGGAAACTAGCTAGTACATAATCGTTGTATCATGTAATCACCTACGCTTTGGTTTGGTTTTTGACTCTGTTTTTTTTTGGCTTACGTAGGTATCTTTTCTGGGGCTATAATAAATAATTTTGTTGTAGCGCCAAAATCGGAACACAATGGTGTATATTTTTATAATACTGATTTTGATAGAAAACTTAAGTGGAATTACTACCGACGACGTCCAAATAAACTGTTAATTGCTCGAGCATATTAACGTTAATTATTGTTATCAAAAATCCTTCGAGCATTATAGGTTTGTAGAAATCCAAATTACGTAGCAGATTTCATTGTTAAATTAATTACGGTATGTAGAATTGTGGACTAATTGAATGGCTAGCTGAAGGTCGGACTAAACTAATTAGGTATTTAGTTTTTGAATTAATTACAAATATTGCTCTGTAAGTAGTTTTTAATGCTAATGATATATACGATAGAATAATAAATAGACTATCCCTTTGACCTAGGCTTTAATTCAATCGAGCAATGAAACGACAAATAATAAAAAAAAACTAAGATTACAGACGCAAATACGAATTTTACTGATCTCGTAAGATCCATCATTACAGATTTATAAGTCTATATTACCAGTAGGCAATATTAAAAGTCCGTGAAGGATTTATTGAGTTTTTAGTGCTCATTACATATATATCTAGGATCTAGGTACAATATTATTTTACAAACGAGATTCATCCAATTTTACTACCGTTCTCATGTGAAATTACAAAATAATCAATCAAAAATGAGTTCAAAGTGTTGCCAGATTAGATCGATTTTGCTCAGCCATGTGTAAGTGTGACACGGTTGCACTACGAAACATCTGTGGAAATAGGAATTTTCACACTCTATTTACTGTAGTAATGGCATACTGCGAAACGTGGTAAGGACACATTGACAAAGAAAAATGCACCTCTAATTTGGTCTGAGCAAAACTATAGAAAGTTCGTTTTTGTGTGTACTTTAAACGACGAAAAAGAAGCTTGAAATTGATTCGAGCTTTCAATGAATTTGATGGGTTTCAATGTAGTTAACTTTTTCGTCAAAGTGATAATTTTTTCCCATATTTTTGTGACTTTGTTAATCGTCCTGTCATTTCATGTCCCACTTGGTTCTACCTGCGGCTTTGCACGACTTTTTCCGATATAAAAATAAGAATCACATCCAAGTACGTACAGTTACAAGTTTTGGGAAGATGTCTTACAACAAATTTCGCATTTATAATATTAATGTGATATCATTATAAGGTATTTATTTTTAAGTATTACCATAATTATTACATGCACACAGACCCCATGTATATTCGATGTCTCTGTCCATACAGGGTTGTCTGGCAGAGATCGCTCTTGAGCGATAAGACTGCCAATTGTCACTTAGTTTTAATTATTTTATTTGTAAATTGTTTCTTAGTTCAAAGTGTGCAATAAAGTATTTTCTATGTATCTATCTATCTATGATAGTGAGACAAAAATAATTAATTTGTAATGTGCCAATCAAACCTATAATTTCAACATCCAAATAGGTAAGCACATATTAGATATCTCGAATACGTAAATACCAAATCCTTCCCACACCTCGATACATAAGGTACCTACTGAAAGATTGTAGTAATGACGATCATCATGCAATACTTTGAAATTTTAGTGTTATACGTTCTAGAGTTGACCTTTCATACGATACTGACCTTTGTTGCATTTGTAGTAAAGGTCACATTGGTACGGGTCTGGGTAGAATCCGCTTTTCTCCGGGCAGTTGAATTCTTGTGCTGAAACTGAACAAAAAATAAATTAATTTTTATTTGTGCAAGGTTTTTTCATAATATTTTATTACATTCGGCATATTTCTTAAAAAAAAAAATTGTCGTCAGTCAGAATAAAAATAATAATTAAATTTGTAGTATTAGGCCAGCGATGTTAGAAAATTCTCGCCTCGGGACAAATGTTTGTACGATCTGCGAATATGTTCAGGGAGTTCTGGTCGTTTTCTATGTATACCTAATAAAAAATATCTATTTATGTATTCTATTAAGTATTTATATCAGTTATCTAGTACCCAATTCAGGCTCTGCTTAGCTTGGGGCTAGATAATGCTGTGTGAATTGTCCAGTATTATATTATAAAAGTTATCAAAAAATTGTAGCACCCAAAACCAGTATTTTTTGGTAGAAATATTTGTCCCAACGCGGGAATCTAACCAGCAATCTCCTGTGTCGCAGGCGGTCCTTCGCCAGCCGGGCCATATCCATTGTCAAAGATATCTCCTTGATACCAAAAACGCCCAGACAGACCGAGCTCTATTGTAACATTTGTAACTTGAATCACAACCTGGTTCCAAACTTGTTATGGTATTCATGCCTACGAATTACCAATTTCTAAGATTACGATGGTAATTTTGGTACGAGCTTTTATAAAGTAGCCAGTCTTAATTTAATTTTCTTCAATTTTACGGTTTTGTGGTCTTCATCGATCACCATTTCAAAATAATTAATGGTGTTTGAAAACTTTAATACGGAGAGTGATGGTTTTTTTCTTAATGAAATGCTCTATGACATTATATTATAAACATTTTTTATTTATATAAGTAGAATCTATAAAAATATATGTTTAAGTAAAGCTTCATCATAATCATAAAAATTGATTATTATTACGATTATGAGTGATATTGTCAATCTTCACACCCCTATATGAATCTCTTTAATTTCAGGGATAAAGTTGAGACGCGCATAAAAACCTCGAAGAAAGAATTATATTTCTTACAGGTATGTATATAGGTAGACGAGACTTCGAGACTGGGCGATATAAATTATTCTCCTCAAATATACCTTAACCGGTTATAATATTGACAAGTCAAAAATCCATGACAGTGTAAATACATACTAATGCGTTTGTATTAACCAATAGCACATTAGTTTCGCTGATATTATCGAAATTTCTTTGCTCAACGTTTAATGGCTCATTCACACGTATACCTAATTGTGCATTGCGACAGTGCTACACATTTTCGTGACGAGCTTCAATAGCTATTTTGCCCTTGCAACATTGTAAACGAAATCGATAGTCACCAGAAAGTGTTGGAAATAACCCAAGCCTGAACACCCATGTCATAAAAAAACGAATACCTAGGTATTAAAAATTCTCAAATATTACGGATAGATTTAGTAAGGTAAAAGCTTCCAAAAAAAATCAAGAAAAAAAAACAAAAAAGGGTTCTCAGTTCTATATCCGACATTTTATGTCTGCAAAGGAATTTAAGGGGGAAAACTTTACAAAAACTACTAGAAAAAGGTCACATAATGCATGTAAACAAAAAGACAAATCTTGATAACGCAAAATTATTTAAAAAAAATATTTCAAAATCGTGTTCAAAACGGATGACAGACGAATTAAATGACAAATCAAAGCAAAGCCAAAAATTGTTTCGAACTTCTACGATTTGCTTCGATGCTATACATCTTTGCCTTTGTAGTTTTCTCTTACAAATTTTATTAATATTTAAAATTTGTATTCATAGATTGTACAACCAATTATAGGTAATATTTTCCACAAAACTTTCCATACAATATTGTGCACAACATATTGCGTCACATTGCGACAGGGACCAGACGAAAGCTACCTACCTACATAGCTACCTATTTTATATACGCATTGATAAAACTTCTGAAGTTCGAAAGTCATATCACGATCGATCCATTTACATTTCCTTAGAACAAAGCCACATATGCAACAATGAAGGCTTTGAATAAGGTAATACTGAGTAACGAGCCGTTTTTGAGACGCGTGAGTGAAAGGACAATCGTGTCGTGCTATTTTGGACACATTTGGAATATTGGGACAAATTCGGAACTGAACAAAAGGTAGGGTTGGCCTTGATGTCAGAAAGGATAGGGCCGAATTCACCAGACTAGATTCAGTTAAACCAACCACGAAAACATTTAAGCACTCGGACATAATAGATAAGATAGGAGGTTATGAAAACACGGTTGAGAAATAAAATAGGATTAAATAGAATAAAGTACAATAGAAAATCATTCTAGAATTAATAGATCAATAATACATTTATAAGATACTGTTATATTCTAAGAAGTTAACTCCTTCAGTAATAGAGTACCTAATGGTATAGGTATACCTTTAAATTCCTTACCTACTACTAACTCTAGGTACGCACCGAGTCGTCTTGAGACCTACATAATCTAGTACATATAATATTTTGCTGCAAATGCAATGGGTAGGGAAATTAATATTGAACAGACGAATATGATTGATTACTCAAATTAACATTAATGTGTTCATAAGTTTTGTAAGATCTCGTAGGTACTTTCACAAAGTTAATTCAACGATGAACTTTAAAGTAAATTTTAACAAGTCCTTTTAAATTTTAAGAGCAATGCTTCTAGAAAAATCTCGAAGAAATCATGACCTCTCTCTGTACGTAAATAATACTTTTTGCCGGTACCTAAAATAGCGTCAGTGTTTATTTAAAAAAAAAACACTTACCGATACTGCACAAAGCTAGACCCACGACGAATACTATACACTTCATTTTTATTTGTTAATAATAAATTATTTAAACTGAGAGTACGTGTAACTCCCTCCAGAGGTTGTCCGGTATTGCTGGCTACGCTTCCAGTGCGCTGGCGCACGTTACCGTTCGACTAATGTGACTGCAATTAGTTTATTTCTTGTGAAACTGTAGCAATTTCTTTTATGGTTTTCTAGTTTTGCAAAATGGTCATTTTTATATTTTTCTTTTACAAATGTTGGGTCTTTTGTAGTGATATGTGTGTTTCTTATGGTGTATCTGAGAGGATTGACGGTAAATATACATGCAACTCTTATAAATACAGTGTTTACAATAAGTTTACGTAATCTGTCTTCTTCTACTGTCTTCATGACATTTTACTGTAGTCATAAACTTTCTAGAGGAAAGTTCATTTGTCAAAATTTTGGATTTTATGTAGCTGTCAGCTTGAAAGGTTATAAGTACCTACCTAACAAAGATTTGAGCTATTTTGACCGATTAGCAGAAAGAGAATACATTAACTATATAGTTTTTCGTTTTGTTGGAAAATATGGATGTCGCGTATTACTTTGTCTCATGTAAGATTCATATATTTGAACAAAACTTTATAGTTTAATGGTTATGATTCAGAAAAGGTTTTATTGTTTGCTGTATTTATTGTATTTTATTATACCTAATTTAGTTTATATTGTTATTTTTGTATTCGGATCTTGAACAGTAAGATATTTTCGAGCATATGTCATAAAATCATCTCGTTTCTTGTTGATTGTTCAACCAAGTGATTGATGGTGGTCCAGGTTACAGGACTCTCATACTGTCACTCCCGGGAAAACTGGACCGTCATCTTACTGACCATGGAGTATGGAGGAGATGACTTAACTTTATTTCCTCATACAAACTATCCAATTCATTTATAATTAGATAACTTATAAAAAGGACTTAAATGCGGTTAACCTCTGAGATCTACTGTAAATAACAATAATACCTTGCTACATACAAAAAAAACATATTAGTAATTTCATGCAGGGTAATGTCATTTTAAAAATAATAAACATTTCTGACTAACGTAACCGAAAACAATGCAAAATTCGAAAACGAAATACCCAATTAGTGTACATATTCATAAAATAAGCTAAAAAGCTATTTTATGTTTATAGTTATATTATAAGTGCTGTAGATGCACTCTAGGCGTCGAACATAGACCAACTCTATCGGATGCAATGATTGGACTGAATAGTAGAATCCTATTTTGCCCTACAAACATAAAACATACATAATTGATGTTCTTACTAATATTATATGACAAAGTTTGAACCGTATTGTGAAGATGTTTGGCCGAATACGAATACAACCGATTTTTTTTAATGGAATAACATATAAGTTTATTCCGAAAAAGGCGTGCAAAGCTGCGGGCTAAAGCTGGTAACCTAAACATAATCGATATATCCAAAGTTGGCCATTTTGTAATAAAACTACAAATATTCTGTCAAACGTGCACTCTTATTAAGAGAACGGTCCAAAACTTGTACATTTTATTATCACCCATAAAAACTGCCATACATACAACTATCATACTCATACACTACATTAAGCTATATGCAATGCAGGTTATATAGAACATATATGCATGTGGGTAGTAGGTATGTATAAACAAGTATTAACGAGGTCCTGCGCGAACCTCGTTCGGCGTCATGGTCAATTTCATGGCTTTCAAAGTCGTTTGGTTTACCGATAAGTATATAGGTACCTCATTAAAGCTGTAGCTTTTGCTTGTAGCTTTGCTCATAAAAGATGTTCAAGAGTCAGATTTTACAGTCATATGAAAGCGACTATGTGGGTAGCTTTCGAATTACATTTCGAAAACATTTACCTATTTTGATGTACCTAATTAAAAGGAACCTAGCGGCAGGTGCCTCTACTTCGTGTATTAACTTTAAATTTTGATAAGTTTAAGTTATGTTTAAATTTGTTACAAGTAAACAAACAGTACGTGTGTGTTTTCAAATAAATGATTTACTTACTAACTTTCATTGTTTTAATACTTCACGCATGTTAAAGCAATTATTGAAAATTGTTCACAGCTGGTTTACCAAAATATCAGATTTCTTTACAGTGATTCTGTCTCATAGTCTTGATAGATAGATGTATATCTGAGTATAGGGTACACATAAAAAATAACTCGCTAAGTATAAAGAAATAAGAAAGGCTGGACAATCCACTCGGCATCGTCTAGCCCCAAGCTAAGCAGAGCGTTTATTAGGTCTTAAGACTGAAATGAACCAAATAAGCAGAAAATAAATAATAATAAAAGTATATTTCCCCCTAACAGTTAATTTGAAAAATTTTAATAGGTAGATATATCCTATATGAAATCTGGCTTTTGTTAATCTGCAGGATTTTTTTATTTTTTGGCGATCTTTATGATCCTACGAAACGAACAGACAAACTTTAAAATTATGTAAAATTCCTGTTCTTAATAAATGATACGGCAATGTTGAACTTTCGAAGGCCGTGGACTTTCGTGTTCATACATTCCTTGTTTGCCAAGAGTGCTCAGAATTCACATAAAGCACTATTAATAGCTTTAAATTAACAACGTTTTTGTCTCCTTATTATAAAACAGACGAGGACAGAGATTAAAAATTATATGCCAAACATTATCATTTCATTTAAGTTATCCCAAACTAGTATAGACCGTGGGCAAGTTGCCCAAACTAGCGCAGGGCCGGATCAGATGACATTATGCCCAGCTGTGGGTTGATAAAGGCTGATAATGATGATGACAAGCAGCTGCCCACTTTGGATATTGTGCCTCCTTAGAGAAATGTTGAATACTCGAGAGAGTTTTCAAGGTACCAATACATATATAGCTATAGTATTACATATCTACCTATTATGCTCGTAGATATTTTTCCGTTTGTAAGTGCCTCGAATACACAGCTCTCGAACATTCTACCAATGCTTATAAAACAATTAATAGCTTACTGGAAAATTAAGCTCACGATTTACGTTGAATTTTAAACAGCTTATAGTAATACGAAGACTTCTGTGTCCGCCTGCGACGTAGGAGGTTGCGGGTTCGATTCCCGCCTCGGGAGAAATGTGTGTACGAACTGCAGATTTTTTATTATATTTATATTTACTATATTTCAGTACAGCACCAATGCGACAATGAAATATAAAATAAATACATTATACACTTATTATTAAAAAATTAGAAAAATAAAATGACAACTAAAATATACAAACTATGTACCTATATTTTAGTTATAATTTTTTTCATTTACATAATAAAAAACTTTACAAAACCGGCTTTAAAAAACTTTACACCACATTTGTTCAGGGTGGTCTTTATTTTTTTATGTATAATAAAAAATATCTATCTAGTAGTGTATTGTATTATGTATATCAGTGAACTAGTATATAACACAAGCTCTGCTTAGCTTGGGGCTAGATAATGCTGTGTGAAATTGTCCAGCATTATTTATTCGTTTGATAATGAAGTAGCTAAGTATTCCAGTTAATAATAGGTTCTGATAAATGCATATTAAGAGTTACCTATACAATAATGAGCGTTGAGTAACGAATACCTAGGAACTAGTCTGGTGCAGGCGTGCCCGATTTCACTTCGCTTCTACTGGTATTGTCTAGGCCGGCTGCATGACTAACGAAGAAATTGTGTCATTTGTAGCCAATTTTGTGCCTAGGTAAGAAACCTTTTATTTCATACGTAACCTTTTTATAATCAAGAGTAGATCATAAAAGCTTCGGGCAGATTAAAAGAACTAGGTTTTGACTGCAGCTTCGCATTTTTCGAAGACTTTGGTTTGAAAAAAATGCAAAGCTATTAAGTCTATATATATAAAAATGAATTGCTGTTCGTTAGTCTCGCTAAAACTCGAGAACGGCTGAACGGATTTATCTTATCTCTTGAAATGTTCGTGGAGGTCTACGGAAGGTTAAAAAAATCAACGCGTGCGAAGCAGCGGGGCGCAGCTAGTCTTATATATGTATATGTACCTAAGTCATATGTTATTTCTTATAGGTCTTGAAATTTCAGCTCGATCTGCGGTGATGCGGTAGATTTGGAGGGAAGAAGCAATAAACATTGAAACATGTAGGTAAGTTTTCGCATTTATATTGTTATTAGTGTAATTACGCATTTAGTTATTAGTATAAACTAATAACACAAATACACATAGACAATAATGTCGTGCCTGACTACTTTAGCATTTTGTTGTTATCTCTCTACACATGAATCAAAACGAATTGAATTTCAATTTCAATTTTATCAAAACAACACGAGACAGAAACAATGTAAAAGTACAGTAGAATAAGAAAATTTATGTCGGGCTTAAAAAAAAGCTGAATGTTTTTTATAAAAATACTGTGTATTATATTGAATACTAGGTACTAAATTTCAAAGATTATTGTCACAGTTGACCAAAAACTACATTGTAGAGAAAAAAAACTATATTAAATAAAATACAATGCTTGATTTTTTGTCTATCCAAAGCGAACTACATATTACGGGTAATATACTATTATATCTGATAAAAGTTTATTGTGAGCTCTAACATTAGCCTTTCTCCCGTCTATCATAGAGATAAACATCGATCATAGATAGGTGCTTACTTTCGTCAATATATTCTCTGCTTTCGCTTCGTTGTTAGTTTATTTCTTTAGTCACTGTCGGCCTGTACTTTTTTATTAAGGCACTTTGAATCATTCTCATTAAAATCTATCTCCACCAACAAGGTGTTTGCATTATTATATGTATAATACTTTTATGCATATTATTCGGGCGCTACAGATATTTGGCTATCACGTAATCATGATTACCTACCATAGCTGCGCCCCGCGGCTTTGCACGCCTATCCTACGGGAACTGATTTATGGGATAAAAGAAACGTATGTGTTATTCCAGGTCTAAAACTACCTGTATGCAAAATTTCAGCCCAATTCTTTCAGTAATTTTTGCGTGAAAGAGCAACAAACACGTTTTCATACATGTTTACAAACTTTCGCATTTATAATATTAGTAGGATTATGTGTTCCGATCGAGTTAACTTAAAATATTTAACTGGCTGTCGTACAGGTTTATCTACAGTTTTAACTATCACCTTTTTAATCTTTAGAGGACCAGCGATGTATTAATTTAAAGTCGTACATTTTTTAGTCAACGTTATTATTGGGTATGATCCACTAAAACCACTGCTGGGCTTATAAACTCTTGCATGTATCATTTATTGTGATTCTACGGTTGCAGCTTTAGCTATGTTTTATCCATAAATATTAATAAAAACATATATAAACCAGGCCAGTCACAACGGAGACTCGTAATCTGCACAGGACACATTATAAGTAACGAGCGGTAAGGCCGTCCATTCTACCTTTCTACGTTAATGTCTGTTTTTTATAAAATTTTGTGGTGTGCAATAAAAAGTTATATATTGTATTGCATAAGTGCACAAGTGTGTGAGCAAACACTGGACCCTGTCAGTAATCTAAAGAATTTCTAGCGAAGTACTTACTATTTATTGGTTTTAACAGTTAGCCCATCATTACATAACCTGTACATGCGATAGGTAAAAATCAGGGAAGAAACCCTTGGACCTTCTGTTGTTTTTTTATGTTTTTGCAATGCTATGAAAATTGGAAGTACTATTCGACTCTATCTACCTCCACGTATTTAAAGTCATTTAACTGGAATAACGACCGACTGGAATTTCCATTTAATGGAAAGTTCTAGAAGACCACAACCAGAATAATGGTGCAAGTTGAACTCGCGCACGAAGGGTTGCGTACCATTATCTAATAAAAACGCCAATAAAATCATTTCGGTTCAATGGGAGCCCTTTCACATACCTATTTACTCTGTTTTTTTGTATTTGATACAGCGCTGCAGCGTTAATAGAAATACATTATTTGTGAAAGTTTCAACTGTCTAGCTATCACGGTACATAAGATACAGCCTGACAAACGGACCGACGACGGACGGCCGGACAGCGGACTCTTAGTAATAGGGTCCCGTCTATGAGTACGGAACCCTAAAAAGGGTCAGCACTTCAACAGCATTGCTGCACTGCACAGCTTGCACAGCTGGTGTAGCATTGGTCCAAGCCCAATGCTACACCAGTTTTTAGGTAGAGACCAAGTGAGTGATTTACATAGCTAATTATGCAAGTAACTCCATCTCTACATATTGACAAGGCTAAATAAAAGCTAAAGGTAAACAAAGTTATATATGCAAGGTAATAACACAGACAGTCAATGCAAAAGAAAAAATAATCGTGATTAGAATCAGTTCGAGGTGAACGCCCTATGTAGAGTGATAGTTGCTCTACTGAACCATGCTTTGTTTGCTAAAGACATGTTGTTGCATGGTAAAAACTTGCTGGGAGTGCTTGAACTTAGCTATTGATAAGTAAATAGAAAATACTTTATTATCTCACACAAAGACAGGAAACTATACAGAAAAAAAGCTTTAAAAAGGAAGGCCGAAAAGAGAAGAAAGGCCCCTGAGAACGATCTTTTCCAGGGAACATTACATAAAGAGAGTGGACTCTAAAATCATTTTAAAATTATCACACTAAGATTATAACTGCTAAAGTTTGGATTTTGGATGGATGTTTGTTAGCTCTTCACGCTAAAACTACTGAACGGATAGGGTTGAAAAGATTTACACAAATCAGTCATTCTAATTCTGGAATCAAACATATTTATGAAACGGCAAAAAAGAATTTGGTATGAAAACCTGTGGTGCGAAACTGCGCTACACCAATTTTATCACATCTATAAATATCCCATGGAATAGAAAACGTTGTCATAGAAACAACGCGTGCGAAGCCGTTTCCAGAAACTAGTAATAAATATGTTGATATTAAATTATTTTTTTATGAACTAGGATATGTTGGGAGTAGAATGTTGAGCATACCGTGGACAGCAAAAGGAACCAATAGTTCCATTCCCGACCAACTAAAGATCAGAACCCAATTGTCCACCTGCTATCAACGAGTCCAGACAGTTACTTTGGCCATGGCGGCCCGAAGGCAACCAGACAACCTCGAAAAACTGGTTGTACTCGGCAAGATAGAGGGGAAAAAACCAACAGGACTCTCATCAACCCTCTGGTCTGACCAAATTAAGACCATAACTGGACTCGCTTTGCCTGAAGCCCTGAGACAAGCCAAAGAATTAGCCAAAGGATTTCCAAGACGGGAACGACCTAATACGACACAGAAGAACTAAAAAAAAGGGGAAAAGGGACTTCCATCATATTAAGGTAATTCGGCTGTCTTAAAACTGATTATAACCGTGTTTAAGTGGAGTCAAAATAATCACCATAATAAAGTGCGTCAGGAATGTAAAGATTTCTTTTAAAAATTATCTCTTGAGAATCTGATAAAAATTCTAATTAAAAACAATGTTAGTGGTCTGAAATCTGCATAGGCATTGTAGTATTATTGCTTTAAATTATGGGTACTAGTCCACTAATATAACGTACGAAATGAAACATAAAACTTAATGAATAGGAAATAATTGACAAAACTGGCTTTATCTGCTGAATAAGGAGAATTTTAATTAGGTAGTTTGCTATGCATGTACTTTCAAGTACGGTCAAAAATAACATTCTCTCTACATGTTTATTACCATGAAACGTATCTTAAGCTCGCATTACCGTAATTTTTCAAGTTTCACTTTTAAAGATAGACACAAAATGGTATTTCTACATTCTAAGAATTCACAATTCACATTACATTCTGGGAAATTATATATTTTGACATTTCAACATCCCAAAATGTATGGTCCTAAAGGAAAAGGACCAAGAAAATGACAAAGTAGTTTTTTTTACTTAGTGAGAAACAAGTTATTATCTAACTTTTCTGGCTCTGGACGCACATGCCAAGGTTTTTATCTATTTTTACTAACGGAACCGCAGCCCGATCAGTTCAGTAGTTTTTGCGTGAAAGATCACGCATAGGCTTTTTATCTCATAAATCAGTTCCCGTGGGAAAGGCGTGCGAACATACATACAGACATGTTTACAAACTTTAGCGTTTATTATATTAGTGGGATGTTGTCATGACTTTTAGGACGGAATACCTATATCTACTGAAATGCCGTTTAGGAACTTTCCCTCCCATTCTGACCCACGACGCAAAAAAGAGGTGTGTAACCGTGCGTCTCTGATCTGCGACAACCTTTAAGGTTCGGAGGCACACCGCTACCGCACAGCACAAAAATTTACATTCAATACAGTAATACTCCGCTTTACGCGACCCTTTAAGCGTGGTTTCACTATAATGCGAATTTCAAATGCCAAAAATTTATTCAGGCTTGGACATATTGCAGAGTAAGACAATAATGATGACCGTGTGTCAATCAATTAAAAACAGTGTTGGGTGTTATGAACGTATTTACAAAAACGTAAAAAAACGCTACCCAAGAGACATTAGATTTATTTTTCTGTAAAAAAATAATTAATAGTATGTACCTATTGCATACAGTGTTCTTATAATTAAAGTGATCATGATTCGTATCTTTTTGTAATAAATTTTGACTATGTACCTATAATCATAAACGTCGATATACGCGAATTTCAGTTAACGCGATTTTTTCCAGAACGTATCCCTCGCGTAAAGCGGGGTATTACTGTATTTATATATGTATACTTATCTTATTTATGTATCATTTGCGTTTTGATCATTTCATTTATTGACATTTTCATTGCCCATGCTGGTAGAAGACGAAGACTTTACTATGTTTATATGTGCTTTAACGGCTAGCGTCGACAGGCTGGCACCGAACGCTCCGCACTGACCGCATCGAACGGATTTTAGTATTCCTTGTATGGTGCTTCCACTGATCCGCATCACGCGGAACGGGCGCATCCGAATGTCAGAAATACTAGCGAATACTAGCGGCCTGTCAACCCTTTACTTGTAACATTTAGATGTACTTCATATTGACAGAATCAGATGACAGTCAGCTCGCAAGCACAAAACACAATTTGACTCTGTAAAATATATCTAAAGTTAAGGTGTTTAAGTCCATACTTGAATGCACATTTTTGTGCTGAGCGTTAGCGGCGTTGGATTAATGTGCGCAGAGCTTTAGGTTCTGTCGTGTCTATCTATCTGTGTCGGGGTATCTTTATGTAGCAATATTTAGACTGATTGAACGTATGTGGTTATCTCTCTTTTACCCATTCACTCCTCAGACACTGCGGTGCGACAGGAGAAGCGTGTCGTCGTAGCTCTACCAGCAGATACGCGTTATGGGCTATGGAAGTGTTAACAACTGGAATGATCAAAACGGTATAAGCTTGAATAATACATAAATGAACTAAGTATAAAAATTATTTTGTGTCATAAGATACTTTCGGAAATGAATTTTTTTTCGTGAAATTATATGTGGAACTTTATTTTGCGAGAACCATGAAACGCACAGAAAATAGAAACAGGGGCCGAGTATCAGTGTTAACCCCTCCCTCGACAGATCGGAGATGGTTTGGTGTAAGAAGTTTTGTTTGATATATGTTTGTGCAAACCAAAGTCCGCATATATCTCCAAAGCGGATTAACCGTTTTTGATCTTGTTTTGCTTGTAATAAATGTTAATCTTGTATTCACCACCTCAATACCGATGATGGTAAGAAAACTTTTCTGGAAGCGTTCTTTTGTATTTTTTATTTATATTGGTGAAGCTATTCTAAAGCTTGCGTAAGTAGGTATTTTTTAAGCTATTGCATAGCTTCTATCGCGGGCCTTGAGCGCGGGGACCGAATCCTGAAATTCCGTAACGAAAAAACCTTGACGTTTGTCTCTTTAGTTCAGCAACTCGCCTCTAGATGGCATTGCAATAGCTGTACCGCGGCAGTCCCCGAGTGCCACACGTCTTTTTTTTTTAATTTACTGGTCTATTCATACTTTAGAGGTGAAGTGGATTTTCTATGAGCGACTATTCTAAGCAATTCTTCAGGATTATTAGTGCAGCCATTCTTATTTATGCCAATTGTCTTTTTACCAATTTATAATTGTAAAAAATATTTTAAGTAAAATCGTCGGGGTCTGCGATTTTTGGTTATTAAAATCGCTAATAAGTACCTATTGAAATCTTATACTGGAACTGAAACTTTTTAATCATAATGCAGTTTTATTTATTTCTAGCTAATTTCTGCCCGCATTGTTTTTATGGTACCGTTCAAAGGTTATGTACTTAGATCCTATAGCAGTACCAAACATTCATCTATTCAAGTTTGATAGTTTGTTAATATTTCGACATTTCGTGACTGCATAATAATTTTCTTGTGCTCGAGGGATTTACAGACCTTTCGTTCCATGCTATCATTAAATAATATTACGTGAAAATAAAACAAACACATCGTTTAACTTAAATTGTATTTAACTTATCAAGTCTTACTGCTTAAAATTAAATTAAAACTAGATTTAAGATCTCGATTTGGGTGCTGGTGCCGCTTCATCCGACTCCTTGTACCAGTCCTCACTGGAATAAAAAGATAAACAATAAATTAAAATGTTATAACTACAAGAGAAAAACAAATATACCATACGGTAGCGAGTCCCATGAATCCAAATACAATATTACCCAGTGCATATTTTTAACTTAAAAATCCATCTGCTCAATTAATGTTCTTATAGCATCCGCTGTCTGTTTCTTGAATGACAGATCGAATTATATTAAAAAATCAATAATTATCAATATTGAGATTTAATTTTTTAGTTATCAATATTGAGATTTAATCTATCGCGTCGCATCATCAGTGGATTGACAAGAAACAAATAAGTAAGTAAATTCTTGGCTTGCTTCAACGGGATAAAACAGAACACACAAGTGTTCAGCTATGTACCAAATTGAAAATGTCTTTGCTCCTAATAGTTATTGGAACGCTAATAAGATTGGAGCTGGATCAAGATGGGATTTTTTATGGTTTTTCTATAAGTATCATTTGCAACATCGTTCCTTAAGACTTGCTAAATCTGGTTTGCGTTTGAGTATTTCTGGGTCAGTCTCATGAAAGTAAGTGTGAATTTTTAACCGACTTCAGAAAAAGGAGGAAGGAGGTTATCAATTCGAAGGTTTTTTTTTCTTTTTTATGTTTGTTACCTCAGAACTTTTGACTGGATGGTCCAATCTTCATGATTCTTTTTTTAAAAATTGAAGTCGGTTTTTAGTTTTTTAAAACAAAATTAATTTTATTACTAACCATCCGCGCACGTTCTCAGGGGCGTCGCACTTCTGAGTCTCCTCGTTGTAAACCTCTCCGACCTGGCAGCCGAGGTCTCTGGGCTCCACTCCGTTCAGGCAGACGTAGAACCGCTGGCAGTCGCTGGGGTGCGAGAACTTAGGGTGCGCGACAATCTGGCCTAGAGCATCAACTTGCTGGCCGGGGGGACACTCGAAGCCATCCTTGAGCTTCTCTGTGGAGGTGAAGAGTTGGTTAAATTTGGTTTTACTACGGTAAATACATGATGAATAATATTTTTGTTGTAAAGTTGACACAAAATTAAAGGTGTTGTTCAGAGCCTGTTTTGAGAACATTGTGTCTTTGTAAACAAGCTGGTATCATAACAACACTGGTTGGAATAGGATACGTTCAACGCGCTGGCTTTGAACATATTGTGGAGTTCTTCGAAGAACCCTAAAAATAATACGACAGGCTCAAAATTATTACAAATTTCGTCTCATCGTTTTCCTTAAAAAGTTGGTACCTAATTGTAAGAGGTAGAATTGATAGAAATTGTATATACATACATGTTTCCATAAAATTTTGTACCTACTGCGTAATCAATGGAAGTCGAACCTATGTGGTTCTGTATTCTACTGTGATTTAGCTATTTCGGTTTCATGGCCATGTATTTTAGTTACGTAGCTAAAAACTTAACAAAATTCAGAGATATATCCACTAACTGTCCTGAGCATTGCAACCCTGTCTGCCGGCTGCGTCAGGCCACACGCAGGTTCCGGAGTACTCGTCGAAGTGAAGTCCAGCTGTGCACTTGGTTTCGATGGCCTCGCCTTCGATGCAGTTGTAGAAGACGTTGCAGACAGCTGGGTCGGGATGAGCGAAGAAACCGTTGCGGCGCGGGCATTGGGTGGTCGGTTTAGGGGGCTCTGTGGAGGAAAGATGTTGAATTTAAGAAAAATTAAAAGGATTTTGAACGAAGCATCAACGAAAGTTGATAACATATTTTTATTGTGTTGTATTTCATACAAAACCCACAAGTTTCACCCTAATAACCACGTTTTTGGGGTTGGTTGAAGTAAGGTTTACGGAAATAAATAGACTATTTGTTTATAGAAAGTCCGGATCTATTGTTGCAATAGTATACGAGTAAACGCTAAAATCGCCAAAAACTTTACATTAAAAATGTTTGCCCTATCCAACCACGTCTTGTATCGACAAAACAATCATTAACCAAATCACGTATGACTGCTTGGCTTGTCCAACCCAACTTACAACATTTGCAATTGTAAGTTTTGCAAACATTGACATAGAATAGGTAGGTATAGGTAAGCGCTTTTGAACATTTTAACTACAACTTATTTCCTTGCCTACACAGTCTACGATACTATTCTTGCGACAGATCAGAACAATACACAATAATATTAGGTAGGTATATTACATACATATCTAGGTACATATTTTATCTGACCTAGAAAGGCACTGATATGTGGTGACCTAGGCGATCAAAGTAGGTACTAGATACCTTCACTTGTAGGAACTAGTGGTTTCAAGGGCACATTTCTTGGTTAGTAAAAGGGCTTGTTAGTCCAAAGTTAATGGCTCAGTAAACAAAGACAAACTTTTTTGCAAAGAACGCCGATGGAGTTTTTTTAAAGCAAATTTTGGAAATATGCTTCTTCTAGCTAAGTTAAATTTAAATACCAATTAATGTCTCTCGTGGTTTTCAAAACAAGAGTGCATAGGTGATCTTCGAGATACATTGTCGTCCACATCGTTACTTCCCATCAGGTGAGATTGTGGTCAAACGAAGATCTATCCTACTAATATTATAAAGAGAGGTTAAAGTTTGCTCCGTTGTCAAGATGTTAGGCTGAAGACAACAAAAAAACTACTGAATGGATCGGACTGAAATTTAGCACGCAAAAAGATATGGATCTGAATATAAGCTACTGACATTACATTTGATAAATCAAATAACGCGTGCGAAGCAGCGAGCTATTTAATTTTAAGAAATCTCTGAAAGGAAACCGTTTGCGTGCGGCTTTCAGTATTTTATCTGTGTAGTTACTCTACAAAAAAAGTTCTGTCAACTTACGAAGTTCAGTCCTGTCTCCGCAGTCTACATTGAAGGGCTGGTCGCACTTGTTGATCTTCCTGATGGTAGGGTCGAAGACGAGACCGTCTGGGCAGAGCTTGGTGGTGGAGATGCCATCCTTGCACTCGTAGAACTTGTCGCACTGCACCTCATCTGCGTACTGGGCGTCTTTTGCGCTTTTGGGGCACGCGAATTGAGCACCTGGAACAAGGAAGTTTTCGGTAAGTTTGGGGATCAAATAAAATATACAGACTCGTCCATTGGTTATAATCACACCTATCACAATCTAACTACTTTATGAGACAAATTAGTATAGTAAAAGATTTAAAAAGCTCTGTGGTATAGAAATTAATATACTTCAAAAAGAACAGATTGTAGGTTAAGTAAGTTTGTCAACCGACTTCACTGTTATTGTGAATCGATTTAAAAAAAGAGGTTTTGCTTTAAAAATTCTCCCGAAGTGTTCCTCTAAAAAAATTTGTTCCCGAGTAGTTATTATTTGTCTCGCAAAATTTAAGAAATAATATAAATATAAAGGAATATAAAATTGGTTTCAGATTTTTCAAAACAATCAATTGAGTAAGCGTCGAGTCAATTAAAAAGTCTTGTTTTTTGGAACTGTGAAAAATTCAGCGCTAATTTATCTCAATGGTTTACATGACACACTTTAATTTTTATATTGATTTAATCATAATAGAATCACTGAGTACCTATTTAAAAAAAAAGTTAAAACTTGTACACCAGCCATCACGATCTAAATGTTTCGATACTTCATTCTCATTCATTCTTTAGCAGAATAGGCCTGCATCAGGTTTTTACATAACATTAAACAACTATCGCCTGACACGTTAACAACACATAACCAAGAGCCACTCTTTGGTAATGATGTGTTATTCACACACTTAAGTTATAAGCTTATGTGAACAACGTTACCCATTGAAATGTTCTTGGTACCTAATTCTTAAATTAGATACAATACTAGTTTTCTTGTCAGCCAAACTGACATAGATTATGCAACCTCTTATCAAGGCCTTGTTTACAGAGACGCGGGGCGTGCAGTTGCGCGGCTCTCACTAAATTCAAACATATAGCGTTGGTAGAGTGTGTTTACGGAGAAGCGATTTTACAAGCGTTTTGTTTGATTTGACGCGTCGCACGCTAGTATCATGGATCGAACATAGTTACTACAAGAAAAGGTTTCTGGCATTTTAACTCGCTGCTGCCCGCGGCTTGGCACGCGTTGTTTCTATGACGACCTCTGTGGCGCGGTGGGCGAAGGTCTGCCTGCGACGCAGGAGGTTGCAGGTTCGATTCCCGCCTCGGGACAAATGTGTGTACGATCTGCAGACATTTGTTCAGGGCGTTCTGGATGTTTTTCTATATATGATAAAAAAATATCTATCTATGTAGTGTATTGTATTATGTATATCAGTTATCTAGTACCCATAACACAAGCTCTGCTTAGCTTGGGGCTAGATAATGCTGTGTGAATTGTCCAGTATTATTTATTTTATTTTATTTTTATTTTTATGAAAACGTTTATGTTTGATTTTGGGACTAAAACAATCTGTATGAAAAAAATCAGCCCGACCCCTTCAGTAGTTTTGCTGTGTAGATGTAACAAACAACCATCTGTCCATCCATCAATACATTTAAACATCCAAACATTTTTATTATTATTTTGATACCACTAAAGGCAAACAGGCATGCGGCCCGCCAGATAGAAAGCGGTTACCACAATTACCGACAGTTTGAAGTTACTGGGCAATGATAACCTCTCGATCAAACATCTTTGTCAATCGTCTGTTTAGTCATAGGTGAACGAGTCCGGGCAAATAAGGATGTAAAGTGACATTTCAAGATTTTGCAATTCTAATAGGTAACCAGTCAAGGACGCTCATTTGAACTTTTATTTGTCTCATTTAAACTTATGAATATTGATGAGAGATTTTGACTCTAGACTCCATGCGAAGACGGCTCTATATTTTTTCTTTTTAAACTTTAAACCGTTTCTATTAACCCAGAAACCAAGTCGAGTATGTAATATGTAAAGTTTGTTAAATTATTAATTGCTTACCTAACGTGTGCGTGCTTTTGTCAAATTTACTCATCAATTTCGAAAACTTTATTTCATACTAGGCCCGTTTTCAAACATATAAATAAAGCCTATGTTACTCAAAGATAAAGTAGCATTATAATGATAAAATGATTTTTGAAATCGGTCTAGTACATACAAAAAGACAAGCTAGCTGCAGCCCTATCTCATTTGAACTGTTTCAAAGGATAAAAAACGTATGTGCCTAGAATAACATGTATGCAAAATTTCAGCCCAATCCGAACAGTAGTTTTTGCGTGAAAAAGCAACAAACATACATACAGACATATTTACAACTAACATGTTTATAATAGGATATATATATTAAATATAGTCAAAATACACAGCTTTAGCTGTGCACATTGTCTCAAATCATCCACACCTACTGACCGCCTTATTTTTTTTCTACTGCCTGTTAGCTAAAATTTGACTGATAGTAAAATACAGGTTCTACGGGGTATAAAGCAGATTCTCAAAAAGATATCTTGATATCTAAGATAACTCTAGCTGAACATTTGAGATGCTAAGTGGGATAGAAGACATGATCGTTGGTGTCTCGCAAGAGGCGTGTGATGCAAGATGTGAAGTGAAAGTACGCCGAGTTACAACATGATGCATCGGATGCACCAAGAATCCTGAGACAACCTTGCCTGGCTATTCATATACATAGCCACAAATGATAGTAGATTATTTATATTATTGAATTAAAATGGTCGAAGGTTTCATGACAGATAATTTTGATTTTTAAAAAGTTGTCTAGCTGATGTAAGCTCTGTATTTCTTACGTGCTGGGACATTGAAGGTAACGTTATGCTCGGAGTAAGGGCATGGAAAAGCTTTGGAGTAACTCTACATTTAAGACAGGTTCTCTGTAACACAGTTTAAATTCAACTAAAACAGAAAACAGGGATAATTGCTACATGTTTTGACTTTATAATTTTGGAATAAATTATTTTATATTCTATAAATCAAACTGGAAATAAATAATCAAGTATCAAAAGGATATCAATTAGGAAAGCTGACCCCCAACAATTTGGCATAACTAGCTGGTAAGAGAGAGATTGTTCAATAAATGAAACGGTAGGTTATGTATAGAAATAAAA
The DNA here is from genome assembly GCA_955876795.1 of Eupithecia tripunctaria. Classification (NCBI taxonomy): domain Eukaryota; kingdom Metazoa; phylum Arthropoda; class Insecta; order Lepidoptera; family Geometridae; genus Eupithecia; species Eupithecia tripunctaria. Next base: position 4,344,768 of record OY041600.1, read on the forward strand.
ACATTAGCAATTAAATTTATGAACCTGTAATATAATCGTCAAAACTGATCTTTCGATATCTGAGTTAAAATAATAACAATTTTAGTTAATAATCAATTTCTGCAGAACTTTGAGTAACTACTTACTTGGAATACTATAGGCACATTCTTTGGATGAACCTGATGTCGACGTCACTTTCCGGGAAATTTTGGGATGCTGTCTGTATCTAAGTTATATAAAATACATATAGAATGTAAGAGCTATTGCTTAGGTTAATTTCTAAGAAATCAAAATATATCCCAAAAATGTTTTCTTTTTTTTTTTTTTTTTTTTTATTGATGATGGATCAGCGTTTGGCTACCAACTCACTTTAAGAAAGCGAAGATGTAGCCTAAGATGGAGCACGCTTTTCCAGAAGGAACTTATTTACCCTAGATTTGAAGACTCCAAGATTGTACTCTACTGGGAAGACAGACGCAGGAAGATCATTCCACTCTTTGGCTGTGGATATTATGAAAGTAGAGCAGAATTTTTTGGTTCGACACTGAGGTATGTCGACCAGGAATGGGTGGTATGAATTTGTGCGTCTGTTGGTCCTATGATAGAAGGGAGAAGACGGGATAAGGTCGTGCAATGCTTGCGCACAATCACCAAAGTGGTACTTGTAGAAAACTGACAGTCTGGCAACGCGCCGCCTGTGATCGAGGCTTTGTAGACTAGACTCTGTAAGCGAGACATCATCAACAAGTCTAACAGCGCGTCTTTCAATCGAGTCGAGAGCTTCAAGTTGGTATTTAGCCGAGCCGTCCCAAAGGTGGCAGCAATACTCCATGCAAGTTCAGACCTGCGCCTTATACAAACTGAGGAGCTGTCCCGGTGTGAAGTACCGCCGAACCTTAGCCAGGATGCCCAGCTTCATCGCAGCAAATTTGGCCTTCGACTCGATATGGTGGCCAAAGTTTAAATTCGAGCTAAGCTCTACGCCCAAAAGGTTCAGACTGTTAGTGATCTGAAGCGCAGCACCACAGAAACTGGGCACAGGATTGAATTGTGTCTTCTTAGCCGTGAACACACACGCCTGGGTTTTGGATGCGTTGAACCGCACAAGGTTGGCGACACCCCATTCAGACACCAACTTCAGTTTGCTGTTCAAACGCTCCACCATCTCGCTACGGAGTTCTTGAATTTTGTCCGCACTATCACGTGGACTGGCGAAATATCTATCAGCAACTGTGCTGTCATCTGCATACCCAAAAATACCGGGTTTCAGCAGGTCGTTGATGTGCAGCAAGAATAGGGTTGCCGATAGAACTGACCCTTGAGGTACCCCAGCATTTATAGCCAATAGATCGGAGGAGCAGCCATTTACGACGACCCGAATCGATCGTTCCCACAAGAAGTCAGAAATCCACTCGATTAGATTGGACGGTAGACCATAAGAGGAAAGCTTGCTAATAAGACCTTTATGCCAAACTCTATCGAAAGCCTTAGAAATATCCAGAGAAACTGCAAGAGCCTCGCCGTGTTTTTCCATGGCTTCACTCCAGATGTGAGTAGCATACGCTAATGTCTAGTATCGAGTTGAATGTAGGTCCAGTTGTTGAGTCCGCGTGTGTACAAAACTTTCAGGGATTTTACATTGAAATTCCTTATTCGAGTTGCAAAATCATTTGCGTAAATTTTAATATGAAGCGGTGTCAACATTTACGAGCCTTATGCAATGTTTCATAGGAATTGTATTATTCTACCAAACAGAATGGAGTGGCCGAATCGTTGAATGTCAATGTCTGCGAACGCAACCAAGGGTGAAGCCGGTCTGTTTTTGTAGTTTTATTTACCCTTTTGTTGAGAGAAACTTTCACTAAATAAACAATCAATTAATAGGAAGTACTTAATAAAAAAAACTATGCTTACGTGCCTATAGTAAGTTGTAAGTTGTGTAGCTAGATAATGAATAAATTGTAGCCATTTCAATGCCATAAAAGTCCACATTTAAGTAATTAACTTGGTTTTATTATGAGAATGGATGCCAATATAACTCACTTTCGGTTTTACGGCAATACACGTTTTCACGAAAGCACTTTTTCGTATAAAATTACCTATTCAATACCCTTCAAGAATCAAGTATTAAAAACTACCGAGTTCTAATTTGTTTTTATTATTCGATCTAATTTTCTTTGTTAATAAAGCATGTTCAGGGTTTTATAACTTTTATGGGACGACCCCTGTGGCGCGGTGGGCGAAGGTCTGCCTGCGACGCAGGAGGTTGCGGGTTCGATTCCCGCCTCGGGACAAATTTGTGTACGATCTGCAGAAATTTGTTCAGGGCGTTCTGGATGTTTTTCTATGTATAATAAAAAATATCTATCTATGTAGTGTATTGTATTATGTATATCAGTTATCTAGTACCCATAACACAAGCTCTGCTTAGCTTGGGGCTAGATAATGCTGTGTGAATATTCCCGCATTATTTATTTATTTATTATTATTATTATTTAAAATAAAGCATACTTCAAGATTGTATCGGATAAGTCTCACTTTCAACTAATAACCTTGAACTTAGAATGTCTATCTGCATACTTTACTGGTACTGCGAACTTACGGAACCTATTTCACAGATAAACATTAACCATCTTTAACACCAATATAAAAGACCCTGAGTAACTCTTATTTTACAACAAATAAAAAATATCTGTAAATCTTTTTACCATTTACCCATCGATCAAAAATTTCGCGGACTCCGGCGAAATTTTTGATCGATGCATTTACCCCATACATTTTAAAACGAATATTCTCCGATTATATTTTAAAGTAGGGCTTAGTCTACTCAATTTATCAAGTTTGTAAGACGCGAGAACAAAAATAAAAAAATTGATTCGAATGGAATCTGGTATCAGTAGAGGCATACCCAGCAATGCCTCTTAATATAATGAACACGGGTTAAGTAAAAAGATATCAAATACATCTCTCGGTTAGGTACAGTATTAACCTGAAGAAATGTGTAACCTATGTGACATTGTATTACGTATAAATAATACATATCTACGTAGGTACTTGTTCTGGCAACTAGTAGGCCGAGTGTTGTATAACCCTTTCGCAAGACCGCTTGTGGTTACGATCAGCGGCCAATTTGGATCGATTCTTAATTATTTTTATGCAATTGAGGCATGTGTAACTTGCGTAGTTGGTAGGTACCTACTCAGATGAAAGTATTTAAAAATTATTATCCCTTGGGTAGAGATAGGGTACATAAAACAGGAAAACTAAACAGGTATCATCTAAAAAGACACAAATTCAAAAGCTTCTGCGTACGTGTCGCGCGTTCAAGTCTTTTGTATGGCGGAAAGAGCGCTTGGTATAACGATTCTCTATAGTTGCTACAAAACGGTACTATATTGTATCATTTAAATGAAACCCTATTCTGAATGAACAAAGTATCTATTACTAGTTCTTGTAGTTTCTAAGAAATCAAATAATATTCCAAAATATTAAAAAATAAATATAATTTATTCTTGTAGTTTTACACTGTATTTTTCATGATGTTTAATTGCTAATGAGGCTCACATCTGCATCGGAGCTTTTGTAACGCATGTACTATATTCTCTATTCTGAATAAATATAATCTGTGACTCACTGGGGCTAGCTCTTCTTGGTATTTATTCTTAGACCTAGTAGTACCTATCTACTTTAAAGTCTATATAATCTTTACATATTGGTAATAAAAATGCTAAGGTAAGACTCAAAAACAAAAGTACTTACTCGCAATAGCGGCGCAGGCCGTCAACACGACGAACACTTTCATGGTGACCTTTTGATAACAAAATATATTCGAAGAATGACTAGATATCGGTCCTCGCGAACCGTCGACCCCGTACAGACTGACGGCAACGGTAACAGCGCTGGCTTTTTCTTCACCTCCACAGCAAACCGGTAAGAACTTAGCCACTTAGGCGTGATTTAACGAATTTTTAATGGTGGAACAATACTAATTTGCGCATTATCCGGTTGCATTGTCGTTCTTTGGAATGTTTTGGAAAGTAACTTTGGATTTTTCTGTGTACAAGCCTAGGTTTTTTGTTGTACAGGCCTAGCTTTTGCTTAGTATTTTTTTACTGAATTTAGAAGGGTGGGGGGCCATAGGCTTTAAAATAATGCCATAATAAAGAAAGCCTTGGCCAGGTAATTCTAAGCAGTTACGTCGGGGCTGAAAAGATTAACACATACCTAGGCATAGAACTCAAATATTTTTTTGATTTTTTTGACCCATAGTGTAAAAATACCTAGACATAATTAAGCAGCCTGAGATTAATCCAGCAGTGGACCTATGTTGAGAGGAGAGCTAGGTTTATTTTAAATTTTATTTTTAGAGTTTACGCCTTCTCAAGCGAGAGCAGTAGTATAAGTTCTTATATGTCTTTTTCTGACTTAAGGCGCATACCCGAGCCAATATGACAGCGATACCTATTTCATCATATTTTTACGTTCATCATAGGAATTTTTAAAAATCCTACGTTCAGTTTGTGGTATCTATTATAAGCTATTTTTTAATACCTCTTTTATTATTTTATCTCATATAGTTTAGGAGGAGATACAAAAATAGAGTTTGGTGGCCAAAAAGCGCAACTTCGTATCTCTTCCTAAGCTTTACAAAATGAAACTATTACAGTGGCATTAATAAATAACTTATAATAGATACCACAAACTGAACGTAGGATTTTTAAAACTTGCTGCGTTTAACGTAATAATAAGATAAAATAGTTGGGTTCGCCACTTTCGCTGGTGTATGGGCCTGAAGTAAATTTTTAATTCACTTTATATGACAATAATAATAATATATAAAGGTAAGGTACAAAGGTAATATATAAAGGTAAGGCAACAGAAGAGACCAAATGAGACTTAGCTATTGTTACAACTTGGAATGTTTACGAGTTCGGGGTAGAAATATATGTATGAGTAGACGCTTTTATTTCTGTTCAGTTGTTAATGTAAGTTCTGCTATAATTTATCTACAAAGTAAGGCAGAATGCTCATCGAAGACAGCATTTGGTTAATTAATTCGTACCTAAGTATAGCCAAATGCAGCATAACATAGCAGGTTATTAGGGTTCCGTACCCAAAGGGTAAAACGGGGGTCCCGTTTTATTATAGCTACTACTAAGACTCCGCTTTTCGTCCTTCAGTTAGATAGTTAATATTTTCACAGATGATGTATTTCTGTTGCCGATTTAACAACAAATACCAAAAACCAGTAAAATAAATATTTAGATTTAAGATAATTTATTTGCCGTTTTAATAGATAACGGTACGGAACCCTTCGTGCGGGAGTCATACTCACACTTGGCCGGTTTTTTTATAATTTGGATTCTTCTCTGAACATTCTTCGTTTTAATTAGATAGTACAATCAGCTCCTTGAGAATAGTATCGTAAGTAGTATATGAACAAAGGAAATAACTTCCTAAAATGTAATAAATAGCTCAGAGGAACAATGCATGAAGAATCTGTGGCTGGGTTAAAGTCATCATCATCATGATCATCAGCCTATACTACTGCTGGACATAGGTGTCCCCTAATGAGCGCCATAGCGCCCTGTCTTCAGCATCTTCCTGAACACGTTCGATCTGCGAAAGAGTTCAGGCAGATGCTGGATCATCCCACCGCGCTGGAGGGCGGAGGGGGCCGGAGGGAGCTGGAGGGCGCCCTGCACTACGTTTGCTGAGTCGCGGTCTCCACTGCGCGATAGTCGCCAGATATGGCCGGCCTACTGCCACTTCAGTTTGCTAATTCTTTGAGCTATGTCGATAACTTTGCTTCTCTATCGGATTTATTCGTTATGAATCCTATCTTTTAGAGAGACACCGAGTATTGCTCTTTCCATAGCTCGTTGAGCGACTTTGAACTGGTGGACCAACCCAAGGTAAAAGTATTATGTTTGCTTCACAAAAAAAGAATGCCTGCATGAAGAAAAAGTAAAGTTTTATCTCAGGCGCAAAATATCCTGGTCGTTCAACTCTTATTCCCATGAGTCAATATTGTCATTTTAACCAGGTAAAAAGTGTATGTACCTAAGTAGGTAGGTGTAGATGCCAATAATAAGTTAAAACCCCAGATGATTAAGTGCATCAGGAGGAATTTAAGGAAGGTTATTTTTGACTCGCAATTTAAAAAGTGCCTCACTTTGTTGAACTTACAAACTTTACTTTACAAACTTTAAATACTTTATACCTACAAAAGAAGTGGGTACATGTTCCAGTCCAGTGAACGGTACCTACGGTTCCAAATTCTTCTTTATTATAACAGACAGCAAAGTGTCTTGCATTTTAATATCTCACATAGGCAGTTGGCTCACGAAGACACGTTTTGAACCATTGTTTTATAATATAGCAGTAGAGCAGTTAGATTTAGGGATGTTTAAAAAATATCGACATATCGATATTTTTAGCCGATATATTTTGATCCGATAAATCGATACCAAATACCCAATATCGAAAATCGTATCCCAAACGATAATTTTTCTAATTGTTATTTATTAGCATTAAATAATAATTAAATAAGTCACTGACGGTGACGGTGAATGATTCGGAAAGTTCATCCTTTACAATCACCAAACCTTTACAATCACCAAACAAGCTGCTTAGAGGTCCATTTAAAAAAAAAACCCATATGCATAAAACATTATAACTGATAATATGAAGCTAGGCTTAAAGAAATACATTATTATTTCAAATTGAAAAATTTACCGATATTTTTTCTCAATATATCAATGTCAATATTAATATTTAAAAAAATATCGATATATCGATATTTTCTGTTACTTCCGACATCCCTAGATAGACTGAAAATAAAAGTGCAAAACTTGATATGAATATATTAGAGGCCTTAATTACTAACAAAAGTTTTATTTATTTATTTATTTTATAGATAATAAGTGTTACTATTATGTAGGTACTAGATGCTGCCCGTGGCAATAATTTTAAAACTATTAAAATTAAAATTATTTATATTCCAAGGGATTTGATTTATGAGATAAAAAGCCTTTGCATTGATGTGATTGATGTACATCAATGCAAAATTTTAGCCTGATCCGTTCAGTAGATTTTTCGTGAAAGAGTAACATAGGTTGGTGCCTAAATCATAAATTTCGAAGAAATATATTTATGATGCATTGAATTCGAAAATTTCGAAGGACTTACGAAAGCTTAGCGTCAGGCGTTACTTTCAATTCAAGACAGTCACAAATTCCAAACGAGACATACGTAGGTAAACTTCATGAGGTTATAGGCCATATATTCATATTTTATGCTGTATGTTCATATTTTAGCTTAAAATATGAATATACAGCATAAAATATGCCTGTACGGTAGCGGTGCTAGGTGTATGTGTGTACAGGATCCAAATATGGGTTTGTCATCTTCAGATATATCGCTAGCTAACAAGCGAGTGACCCACGAGCTGTTTTTTGATCTGATACAGTCAATTTTAAAAGCATATTTCTTTTCAGCCACTCTAAGTGGATTGAAGAGGCAAGTGGATCTGCCATGACTAGATCAGCGGGTAGGTCAATATTTATCTATCTACATACTCAGACCAGTAAAAAATCAAGACAGAGTGGCACCTGCCGACAAAATGATGGCGGTTTCGTAAACTTGTGCGCGTTTGATGAGTGTTGCCGTGTAGTAAAAACTAATTACCCCTAATATTTTATTGTATTAGCAGAATTAATGGATAAGTAAATAGATAAGAAAACATTTTTTCAAATTGTATATTTACCTCACTTGGAGGTATATAAGTATGTTTATTCCGACTAGAAAGGGGGAAAACAAAACAATAGTAATATCAAACATTGATTTTAATGGCCTTTATGTATTTTTACATAAAAGGAGTATACGACGGTAAGAGAGGCAAACTTTTTTTTGAATTTAATATTATTTTTCCTCTACATGACTGTGAAAAAAAATCTTTCAAGTCACTGCTTTCGGGAGATCTCAACGGAGGCTAAGAAAAGGGGGTGAGAAGGGAGTGGTTTTTTTATTTCGATGCAAAATAAGCCTTTTTATCCCTCAGTAGCACTTACGAAAACCCTCAGTAGCACTAACAAAAGGGGAAGGAGGGCTGGGGGCAATGTAATAAGGTAATACCTTTTTGGCAATAAAAAATATCCCTTTCTATATGAACGCAACGCCATAAATGTTGTTATCCAAATTAGTCTGTGTGCAAGATTGGTGCCGGGGGGCCAAATCTCAAAAAGTCGGCATTTTCCTTAAGTCCGAGACCCAAGATATACATTTTCCTAAAAATGTCCTTGTCTTTGCATGTCCTTAATGATATCCCTTAATCGAGCATATTTACTAACATTTAACTTTTAGACCCATACTTAGACCACGATATCTCGTTCGACCCCAATTTCGTCTGATGTTATTTATCCTATAACTACCGGGGCATGAAGACGAATGACTACTTTCAGCGCTACGTGACAAAATAAAATCGGCTACTTACAAACAAACAAACGAAGCCAACCTTATAATATATCCATGCTCCGTCGGGTAAAAAAAAATAGGTACCTAAGTATATGAATACATAACATTAGGTTTCACGTCACATTAATAACTTCCCCAACAAACGGGGACTATTGTGACGCTTAGTGTTGGCAGCACTTGTGGCAGTTTTGTGTTCCAAGTTGTCATGATAATTTATAAAGTTGATTTACTAAAAATATATGTTTTTAAGTTTACTTATGTATGAAATGTGATTCCATCCTACTTCTTGTGTATTGAAGACTGGTTTTTACGCCATTTTACAACACAATTTGTCATTTTTTCTGTAAAAAATACGAAATATTATATCGTGACACTCCGCGCGCCGGCATAGCTCGACTGACAAGGTATGGCTTAGTTTCGTTATATGTCTGTGCGTGTAACTGTGTACGTACACGGCTAGGCTTAGTTTTGCCTCCATCAGTGAGTCGGCCGGCGAAACTCTGTCTGGTTTTTTTACTTCGTCTGAGTCTACATAGATATTATTTTCGTACTGTTATACGACAAGGTCTTGGAGATGTTTTAAAAAAAGCGATTTAATTGTATCTATTTATTAAGGACACTTCAAAATAAGATGATGTTTAATATTGGACCTTCGGACAACCGACCGCTTCGGAGGTCAGAACCAGACTAAGCTCAGCGACAAGTAAGCATTTACACTAACATTATAGGGGTATAACAGTACGTACATACGTACGCAAATATAAATAAAGTAAATCAGCATAGCTTTTGTAACTTTGGCCTTTGAAAGTCATCCGTAGAGAACCGTGCGTCAGTTAACCTATTCACTTTTATACCTACCTACTTTGAAACTTGAAAATGACTAGGTAACGAATAACTTGATGAAAATGGTTAGCGAGAAAATAACTTGTCGTTGTAGGTACTTCAGGTAGGTTAGGTACACGTACCTAGGTACAATGTAGGTACTTGTACACCACCAGACAAATAAAGGGGTGCTGCCTTGTCGCTGTGAGAGACCTCTTCCAGGCGATCATGAGATGTATGTTCTGATGTAGGTATATACACTTTCTAGATTTCAGATCTCAATAACTTAATATCTCTATGCTTACTAATTACCTAGGTTTTATTGATTTTCTGTGCACTAAAACTTTTTGACCACTTATCGAGAACAATAATTTATTAGAACGGTCCTACTTACATTACGAACGTACCTTACCTACATATTGAAATTCCACAACTATCCAACACTGTGTCATAAAAAATACGTACCTATTGTAATTTTACTCAAAAATTGCAAGTTGCAATAAAATCGAAAGCGGAAGCCATAAAAAATATTTGCCTAACTTAATATCAAGCCTGAAGGTGTCATGTTGCGTAACATTAAAGTGAGCGCAAGTAACAAAAGTTTCCAATTTGTTGTTACCTGTGTAGATAGTAAAGTAACTGTATTTATACATGCATGGTGAATGTAAGTAGGTATACATATCTACCTATGTGTGTGCACGGTACGTTTTTTACAATCCATTATCAGGTCGGCACGATATCTTCATTTTATTGGCCATCTTTGGTTATGCATTACGTAGGTACCTACGTAGAGTTTTCTCCGAACCTATAAACACCGCGCGACTGTGCCACATTTCAACCGACTTAAAAAAAAGGAGGAGGTTGTCAATTGGACTGGTTTTTTATGTTTGTTACCTCAGAACTTCTGACTGGGTTGTCCGATTTTCACGATTTTTCTTTTTATATGAAAACTGGTGCTTCCCGTGTGGTCCTATTTTAATTTTATTCAGTTGTGACAGTGGGATCCATGAAAATTCATGAGAAAACTATAAAAATTGAAGTCGGTTTATAGTTTTTTATAACAAAATTAATTATCGAAGAAACACTTTCAGAATGGGCTGTGTCACTCGTGTGAGGATTCATATGATAATCCTGAATCTGTCGTAAACACAATCTAGACCTAACCGAACAAAGGTAGGTACCTTGGTTAATTGGGAGTGCCACTTTTAATTTAGTTTCGTTTTAAATTTCTGCCGGTAAGCCGCGCTGAAGATAAATGTGAAGAACCTTCCTGCAAGGTAGAGTAGCCTTAACCCTACCGATAGAGGGGTAGTCAAAAACTAGCACATAGGTACCAGCGTCCGCCGCCCCTTTGATTACCTGTTAGTAACATTATTAACAACAACGTTATATCCCAACTCTGATACGCCCTGTATATTATACCTATCATAGTATTAACTAGCATTGAAAGACCGAGTTATGGACGTAGAGTTTATTCACTTTTACAATCACTTCGCACAACACGACTTCACTTCTCAAGATCTTTGCAACAACTGACCAACTTTAGCAATGACTCGTCCCCAAGTAAAATTCCACGCGCAACCGGAAAAAACAACATCATTGAGTGTTGAAATAAATATTTACTTGGGGACGTTTCAGTGATACAAATATAAAGTTATTAAGAAAGAATAATTAAATTACCAAGAGAAATATTAACTAATTATTAACATAAATTAAAGTATTTGTACAGGTTGACTGAATACCGGAAGTAACCTAATTAAATGTACAAATGTATTCTAAAATAAATCAAAAACTATTAATAATTATAAAAACCATTAACTGAATAAGCCATTTGTAATAATTGAAAGCTAACAGTCGGCCTTTCCTGTAATTTTCACGTCTCGGGAAACATGGTAAATAAAGAATAATCAATGAAACCTCAGACATGTTTCATTAGTTAATTAACATAGAAAAGAGTAAAGCACCTGTATGTCTTTACTTCCAAAACTTCATAATCAATATTATGATTTATGACTCATCATTATCCTTGCTACGTCCAGCATTACTCCATACAGATACATCAAATCTTGATATCAGTATGTATCAGATAAACTTAACAAATGAAGCCCCTACATGTCTTCAATACTTCTTTAAATATCAACTTTAGGTATCTGCTTAACCAATCAAAAATATCTTCAATCACAAACATAGGATTAATCTTCATCACAATTATTTAAAGATATATCCTTAATCATCTTCATATATAAGAATATATACCTCTAATTTTAGGACTTCACTACCAGGCTCGTTGTACGTTTCATTTAATATTTAACAATTATATTTATGAAATTAAACTACTTAATTTTAATATTATTATAATTATGGTATCTACAACAATTGGATTAATATTCTCATTCAATTAATCATAATCATCTCTTTCGAGATTAGTAGGAGTTTGAACCTAACAGTAAAGCTACCTGTAATAAGTGATCAGGGACTATCAGGGCAGGCAGCATCGCCTTCATCAACCTCTATCTGGATCTCAGCATTTGCCAACACAATTAACTACTGTATGACCAGATCCTTTTAAAGTTGGCAAGTTATTTTCAACTTATTCTGTGCCCAGCGATGGACGTGCAGTGGACTCTGTAAGCATTGAACACTGGCTCCCAAAGTCGATAAAGCAATCTAACCTATGGCCGTTAACGAGAGCAGGTTTGAAATATTTTGTAACATAATCTTATTCTTGTGAAATGCGTAATACTGTTTTTGGGGTGTTATCATTTTTTAACATACAATCATTAGCCACATGTCCTACTTTCCTACAAGTTTCGCATCTAATTATAGTTTCCGTACATTTGTAATAAGGATGACCCTCTTGTTTACAATTATAACATTTGGTTGGTTTGCGTTCTACATTATTATTAAAAGTCTTTTGCGTAGGTATCCTACTACGCTCACTGTCAGATGTACTCGCTTGCAAAGCATTCCCCTTATCTGTTTTCTTATTAAGCTTGACACTTTTTAAGTAGACTAATAATTTTTCTGGTTCCAAATATTGTGCCGCTTCAGCACTTGTCCTGATTGAACGGTCTTCAATCCCAAACAAAATACAGTCTATAGCGTTTTTTCCTACTATTTTGCAACGGCTTATTAAATTCATCTTCTCATAGTAATATTCTTCTAATGATTCCCCAAGAAGTGCCTTGCAAGTGAGCATCTCTGTCAGTAACTGTGCATAATTTTCCTGGCTAGGGAAAGCTGAACGAAGTTTGATTTGCCATTCAGACCATGAAAATAACAGACTAGGAAGACTCTGGTACCATTGTTGTGCTAAGCCTGTCAACTTGGGTAAGGCGTAATGAACAGTGTGTCGATCCGTCCAGTTGTAAATTTCAGCACATTCATTAACTTTTGAGAGCCACATATCGATAGTTTGATTTTTTTTGCTTGGATCAAATTCTGGAACAACGTTCAGAATTGGAAAATGTTCATTACTTCCTTGTCTGTCTGATTTCATGGTCTGAACTAAATCTCTAAACATATCAAATAGCATTTTACTAGAGTCATTATCAGACCTGTTTGGACACGAAGACTGTCCACCTAAATCGCATGCTGGACTGCGGCTTCTAGTGTGCGAGTCGCGGCGGCTGCTACTCCTAGGGCGGTTGCGATCCGGGCTACGGCTGCGCAACCTACGCCGGACTCCTGCATCAGGCTGCCGACTGTGGTCGCGACTGCTGCGATTCGTACTCATTCTGCGGAGCCGACTGCGGCTGCGTGTCCTGCGGCGCATTTCTTCATTAGACCGCCGGCTGCGGCTTCGGCTGCTTCGAACAGAGTCCCTACCATGGATACGATTGCTGCTGCGCATCCTTTGGAGTGCCACTGTACCTGGCCGCTGGCTGCGATTGCGGCTGTGGCGTCCCGTGTCCGCGTCACGTACTTGGCTGTAGTCGCGCACCCTGTGCCTAGCTTCTGCATCAGGACGGCGGCTGCGACTGCGACTGTTGCGAACTACATCATGAACTGGGCTGCGGCTGCGCTCCCTCCACCGTGGTGCATTAGGAGGCTGTCTGCTGCCACTGTGCCTGGACGTATGTCGCGGCACCTCGAGCTTCTCCCCATATATACTGTCGTTGGATTCCATGTCCCTGTAATAGAATTTACAGAACAAGTAGATGTTTTCAACTAAGCAAACTAAATTGCTGTTTATCAGAAATAATATACTTATGGGCATCAAAAATAAAAGGCGTTTTATTATAATTATTGATCAGACAATTTCAATAATTAAAAGCTCCGAAAATAAAAAGGAATTTTAGAAAACCATTCGGTGTTAAATTTTAAAGCATTGACAATTAAAAGGTATTTATAAATAATACTAATAGAAAAGCTAAACTTAATAGCTCCAAAAATAGAAAAAAGAATTTTAAAATAAATATTTTTTTGTAAAATCATAAATTTTTAATAAAAAGTATTTAATCAAAATTATTTTAAAAAAATCATAAAATGTAGTAGCTCTAAAAATAAAAACTAATTTCAATAAAATTGTTTGTTGCAAAACTATTAATTTAGAGCATACAAATTAAGAAGTACCTATTTGAAATAAAAAAAAGTATTTAATAAAAATATTTTATAGAAAATCATAGAATGCTCTAAAAATAAAAACGAATTTAAATAAAATTGTTTGTTGCAAAACTATTAGTGTAAGGTATAAAAATTAAGAAGTATTTTATTCAAACGATTTAACAAAAACAATACACCATGAAAATAAAATAACATTTTAGAAAAATATTAATAATGATGTTGTAGAAAAGCATAATATTATACAATATAATAATAACAGCATTTATTTAAAACAGTGGGTAGATCTAGGAGCTTTTATGTAATTTGTTAAAATAATTTTAAAATGCAATGATTTAGCTAGGTATCTCATTTTATATTAGGACCCATTTTCCCAGCAGTGGGACAGTATGGGTTAATAATCAAAGTTTATTCTTTAATTTTTGTAGTTGTTAATTTTTAATAATTTAAAGTAAATTCATATCTGCTTTCGAAAAGACTGCAGAACGTTAAGATAGAAAAAAATATTTATTAGAAATGTGTACATACCGGTATTTTGTGGGCGCAGGGTTTCACCAAGAACGTTCCTCCAGAAACAAAACTTTTTCTTGATGAATATCCCACTTCTGATCTATTAACTAGCATTGAAAGACCGAGTTATGGACGTAGAGTTTATTCACTTTTACAATCACTTCGCACAACACGACTTCACTTCTCAAGATCTTTGCAACAACTGACCAACTTTAGCAATGACTCGTCCCCAAGTAAAATTCCACGCGCAACCGGAAAAAACAACATCATTGAGTGTTGAAATAAATATTTACTTGGGGACGTTTCAGTGATACAAATATAAAGTTATTAAGAAAGAATAATTAAATTACCAAGAGAAATATTAACTAATTATTAACATAAATTAAAGTATTTGTACAGGTTGACTGAATACCGGAAGTAACCTAATTAAATGTACAAATGTATTCTAAAATAAATCAAAAACTATTAATAATTATAAAAACCATTAACTGAATAAGCCATTTGTAATAATTGAAAGCTAACAATAGAGACACATATGTAGATTGAAGAACCATATTAGGTATAGGTACTCATGACCTATTACTGTAATTACTACTTGTGACGTGTGGAATATATTTGAACCTTTTTATCTTACTAGTGGCAGCCAGAGTCCGCACCATGGATACAATTATGTCCCCAGTAGTTCAGTGAAACCTTTTACCAATCAGCAAGTTGGTTGTCATAAAATATCCGTTCACATTCTCCGTCACTGTCCTTTGCAGGAGCTACGACCTCGAGTTGCGACTGTCTTCTTTGAAATACGATCCGTCACCGAGTGCCGATTTTAATTTTAGCATTAAGAACCACAACCATACACCGGTTTCAAAAGATTTCCTCTTATTAAATTGATTTAATAAGGTAGGTATGTAGACTTTTCGACACTTAAATTACTAATTTAGCGACCTTTTGGGTTAGTAGATATTTAGATTGTGTGATATTTTATAGCTGTGTGGTGTTTGTTGGCTTAGAATTTGCACCACCTCACCTCTTACTGTGGGTGTCGTAAGAGGCGATTAAGGGATATCCACCGGGGGGCGGGCAGCTGCGCCCCCTGCAGAACAATTCTACCACCAAACTACGATACCCACTCTCGCCGAGCGTGGGGATTATGGGCTAATGCTAATGCCCATAACCCCCACGCTCATTGGCGTTTACCAGGAGGCAAGCTTCCAGCAGTGGATCGATACAGGCTGTTGAGGTTTAGGTGATATTTGATTTGTAAGCAGGATCTACTAATATAATAGGTACCTATATTCTAATGAGATAGAATATCTAAGTGAGTCCATAGTCCGAACTGCCCCACCTAAAACGGAATGGTACCTAGACTTTGGTTGTTTAATATTTTAAAAACGACGGTACTCAATTATTTGGACCACGAACGATCTAGAAACCGAGACCCAATATTTTGGGTCTCGGTTTCTAGACTAAACTAAGCATCTCTGAAATTAGGTAAGCTCTAAACACAGACCTAACATGACTCATAGATTACGATAACATTAAAAACCCGTCGATTCCAACCATTGATTTAAAAAGGGAAGATAGGTTACGTTCTCCCAGCGCTTACTCAAAAATTGGCATGTGTTACAACTACACGCAAACACATACGCTCACAGTTATATTTCCATTGCTGTGCAATACAAAGAAGAACAAAGACGGAAGGACGTATCTAGGACCGAAGTGAGACTGAGACAACAATATTTCACGCGAATCACGACCGCCCGTGCCGCAGGTCAGACGGTGACTGATGTGGGAGAACACAATTTTACACAATTTGAGGTTGCCACTTTCGAGCAACCAGTGCCTCATCTTCGTTTTTAATAAATCAATGATTCCAACTAAGTAATTTCATCAGATCATTTGCATACCTAAATAAAACCAGTTTTAGCTGATAGATCACAATGAAGCTCGAACCGTCGAACGTGAACAATACTACTAACTTTCACCTCTTGTCTCGAGTATCGCTACAATGGATTTGATACGCAATCAAATAGTTTATTTACAGAGCTGGGTGTTGCTCGCGTGGGCAGTTAGTTACCTATGTGTCAGTTTGTAGTTTATCAAACTGTACCTATTTATCATGAAGTTATATATAAGTTTAAAAGTTTCTTAATATTAATAAGAAACTACGTTAATTATGTATAATTTCGAGGATGGCATAATCATGGCGGTACCCCGAGGCACACTAACGCCCGCCGCCTATTTTATCTTATTATTACGTTGAATAAAGGAATAATACCTCTGTGATCATTTTTTTGTATAGTTTAGGAGGAGATGCGAAGTTGCACTTGGTGGCCACCAAACTCTGTTTTAATTTTTTGAAAATTCGATTACTCAACGTAATATGATAAATAGTTGGCGGCGCTAGTTTGAGTCGAGGTACCGCCATAAACGCTCTATACAGGGTGGGGCAAATTTTTGGCCCCTTAAGGGTAGCTACCGCTTAGAAGGTTTTGTTCTTAGCCTTCTGTTTTATTTTGATGGAAAAATATAGCCATTTTTAGTTTTTTGAAAAAATGTACGGTTCGCCCAAAAAATGACATTTTTCAAAAAAAACAAGTCATCATCGTCGTTAGAGCGAACATGGCTAGGGGCCTTCAAAAGTAACCTTCGTGATTTTTAATTTAAAAAAAATAAGTAAAAATTTAATTCCTGAGATGCCTTCAAAATTAGCCTACCAACTTAAAAAAAGTAGTTACATACGAGTTTAAATTATGAACCATTGAATGAGTGACATTGTTGTTTTCACTTAGGTACTCGTGTTTTCATAGAAAATGTATGGGAATTGTTTTTTTTAATTATTACTAAAACTTACGATTTGATTTGGTATGTTACTTTGGGAAAAATGTTCCTGGTTGGAAATAGAGTCGGTTAAGACCAACTTGTTTTTTTGACAATTAATGTCATTTTTGGGCGAACCGTACTTTTTTTCAAAAAACTAAAAATAGCAATATTTTTTTCTTCAAAATAAAACAGAAGGTAAGGAATAACAAAACCTTTAAACTACAAAAGAAACGGTAGCTACCCTGAAGGAGACAAAAAAATGCCCGACCTGTAGGTATATAGCTCAATAAAGATTATCAAACTAATTGATGTAGATTTCTTTTTTCTTTCATATTGATAAAATACCAGTCCTAATCAGGAACCCTAGAGATAACCATTCTAAAAATGCACCCACTTTTCACTAAACTTCATACAATCGGTGTGCATTTGAAGAATGGTTTATCTCTAGCTTATTAAGTTATTCATCATCAATAAAAGAAAATAACAATCAAATAATAGAAAAAAATTAGAACTAGTATTCAAATTAAAACAATTCAGGTAACTGTAGATTGTTTGCAAGTCTGCAGTTACCTCAATTGTTTAAATTTTAAGAGTAGTTTTAATTTTTTTCTTTTATTTGATTGTAATTTTCTTTTATTAATAACTTAAACTGCAGATTTGCAAACAATCTACAGGTAGCTCAACTTATCCATGTCAATATCAGGAAGCGTACCGGGACGCTGGGTGCATTCATTGCCCACTGTATGGCAATGCTGATGCGCTGCGCCAGATACTAAACAGCTCTCGGGTCATGCATCGCTTCGACCAGATACTTAACATCTTTTTTTTAAACCCGACGAGCCTCGGTACCCCACGGACGGGTCTCGATTCCAAGGGGAGCAATGTGTAGGTTCTGTCGAGACCTGCATTATTTGCGCCTCTAGAGATTCTCGGCCAACTGCCGCCGCACAAATATCCTCGGAAAATGGGAAGGCGCAAATGCGTCAACGCATGTAGCGTAGCGTCCCCACGCACCAAAACCGTAATAATAAGGCACTAGTACGATTTCTGTGGTCCCACACAATGGGTCTTATCAACTCGCATGGTGTCATACCATACCTTCGGGCCTCTTTCCATCGTCACGCAACAGACCATCCGATTTGAGAATAGCTGGTACCTACGTTAGCGGTGACAAAGGCCGCCGGATGATGTCGTTGAGGCTGACGTGGCGAGATATCCGACCAATAAAATAATAATTTATGTTTTAACTAATAATAATATTAAATGCTGGCTTAGAATTTTCACCACCCCAACCCTTCCCGTGGGTGTCGTAAAAGGCGACTAAGGGATATTCACGGGGGCGGGCAGCAGCGCCCCTGTAGAACAATTCTACCACCAAACTGCGATGCCCCAACCCGCATGCCCAGCGTGGGGATTATGGGCATGACCCTGCATGAGAAAGACGCCAATAAGTCGCTCATCAGGGGGAGGTCTGCGTCCAGCAGTGGACCAATACAGGCTGTTGAGGTTGAGGTTGAGGAAAGAATGAAACAATAAGTACCTATATTAAGTGGGAAACAAAAGAAATATCTTATTTACAAATACAACAGTTTTAATAGAACATGACTTAATCAAAGGTACATATTCTATCTTACTATAAGGCTCTGCTAAAAAACTAAACTTTTTCATTAAAATCTACTAGATACGCTTTTTCAAGATTAAAACCAAAAAAAGTATTGATATCTACGATATTGGTTTAAATTATAATTTAATTTAAAATTAAGACTTGTTTCTGTGGATCGTGTTTATAGAAAATACAATAATACGAATATTGTGCGCTGAAATCTAAACTTTTGTCAGATATTAGGCTTTTATCCTAAACAGTTATAATTAATCCATCAGTTAGATCACAAGATTTTGGAAAAGCACCTGTTTTCTTTCGTCGATTGAACAAAAAATTATAAGGACGTATTTTCTTGAGACACTTTTTAGCAAGTTTTGACGTCAGCTTTCAGGCGCTTTATTTTTGTCATTATTTGTTTGATTGACAATAGCAAAAATATGTGTCTAATATCTGCTGATAACGGACTAAACAGAATAATAGTTTTTTTAACGACACAACCCTATTCTCGAGACTTGATTTCACGTAGATCCGTCACCAAATATGGAAAATAGGTAGTACATTTGTAACATTTCTAATCTAGCGATACCCATCCATGGTATATTAAATACTACTTCTACAGGTATGACATTCCGAGATGCAATGGTCACGTGGGTGACACATCCATAGGTACGTTATCGAAGTTATCGGGAAATGATAAGACGAATCTGCTTTGTGGTGTTACCAGGGGGCAAAGGGAAAATCGAAGTTTCGTTTTCATTGTCATAAAAAACCAACTCTTATGTCACTTGCATAAGATTACCGTTTGCACTAAAATGAATCCGTAACTTTGATTTTGTTTTTAAGAATACGGGCCCGTAAAATCGTAACTCTCAGAGCTTCTTAAATTGCCTTTATCTGATAAAACTATGTGATTTTTAGTAACCAATTATTTATAAGATTAACTAGCGTTTACTTTTGTACGTTGTAACTGGACAGTGACGTAAACAAGTGTCTATCTCGGAATGCCAGACCTTACGATACCTAGATTTCAAGAACTTGTTTGCACTTAGCGTATTAGCGAAACAGCCTACGACTTTCCGATTCCACTCAAGTCTTACTATAATCTACCTATTTATCTATATTAAACTTTATTTTATGTAATTAAAGTCTAGATTTATATTATTTTATGATGTCTTTCTACATCAAACGCTTGTCACATAATACAAATAGTATCTTTGCCAACGAACCAAAACCATTTTCGATATGTTCGGTAAATAAACTAGAGTTCACTGTTGTTTTTTCAGGCGTTTGGTGAGAAAGGCCCTTAATCTCAATTATTTCTTAACGTCGCTAGTCGAAGGGCTACATCTTCTAAGTACTTATTCCTGGATACCAATTCGCTGTTATCATTGGTCAACGTCTTTACCTTTTCTTTCAAAATCAGAATGTCAGTTATGTACTGGCCGAGTTTGTCGCGCTTCATTTTTTCTTCCTCGCTCATTTTGTACTTCCCCTTGCGCCTGACGTCAGTGAGGTACCATATCTTGGTGTTGCCCTCATTGCCTTTCTGCGTGGTCGTCATTTTGAACATTGCCTTCTCGTTGTAAACCCTCGTGAGCATGCTTAGGACATCATTCCTCGTCTTCTTCGCTAGGGTGTCGATGTATTTAGGGAAGTTAGCGAGAGTCATGTAGTGGTCGATGTTGTACCTGTGAATGTACTCATGTTTTGTGTATGTGTCGCCTTTGACGATTTCTTGGGTGCCGTTCGGGGCCGGCAAGTCTGGGATTTCGTTACCCTCATCAATTATTTTTGATTCTCTGAAAGAAATGAGCAAAGTTAAATAAATAAATCATGCTGGACAATCCACACAGCATCAACCAGCCCCCAAGCTAAGCAGATCTTGTGTTATGAGTACTAGATGATTGATACACATAATACAATACATTACAAAGATATATATTTTAGAGATAGACAGAACACCCTGAATAAATATCTGCAGATCTTACAAAAATTTGTCCCGAGGCGGACATCGAACCCGCAACATCCTGCGCCGCAGGTGAACCTTCGCACGCTGCGCCACTGAGGCACTTTACTTCCGTAGGTACATCAAAAACAATACTGAAAACGGGTTTGTAACGAAGTCTATGAATCATACATACGAACGTGGGTTACGCTTCGAATCACTGCTCTACTTTAGATACTACTGAAGATACGGTAATGGGAAGTCGGTAGATGGCGGGTGAATTCATGGCTTTCTACACTACATAGTATACTTGCATACATAAGTGCGTATGAAGAACTAGTCGACGGGTGTAGAATCAGAGCCAACTTACTTAACCGCCTCATCCCGCGTCTGTACCGCCTTCTCCACACCATCACCCGACTTCCCGACTTTATCGTCCACGACGAATCCCGTGACGTTTCCGTTCTTCATATAAACATCAAACAGTGGTACATACGAGTGTCCCGGCTTCTGTATGTTCGTCTGGACGGCGACGTCGTGACCAGTCTCGTTGTTAGCTTCGTTCGGATCTACGTAGATGATTTTCTGTCCGTCGAAGTAGCCGATGGTTTGTCCGTCTGGTGGAGGGTTTTCTGCGTCGTGCTGCAGGAATACTATTTGCTCGTCGTTCTCGCAGTTGATAACGTTTCCGAACTCGTCTTGTAGGACAACGGTTTGGTATTCGTATTGCTCCCCGGGCTGGTCCGTCGCTTGTTCTGTCTCTTTGTTGGTGGTCTCTTGGACGGTCTCACTGACGGTGTAGTCCGCTGAGTTGAAATCATCGGTGTAAGTATTCTCACAAGTGTCCGGGAAGTTTTCTTCGTCATGTTCTGCGTTATCTGGTGAGTCTTCAGTCGCTATTGCGGATTCTTCCCAGCCTAAGGTGGTCCTGTAATGGAAGGAAAATATCATTTAATGAGAGGTATTTTAAAAAATATATTGATTTCCTTTTTCTTCGAGCATGATGGTATACCCCGTTCACGAATTTATTTTCTGTTCAATGTATGCACTAGTATCGGTTTGGTTATTCCATATAATTTTCCCATAAAAACAAATTTAAAAAAATTATAAAAATTGTAGTTTAGGTACCACAGCAACTCAACCTGTCTTGATTTGTATCACGGACGCGTGTAATGCCGCAGCGAGCAGAAGCAACAAAGAAATGAAATAAAATCCCAAAAATATTCGACTTGGACGGGCTTCGAACCCGCATCCTCCTCTTAGTACGGGGATGTCATAAGGGGTGGACGCGGGTTCATATCTTCGCAATTACCCAGAGTGTAAGGCTTACGCACTATAATAACAAAAGCCTTAGAATTGAGCACCGTGACACCTCTCGTCCAGCGAACTAAATGTAACTTTAGTCTTTGAACATGATTGGATAAATTTCAATGTTTCCCCTGTATTCTGGTCATTTAATGCCAGTTTCATTGCACTCATACTCGGATTTGAAATGCAATAACTACTTAAAGCATTTCTAATCAGAGTATTTTTAATTGCACGTTACTAGTTGAAAAATTATGTAGAATTTGCACCACCCCAGCTCTTCCCATAGGTGTCGTAAGAGGCGACTAAGGGACTTTCACCGGTGGGGGCGGACAGCAGCGACACCTGCGGAATAATTCTAACACCAAACTGCGATCCCCAACCAACATGCCGAGGGTGGGGTGATAGGCACTACCCCCACGAGATAAAAGCCAGCAAGGTGCCTATTATGGCCCGAGTACACAATGGCCTCTGATGGGCAACGATTTGCAATGCACAACTTTAGGCCACGATCACTTGGTGTTCACAGTGGCGCATGTCTCATTGCTGCCTGGCAAACCACTTGCGATGGACGTAGAAGTTATTACCGCTGCGGCTTTTTATTTATATACAAGTATTACAGAAGTGTGTACCGTCACAAAGTTATAAAAAAGAAATGGCGCAAAAGGCGATGGTGGATGCTGACCATTCATCGGACATTCAGTGCACTATCCCGGTCAGCGGTCGGTAGTCGGTGACGAACTAAACAATGGCCGATTGTGTGAACACCACAGGCCACGCTACGCCACGATTCCTTTGAAGTGTGCCCAAAAAACCGACAACTCCTCGATTGCGCGCCACGATTGACAATTGTCCGCCATCATATACCATTACTCCCTGTACACAATGGCGATGGCCTGTAGTGAGCCAGCATGGGCCATTGTGTACTACTGGGGCCTTTAGGGGGAGGGCTGCGTCCAGCAGTTGACCAATGTAGGCGCAACATCCTGCGTCGCAGGCGAACCTTCGCATGAAACGGGTATGTACTCGGTCACTACTGATTCGAAGCGTAACCCATCACGTTCGTACGTTGATTCATACACTTCATTACATACCCGTTTCATGCGAAGGTTCGCCTGCGACGCAGGATGTTGCGCCTATATTGGATAAGTAGAGTAGTCTACTAATACTGAACTGCGTTCCCCAACCAACATGCCCAGGGTGGGGTGATTATTAGGGGGAGGCCAGCAGTTGGTTAATATAGGCTGTTGAAGTAAGGTGCAAAAATATGGTAAATGTCCTAATAGCACAGTATGGATCACTCACATGCCGTCCTGCGAACCCTCCAAGTTTTCGTCCAGATACTCCTCACTGTGGTTAGTTTCATCAACCTCTTCCTGAAACTTTATCCTTTTCGATGAACTGCCTGAAGTCAATTTAGAACCTGGAGCAACAAAACTTACATCAGAACTTAGATCAGACTACATCAGGGCTGTGTTTACCAGAAAAGTAATAGTTTATATACGCACGTTTGTTTTTAGAGTTATTTACGTCTTCAGAATTATCATCATCATCACAGCTAAAGATTTCATCCAAAACTGAAAGAAAATAAAATTGTTGAATTAGTTAGCGTGAAGTGACAGGCACATAGGCTCACACAGGCTTAAAATTGTATTGAGCCACAACAAAACAACACTGTCTGATAATTTGTTATTGTAAAGGAAAAACCATGTTAAATAAAAATACTTTATAATAAAGATACTAATTTCTTTCATCATCATCATCATCATCAACCTATACTTATTACTCCACAGCTGGACATAGGCCTCCCCTTATAAGCACCTTAGCGCCGTCTTCACCTTGTCGCATCCAGCGTCTGTAGTATTTAACAGATCGTCATTCGACCTGGCAAGAGGGCGTCCTACACTACGTTTCCGAGTAGCGGTCTCTACTCAAGGAAGCCTTTACCCCAGCCCTATATTCTTAGCCTTCTTTCAATAAAGTACTCTGTGTCATTTACTTCTAATTCAAATAATAACCAACCACTCATTTTATCCGAGAGTTCCTTTAATCTCTTGTCCGTTATGTGCCTCTCTTCATTATTTAGTTTCATCTTTCTCTCCACATCGTAGAAGAAAGCACGGCTCATTTTGACACCACTCTCCATCTCAACATATTTCCTTATTTTGCTGATTTCCACTTCCAATGATAATAGATCCATGATCTGCAAACATAAATAATAAAACATTATATCCACACAAACAAAAATCCAAAATAAATACAATAAATGTTAAAATAGGATTGTTTGTGTTCCAATACAATGCTTTTGCCTAAATTCTGAATTACATAACCAATAAATTCTTGGGAGTGTTTTGGTGTTATTTAAGTAAGGGTGAGTTTCAAACACTTAAACCGAGTAAACACAGTTTTAATTGTACAAAGCCCTGGAGACAATCATTCACTATTGTCAATTATTATGTTGTTAATGGGCCAAATATTGTTGATTGTCAATGACAATGGCTTCAACTGACTTAGTTGACGATCATTTGGCTCATCATTGGTTTAATAACTGAAAATTATGAATGATTGTCTCCAGAGCACTTTAGACAAAGGAATAATATATAATACATACAACTTCTTTCAAATATGGTGACAGCTTTTTGTTGGTTTGCAGTTTATGAAAATTTTCTTCAGACAGATCATGATCATGATGATTACACACGAAGACAACTTTAAGGTTTTCTTGTGGTTTTCTCTTCAACCTGATTTTACAGGGACAATCTGTTTTGAAGTTATTTCTGGAAATACAAATTCATAATAAGATTCATATCATTCAATGAAGAAGAAAGAAATAAAGTACTTATGAGGCATATTTGTTTAAAAACGTTTTGTTTACTATAAATACTTTTGTAGTTTGATGAATTTATTTTGAATGGTAGTGTTTGTTCTTCCAACACTAACAAGGTTCTTAATTAACCCTTAGATTTAAAACTTGAGTTTTATTTGAACTGTTCTGTTCTATTACCTTTTTTTGAGAGTTTTCTTTTTATATTCTCTATTTTTTAAATAAACACAATGGTATGTGTATGCTTCTGTCTCCGTATTGGCGTTTTGGGACTCGGTACATTTATAGTAAAAGCACCATCGCTTGGCATTACTGCTTATGTATTGCACAAAGTCTTGGTGGGTTTTGAAGGAATCGCCAACCTTTGGAAGATTATCGTCTTGATGGAGGTACATATCAAGATGTTCCATGCAGTATTTACTTTTGTTGCTGCCGCTGATTATTTGCCAGTCTAATAATAAATAAAAATAATACATATTAAATGATAGGAAAGTATGTAATTATAATGTGTTGTGTAAGTTATGATGCCTATGTTTTTTAAATCGTTTGTGCACATAAATTTAAATTCATGTTTCATTATCATAGCTAAATAGCTTAGTTTTATATAATACTAATATAACTAATTACTTTACTTATTCTACTATTCAATGTTATTTTTCTTGGAAGAGCGGGATTCCCTAACACAGGTATATCTCTTACATAAAAGGGAATCTTAAACACTATTGACCAGCAATTGCAATTCACCAGGTTTTTTACGTACCTCCATCGGGATTGACTTTCAATATTATGTCGCCTTCCATGATTTCTTCCATTTCCCTACCAAAGGAAAACATACTTAATTAGTTCTTGAAATATTCATACAATGATGGGATGATGGAAAAAAAACCATTGGGGTCTGATATGTGGTTGTAACTATAACCTTCCAACTAGAAACAGTTACGCTCCATTGATTAAGTTAAGAAGCTGTTTGTCTTTTTTATTGAAAATAGATTGAATGCTAGTGCAGGAGTTTATGATAAACATAACAAATGCCTAATTTTAGAGGAAATATAACATAATCTGATGCAATGCAAGGGGGGAAACAGATGTCTTGTTTGCATTGTAAAACAGCGCGAGATGTGGGTGAAATGGGCGTCAGCTGTTAAACATGGACAGAGGACGATTCTTTCTATGATTTGTACTAGAAAATAACTATATCAAGCGAGTAGAAGCCGAGGATAAACATTGAAATTGCCAAATACCTGCGTTCTTGTTTTACCAGCGAAATATCGCATGCCCCCTGAAAGACAGACTCCTCGATCACTTCCACTCTTCTTTCACTTGCAGAGTCTTCAACCTCCATTGATTTCTTCTGCCTTTTTTCTAATCCCATAGTTACAAAATTATGTTCTAACTATTTATTTTGATATCTCCCTCGCATTTTATTTTGATGTTACTTTGGTTTGGAAAATTTCACAAAATTTTATTTGTTACCGTCAGATGTCAAAAAATCAAAATGTCGTCAATTCAGCTTCAATCAAAATCAACGAAACAAAATGTCTGCCAGTGCGATGCGATGGCTTTGCCCAGCGTTTATTTTTTGTTTCGTCGAACGAGGATTGTTTCCGGTACAGTACTCACAATGCTTCCATCTAAATTTTAAAAAACTCCCTAATAAAATAACCTGGACAACCTACATATCATGGTCTTTTCTTTCGGACTTATTATTAAATTTAATTAAATATTGTTTAGCCTGATTCAATTTGTTTTTAATGTATTGTTATTTTTTTTTTTTTAAATAATTTTAAATTATTATTTTGTATGTTACTAGCTGCGCCCGTGAACAACGCGGCTCCTCACGCGTTGTTCATATGGAAAAGTTTAAAGGTGATTTTTATCCCACGGGAACTGATTTATGCTATAAAAAGTAGCCTATGTTTGATTCCGGGATTAGAATTACTTGTTTGCAAAATTTCAGCCTGATCCGTTTTGTCGTGAAGATACCTCTTCACTTAAATTGTGTGTGTTTCAGTAACAAATAAACATTTCTATTTCTATTTCAAACACCCATACAAACTTTCGCATTTATAATATTAGTGTGATTTTATATAATGTTTTCTAATTTGTTTTAATTGAATAGCATTATTAGCGATAATTGATATTTGTTGATATTTAAAATGAATGGTTTTAGCTTTAAAATAATTTAATTTATTCGTTAAACAATTATCTGTCTTTATTTTCCGCGCCCGCAATGTACCATGCCATGCAATGCAAGGCATGAGGCATGCAAGGTAATTATTGGAGATGTGTACGAGCCGAGATGTGAAGGTACATTTTTTTATAGGTACTTTTCGCGTGTGAATCAAGATGTGTAGGTACGCAGCATATTAAACTAAACTACACTCGCGTGCAAATGAATCGACTCAAGCCGAAAATTATGTTTCAGCAAAACAAGATGGATCTCCTTTCGGAATTAAAATCTTCTGTACTCGTGAAACAGCAGACTCATGTTAAGTTCAAGAGCAAGAGGTTTTGATATAAATAACATAATACCTACCCGGTTGTCACAAAGCCAAAACTTGGTGCAAATGGGATCGCTACTTGTATGCAAATCGGAAGAGCGCCTATTCTCGAAAAATCTTGTTTGTTGTCACAAAACCTCGAAAGACGAAAAGTAAGATATTTTACAAAAATCAAAGTGTCCTAATAGGAACTTTTTTTAAATTGACATATTTTACCTTGTTTTTGTTAACACTTGTTTAGTTGGAAAGTAAATTCAGTAACCGGAAGTACTAAAGTATCATTTATGCGCGCTTATCATAAACCGCCAAATTCAAACATGGAGTTCGAAAAAGTTTAACTGCGTCGCTTGTATGTAACTATCAAAGAGTACCTACATAACCAAGAGCCATCTCAATCAAACACTCTGATTTTGACTGATAGACCAATAGCCCCTCCATGCGTTAACAGTGCGTCTTGTGATGTCGACATCTTTTCCTTTCTGAAAGGATATTATTTGTCCTCAATATACCATTATCTATTCTTTTCATCCCACAGAAAGCGTACATTATTACAATTTCTGTGTTCCATCCCCTCTGCCTGTAGCACAGAATAGCAATACCTACTGGGTGGAACCGGTACAGAAAAATGGCCGTCGGAGTCTTGTGGTTTTTTTTGAAATCCTGAGAACGGGCATGAACATCTCTCTTAAAATATGTGTATGGATAATTATCGAAGACTCAGTCCTAAAAATCCACCTGTACATTGAGCAGGTATCTGTACCTACTACTAAACTTTTTTTAATTAGTGCTACCCTTGATCTGGAACCTGCCGAGTTTCCTATTTTATGTTTTTGATGAATAATGCATCTTACGGTTCTAGCAGTGTAGGTATAATTTTACTAGTTGTACAAAAAATTAAAACAAAAAGTCTGTTAAAGTTTTATAATAATAATCAGAATATTGTACAATTATTGTGTAAATATAAGGTGCAACAATTTTATCTATTCCGGACACAAGTATGTATATTTAAACAATTCAATGGTATTTAGAAACTATATTAAAAAAAAGATTTTATTATAAGATAATAAGAAAAGGATAATTTATAGTAGATACGTAAGCCTTGGATGCAATGCTTGCAATTTTATAACTTACTTGCAGTGCCTTTACATAGGTACCTTTTTTTTATATGGAAATGTGAAAGTTATGTAAACTTCTTGCTTGGCGCATGTCACATTTCCATAGAAAATAGAGAAGCGCAAACTTTGTAGTAAACAGTACAGTACAGAGCCAGTTGGCACTTGACTAGAGTCTGTTCAAAAAGAGAAGTCTTGGGAATTGAGGGCGCTCGTGTGCCAATTGATGAATTTTGTTGCGTTGACAACACTGCTTTGACATTGCAGTACGACTAAAAGCCCTCAGCACACAGACGCTAATCAATTACCGCGTCTTGTAAAGCGAGATTCCTTACACATAGTGGCTTATTTTTAGACGCGCTTAAAAATTTGCGCCGTTGTGACTAAGGTTAAGCCCTAGTCACACCACCCCGGCTCAAATATTTAAGCGTTAGTTCACCGTAACGCCGCCGCCACGACTTTTCTCTTTTTGAACTGACTCTACCACCCCACCATCTGGCAGACAAGCACGATTGTTCTCTACAGTAGAATAGGCAACAATGACATTGCGTTTATTGAAGCTGAAGGAATGAATTCCAAATAATTCAGGTAACGTATTCGTTGACAAAGTGACGTAATGTCTCTATATTCTAATGTAGACAACAATCCCCGTGCTTGCCTTAGTTTAAAAACACTCAAAATGGCTTCAATATGTAAAAACATGGCTTGACGATAATTCCTTTTTCACGTTCATAGGTTCATGGATAGATATATTTTTAGAGAACCCAAGTATAAATCTAATTGATAGTACCAACCATCTTTTTGATAATAATCCTTATCTATACTTTCTATTTAGGCAATGTATACATTTACTAATGTACCTAATTAAAAGCAGTTTACATAATAATGTATATAAAAATGTCGCCGCCCATTTGTTTGTTGTTATTATACCTACTGAATTTTTGGCTGGATTTTTCACGTCAACGTGGATAATTTAATTGTTTGAAAAAGACAATCACGCAAGATTTTAATAATGTATCTAGTATTTTTTTATACCCTTTAACTTCACAAGATTATGAACGCTAAAAGCGCTCAAAGTCTGTCCTTATTCTTTGAGCGCGATAACGACAGATATTTCACATCATTCACAGCAGTGATCACAAGTACCATGCTCGGTAGCATGGGTGTTGTTGCGAGCGTGTGGATATGACGTTTTGCTATCAACGGTAGATGCGCTAACGGATAACGGCCCAGTGTTGTCAGCACTCAAATCAAAATAATACATATAAACAACGGACCGCAGGGATTGTTGAAAACGTTCTGCAGAGCATTACTTCACAGTCGCTTTGTCATTTCTTTGCCTGCATTTTGTACTGCAATCTTTTTTAGGGTAGGCTTCTTCAAGACTTTTTATTTTACCCATCACAATTTTTAGTAGACCACAGAAGCGTTTGTAACTGTTTGACTTGTTTCTCTAATTTCCTACATTTTGTTTCAGCTAATGTCAATAACTTAAGGGAGTTCTGGTTTTCAGCGAAGTTATCATCGGATGCTTCTTTGTATCCCTGAATTTGGGCTTCGTGTATCTTTATCCTGTCAAGTAATGACTGACTGTCGGTTAAATACAGTTTTTCAAGTTTTCGTATCTTGGATTTATAACTATTTTTTTCTGAGGTCACCTGAATGAGAGAGTTCTCTAAATCTTTTATACTTTCAACTAGTTTTTGATTGATCACATCAACCTTTGACCTTTCGATACTTTCTTCAGAAAGTTCTAGGATTTTTTGTTTCAGGCTCCTGTTTTCTATGATTATTTTATTCATTTCTTCTTGTTCCGGTGTTGGTACTAATAGTTGCTGTAGAATTTCCGCGTCTTTTATTCGAGATGATATGTTGAGTTGTTCAAGATGTGTTACTTTCTCTGTTAAAGTGTCGTTTTCTTGTTTCATTTCTGCTAGATCTGTTTGAGTTTTCTGCAGTGATTCCTCTAAAAGTGTATTTCTTTTCAGTAATTCCTCATAATTTGTAATATGTTGGTTCTGGTCCGGCTTTTTTGATAAATATTCACTCAGCTCAAGTGTTTTGGCTTCTAATGCCTTAGAAATAGATTGAACAGTGTTTTCTAGCTGCATTGCAACGTCAGAGTACTTAGAGCATATTGATTTATATTCTTGAATATAGTTGATGTGTTTGAAGTTCTCAAAAGGGAAAGCTATAGTTAACGGATGGTATGCTACATTCATAGTTCTGCGATTTTGATTTCCGGATCTTCCTGAAGTTACTTTAAAGACAGCTTCGCCTCTGTACAAATGTTTCAATAAGGTGAGCACAGATGTACCCATACAGCTAGCAAGATTTTCCATGCATGTTGCAACACCACATTGGCTTATGTAGAACTCGATGTTGAATCTGTTGATGATTGCCTCTTCCGTGATATATTTGGGTTGGCATCTCGAGTTGTAGCTGTATGTACTTTCTTCTTTATTGTCATGCACAACAGCGGACTCTAATTTGCTAATCCTTTCATACTCTCTGTAAAATAAGAAAAAGTTAAATTTACAAGCTACTTTTAGAGCTAACTTCTGGATTTTAGGACAATGAGTAAAGTGGACTCGGCGATCGTAGTGTAGGATGCACTCTGGCCAGGAGGGATAATGGTCGAAGAAAGACTACATGCAGATGCTAGATACGGCAAGCTGAACACTGGAAGCTATGCCGCTCAAGTGGAGATTATGTCCAAAAAATTGGACCAACAGTGAACTTCCACGGGCTGGTGATGATGATGAAGTACAATCAAAGACAAAAAATTCGCAGATTTAAAAAAGAAATCTCTAACATTTAATCCGAGGTCTTAGTTTTTCTAGATTAGAAAATTTTATCCTTGACTGTACAAGTGAACAATCAATGTACAAAAAGTCGGCAGTTTTGGAATTTAATAATAACATTTTTTAGTTGTTTTTTTTATAAACAACGTGTATTGTCGAACCTTGATCGAACAAAATGTGCGGATACACGACTACTTATACTTATCAGTTAAGTTAAAGGGCAATAAATCTTACGTCTGTCATGCGGTAGTAGTCTGTTTTTTATTTTCAACTTATGGATCTCTTAAAAACAACGAAACTGACAAACAGTGGCGATAATAGAGCCATAGTAATTATTTGATCTTATAGAGTCCGCTTTTTTCGGTGACTACTCGACTCATAAATTCAATGGAAACAAAGGGTGGTGCGAGTTGCAGCACAATTTTTTTTTTTTTTTTTGCGATTCATCAACTCACTCCAGTTTGGACAAGATTCATTGTGTGAGTTGACGAACGACCCATATATTTATCGATTAAAATCGAAAAAAAAAAATATTTTGGCTATCTCAAAAAAACCGAGAAAGATCGGCGTTTTGATAGCCCACATATAATTTTTATTTTCCGATTTCTATCGATAAATATATGTCGTGTATCAAGATTCGACAATACACATTGTATAACCGAAAGGTTCTAGTTTACACATTGTTCTGTTTTCGTAGAAATAATTTCAAACGTAACACAGGTCTGCAAGCAAAATGAACTTCCACTGTACATGCATAACACATAAAAATAAAATACCTAAGTAATACATACCCTTCAAGCTCTATCATTGCAAAGTCAGCTTGAACACCCACATCTCTGTAATATATTTCTTTTTGTTCATTTATGTACATACATTCATATTGATTTTCATTGTTACTATATTCGTTTGCGGCTTGATTATATTCTTCTGAGTTCACGCAATTCTGATCAACATATACAACTGAATGTTCTTCTGTGTTTTGTTCATTCATTTCATTAAGTGCATCTTCGTTGGTTTCTGCGTTATTTTCATAAACGTCTTCATTGCACTCATCCATTTCCTGTACTTTTATAGCATCCTCATTGATTACGTGGATTTCTTCTTGGATTACAGTATTGTCATATTGTTGGTCGGTGTCTACTTCAGGGAGACTTTCACCAGTTTCTTGTATGTAGACAATTCGATCGCCTACTCCCGCGAATTCAACTCCAAAGATATTATTAGAGCCATCTTGATCGGACGGTATTATGTATTGAACACCGTCATCCATGTTGTACACTATGTCATCTATTTTTATTTGACATTCTGTTTGTTCGTTGTTGTCTTGTGTTTCATCGTATTCAGTTTGTAACCCTTCTTGCCTGAAAAGATCGAAAATGATTAAGCACTAAGCACACGCGTATTATGGTACCGGGATCTTGAGATTGACTGTCCACAATCCTGAAATCCCGGGATTCGGGTTCTGTAGTTACGATGTCAATAAATATAATTATAGTTTTATTGACAGGCTTGATCCGCCATCGCCAGTTCAAAGTCGCTCAGCGATTTCCTGAAGGCCAAAATTCGTAAAAACCGACAGAGACCCAAAGACACTGACATAGCTCAAAGAATTAGCAAGCTGAAGTGGCAGTGGGCCGGGTATACTTCTCAAAGAACCGACAACCACCGAGCTACTAGCTTAGTCATAGTTAAGTTACAACAACTTACAAGTTAACCCCATTGGTGACATCGGCTCCGCCCCACGGGTTCAGTTCAATCTCGCAGCCAGTGTTTTCTTCGAGCTCCCTCACGCTTTGGATGAGCTCATGGTCGAACCGGATGTTGTCGAGGCGTGTTTCGACTCGGCTCTTATTTTCTACCTCTTCCTTTTCGCTGTCGGACCTGTCTGTGTGAAATAAATTTTATTAGAATTTAGGATCAGGAGGTCGAGCAGTCATTCTAAATTGAAGACATTTTGCTTTCAGGGCATTTTATATTAGTCGATCTGTACCTAGAAACATATATCTTTCAAAACCTTCAAACTTAAATGTCTATGAGTCTAAGTCTAAGGGCCTTGTTCACACGCGTTTTTAACGCGCCATACAAGTTTCCATAGTGATTCCTACAAATCTTGACGACCGCGCCTACATTGACGTGTGTGAACCGATACAATATCACCGGTTCACCGAGTGGAAAATCTTCCCAATCCACGCTCTTAAAAACATCATGGAAGGAGGGTCGTTATTTACTCGTATAATGATATTATGTATTTAACATGATTTGAGTTTTGAGCTTTTCAATATTTCGACACACGGTAGGGGAAATAATGAACGCGATACATAACCGATAAATCTCTACCAAGGTCATGAAACTCCTTTAAATTAAGATACCTTGTACTTTTACTTACCATCTTCTATGGATTCTAACTTCGATTTACGTATCGCAGGGCCGCGTCGAATTTGAAATCTCTGTTTTATATCTGAAAGAAGTACAAGAACTATGTAACAATGACTACTTAAGGCAAGTAGTACAGTACTGTACAATCAGTAATATCCTTTACCCGTCTTCTAGTGAAGTTACCGTCATTTCACGACAAATTTTGATTATGTAGGTACACCTATCCCTAACCCTATTCCTAAACCTCTTGTATTCCTGTAGATATTTTAATATATTGTCTGTATATATATTTTTTAAGGCTATTTAAAAAACACGCTATTTTCTTGTTTTTGACCTTGTGTGGAAGGCAGAAAATGCCATCAGCATTATGCCCACTATTTGTGTACGTTTTAATAATTGCGTGCAATAAAGTATTGGAGCAGAGCATTATATACGTTTCTGGAACAGCGTAGGCGCAAAAATGATGTTTTTGTATATACAAGAACTCTACACTACTTATGAAAGAACCCAACAGAGGCACCAAAGAATTAGTAATTAATGACCTATGAATCAAAACAAAAATATTTTTTATAGGCCGCGGGGTTCCTGAGATCTAGACCAAAATATGAGGTTCAAAACAGTACACTTTCATGATTTTATTAACGTAATTTTATTATGAATCGTGTTTTCACAACCAAGAAACCGAAGAAAAAATATTGAATCTTATGTAATTCTTGATCTAGGCCTAGTTTTTTTGAGCTGGGCAGTGAATGCGTTAGTGTATACATTATACACTAATGTATACATTATACACTAACACCTTCATGGCCCAAGACGCAGGTGCCAGTCTTTATCTGCGTGGAGCTGCGGCGCGCCCCTGCGGGTCGCACCGCAGAGCTGGGCAGTGAATGCGTTATACATTATACACTAACAAAACCACCAGCGAGCCTTGAATAGTTAGATAGCCCTTTTCCGTAGTGACACCGCACCGTTCTGTTGCCAGGTGAAATAAGATACCTCGCTCATTTGGAATCTGTATATCGTATGTTTTTGCAGTGTGTTTATTCATAAAAGTTCGTGCAATATGATTGCACAATAAATGTTACTATCACGGTGGGCAATCACGGTTTTGATGATTTTGATCTTACCTTTAATTTTCTCTAAAATCTCCGACATCTTCCCTGGAGGCACATCTACCTTCAGTTCTTTCTTTTTCATCGTAGCGACAATATTTTTGACAGTTTTACCCATCTTAAGTCCAGTTAGCTCTTCTAGGTATTGTTTTATGAGCGCGGAGTCCAATTTAAACCATGCGAGAACTCGAATCTGCGGAGCATTAAAGGCGCATACAAGAGCCAATCTGTCAGAGCGACCTATTTAATCATATTATTACGTTTAACATAGGAAATTTTAAAAATCCATCGTACAGTTTGTGGTATCTATTAGCTATTTTTTGATACCTTTATAATAGTTTTATCTTATATAGTTTAGGAAGAGATGCAAAAATAGAGTTTGGTGGCCAAAAAGCGCAACTTCATATTTCTGCCTAAGCTTTACAAAATGAAACTATTACAGAGGCATTAATAAATAATTTATAATAGATACCACAAACTGTACGATAGATTTTTAAAACTCCCTGTGTTTAACGTAATTATAAGATAAAATAGGTGGGGGCGTCACTTTCACTGGAGCGTTTAATTAGGCGTTTTAAGATAACACAAGCTCTGCTTACCTTGGGGCTTGACTCTTATGTAGATTGTTAAAAAGTGATTTACCTCTTCTTTCAACTCCTTAGGAAGCCTGTGTCCGTGCGCCTCTTTGCCGAACAACTCCGCCGACAGCTCGTGGCTGTGATGGTGGCAGGCATACGTCACTGTAAACTCAGTCTCCCCGGGTGGACATTTCGCGTTTAATCCGGCGGGGCATTGTATAAACTTTCGCCTAGAAATAAACAATGATTTATTTTAAATTTCATAATAACATTTAACAAGACTTAGGAAGGCTTGCATACTGATATTGCAAAAAAACGTGACTGTTGTATGGAAGCTCCCTTAAATATTTATTTTATCCTGTTTTATTATTATTATTTAATATTTATTTATTTATTTATTCAATCTTGACTAACAGAATTACATCCAAAACGTCAAGCATTATAATGATATCTAAAGTAGGTAATTATATAAATTAAAACATTAATAATAAGTTATTAAACAGAGCATCAGTTACTAATTAAAATTATTTTCTAGTATTTGTTGTTCTAGCGGCAACAGAAATACATCATATCGGAAGAAATTTAAACTGTCTAACTATCACGGTTCATGAGATACAGCCTGGTAACAAGCTGGTAACAGACAGCGGAGTTTTAGGAATAGGGTCCCGTTTTACACGTTGGGTACGGAACCCTAAAACCTAAATAGAACTAGTATTAAAATTCATAATTGCAACGCAAGGCCGTGTAAGCATGAACAGACAGACAGAGTTACAATAGAATTTATAATATTATGGTTTTAGAAAGAATCGATTCTGTAGTGTTTGACTTTTAGTGCAGTATTTTTATATGAGTGTTGTGTATAGACAGATAAATGGATACTTACTTCACTTTTCTCAGGCCTTTACTTTTGCTTTTGTAGAACCCCTTATTAAATCTACAATTTAAATTATACAAAATCGATTTGGTGCTGCTGTATTTTGGAGATCCCTTCGTATTTCGGCTGTCAAAGACGTGGTAATAGAAAAACCACTTAGGTGCCTGAGCTGCTACATACGAGAGTAACTCTTCAATTGAAGAAAACTTACTCCCCACCTGGAAATATATTGTAAAAAAATATTTTCATTAGAGAAGGATTATGGGCATTACCCAAACAATGTAGCTGGGTTGGGGATTCCCAAGGGGCGACAAAGGCATGTCCAGTCCACCGGGGGGCGGGCAGCAGCGCCTCCTGAAAAGCAATTCCACCAACGAACTGCGATTCCCAACCTGCCTATATTCAGTATTTATTGCATTCATACAATCAGGTCTTAGTGATAAGTTGAGTTTAAGTTAAGATCACAGTATGTACCCATTGTGAGTGTTGCAATGGAGAACAGGCAGGTATCGCGCAGTATCTTAAAATTAATAATAATGAACTTAATATTATACTAATTTATAATTTAATTTGCGAGTCGCTAAAAGGATCATTGAAGAAATCGTCAAGTTTGTAATAACAGTTTTTTATGAGCATCTCTTTCCTTGGATTATGGATTTATGGATTACTTGCATTATTATAATCTATTGGATTATTATAATCTATTGGATTATGCCCATGAGATAAAAGCCAATAAGGAGCATATCAGTAGGAGGCGTGCGTCCAGCAGTGAACCAATATGGTCGTAGGGTATTGGGAGGAGAAACATTGATTGAAATTGTTTTCTAATAATATTGTTGCACTCAGAGATAAAATGGATGCGATCTATCAGTAATATTTTTGGTATAGAAGTACTCGTTCATCATCATCATCATCAACCTATATTAGTCCACAGCTGGACATAGGCCTACCCAAACGAGCGCCATAGCGCCCCGGATTCAGCATCTAACTGCAGTATTTAATAGGTCCAATAGTTCCACAATAGTTCTATGTGTGATTGTTTTAATATGTATGCATGTCTTGTGATACATAAATTATTATTATTATTATGTCGTCATCCCTGGCGTCCTAAACAATGCGACTCGGCAAGTTACGGTCTCCACAACACAACCAAGCGGTTGTCGGTTCTTCGCGAGATATGACCTGCTTACTGCCACTTCAGTTTGCTAATTACTTAAGCTCTGTAGATTACCCATTACAAACACATTATTCGATAAAACATAGCCTATGTTTGATTCCCAGATTAGTATTACCTGTATGCAATGTCAGCCAGATCCGTCCAGTAGTTTTGGCGTGAAGAAGTAACAAACATCCATCCATCTATCCATACAAACTTTCGCATTTATAATATATAGTGTGATAGTGGTGTCTATTCAGACGTCGCCAAAACTAAACTAATTTGATAGTACTAAAAATGTCGCTGTTCCTGTCATAACGATCAAAATAATAAGGATGGCATCAGTTTTAGTCCTGTCAGATTAGTTTAGTCTA